>OU015765.1:38077582-38168976 GCA_907173295.1 Fagus sylvatica
GGTTTGCCAAGTTTAGCAGTATTGTACATCAGTTTGGCTTCTCATCCAGTTCTCATGATACAGCATTATTTATCCGCCGATCTGATAAGGGTATGATTCTTCTTCTACTATATGTTGATGACATGATCATTACTGGGGATGATCACTCTGGCATTTTTGATTTCAAGCTATTTCTCCACCAACAATTTGAGATGAAGGATCTTGGTCATCTGAGCTACTTCCTAGGCCTTGAGGTCTCTTCTGATTCCACTGGTTATTATCTCTCTCAGGCTAAGTATGCCTCTGACTTGTTATCTCGTGCTGGCCTGACTGACACTAAAGTTGTTTCTACACCCCTTGAGATGAATGCTCGCCTTACTCCCTTGGATGGCACACCTCTCAATGATGCCACTCTCTATCGTCAGCTTGTTGGCAGCTTAGTTTATCTCACTGTAACCCGCCCTGATATTGCTCATGTTGTTCATTTGGTGAGTCAATTCTTATCTGCTCCCCATTCTACACACTACGCTGCAGTGCTTCACATTCTTCGCTATATCAAGGGTACTATGTTTCACGGACTTCACTTCTCTGCTCACTCCACCCTTGACCTCTGTGCTTATTCTGATGCTGATTGGGCCGGGGATCCTACTGACCGCGCTCTACTACTGGATTTTGTTTCTTTTTGGGAGACTCTCTTATTTCTTGGCGCAGTAAGAAACAACATATTGTGTCTCGCTCTAGTACTGAGGCAGAGTATCGTGCTCTGGCTGATACTACTTCTGAACTTCTTGCTCTTCGTTGGCTGTTGGAAGATATGGGTGTTACACATTCTTCACCAACTGTCATACATTGTGACAACCGTAGTGCTATTCAGATTGCGCATAATGATGTTTTCCATGAGCGCACCAAGCATATTGAGATTGATTGTCATCTTGTGCGTCATCATCTGTCTGCTGGCATCCTACATCTTTTTCCAGTTAGCTCTTCTGATCAGACTGCTAACATCTTTACGAAGACTTTTCCTCCTGGCCGTTTTCGTGATCTTGTTTCCAAACTCAAGATGGCTTCTGTCAAACCACCTTGAGTTTGAGGGGGGATGTTAATATGTATATACCATTTGTTATTGTACTAGTCTAAGGTTTCCTACGGTTTACGTTGTATTTACTATACCGTACACTAGACTAGGCCTATATATATTCTTTTATTTGTACATGATTATTCAGAATACTCAATACACAGATTATTCTCTCTGTTTCTCTGTGCTTCCCTCTCTAAAGTTAACAAAACCTATCCAAGAAATGGATATTGCTTGTGTTTAATTCTGGCTCCATTAAGGTGAATATCTTGGGAGAAAGTGACCTTACCATTGTAAGAAGCGTATCCGCCGGATTTTTTACATCAACACTCCCATCCAGATAGTGGTGGAGCTTCAGAGGCAAGCTTACAGCCAAAGCCTCCCCAGGCCTGAGATCAAGCATCTCATGTGTTACCATAAACTGGCAATCCATTGAATTCAATTTCGATGTTATGCTCCACAGACATTGCGACGAATTCTGCCTCTACTTCCTCAAACCCTTCACCATGACGGGCGTGAAGGGAAATAGGATCATCAATCCCTGTAATCCGCACATGGGGAGCCCCTCCAGGCCGTGCTGCAAGCTCTTCAATTAGATATTCCCACTGGAATCCATGACCAATCTTAAAATCTATGATGTGGATCTGTTCCTCATCTCTCATTGCGCCAGCAATAGCACAATTGGCTGCCCAGTAACAAAAGTTTAGGATGGGGCAGATTTCAGAAAGGATATACTTGTATTGACGTAAGTACTGGCATTCAACCTCTTCATCTCTAATGCGATCGTAAAAGTAATTCTCTGATTTTCCTATTTCCAGCGCCTTCCAGTGCCTTCGCTAACAGCCTTGAATCAAATAGATTCCAACTCGCTCTATTGCTTCTCCCCTAACTGATACAACATTTGTTGCCGCCAGTGCAATTAGATTGTTAAAATCATCCATATTGTTCTTAGAGAGAGCATCAGCACAAGCGATCAGCAATTGCTTCACGTCATCGAGGGGGAAATTCATTAGAGACATCGCTTTGTAACAGTGTGCGATTGAGAGAGTGTATGAGACTCCTTTATACTTTTTATATTAGCAAGAAAATGTACAAAGCTAAAGAAACTCTAACTAACTACAAAACTGTCATAACAGACTCAACCATCTTCACCGTACAATAACCATAACGACATGCAGTTTAAAACTTTATCCAAAACGTAAGGGTGGTCTAAGCTAATCAAACTTCTAATTTCCTTCTCTCTTTCTTTTTTTTTTTTTTTTTCTTTTCCTACTACAAATACTTATTTCAAAGGTCAATTGTAGTCACAACTCTTTTTTGATGCTATAATCCCATAACTCTTGATTATAGGAAGGATGAGACTGCGTGGCGTAGTATAGCTTCAGCTAGATCTGTCTTGAATCTCGGTTTGAGATGGCATATTGGTGATGGTAAGTCTGTCAGAATCACAAAGGACCCCTGGCTGCCACTTTCAAGTCCCTCTTATTCTCTATCGGCTCAGAATGTTGTGGACTCAACCGATAGGGTATCTGTTTTAATTCATGAGGATTCTCAGTCATGGAACAGAGAGGCCATTTACGGGTTATTCTCGGCATGGGAGGCAAGTGTTATTTGCTCTATTCCTCTACTGCCTAGACCAAAGCCTGATAGGCTGTTTTGGAATGACACAAAGACTGTTATCGGGCTTCCTGGAATCGATTCAAACTCAGAGGCATGCAAGGCAAAATGGCGGCGAGAACTTGAATCAACGAAGCAGTGGAGATAGGTGGCGACCTCCAAGTGTGGGACGAATTTTTGGCGGCTATGCGTCACAAAGTCCAGCTTCTCCCTTGTGGAATTCACCCACGTATTGGCGCATGCATCCAGGTGTTGCAATTTGTGCGTTAAGAGTGCTTACCATCTGCAGATGAGAGCCCAATCAGCTGCTTCATCATCTTCTACATTGGCTTTGGAAGGAGAATGCTCTACGGCGGGGATTTTTTTGTAGGAGTTGTTTTTCCTGGTCTCATCAATAAATTCAAAAAAAAAATAGGAAGGATGGACAATTTTTAAGTTTCTAGGGTGGTCTGGTCTAGGTGTCTTCGGTGTCTATTCCACCGAAGGTTAAAGCCAAAAAATATTTTATTTCCTTTGGAGTTTAATTTTCATAAAGATCAATAATAATATCATGCTTTGGATACACTTCTCATTCTTAATTTGTCCCCACAAATGAGCTATTACGTCGCAGACATTTGAAGAAGGATGGTCTCTGTCCTTGCTGTCTCATCGAAGTGGAATCCGTTGCTCACTGCCTATGGTCATGTCCGGCGGCAAATGACGTTTGATTAGAGATTCGTTCTTGGGTCTATATTTGAATTTGAGAATTTTTATTTGAAATTATTATCAAAAACCATAGAAACAGATATATTACTATGTGCTATATCGTTTTTTGGTTCTTTTTTGCTTGCTTTTTGAAATTTTGGGAGTCTAATTTATAAGTCACAAGAACTCACTAGGGAGATCTACAAGGATAGCTTGCCAGCAGCTTGGTTTGCTCAAGCCTCTCACCCAATGTCTCTTCCTGCACTGCAGCCTTTACCATTGCCAAATCCATCTCCATCAAGTCTCAACACCCTAAACAACTCAGCCATTCTCTCCTCATTCTCTCCTCCACTTCTGCTTCCTTCTCCTTCAGCCACTATTTCTCCAGCTGCCAGCAGCTCAACACTTCTGCTTCCTCTAGAAAGTCTTGCTCTCTCTAATTTTATTTCTTTGGTTCTCTTCCAACCATCTCAAAGATTGATAATTTTATAGAATTCTGTTAAAGATCAATCAGCCTCTCTCTTTTGAATCCAGCTTTCAGAAATTTCTCTCTCTCAGAAATTTCTAGAAACTTCTTTAAGTCTCTCTAGCTTCTCTCTAAGCTTTCTAGAGTTTTTCCCCTAGAAATTAGACCTTCTCCCTCTAAGTCTCTTACCACTCTAGACTTCCACACACAAAAGTCTAGAACTGGAGAAGAGTTGATTTTGCCATTATGCAAGAATGTCCTAGAAGCTTGGAGAAGAGTTGATTTTGCATTATGCAAGAATGTCCTAGAAGCTGGAGAAGAGTTGATTTGCCATATTGCAAGAATGTCCTAGAAGCTTCAAGCTAGTATTAGGGAGCAATGATCCCATTTTGTTCAAGGAGTGAAAGTCCTATATGTAGTGTTTCTTGAGTGATCGAGGAGTGAAACTTATATGTAGTTTTAGTCTTGAGTGTTTGTGAAATGAGAGCTCTTTGTAAATTTTCAGTTTAATAAAGTCTTTTGTTTGTCTCCAATTTTAATGAATTTTCTTTGAGAGATAGAAAAATTTAGAGTTGTATATTCTAAATTTTTCTCAACAATACCTACCTTTCTAAAAAGTAATCTAAGTAAGTAATGAATATCCTTCTATCCCCATTTTTTGTGTTTCACTTTAATACTCCTAACATATCACATTTCAAATAGTGTTTGATTGTGTTTAATTGGTGTTGTGGAGATTGGTATTTTAGCTATTTTTTAGTGAACTGACCCTTCCAATAGGAGCAATACACAAGACATGGCATCTTAAATTTTGTGTTTATACCTTTATTGTGCTTGTAATATGACCAACCATTTAGTATTCATAACCATCATGTCTTAATTGTTGCCTTGATTCGCATATTGGAGTTTCTGAAATTATCAACTTATTGTTAGTCATGGTGGTGTGTGAATACCACTTATTAAGCTTTTAGCTCATTCCAATTGTTTATATATTTTTCAGGTTAGATGCTCAGATTCATAGTGTGAAGAGGTTGCTAGAACGTGATCACTTATTACAAGGGGATTACTATTGAGATCTCTAACACTTAGGTGCTCTTGAGGGAGTTCCCTTTTTATGTTAAGTTTGGATTAATTGTTTAATTGTTTTTGGAGACTAATTTAATTATCAAATAATTTGATTTTGAGACTAGATTTATTTGCTTTAAAAAATTCTTATTGCGAGTTAAATATGGATTTATTGAATTGAAAATTTCGGGGCGTACAGATACATGCTTTGTTGATGGTACAGAATTTCTTTGGTTTGGGAATGCTGAGGGGTAGAGTTTGTTGATGGTATCAGAATTTGGACTTTGGTTTGGGAATTCAGGCTGAGGGGTAGAGTTAGAACCAAATTTCGCTTGAACCAACGCAGTTATGTGATTATGCATTACCAAAACCAGCACGACAATGATTAGCCCAAAAAAAAAACCCAAAAAAATTTTGGCGGCCTGAAGTACAATGGCTATTCGCCTAGAGTGCTTTCTAACAAATTCAGTGATTGAGTGAAATGATTATGTACACCCTTAGCCTTTTAAAACCAAAGAATGTGATAAAAAATTGTTCATTGTCTCATAATTACTGAAAGTATGGAAAGGATGCAGAATTCCATTTTTTATATCAAGATTATTAGAGTGCCAGTACTGGGTCCGGGTGCATAAGTCAGAAAACAAAACACATACCCATGAGGATTGATAGAAGTCCTGCATCACAAGTATATACAACTCCAACATAGAACAAAATATGTAAAGCAAAACATTGGTGAGAAAGTATCTATAAAAGAACAGTCACAAATGTCAGCCATTGGAATACTTGGCTACAAGACACATCGTTATTCAATGTATCCATTGGCTAATTTTGCAGCATATCACACTTCTATAGCATTTGAAAATCTAGATATGACAAGCCTATAAAACGTAAAAAGTGTTTATTTCCATGACCTCTATACCTGTCTTCCCCTATCAGCATTGCCAAGCAGAAAACGATATCAGATACCTGTCCTTCCAGGCCAAGAGCAAAGCCCCATTTTGGTTCACTAGCGTATAATGTTCCGAATTAAAGCTCAGCTTGCTCAGTATCTCAGAATAGGCATTGCTGCTCAATGGATATTGGCGGAACCCTGTCTCAGTCAATATAGTCTTCCACTTGGGGAACAACTGATGATGCAACAATCTTGTCTCCCCATCCCAAGCAATAACACTGGCGACTTCCCTGCCCCAACAATGCATCTCCACATCGATACGATCCTGGTTGTTTCTTGGCAGTATGACATCCATAGACTCGAACATTGCCAAGTAGTAGTCTAGAGTTTCCTCAAACCTATGGACAAAAGGGATTCTGTTTGTGTTTAAGTCTTGCTCCACCAAAGTGACCACCTTGGGAGAAAGTGACTTTACCATTGTAAGAAGCTGACCCCTCAGATTGTTCCCATCGAGACTCCCATCCGGGACTTGTTGAAGCAGCAGAGGGAAGCTTACAGCCAAACGCCTCCCCCGGCCTGACATTAAGCATACCCCGTGTGACATTTTGAGCAATATCTGGCACTCCATTAAACTCAATTGGGATGTAATCTTCCATAGGAATCGCGGCCAATATTCGTGCCCCTACCGCCTCCAACCCTACACCACCACGGGCAAATTGTGAAACAGGATCATCAATCCCCGTAATCCGAACATGAGGAGGCCCTCCAGGCCGTGCTGCAAGGGTTTGAAGGAGAGAAATCCACTGTAATCCCTGACCAATCTGAAAATCTATAATGTGGATATGATCCTCATTTCTCATTACTTCAGCAATTGTCTCATTGGCTGCCAAGTAACCAAATTGTAAGGTGGTGCTAATTTGATAATGAGTTTGCATGATTGAAAACAAGTACTTGCTTTCAAGGGATTTGTAAATGTAAGTACCCTTCCTTGCTAACAGCCCTTCAACCACGTAAGCACCAAGACGTTGGATTGGATCTCCTCTCAGAGACACAGCATCTTTAGCCATTCGAATATACCGTTCGAAATCATCGCTCTTGTTATCAGATATAGCACAAGAAATCAGTAATTGCCTAAGATCCACTGGGGGGGCAATCTTTGAAGACACTTCTTGTTCTTCTACTTCTTCCATCACTTAGGTATTCAAAGAAACTAACAATGAGTATTGAAAGAAACTAAGAGTGAGTGAATGAGAGAATGAGAGAGAAGCTGATTCTCATTACCTTTTACGATTAGTTCTGTATTTATATTATAAAGAAAACAGAGCTACAGAGCTTAACAAAGCTAAAGAAAAACTAACTAACTAGAAACTGATTCAGTTGGTGGTTATAGAGTATAACGGAAATACAGAGCTGTCTTTAACAGGTTGTTGTTGTTGGGTATAAAATTTAGGCCTAAACTACTACCTAAGCCGTAGGAAAGTTCTTAGTAATGCTAAGATTTTAGCAAATGAAATGCTTTTATGTCAATTTGGTGAGAAAATGAATGTCACTCGGCCCAAATTCAAAAGTCCAATTACGTAGTCATAATATCATTCATAAAAAGTAATTAAATTGTATGCTGGTCATTACGCATGAAAACTTGTCTCTGATGGTATGGTAGACTAAAATAAATTAATATATCAATTTCAACATTATAATAAGAACACAATAATAATGGATGTTACTACTTATCTGAAATGGTCGTGAAGTTGGAAAGTACAACATACAGAAATCGTAAGCACATAAATCATTTTGAATTAGTATTATTGATATGATGCGAGTTAATCTTGTTTCCCTAAGAATGATAGATCAATCACAATTACATATAATGGTGAGTCTAACCTGAGTTTATGTTAAAATTAGATGAAGAGAACATTGTTTTAGAATTTGAAGCTTCCACCAAATGAAGAAAGAAAAAAAAAATAGCTAAAATGGCAAATAGCTAAAATGGCAAATAGATTCCCAGAATACGTTTGCTCCTCGCCATACTTGTTATGAGGTATGTTTGCGCCTCATGAGCCATTATGAGGTGAGTTTTATAGTCGAATATAGTCCAAAAAGAATTCAAGCTCTATAGTCGAATCACGTTATAGTTTAGAATAAATCTTAAAATAAACACTAAAATAAAACATGTCTTTGGAGGCCTGAAGTACAATGGCTATTCTCCATTATAAACAACAAGGTGACAATTCTTTCCAGGTAAATAAACATAGAAAGACATTTTCTAACAAATTCAGTGATTTGAGTAATGATTATGTACACCCTTAGCATTTGTACACCAAAGAATGTGATAAAAAATTATTCTGTGTCTCAGAATTACTGAAAGTAAGGAAAGGACGCAGAATTCCCTTTTGATAAGATTATAAGAGAGCCAGTACCAGGTGCTTAAGTCACAAAACAAAAAACATACGTAAGATGATTGAGAACTCCTGCTTCACAAATATATACAACTCCAACATAGAACAAAATATGTATAGAAAAACACTGGTGCGAAAGTATCTATAAAAGAACAGAGGTGATAGCCTCAGTGGTATGGGAATACTATATCATCACAAATGTTAGCCATTTGAATACTTGGCAATAATACAAAACATTATCTAATGTATCCATTGGCTAATTTTGCAGCATATCATCCTTCTATACCATGTGGAAATCTCAATATCAAGAGCCTAAAAAATGTAAAAAATGTTTATTTCCATGACTACCTCGACCTTTCTTCTTCTATTATCATTGCCAAGCAGAAGCTGATATCAGATTCCTGTCCTTCCAGCCCAAAAGCATAGCCCCATCCTTTTCCACTAGCGTATAATGTTCCGAATAACACCTCAGAAGGCTCTTTATCACAGAATTGACATAGGTGCTCAATGGATATTGGCGGAAACCTGCCATTGTCAATCTAGACTTCCACTTGCCGAAGAGCTCATGACGCTCCACCCTCTCCTTTCCCTCACAAGCAATAATGTTCACGATATCCCTGGCCAAACAATGCTGCTCCACGTTGATACGATCCTTGCTGTTTCTTGGCAGGGTGACATCAATGGACTCGAACATTGCTAAGTAGTAGTCTAGAGTTTCCACAAACCTATGGTAGAAAGGGGTTGTGTTTGTATTTGATTCTTGCTCCACCAAAGTGACCACCTTGGGAGAAAGTGACTTTACCATTCTCAGAAGCTCATCTCTCAGATTGTTCACGTCTACACTCTCATCCGGGGTGTGGTGGAGCTGCAGAGGGAAGTTTACAGCCAAAGCCTCACGAGGCCTGACATTTAGCATATCCCGTGTGACATCTGGAGCAAAAACTAGCACCCCATGAAACTCAACTGGGATGTTAAATTTTGAAGAAATTGCTGCCAACCGTTTCCCTACTGCCTCCGACCCATCACCACGGGCGTACTTGTTCATAGGATCATCAATCCCTGTAATCCGCACATGGGGAGCCCCTCCAGGGCGTGCTGCAAGCGCTTGAAGGAGAGTCATCCACTGGGTTCCCTGAGCAATCTGAAAATCTATGATGTGGATGCGGTCCTCATATTTGCATGCATCAGCAATGGCACCATTCGCTGCCATGTAACCAAATTTTAAGTAGGGGCAGATTTCATAAAGCATTTGCATGTATGAAAGTAAGTCCTTGCTTTCAGGCTCTCTACACCTAAGGGCATGGTAAATGTTTGTCCCTGATGCCTCCTTCCTTGCCACCAGCCCTTCCACCATGTAAGCACCAAGACGCTGGATTGGTTCTCCTGTGATAGACACAGCAGCTCTAGCCTTTTCAATCAAATTATCAAAATCAACCATCTTGTTCTCAGAGAGAGCTTTAGCACAAGCAATCAGCAATTGCTTAAGATTCCCCAGGGGGAAACCCTGCAAAGACTCTTCATCAATCGCTCTGTGACGTTGCTCTGCACGAACAACTTCACCTGATTGCGTAGGCGTAGGAACAAATGAGGGCTGGGAGTGAAACACATGCACCCCCTGTGGTTCCTGGCTCCATGACCTAGATCTTTGGTTACTTGTCTCTGGTATACTAATTTCCCTTGTAGTGACTTCTTCTTCATCATCAGGCCCCATTAAAGCAGTTTCTATATCCAATAAAACGTGTTTTATGTTCTGACTACAATTTGCATTCTGTGTAAAAAAAGCCTCACCTGAATGGAGCTGTAGACCGTCTTGACGACAGTCTATAGAAGGCCTTGGCCTGTAAAAATAATTGTTGCTTTCAAGTGAAGAGTTACAGGAAGGGCTGGCTCCTGAGAGATTCTCTGTGGAGCTGTGCTGCTCCTGGCTATCACTTAGAGCAGTGATGGTATCAGTATCAAACTGAGTCGAAAAGGGTGAGTTCGGTGAGTTTCCTATATCAAACTTCAAGGATCCAAGTAGTCTATTAGGTATTGATGGAACAGTGGGATGAGAAGATGTGAAGGATATGCCTGCACCAGTCACTCCAAGTCCAAAAAACGGGCGCGAGTCCATGCTATGAGGTTCGCATCAGCAGATTATGTAATAAGAATTCTTTATAATAGCCCAGCAGATCAGGAAAGAATCAGCCTGAATAAAAGTGACCACCTTGGGAGAAAGTGACTTTACCATTCTAAGAATCCCATCCCTCGGATTGTTCACATCAACACTCTCATCCGGGATCAAATGGAGCAGCATAGCTAAGTTTACAGCCAAAGCCTCCCCAGGCCTCACATGAAGCATATCCCGTGTGACATTTTGAGCAAAATCTGGCACTCCATTAAACTCAATTGGGATGTTAAATTTCTCTGAAATCATGGCAAACTGTCTCCCTACCGCCCCCAACCCTTCACCACGGGCATATTCAGAAACAAGATCATCAATCCCTATAATCCGCACATGGGGAGCCCCTCCAGGCCGTGCTGCAAACCTTCTAAGGAGAGAAATCCACTGGGTTCCTTGACCAATCTTAAAATCTATGATGTGGATGTAGTTCTCATTTTTCATTGCATTATCAATTGCCCAATTGGCTGCCAAGTAACAAAATTTTAAGTAGATGCAGATTTCATGAAATCTTTCCATGTATTAAAGCAAAGTCTCGCTTTGAGGCTTTACAGTCTTGAGGACACGGTAAATGTCAGTCCCTTTTGACAACTTCCTTGCTAACAGCCCTTGAACCATGTAAAAACCAAGACGTCGGATTGGTTGACCTCTTACGTACACCTTAGCTCTAGCTATTTCAATCAACTTGTCAAAATCATCCATCTTGTTCTCAGAGAGAGCTTCGGCACAAGCAATCAGCAATTGCTTAAGATCATTATCTTCTTTAAGTACACTTTAGTTTTGTATTTATATTATAAAGAAAACAGAGCTACTGAAAAACTAACTAGAAACTGATTCAGTTAGCCGTTATATAGAATAACTGAAGTACAACTGTCCTAACAGACTTAACTATCTTCTCTGTTCAATAAGCATCCAACAAGTTGCAAACTCTGAAACAGAATGCTCTTCTACGACTGTAGCATCGTAAGTAAACGACATGCAGTTTTAAATATCTTTTGAATACGACAGGGAACGGAAGCAACAACTGTTCGACTTTAACTGATAGGCCTGCACTGCACCAATCACTCCAAGTCCAAAAAAATGGCGAGAGTCCGTGGACCTTTGGACCTACCCTTAGTAGCAAACTCCTGATATACAATCCTACCTACAACTTATAATAATTGTCAGATTCTCTTTATGATATTTTTTTCTAATGGGAAAAAATTTACTTCAACCCAATTTGAAGAAATTGCTCCAAACTGGATAGGTGACACCACTCACAAGTTAACAAGTGTTCTGGTCATGTGCGTTGATCAACTTAACTCATTCTGTAAACCCTTCAGACTCTCTCTCTCTCTCTCTCTCTCTCTCTCTCTCTCTCTCTCTCTCTCTGTTCCCAACCACTTTCTCTCTATCTTAACTTGATTTCAATGTGAACTTGAGGTTGAAAATCACCCAAGTTGATGCAGTCCTAAAATGTGTTACTTACCGAATTCCTTCAAACTGGGTTAAATGTTTTAAATATCTTAAACGGACTGTTGGCTTTTTACAAAATATCAGGACCGCATGTGTTACATAACATAACATTTCATTTTTTTTCTTTTTTCAATTCATACCTTTAGTTTTATAATGACATTGTAAACTTCAAGATAATTGTATATGCTTATAATTTCCTTTTTCCAGCTAAGGTATATGGCTCATCATTTTTCAATGCTAGAGCTGCAATCAAAATTTTATGCAACAAAAAAATGGAGCGGAAAATATATGAACATGTTGGGGTGAAATAAGCACGAGTTAATAAGTTCAAAACTTTAATTGAAAAAATCAATAAAGGTTCACTATCACCTCCAGAGATACAGTTAATTCAAAAAAACCTTTTTTATACTAATATCTGTGTATTTTTTTTTTAAACATTGTTAAGGGCTCCTTTTTCTTCATTGCCACATGCCTTAATGCCCACTTGGAGGCCATATAATCACGATGCAAGAAATTGGGCTAAATCAAGTGCGAAGACCAAGTCAAGAACTCCAACTTTATCTACAAGGCAGGGCTTTATCCCCTCTTTCTCTACATGCAACGGGCTCTCATTGAGCCCAATTACTTCACTTCATGCAAACATCCATAATTGATCGGCCCACGTTAAAACAACAAGAGTATTTTCTAACAAATTCAGTGATTAGTGAAATGATTATGTACATGCCCATAGCATTTTTACACCAAAGAATGTGATAAAAATTTGTTCTCTGTCACAGAATTCTGAAAGTATGGAAAGGATGCAGAGAATTCCATTTTTGTTATCAAGATTATACGAGTGCATAAGTCACAAAACAAAACACATACTCAACATGATTGATAGAAGTCCTGCATAAGAAGTATATACAAGTCCAACATAGAGCAAAACATGAATAGAAAAACTATAAAAGAAGATCCTTTCATCACGAATGTCACCCATTGGTATATTTGGCAACAGGACACAACATTATTCAATGAATCCATTGGCTAATTTTGCAGCATATGACCCTTCTGTAACATGTAACAAAGTTTTTATTTCCATGACTACCTCTATAGTCTATACCTGTCTTCTCCTATTATCAATGCCAAGCAGAAGCCGAAATCAGATTCCTGCCCTTCCAGCCCAAGATCAAAGCCCCATCCTTCTCCACTAGCGTATGATGTTTTGAATGAGACCCCAGCTCCCTCTTTATCTCAAAATTGACAAAGGTGCTCAATGGATATTGGCTGAACCCTGCCGATGTCAATCTAAACTTCCACTTGTTGAAGAGCTCATGACGCTTCACCCTCTCATTTCCCTCACAAGCAATAACATTCACCATATCCATGGCCAAAATATGCCTCTCCATATTCATACGATCATTGGAGCTTCTATATTTCATGTTGTCATCGATTGACTTGAACATAGCCAAGTAGTATTATAGACTTTCCACAAACCTATGGTAGAAAGAGGTTGTGTTTGTGTTTGATTCTTGCTCAATCAAAGTGACCACCTTGGGAGAAAGTGACTTTACCATTCTAAGAATCCCATCCCTCGGATTGTTCACATCAACACTCTCATCCGGAATCAAATGGAGCAGCATAGCTAAGTTTACAGCCAAAGCCTCTCCAGGCCTCACATGAAGCATATCCCGTGTGACATTTTGAGCAAAATCTGGCACTCCATTAAACTCAATTGGGATGTTAAATTTCTCCGAAAACGTGGCAAACTGTCTCCCTACCACCCCCAACCCTTCACCGCGGGCGTGTTCGGAAACAAGATCATCAATCCCTGTAATCCGCACATGGGGAGCCCCTCCAGGCCGTGCTGCAAGCTTTTCAAGTAGAGAAATCCACTGGGTTCCCTGACCAATCTTAAAATCTATGATGTGGATGTGGTCCTCATTATTCATTGCTTCAGCAATAGCACCTTTGGCTGCCCAGTAACAAAATTTTAAGTAGGGGCAGATTTCATAAAGGGATTGCATGTGAAAAAGCAAAATCTCGCTTTTAGGCTTTATAGTCTTAAGGACACGGTAAATGTCAGTCCCTTTTGACAACTTCCTTGCTAACAGCCCTTGAATCATGTAAGCACCAAGACGCTGCATTGGTTCTCCTCTGACGTACACAGCATCTCTAGCCTTTTCAATCAACTTGTCAAAATCATCCATCTTGTTATCAGAGAGAGCTTTAGCACAAGCAATCAGCAATTGCTTAAGATCATTCCCTGGGGGGAAACCCTGCAAAGACACTTCTTTATCCATCGCTTGTGAATGAGAGAATGAGAGAAATTAACTGATTATCATTATCTTCTTTATGTACTATTTAGTTTTGTATTTATTTGATAAAGAAAACAAAGCTAAAGAAAAACTAAATAACTAGAACTGATTCAGTTAGCCGTTATATAGTATAACTGAAATGCAAAACTGTCCTAACAGACTTAACTATCTTCTCTGTCCAATAAGCATCCAACAAGTTAATGAGAAAAAACTGTTCCCCATATAGATGTAACACTAATTATTAGATGGATTGTTGGCTTTTGACAAAATATCAGGGCTGTGTTACATAACATAACATGTAATTTTTTCCTTATGAAATCATGCCTATAGTTTTATAATGACATTGTAAACTTCAAGATAATTGTATATGCGTATGATTTCCTTTTTCCAGCTAAGGGTATATTTGGGGCTCACCATTTTTCAATGCTAGAGCTGCAATCAAAATTTTATGCAACAAAAAAATGTAGCAGGAATTGTATCATTTGTTTTTTGGTATCACATACCATATAGATCAACTACCCAAAAAGAACATGTTATAACTACAATTAATAAACATGTCTTTGGTGGCCTGAAGTACAATGGCTATTCGCCTTTATTCTTTCCAGGTAAATAAACATATAAAAAGTGCTTTCTAAGAAATTCAGTGATTGAGTGAAATGGTACATCCTTAGCATTTTAAAACCAAAGAAAGTGATAAAAAAATTGTTCATTGTCTCATAATTACTGAGAGTATGGAAAGGATGCAGAGAATTCCATTTTTTATCAAGATTATACGAGTGTAAGTACTGGCTGCATAAGTCACAAAACAAAACACATAGGTAAGATGATTGAAAACTCCTGCATCATCACAAGTATACATTATTCAATGTATCCTTTGGCTAATTTTGACAATTCTACGTTAAAACAAAATTTGATATTTATGTGACAACAATTTCAAATACACCATCAAAATCTAGCATGTTCCCTCCAGCAAGGACATATGCCTTCTTATCATTTTGACTTTTGAATTACTAAGTTGTTAGGAAAGCCATCTACATCTCTTGATCAATCCTTGTTCCTCTTTATAATTTTATTTTATTTTTTTATCTAAGGAAAAAAAATAAAATAAAATTTACCCTTGCATTTTAAAACCAAAGAATGTGATAAAAAATTGTTCATTGTCTCATAATTACTGAATTCCATTTTTTATCAAGATTATACAAGTGTAAGTACTGGCTGCGTAAGTCACAAAAGAGAAATAGAAAACACATAGGACATAATTTTTGATAATCAGATAGATAATTTTATTCAATCATCTTACCTATGTAGGACATTATTCAATGTATCCATTGGCTAATTTTTCACGTTATCTCTTCATTTTCCTTTTCTTTTTCTTTTTTCGCCTCTTCGGCCAGTGAAACGCAAGTTTTAGACTTAAGGCTGAAGTGACTCTCTCTCTCTCTGAATCAGTTTCCTTGAATCATCAAGTACTCGAATTCAAATCGCTAGATCTAGAAAATATTTTATTTACTAAAAAACAAAACTAGTAGATAGTTTAATTTTCATAAAGGACCAATAATATCTTAATTTGTCTAACATTTGGTCAAGTGGTGCATTCTTCATTCATCTCTCTCATATATATTGTGTGTGCTTAGAGCATAGTTTTAAAAATTGGATAGGACAAAAAGTCGAAAAGATGACTAGTTCTTGGTTTTTAGGTTCAACCAAGACCTGGCCGATGGTCAAACCGATAACGTCATAAATAATTATTTTGGAAGAAAAAGAAAAGAAAAGAAAATGTTATATGTTGATAAAAATTCATTCTAATTATTTTATTAGATTTATCATCATTTTATTAAGTCATGTCCTATATTATTATTATTTTTCCTTTTTCCTTTATTTCAAAAAATTAATTATCATCATCTCTTAATTACAACGTTAATTAATTGAAATTGATTCCCCAAGTATTATAACACATGATATATATTATAAATATGTTACAAGATAATTTCTTACAAAATATTTCAAAATGCATTTCGAATTACACAAGACACATAATCGTGTTATTAATTTTGAAAAAGGTCACATTTTCATGACTTTAAATCCAAAAATTGTGTTTGAAAAAACATAAATTGCATGCTATCTAATTGTGAAATATGCTGCATTTATGTCATACTTTATTTGCATTTTGCAAGAAAACTTTTAATGTTTATATGCCAAAGGATGAATGATTTTTAATCAATTAATTTCTCATTGTATAAAATCCAATTATTATATATTCTTCATATATTTATAATTTGACAATTTAGGATATTGAAGTAAATTAAATATAAGGCTGAGTACTAAGTTATTGAGCCAGCCCTATCCCCTAGTTGTCACCAACTGATCAGGTTGTTCAACCAGTGCTATTAGTGATTCACCAACTGAAGAGGATTTATACTCTAGGAGTCCCCAACCCCAACTGACAACGCTTCAGAGTCCAACTGGGGCTTTATTACATCGGAAAGTGCCATTGACAAGTTAGTGAAAAAGGGAGTGAAACAAGAATTTGATCATCTAGGTACTTGTAGTGTATATGCCTCGAAGACTTTTCATCGTCAGAAGCAGAGGAAAACCTTATTCGGATGAACCGCTATCGTCGGAAACTCGATGAAGAATGATCACTTAAGCTAAGGGGAAATTCATTAGAGACATCGTTTTGTAACAGTGTATGAGACTCCTTTATACTTTTTATATTAACAAGAAAATGTACAATGCTAAAGAAACACTAACTAACTACAAAACTGTCATAACAGACTCAACCATCTTCACCGTACAATAACCATCCAACACGTGCGTAGTAAACGACATGCAGTTTAAAACTTTATCCAAAACGTAAGGGTGGTCTAAGCTAACTATCTTCAGCACAAGCAATCAGCAATTGCGTAAGATCATTAATCCCTGGGGGAAAACCATGCAAAGACACTTCTTTGTCCATCGCTTTGTGAAAGAGAATGAGAGAAATTAACTGATTTTCATTATCTTCTTTAAGTACAGTTTAGTTTTGTATTTATATTCATTAAGAAAACAGAGCTAAAGAAAAACTAACGAGAAACAGATTCAGTTAGCCGTTATATAGTATAACTGAAATACAAAACTGTCCTAACAGACTTAACTATCTGTTGGGGGGATTTTTTCGGGTAATAATGGAACCGCATCAAACCTCACAGCACGTAGATTCTCAGTTCATTGGAGACTGTAGGATGATAAAATAAAGCAAGAACAGATAACAAACATAATTTTAGGTGGTTCGGCAACTTGCCTACGTCCACGTAGAGATTTTATAATATATGAGTATAGCTACAAATACGATAAAATGTTTTGTCCGAGCACCATGAGAGACTTCATCTCTCTCCAGTCTCTTCTGAAACCTTGCCCTTTCAGCCCCCTTTCACGTTACTTTTCCCTTTACATATATAGAGTTTTTTTTTTTTTTTTTGTGCCTAGAATGTAGTAGAATATAATAGAACCTCATAGAACATATACATGATATTTTGTAGATATTTACGTTTTTCCCAGCTATAGCATGCATACGCAATGTGCTGTAAAGTGAAGATCAAACCCAATTATGCTTCCCCTTCTATTTGTAACCCTGTATTTGTCTTAATTGATTTTTCCCCCTCCAATACCCCCCAGTCTTTGCTTTCTCGAGCAACTCCCGAGGAAGTGAAGACTAAAACTCAATCCGAGACAAAGTAAACCATGCGCTCTTATGAAAATAATAAATTAAGGTAAGACCCTTGAGGTCGAGGTGTGGCCGCGGAGTCCAAAATGACCATGATTTCAAATCAAGTGTCCTCCCTATTACTCAAATAGGAGACCAAACAACTCATAGATATACATAAGGAAATGCATAATAAATAATCAAGAGATGATACCAATGAATTCAGGATAATCCTCTCAAATTTTGAATGATAAGTCCAAGGTGAATTATTGAACTGCTATTCCTAGGCTGAGACCTAAATGCTTCCAAATCATGAGGAGATCTTGATTTAAGCCCCCAGTAATTTAGGTGATAACTACTTGGTCTTGTCGGTATAGTACCGAACAATAATATTTAGATAGGATACTTATGCACTTCCCTAGAAGTGATAAATTCTAATTTTTGAGATAGGAGACTCACTGACACTCCCCCAGAAGTGAAGAGTTCCGTCCGAATAATAATTTTTGAGATAGGATGCTTATGCACTCCTGGGGAAGTGATAAGTTCCATCCGATTGTTACTCTGACCTCATCTCCCCTGGTGGAGATACGTTTGTTATTTTGAGCTCATCTCCCCTGGTGGAGATACGTTTTTGATTTCGACCTCATCTCGCCCCCAAGGGTCTTACCTTAATTTATTATTTTCATAAGAGCGCAGGTTTACTTTGTCTCGGATTGAGTTTTAGTCTTCACTTCCTCGGGAGTTGCTTGAGAAAGCAAAGACTGGGGGGTATTGGAGGGGGAAAAATCAATTAAGACAAATACAGGGTTACAAATAGAAGGGGAAGCATAATTAGGTTTGATCTTCACTTTACAGCACATTGCGTATGCATGCTATAGCTGGGAAAAACGTAAATATCTACAAAATATCATATATATGTTTTATGAGGTTCTATTATATTCTACTACATTCTAGGCACCAAAAAAAAAAAAAAAAAAACCCTCTATATATGCAAAGGGAAAAGTAACGTGAAAGGGGGCTGAAAGGGCAAGGTTTCAGAAGAGACTGGAGAGATATGGAGTCTCTCATGGTGCTCGGACAAAACATTTTATCGTATTTGTAGCTATACTCATATATTATAAAATCTCTACGTGGACGTAGGCAAGTTGCCGAACCACCTAAAATTATGTTTGTTATCTGTTCTTGCTTTATTTTATCATCCTATAGTCTCCAACGGACTGAGAATCTACGTGCTGTGAGGTTTGATGCAGTTCCATTATTACCCGAAAAAATCCCCCCTACAATTGGCTCCGTCTGTGGGAACTGCACTTCAAGCTTCGGCGCTGTGATGTCTCAGTTCATCAGAGAGTTCAGAGATGAAGGGAGTTTATTACAGAGATTCAACCAAGAGCAACAGATGATATTTCTGTTCATCACAACATGCTCAACAGTAAAGAAAAGGAAAGGAAACATACTGATGCACATGTTGTCCTATCAAAGCTCAGTTCGGCCTGGCCTTTTTTGACTATAAGCTTCAGTCTGGAGTCTGATTAAGTTTGTAGCCCTCCTCGGCATATATCTGGTCTCATTGTGACCTTTCTCAGCGTGTTCGGCACATTCATGGGAGGTCGAAGGCCACTTCGGCCTCGGTTTGATCCTTTTCAGCCTCGTCATGGATCTTCTCGACATCCCCGAGCCTTATCTCGGCCATTTCTCGGCTTCATCAAGCCACATGCCGAGCTCAAGAGTTCTTTGCAGAAAAACTCGCCGAGTTCACATATTAGGTATGTCAAACAACCATTAAATATCTTGGATATTTTCATCATAATAGGTTCAGGCAGAACAAAGATAAGGAGAATCAGAGTAGTACGGGGTATTTGTTGGTCTCTTTTGTTCATTCAATTGGCCTAACAAGAGCAGAAGGGAAAAGAAACTCACCAAATCACATGTAGTGCACCTCGACTGCATCAAGCATCTCCTTGGCTTCGATGTGAGCCTTCTCGGACTTTGCTTTGGTTCCATGGGCCCTGTTCGGCCTTGGTCTGGATCCTCTCGGTCTTATTAAGCCCAAGTCGGTCACCACTTGAGTCTGACATACCTGTTCGGGCGCGTTAAACATTGCGAACCTTCTTCGTTCCCCCATGGTTTCAAGACCCATTTCGGCTCCTTCAAGCCTATCTAGAATTGCCGCGAGCTGTTCGGTTCCTCGAGCCTGGTCCTATTTCTTTATAATCCTTAATGACGTGCTCGGCACCTCCACGGCCAGCCAAGTTACTCCTCGGCCTTGGAGTGATCTTTCTCGACTCGTTCGAGCCCGACTTGGACTCTCCACCAGCCATCTCGGCCTGAGTCCAATCGTTCTTGGCCCGCACAAGCCACTACCGTATGGGTTGTTGGTATTTAAGAGAGAAGTTGAGCAGAGAAGAAAGCTTTTGGTGTTGATTTTCAATGGGTTTCAGCCAAATAAAAGAAAAATAGTGGAGCAAAAGATTTTCGGAAAAATGGGTGGCATACCCGCATGGCTCTCTGAAGAAGGAAAAAAAAAATCTTTGCAAGGAGGATGCAACTTGGAAGAGAAAGAAACAGGGGGGTGAACACTTATTAAGATTGAGCTAGTCATTTTTATAAGATGTCACGTGCAAATATCAGGAATGAGCTTTTCATCAAGGAGGAGATGTGTTTGGCCTTCTTCAGGCTTAATGGATATTCATCGCAGGATGGTAAGAATAACACTTCAATCAGCTGATATTTACTCATGTTCTCTTTTGGTTTGTTTTTGTTATCAGGAAACAAAAATATTCAAAATTGACATCTTGGCAAAAATATCTCTTATCTGGAGTACAAAAATCATAGCGGGGGGTATGCATGATATCGCCAACTGGACAAGGAAGGCTCTAATACCATCTTCAAGACAAGGATTGAGGGAAAAAAGTAACAAGCCTATCTCGTCCGGGGGCGAGATGAGGTTAAAATAACAAACCTAACTCGTCTGGAGGCGAGGGTCGGTCAAAATACCAAACCTAACTCGTTTGGGGGTGAGGGTTGGTCAAAATACCAAACCTAACTCGTCTGGGGGCGAGGGTAGGTCAAAATACCAAGCCTAACTCGTTTGCGAACGAGGGAAGGTCAAAATAACAAACCTAACTCGTCCAGGGGCGAGGGTAGGTCAAAGTAACAAGCCCATCTCGTCCGGGGGCGAGATGAGGTCGATATCACCAGCGTATCTCGTCCGAGGGCGAGAGTAGATCAAAGTAACAAACCTAACTCGTCCAGGGGCGAGGGTAGGTCCAAGTAACAAGCCCATCTCGTCTGGGGGCGAGATGAGGTCGAAATCAAAAACGTATCTCCACCAGGGGAGATGAGCTCAAAATAACAAACGTATCTCCACCAGGGGAGATGAGGTCAAAGTAACAATTGGACGGAACTTATCACTTCCCCAGGAGTGCATAAGCATCCTATCTCAAAAATTATTATTCGGACGGAACTCTTCACTTCTGGGGGAGTGTCAGTGAGTCTCATATCTCAAAAATTAGAATTTATCACTTCTAGGGAAGTGCATAAGTATCCTATCTAAATATTATTGTTCGGTACTATACCGACAAGACCAAATAGTTATCACCTAAATTTCTGGGGGCTTAAATCAAGATCTCCTCGTGATTTGGAAGCATTTAGGTCTTAGCCTAGGAATAGTAGTTCAATAATTCACCTTGGACTTATCATTCAAAATTTGAGAGGATTATCCTGAATTCATTGGTATCATCTCTTGATTATTTATTATGCATTTCCTTATGTATATCTATGAGTTGTTTGGTCTCCTATTTGAGTAATAGGGAGGACACTTGATTTGAAATCATGGTCATTTTGGACTCCATGGCCACACCTCGACCTCAAGGGTCTTACCTTAATTTATTATTTTCATAAGAGCGCAGGTTTACTTTGTCTCGGATTGAGTTTTAGTCTTCACTTCCTCGGGAGTTGCTCGAGAAAGCAAAGACTGGGGGGTATTGGAGGGGGAATGATGAGTCATGAATAATGACTCATTAACCTTATTTTTATATGACTTTAATGGAATTTTCTTGCATTCAATTCTCAATTACACGTAAATTAGGACAATTCTTTCATACCATTGCATAACAAGGAATTTATTCTTTTACGTGTATTATTTTATTAAAAATTCTACATGCCTCACTTGTACTTAATTTATTAATGCAGACCCACTCTCAATGGAGCACACTGAAGTACTCTTATTGTCTGGACTATTGGTGCAAAGTTTAGTCATTTATATAAATCTACAAAGTGTCAAGTGGATGCAATTGATTGCCTAATGGGTTGTTTTGAGGAGAATTCAAGGGAGAGATTCTATACAATAAAACTGGGCAGACTTGATAAAGGGAAGAAACAAAAAGAAAAGAAATAGTCCAAGGAGCAGCACGTGGCAGTGGAAAATATATGTTAGTAATATACTATGTTAGTACACTACCATATGCCTAAGGAGCAGCATGCTTATATGCTTGGTCCTAAGTTAATTTGTGATGATTTTGGAGATATATACTATCATTCCATCTAACAAACAGTGGCAATACATATATAATCTAAAGGGACCAAGCAATGTGCACGTGGGCGGCAAGCATAGAATAAAAAAAAGGGCAAAGCGTGAACTTACAAGGGGGCGTGAGAATTGAAAAAGGAAATTTTTGTTTTATTAACCTAGAAGGGGGCGGCAACAAGAAAAAGGGGGGATGATTAGTTTTATTCTTGGGACAGTCCAGCGGCAAGAGAGAAAGGGGATGAGGCAGTGCTGAACAGAAAAAGCGAAGAAGAAGAAAATCAAGACCATGAGTTTATCTTGTTCTTTGATATTTTTCTGCACTTTAATATTATTTTTTCAATACTATGAGTAGCTAAATCTCCAACTAGGGTTAAGCGTGAATCCTAATATATCTTCCATGTGTGACTTGGATTAGAGGATGTATTTTCTTGAATTAATGATTAATATTGGGTTTGATTCATTATTTGAAATCATTGTGTGTTGACAAGTTATTTTGATTCAGTATGATTTTAATATATCAAATACATGAATGCCATGATTTGTTATGATTCGAAATATGCTGAATGCTTAATCTCCCCTGTAGCATGCTTTGGAATTTATTAGCTAAATCAACCCATATACTATCTACATTACCCTTATCAAGTGTTTTATTATTGAATCTTCCAATTAGGCGAGTGGCCTCTCTAACCTAGTTGAGTAAAAGAATAATCCAAGTTCACATAGATATATATTAGGTGGATCCTTAAAACCCTAGTGCCTTTCTCTATTAATTTCAACCAATTTTATTTATCTGCTTTTAATTATAGTCTTCATAATATTTTGCTCCATCTTTAGGTGGAAACAACCAAATCAATTTACTATTTTCTTTTCTTTTCATAATAATAGGAGTTTTTACACTGTGTTAACCATTCCCTGTGGTTCGACCTCGGACTTACAGAGATTTTATTACTACTTGCGAAACCTGCACTTGGGTGCACTTTAAAAAATCGCAACAGGGAAAAATCAATTAAGACAAATACAGGGTTACAAATAGAAGGGGAAGCATAATTGGGTTTGATCTTCACTTTACAGCACATTGCGTATGCATGCTATAGCTGGGAAAAACGTAAATATCTACAAAATATCATGTATATATTCTATGAGGTTCTATTATATTCTACTACATTCTAGGCACACAAAAAAAAAAAAAAAAAAAAAAAAAAAAAAAAAAAAAAAAAAAAAAAACTCTATATATGTAAAGGGAAAAGTAACGTGAAAGGGGGCTGAAAGGGCAAGGTTTCAGAAGAGACTGGAGAGAGATGGAGTCTCTCATGGTGCTCGGACAAAACATTTTATCGTATTTGTAGCTATACTCATATATTATAAAATCTCTACGTGGACGTAGGCAAGTTGCCGAACCATCTAAAATTATGTTTGTTATCTGTTCTTGCTTTATTTTATCATCCTACAGTCTCCAACGGACTGAGAATCTACGTGCTGTAAGGTTTGATGCGGTTCCATTATTACCCGAAAAAATCCCCCCTACACTATCTTCTCTGTTCAATAAGCATCCAACAAGTTGCAAACGCTGAAACAGAATGCCCTTCTACGACTGTAGCATTGTAAATAACCAACATGCAGTTTTAAACAACTTTTGAATACGAGAGGGAACGGACACAACAACTGTTCGACTTTAAGTTGGTTTAATGCATCCAAAACATATCAGTTTTAAGTTTTTAATTGATAGGCCTGCACTGCACCAGTCACTCCAAGTCCAAAAAAATGGCGAGCACGGTCGACCCAATTCTTTTGAGGGCCTTAAGCAAAATTTTAAATTGAGGCCTTAATCATTCAATGCTAAATTAAATTAATATTTTTTTAAAAATATTTATTGAAACTAATCATTTTAATCTCATACCAATGGGTATCATCCCTCCTAGAACAACATTTTCCACATCTTTCTTTTCTTCATTCATATACAAAAATTATCGTGTTATACGATGTTAGCTCTAGGTATTGGGTCTTATCGAGTTGTCGCCTGTCCAACGGATTTCTTGAGCGTTCAAGGTTTTTTTGAATTATCATGGTTGTAGTATGAATCTAAGGTTTTAAATCGATTCATTCTTCTTGCTAAATAAAACAAAGTAGTGTTACGCATTAATGCACATTGCACAACAGGGCAATCCAATTAAAATGCTAAACTTATAGCAAACAATATGAGTCACTAACCTATCATATTACTTTAAACCCAATACAAATATATATATATATATATAAAAGACTCAAGTCCAACAAAAATCTACATCATAATTCAAGTAAAAGACAAAAAACAAAAATCTACATCATGATTCAAGTTAAAAAAAAAAAAAGAACAAATTAACTGACAAGTTGTCAAGTACAATAACATCACGTGGGAGTGGGGGGCTCTAGAAAAAATAAAAGGGAGGGAGTAGTGATTGGTCTGTTGGCACATAGTTTTGTCCTAACCCACATATCTTTAAAGTGTTTATTTACAAAGAAGAAGTGGACGAAGAAAAAGATGGGTCTTCAACTGTGCTGTGCAATGCAAAAGAAAAAATGAAATTGAAGGTGGGCAGAGAGTTATAAGAAGAAGAATGTTTGTGAGCTCTGTGATTTTTTTTTTTTTTTTTTCTTCTGATGTTGGCAGGAGCCTTAGTCCAGCTTAATGTAGCTTTGTCTATGGGGCTCTATGTGCTTTCTCTTTTTATAATTTGGGGCCTTCGATTTATAAGGGTTTATTTTTTTTTTTTTTTTTTTTTGGGGGGGGGGGGGGGGGGGGGGGGAGGGGGGGGGGGGGGGCCTAAAGCAGCGGCTTAACTCGCTTAAGGGTTAGGTCAGCCCTGATGGCGAGAGTCTGTGGACCTTTGGACCTACCCTTAGTAGCAAACCCCGAATAAACAACCCTACCTATAACTTATAATATCTATTTATAATATCTATTTCTATTGGGAAAAAGTTTATTTCCAACCCAATTTGAAAGAATTACTCCAAACTAGATTGGTGTCACCACTCACAAGTTGAAAAGTATTCTGGTAATGTGCATTGACCAACTTAATTCACTCTTAACCTCGTTACCCTCTCTATCAAATGTAAACCCTTCAGACTCTCTCTCTCTCTCTCTCTCTCTCTCTCTCTCTCTCTCTCTCTCTCTCTCTCTCTCTCTCTCTCTCTCTCTCTCTCTCATCGGTCCAAATGCCCCATTCCATTCTATCTCACTCCTCTTTGTCAGTTCTCATCTACGTCCTCTCTCTCTGTCCGTCCCTAACCCCTATTGCCTCTACTGCTTCCAATCCCTCTACCTCTTGCCTCTGCCGCTTCCAGTCCATCAAATTTTGTGTCTTGATGAGTTGTATTAGTTCTTAATGATACAAATGCTTTACAACGATTAAAGGCTAGGTAATGGGGGATAGAGAATTAATTGGAAGGAAATAGGCTTAAGGGTGATTTAAGTTGGTCATTGCACATGAGCAGGACACTTGTCAATTTGTGAGATGCCATATAAATCAATTACCCAAAATGAACATGTTACATACAAGTTTCTTATATTTTATAAACTGTGGATGTATGGAGATTAAACCATGTGATAACTTTTGATGGGCTTAGGTACATACATAGTAGTTTCTTATGTACGTAAACCTTGGAAGCAAGGATACACGACGGATTATGATTGATAGAGCACACAAAAAAAATCGGTCTAAAATTCCAAAATTGACCACAAGTCTAAAATTCATATTTTAAATGGTCAAGATGAAATTAGGGGTAAATTAGTATTTTTCTAATAAACAATCAATGCATCCAGCAAGGTTTTTCTCGGTTCACAAACCTAACCAAACTATTGTAGTGAATAGGCACTCTCGTTTTACCAGCAGACAAAAATGAGTTTTTTTCAAGCCGATCAACTTTCTTATTTTTTTTTTTTTAAATTATCTTGGTGTGAAATAAACCAGAACTTTAATTAAAAAAAATCAATAAAGGTTCACTATCACCTCGAGAGATACAATTAATTCAGAAAAACCTTTTTTATACTAATATCTGTGTATTTTTTTTTTTAAACATTGTTAAGGGCTCCTTTTTCTTGATTGCCACATACCTTAATGCCCACTTGGAGGCCATATAATCACAATGCAAGAAATTGGGCTAAATCAAGTGCAAAGACCAAGTCAAGAACTCCAACTTTATCTACAAGGCAGGGCTTTATCCCCTCTTTCTCTACATGCAACGGGCTCTCATTGAGCCCAATTACTTCACTTCATGCAAACATCCATAATTGATCGGCCCACGTTAAAACAACAAGAGTATTTTCTAACAAATTCATTGATTGAGTGATATGATTATAGCATTTTTACACCAAATAATGTGATCAAAAATTGTTCTCTATCTCGGAATTCTGAAAGTATGGAAAGGATGCAGAGAATTCCATTTTTTTATCAAAGATTATACGAGTTCATAAGTCACAAAACAAAACACATACTCAAGATGATTGATAGAAGTCCTGCATCACAAGTATATACAACTCCAACATAGAGCAAAACATGAATAGAAAAACTATAAAAGAATATCCTTTAAACATTGGTATATCTGGCAACAGGACACAACATTATTCAATGAATCCTTTGGCTAATTTTGCAGCATATGACCCTTCTGTAAAATGTAACAAAGCTAAAGAAAAACTAAATAACTAGAACTGATTCAGTTAGCCGTTATATGGTATAACTGAAATACAAAACTGTCCTAACAGACTTAACTATCTTCTCTGTCCAATAAGTATCCAACAAGTTAATGAGAAAAAATTGATCCCCATGTAACACTATTTATTAGATGGATTGTTGGCTTTTGACAAAATATCAGGGCTGTGTTACATAATGACATTGTAAACTTCAAGATAATTGTATAAGCGTTTGATTTCCTTTCTCCAGCTAAGGGTATATTTGGGGCTCATCATTTTTCAATGCTAGAGCTGCAATCAAAATTTTATGCAACAAAAAAATGTAGCGGGAATTGTATTATTTGTTTTTTGGTATCACATACCATATAAATCAACTACCAAAAAGAACATGTTATAACTACAAATAATAAACATGTCTTTGGTGGCCTGAAGTACAATGGCTATTCGCCTTTTTTCTTTCCAGGTAAATAAACATATAAAAAATGCTTTCTAACAAATTCAGTGATTGAGTGAAATGATATGTACACCTTAGCATTTTAAAACCAAAGAATGTGATAAAAAAATTGTTCATTGTCTCATAATTACTGAAAGTATGGAAAGGATGCAGAATTCCATTTTCTTTAATCAAGATTAATAGAGTGCCAGTACCGGGTCCGGGTGCATAAGTCACAAAACAAAACACATACCCAAGAGGATTGATAGAAGTGATAGCTATATCATAGAACACATAGAACAAAACATGTAAAGAAAAACACTGGTGAGAAAGTATCTCTAAAAGAACAGAGGTGATAGCCTATCATGATGAATGTCAGCCATTGAAATACTAATTGGCAACAATACACTACATTATTCGATGAAACCATTGACTAATTTTGCAGAATATCACCCTTTAAAATGTAACAAAGTCTTTATTTCCATTATTGGCTTGATAGAAGTCCTGCATCACATGCAACATAGAAGAAAACATGTATAGAAAACTATAAAACAACATCCTATCATCATGAATATCAGCCACTTGTATATTTGGCAACAAGATACAACATAATCCCATAAATCCATTGGTTAGTTTTGCACTTATCACCCTCCTATAAATGCCAAGCAGAAGCCGATATCAGATTCCTGCCCTTCCAGTTCAAGAGCACAGCCCCATCCTCCTCCACTACCGTATAATGTCCTGGATATGGATGCATCGACCGCAGTGTCGGATTGTCTGCGGGCAATGGATATTGGCTAAACCCTGCCTCCGCTTTCAATCTCAAAACTCCACTTGGTGAAGCACTCATGACGCAGTACCATATTCTTATCCTCCTCACACGCAATAAGATTCACTATCTCTCTGGCTAAGCAATACTTTTGGACAATGATATTTTCATCAATTGACTCAAACAAAGCCAAGTAGTAGGCTAGAGTTTCTTTAAACCTATCCAAGAAACGGATATTGCTTGTGTTTAATTCCGGCTCCATTAAGGTGAATATCTTGGGAGAAAGTGACCTTACCATTGTAAGAAGCGTATCCGCCGGATTTTTTACATCAACACTCCCATCCAGATAGTGGTGGAGCTTCAGAGGCAAGCTTACAGCCAAAGCCTCCCCAGGCCTGAGATCAAGCATCTCATGTGTTACCATGGGAGCAAAAACTGGCAATCCATTGAATTCAATTTCGATGTTATGCTCCACAGACATTGCGACGAATTCTGCCTCTACTTCCTCAAACCCTTCACCATGACGGGCGTGAAGGGAAACAGGATCATCAATCCCTGTAATCCGCACATGGGGAGCCCCTCCAGGCCGTGCTGCAAGCTCTTCAATTAGATATTCCCACTGGAATCCATGACCAATCTTAAAATCTATGATGTGGATCTGTTCCTCATCTCTCATTGCGCCAGCAATAGCACAATTGGCTGCCCAGTAACAAAAGTTTAGGATGGGGCAGATTTCAGAAAGGATATACTTATATTGACGTAAGTACTGGCATTCAACCTCTTCATCTCTAATGCGATCGTAAAAGTAATTCTCTGATTTTCCTATTTCCAGCGCCTTCGCTAACAGCCCTTGAATCAAATAGATTCCAACTCGCTCTATTGCTTCTCCCCTAACTGATACAACATTTGTTGCCAGTGCAATTAGGGCTCCGTTTGTTTCGACGTAAAATATTCTCCACCGTAAAATGTTTGTAAATGCAAATGATTTCCTGGAAAATATTTGTTTTTCCGGTGTTTGTTTGCATTCTGGAAAATGCTCCGGAAAATATTTTACGGTGTTTGGTGCGACGTAAAATGAAATTTTTTTTTTTTTTTTTAAACCTAAAATAAGAAAGTATTTATTTTAGAAATGTAAACACTCATCCATCACAATATTGTGAAACTAATACAAAGTTTTTTCATATGATAAATAAACATAATAAATGAAAACAACAAACAATGGACACCATCCAATGCGTTATAGTTCATAACCATTCCCATAACATATATAACCATAACACTACTTATCCAATGTTTAATACATAATCAAAATACTAAACATAGTTCATAAATACATAACCATTGTTTCATAATATTACATATTTTTGGTGAAATAGTTCTCCAACCAAAGCTTTCTCAGTCTAGGAGCCTTAGCCATAAAAGCTTTACCAACCTTCTCTTCTTGAACCATATAATCAAAAGCTGAAGCAAGCATCTCTTCAGGAAAACCTTCAGTGCTCATTACTGCTTCATAAAGTTCATTGGTATCAACAGGCCCTTGACTCCTTACTGCTTCAGTGCTATTTTTGAAAGCAATAGCAATCTCCTTAAGTTGGGCAGCTACCTCGCTATAATTGCTTTCTCCTTTGGCCTCACGACTTCTTTTTCTATGACTCCTTCCTTTTGAATGTGAACTAGAGGAATCAGTATTTTTTTCCTTTACAGTTGAATCAGACTCGCCATCTAATTCAACAGGAGAGTTATGTTCAACAGGAGGGTTATGTGACGTTTCATCACCCCAAGAATAAGCATAACCTTCCCGTTGCCACATCTTTACCAACAACAATAGCCATTTTATCATAAAACTCAATTTTTTTGTTCAAATATTGTACATGAGTAGGATTAGCCTGTTACAAGAAAAAACAAAATGTCAATAAACAAGACAAGATAATATAATTCATCTATAACCCATGAAAGTATAAATTTCATACCATCAAATACTCGTCTTGTGTTTTTGGATCACACGTAATCATCTTTAAATTATCGTCCCACCCAAACCCACTATTATTGCGTACAGTTTGAATTGTTTTCCAGGTGGTTCGAATGGTTCGCAGACGATTTGAAACATGATCAGGTATGCATGTTACTCCAAACCTTTCGCTTATCTCTTTTGCTACTCTTGCAAAAGATTGAGGTTTAAAAGTATTGGATGGCTTATTTCCTTTTAAAGCTTCTTCTTCCAAAATGTCTAGTAACATAACATGCATAGGTGTTGACCACCTAAATTGACTTCCTTTTCCTTCCTTCTCCTTATTTTTTGCCATTGCTACAATAAAATAGTCCAAACAAATACAATTCCATCAAACAAACCCATAAATATAAACATTATGACAATCTCATAAATCATAACAATTATGACAATCATAACATAATGCTGATCAAGTTCAAAATTACACAATCAAAAGGAGTTGTCCTTACACACTACACAACCAAATAAAATTCAACATACACAATGTTTTTAGGTTTTAAACCATCAAAAAATGAAAAAACAACATATAAATACACAATCCTACTAACTTCTATTTGTAACGTAATCAATCCACATTGCCTCACTTATCTCATCTCGTTTATCATTCCATTCTCTACTTTCTTCTTGAGCTTCTCGTCGGGTTTGGTGGACTATACGTTGAGAGCCTACCTCACTAGCTGTATCTCCCATAATTGGATCATCAGGATCAACCCCCACAATATGATTGTGAAGAACACAACATGCTAAGACTACCTCCACTTGTGTCTCAAAAGACCAAAATGGTTCTGCCCCTAAGACACGAAAACGTTTCTTTAAAACTCCAAACCCTCGCTCAATGGTAGTTCGCAAAGATGCATGACGAAGGTTGAATAATTCTCGTGCATTTTCAGGTGGATGATCACTAAATTCTTGCAAATGATATCGAACTTTTCGATAAGGGGACAAAATTCCAGTTCTATTTCCATAACCAGCATCACCAAGATAATATTTACCTACAAATTAAAAAAAAATAATAATAATAATGATATTATTGCTAGCATAAACTTATTATTGAGAACTAAAAAGAAAGGCTAAGCTTTAGTATCCTAATAATACCTTCAGGTATTTTAAGTCCATTTGACCTATGAAGTGCATCATCCAAAACACGAGAATCATGTGCACTACCTTCCCAACCAGCTAAAACATAACAAAATTTCAGGTCAAATGTAATGGCCGCTAACACATTTTGTGTTGTTCCATCCTTTCGACCACGAAACCTTCCTTGGATTTCGATTGGAACAGATGCACGAATATGAGTTCCATCAATAGCTCCAATACAATCCTAATGATGACCAATATCAAGTTGTTATCATTTCTTAAATTACCTAAAGAATAAAAAATCAAAGAAATCAAAATTAGCAAAAACTTACCTTAAAATATGGGTAAAACCTTCTATTATTACGTATATCCGGGTGCGTCTCGTTGTCAGGTAATCTAACAACATGCTTATATAAAAGGAAAACTCCTTTAAGGACAACTCTAAAATATCGATGAATCGTCTCAACCGATCTATGGAACCTACCAGCAGCTACCCGAAACCGAACATTATGCCCAATAGTATGTAAAAATATCACCACTTGTTCCTTGATGGACATGTTGATACTCTCACGTACCAAGTTGTTCTCAGAAAGTATTTTACATAATTCATAAAAAGAGATAGGTCTCATTCTTATTTGATTTATACAATGTTCGTCCCCACTACAAAGAATACTATTTATATAACTCTCTCTTTCAAAATCTCGATTTACATGAGGTTGCCTAGTTCTACGCCTAGACCTAATATCTTCTAAAATTAAAGTCCCCACAGCAAGAACGGATGCAATTACGGCAAGAAAACTTGCACGAATTTTTCTGTTATCCATCTACAGAATAAAACCAAAATAAATGCACAGTCAATATTAACCAATTGCAACTCAACTCAACTCAGATTTCAGTCAATATTAATCTGTTAATATGTTAAATGCACAATCAATATTAACCAAAATAAATACACAGATTTCAGTCACATTAACCACTTGCAACTCAACTCAGATTTCAGGCACAAAACAGTTGAGAAATACATGCACAGTCAATATCACAGCAGCATACTTCAGTCAAAATAAATGCACAAATTTCAGTCACATTATCATACTCAGCAAGAAAAAAAATTCAACACAAGATCAGATCGGATCAACTCATACTCAGCAAAAAAAAAAAATCAACACAAGATCAGATAGGATCAACTCATACTCAGCAAAAATTAAATCAACACAAGATCAGATCGCATCAACTCATACTCAGAAAAAAAAAAAAAATCAATAATTCCCAAATATATATTAAAAAAAAAAAAAATCAGATCTGATCCGATCTGATCTTGATCAGATCAGATCAGATCCGATCTGATCTCTCACAGATCAGTTCAGATCAGATCTGATCCGATCTGATCTTGATCTGATCAGATCAGATCTGGTCCGATCTGATCTTGATCTGATCAGATCAGATCTGATCCGAACTGTGAGGATAGAGACCGGAGGGGGTTTACCGTGGGAGAGGCTCGGTGCAGGGAAGGGAGGATGGGCCTTTGCCGTGCGACGGTGCGACGGTGATCGGTGTGATGGGGTGGCTCGGCTGGCTGGGCACGGGTTGAAGGCACGGGGGTGGCTCGGTTGGCTCAGCTGGCTCGGCTGGCTGGGCACGGGTTGGGAGAGAGAGAAACCGAGCAGAGAGAGAGAACTGAGCAACGATCAGTTGAAGGCACCGGGGTAGCACGGGGGTGGCTGGCGGGGTGGCTGGGGGTGGCTGGTGACGGTGAGAAAGTGAGAGCAGAGAGTGAGAGAGAAGTGAGAGCAGAGAGAAGAGAGTGAGAGCAGAGAGAGCGTAAGTGTTTTGGTCGAGCTCGCATGTTTTGGTTTAGGAAAATGGTTTACGGAAATATTTTCTGTAAACCGTTTTCCGTTTTTTCCTTAGCCATTTTACGGTCAAAAACAAACATTTTCAGTTTGACTTTTGTTTTACGTTGCAACAAACGCCTACAAATGCTGAAAACGTTTTACGGAAAACATTTTTAGCCGAAACAAACGGAGCCTAGATTGTTAAAATCATCCATATTGTTCTTAGAGAGAGCATCAGCACCGATAATTGCTTCGTCATTGGAAATTCATTAGAGACATCACTTTGTAACAGTGTGCGATTGAGAGAGTGTATGAGCTTTATACTTTTTATATTAGGAAAATGTACAAAGCTAGCTCTTAACTACAAAACTGTCATAACAGACTCAACCATCTTCACCGTACAATAACCATAACGACATGCAGTTTAAAACTTTATCCAAAACGTAAGGGTGGTCTAAGCTAATCAAACTTCTAATTTTTCCTTCTCTTTCTTTTTTTTTTTTTTTTTTTTTCTAAATCCTACAAATACTTATTTCAAAGGTCAATTGTAGTCACAACTCTTTTTTGATGCTATAATCCCATAACTCTTGATTATAGGAAGGATGAGACTGCGTGGCGTAGTATAGCTTCAGCTAGATCTGTCTTGAATCTCGGTTTGAGATGGCATATTGGTGATGGTAAGTCTGTCAGAATCACAAAGGACCCCTGGCTGCCACTTTCAAGTCCCTCTTATTCTCTATCGGCTCAGAATGTTGTGGACTCAACCGATAGGGTATCTGTTTTAATTCATGAGGATTCTCAGTCATGGAACAGAGAGGCCATTTACGGGTTATTCTCGGCATGGGAGGCAAGTGTTATTTGCTCTATTCCTCTACTGCCTAGACCAAAGCCTGATAGGCTGTTTTGGAATGACACAAAGACTGGAATTTTTACCGTTAAGAGTGCTTACCATCTGCAAATGAGAGACCAATCAGCTGCTACAGAAGGAGAATGCTCTACAGTGGGGAAGGATGGTAAATTTTGGAAGTTTCTATGGTCTATGTCTATTCCACCGAAGGTTAAAGCCTTCCTTTGGAGAGCATGCTTTGGCATTCTCCCCACAAATGAGCTATTACGTCGCAGACATTTGAAGAAGGATGGTCTCTGTCCTTGCTGTCTCATCGAAGTGGAATCCGTTGCTCACTGCCTATGGTCATGTCCGGCGGCAAATGACGTTTGATTAGAGACTGAATTTTTATTTGAAATTATTATCAAAAACCATAGAAACAGATATATTACTATGTGCTATATCGTTTTTTGGTTTTTTTTTTTGCTTGCTTTTTGAAATTTTGGGAGTCTAATTTATAAGTCACAAGAACTCACTAGGGAGATCTACAAGGATAGCTTGCCAGCAGCTTGCTCAAGCCTCTCACCCAATGTCTCTTCCTGCACTGCAGCCTTTACCATTGCCAAATCCATCTCCATCAGTCTCAACACCCTAAACAACTCAGCCATCATTCTCTCCTCCACTTCTCCTTTATCTCTCAACACTTCTGCTTCCTCTCTTGCTCTCTCAGCCACTATTTCTCCAGCTTTTGCCAGCAGCTCAGTACAGCTAAATTCTTTCCCCATTAGACCCTCTAACTTCTCTAGAAAGTCAACTATGACATACCCTTTTGGCTTGTCTAATTTTATTTCTTTGGTTCTCTTCCAACCAATCTCAAAGATTGATAATTTTCATTAGAATAATACCTACTTTCTAAAAAGTAATCTAAGTAAGTAATGAATATCTTCTATCCCATTTTTTGTGTTTCACTTTAATACTCCTAACATATCACATTTCAAATAGTGTTTGATTGTGTTTAATTGGTGTTGTGGAGATTGGTATTTTAGCTATTTTTTAGTGAACTGACCCTTCCAATAGGAGCAATACACAAGACATCTATAATCTATAATATAAACTAAAAGGCTAAGCTGAGAGAATGTTTTTAACCTCCTTCAAATACTGACACATCAGAATTCCTACACCCACTAAAGTCCAAATTATCCTTCATTCCTTCCTATATTTAATTCAATTCTCACTCACACTCTTATAATTAATATTTCTCTCTCACACGTTCTCCACTCTCTCTCTATTTCACGCACGACTCATCATCTACCTGCGGAAGGCAGCACGCTTCTTCTTCTTCTTCTTTCTTTTCCTTTCCCTCTTTTCTCTCTCTCGCTCGACTCTTCAGCTGGATTTTTTTTATTTTTTAATTAAATCCAGCCTCCTTTTAATGCATACTAAATCATGGCCAGGTTCTTTGACCGTTACAAAAAGTTGAACCGATTTTCCCATTGAAGGCAGCTCACCGTTACTTTGCCTTAGTCTCTCTAAATCGAAAAATCTCTGCTTTCCTCCTATTTAATCCCTTCAGTGCCCGCTGCCCTAACAACAGCCAACCCAGCCAACCCAAGGTGAACCTTTTTTATTTCTTTATTTTCTGCTGATCGGATATTTTATGGTTGGTGTCTGAATCTTCTTTCAGTGGTCGCACATTTTGGGTGTTGATCGAATGAGAACTTCTACAAACTCCAGAAGCTTTTCCTGTGTTAGTTTCAAGGAATGCAATTAGATTTTGATCCAGAAAAAAGAATGTTCCTTCCTACCAGGTATGTTCTATACTCTTCCTTCGTATTTCTTTGTTTCATATGCTATATAAACATCTTCATGATACCCTATGAAGACACAAAGATAAGATCCTTCTATGACCCAACCTTTGACAGGGAGATGTTTATAATGGAGGCCGGTTTTTCTTATCCTCAATTAGGTTTCTTTGTTTGCTTCATTTTTTCCTTTAGATGGTATTAGTATTTTAGTTTGTTACTCAATTTTAGGGATTTGATATGATATAATTTGAATATGAAGAAACCCAATTAAAAATATTTTTTTGAAGAAGAGATAAGAAATTGAAGATTTATGGTACTAACTCAAATATGAAACTAACAAATCTGGGCAGTTTTATTTTATTATTTAATCTGCAAATTTTGTCAGCCTAGAACTGCCCAGCATATGCTCGATGGAAGTCCTGATAAATGTAATGTTGAATGGAACTCATATATTGTTTTTTTTCATAACTGTTATAAAGCATTATAGTGTATTAAGCAATTACTGGACACGTTAGACCATATTGAAGATGCATGAATTGAATAAATTGTTGAATAGTCAAAGAGTTCATAGGGTGATGAAGTAGTTGAAACCAAAAACCTTCAATTGTAGAGAGTAGTCATGGGTAGGAAGTTAGCAATTATTACTTCATAATGGATCCCAATCAATTGGCCAAGGCTGGAAAGTTCTATTACAAAAGCATATATGTATGTTTTTATTTTTATTTTACAGGTGATTGGGATTGAAACGTTAAACCCTTGCCCATCTCTTTTTGGTTTCATGTCCAGGTGGTGAGCTCCAATTAAATTGTAGCGGCATGTGTTTTTTTTTTTGGCATATTAAACCAGTGTTTTGGCAGCGAGTGGGGTCATTTTCATAAGAACAATGCCACACTTCATGCATCTGCATCTTGAATTATTCTTAGAGGATAATACATATTGATATTGATGTAATTTTGGAAATAAGACTAGAGGAAGAATCAAACAGTGAAGTTATTGATGAGTTCAAATTTTTCATTCTCAAGAAATTCATATTAAATTGAAAAGCCCCTCTGAGTTGAGCTTTCATCTTTTCTTTTTCCCCATCTTCTTTGGTTTCCTTGGTGCAATTTTGATGGATTGTGGTTGATTTCCTCTTGGTGGGTTGCTGATACGGTGGTTGTTTTCTTTTTTTTTTTTTTTCAATTTTCGATTGTATATGTTTTACTTTTCTTTTCTTTTTTCATAATTGTGTATTAGCTATTCAAATTGTTTATGTTCTGAAGATTTGGTATTTGTTTTTAAATGTTTTAGTTCATGTGCCTCCCATATGTTTGTATTATTGTCTGATATGTTACTTTTGCAGTAATTGCTGTCAATTCAACAATGGGGAAGAAATGTGAGGTTACAATGACTATTATTAGTTGGTAAGTAGTTGAACTCAGGTTCAATGGGACATTTGGAGATGATTATTGTAAATTATTCTTAAATAATATCTTTCTATATGTAATCAGGTTGGAATAGTCCTTCTCGATCATGCCTTTTTGTATGACATCTTCTTGGTATTTGTTTCTAAATGGTGGTTCCATGAGAGTGTGATGATAGTGGTGAGTAGTTCAAAAAGTATTTTTCCTTCCAATTGCCTTCCTTGCTAAAGGCTGTACCACCAAATGAGAGAGTAACTTTAATTTTGCATGTTTTCTCTCCTATACAGGTAGCTCGCGGTGATTAGAGTGGAAAGGATGGTATCCCAATGCTACTAAAAATCCCATGGATGTTTGATCCTTGGGGTGGCTACAGCATTATTGGATTTGGTGACATTATCTTACCAGGATTGTTCAAGCTCTGAAGCCATATATAGCTTTTACTAATACAATATCCCTTAAAATTGAATTTTCATAAGTTGTAAGGTTTGTTCTGGAATATTTAAGTATATTTAGGATCTAGATGACAATGACATGTATGATTGTGTGGGTAAATTTGACATGTATGATTGGTTGTCAAAGGAGAATCTTCGTTCAGATTACTTCATCTGGGAAATGATTACTAATGGTTTTGGAAATATGGAGAGAAAGTTTGGATTTAAGATTTTATTTGTAAAATATCTATTAGTTCCTAATTTACTTTGATTATATACAAATTTTTTTTAGGTAAAATGCTATTTAGGAATGAATATTGCGCTAACTTAATTTTTTGAGTTCTTGAAACAGATTTTTTTTTTTGACAATGATGAAATTATTTTATTAATTATAGTAAGTGTAAATTAAACTTTCCTGCGCATCGCGCGGGTTTGCGACTAGTATAAATTAAAACCTGAAGCAAAGAGAAAGTTTTTTGCCTTCTCCAAAGCCTGTCAAATCAAAATCTCTACTTCCACAAAATTCCACATCATCCTTTCTTCTCTCACACATCTACCCTCTCTCACATGTTCTGCCCATTTATTTGTTTAACGTACTTAATGCTCTACTAATTTGCATTACAATTAATTTCCATCAAAACCTTATCAAAATAATTGTCATCAATTATCTCTTCAAATTCTTCAGTCTCCTTTCCTATTCACCGTTATCCTCTCTTTTTTTCTCTCTCTCTATGGACTCCTCATCTTCCCATCAAACACAAACGACTCTCCCTCTCCCCATTATATTCAAATCAGCGTTACAGCCCTACTCTAAGTCTCTAACGCTCTCTCTCTCGGCTCTTCCTCTCCCCATTGTTTCCTTTAATTGCTGCCCCCTTTAAAATTAAGACCCACTGGATTATTTTTCTTATATATTTCCAATTGCTCTATCAAAACCTCCACAGAAGCCACCAAATTACAAGCAGAATTGGAAAGTCCTTTTGAGGTGAGTTTTTTCTTCTTCTTTTTTCCTCCCTGATTTTCTTCAGTTTTTCCGGTACATTTGAGGGTTTGTGGTTGATTTTTTCTTGGTTGGTTGCAGATACTGTGTGTGTTTGTTTGTTTGTTTTCTTTTTTTAAATTTTCTCTCATTGTCATTCTCTTTGTGGGAAAAGAAAAGGAATCAGGATTGGGTCTTGGGATTTACCCAATTTAGATTACAATGTATTATTACTCTGCTCTGTTTTTTTTCTCCTCTGTTTTGGATGTCCTGCGATTGTGGCAGTGTTAGTGATTGTGGGAAGAGACATGGGTAGAGGTGCAGGTGAAGAATCAGTGGTAGCAGAAGACATTGCAGCTGAGGTGTTTGATGAAAGGTTTGAGAGAAACAAAGAAAGGTAATGACATTAGTCTTTTGATGTCTCTGATACCATGAAACAGTGGATTTTTTTTTAGTTGATTTTTTTTTTTAATGTTTGAAATTGTGGATTAGCCCATGAATCACAGGAAATTTGATGGGTTTCTAAAGTTTGCTCTCAGTTATATGAATGAGAAATATTTGGGTTGTTTGGTTTAGTTTTTGCTTTAGATTTTCCAATAAAAAAAAAAATTCTGAAATTTATTAATTTTGTTGTTGGTTGATTTTGTTTTGAGATGTCATTGTTCTCAAGTTTGGGTAGAGGGTCACTATGTGAAGTGAGTAGTAAATCTGTGTTTCTAGACTTCATGGTTTCCTGTGGTGGTGTTTTGGCTGCTTTTAATTCAAACTCATAAGAGTTTTCTTTCATTTTTTCTTAGGAACTAATACAAAGGGAGTTGTGGAGATTTGAAGAGGAAAGAATCACCTTTGGAAGAAAGTTATTGGAATAAAGTATGCGGAGGCTGGGGACAATGGACAACTAATCTAGCAAGAATTACTTTTGGTTGTAACCTTTGGAGAAGCAAAAAGGCATGATGAGATAGATTTGCATTTTGCAGGCCATGTGACCTATGTTGTTGGGAATTGTAGAAGATTAAGATTGAGAAAATTGATTGGGAGACTATATGCAAGTAAAGCATGATTTCATATCAGTAGGTTGTGCTTCTGTTTTAGTATTATTGTATTGGTTTGTTGGGTTGGTCTTGGTTCACGCCATTTGGACAAGACTGTGGGCTCAACCACCTTCTTTATTGTTATGACCCTGATCTTTGTGTTTGTTTCTGCTATAGTTGCATTGCAGCCTGCTATAAGTATACACTTACTTTGTTTTATCGTGTTATAGCCAACCATAAAAAATTGCTTTTCTATACACTTACTTCATTTTCAAATATAACTTTGTTTCTAGCCCAAGACATGGTCAATAAAATATCAGAATCTGTAAAAGTTTGCAACAAAAATGAAAAATGAGATATTCAGGCTGATATCCCAGTAGGGAAAAAAAAAAAAAAATTGCTTTGAAACAAAAGCGTTCAAATTCTCTCATGACTATGTAATTGAAAAGGATGCTTCATTAGCGCAAAACATTGGAATCATTAGAAAGTCTCATAAAATGCAACAGTTGTAAGCTATAGATAGTTGGATTATTGAACTTTCAAACAACTATTTGAAAGTACCAAGGCAGTCATTTGCAATCTTTTCCCTAATTTATTAAAAAAAATTATTTCCTTGCAACTACATCACTCTATCTGGTTTATTAGGATAGAATCAAGTCATATTATGTTTCAAAATGTTTATCAGAGAGTTACTGGTGTTGAATAATAGTATGAGCCTATGTGATATTAAAGTATTATTGTTATTAAATAATTTGTTTGGTCCAACCAATGAATTGGTACATTAGGATTCATTTACTACAATTGAAGTTTTGTTTTGTTATGTGGATTTTTTTTTTCTTTCCAAATGTCAATTGGGCAGTATGATTTTTGTTCAAAATAGGTGGTTGGAGTGGTAGCAGTATTGGAGGTTATGTAAAAGGCAAGAGAACAAGACTTCTATTGAATTATTTTCTCAATTGGCAATAGACATGAAAATGATATATTTAAAGGAAAGAGTGTTGTCCCTTGGCAAATAACAGCTATAATAGAAAACATCTAAGGCTTGCTGGCTTTGGGAATGCAGACATTTATATGTTGTACATAGAAGAAAGGTGCTACTAGAAGCAAGACCCCTAGCAGCTTTTGTCAAAGTTTTATATGCATTTTTTTTTTTACCTGTAATACTTACTATAGTGGTTAATAGTTTTTTTTTTTGGTACGCTGTTAATCCCAATACTCTTCTCAAATGTGTGATTTCTTTACCACTAACCAAAAAATTAATGTAAATTTCCTGTAATATAAATATGAGATATCTTATAGAAAATTTCCATGACTCTTAACTTTTTAAAATTGATTTATTCATTATAATGGAGATTTTATTTTTTCAGTTTTTTATTTTTTCTTATTAACATCATGACATTCAATCAAAACTATATATGTATTATACCTTGTCACAAAATTTTCTCGTGCATCGCACGGGTTTGCGACTAGTGGCATCTTAAATTTTGTGTTTATACCTTTATTGTGCTTGTAATATGACCAACCATTTAGTATTCATAACCATCATGTCTTAATTGTTGCCTTGATTCGCATATTGGAGTTTCTGAAATTATCAACTTATTGTTAGTCATGGTGGTGTGTGAATACCACTTATTAAGCTTTTAGCTCATTCCAATTGTTTATATATTTTTCAGGTTAGATGCTCAGATTCATAGTGTGAAGAGGTTGCTAGAACGTGATCACTTATTACAAGGGGATTACTATTGAGATCTCTAACACTTAGGTGCTCTTGAGGGAGTTCCCTTTTTATGTTAAGTTTGGATTAATTGTTTAATTGTTTTTGGAGACTAGTTTAATTATCAAATAATTTGATTTTGAGACTAGATTTATTTGCTTTAAAAAATTCTTATTGCGAGTTAAATATGGATTTATTGAATTGAAAATTTTGGGGCGTTACAGATACTCTATGCTTTGTTGATGGTATCAGAATTTGGACTTTGGTTTGGGAATTCAGGCTGAGGGGTAGAGTTAGAACCAAATTTCGCTTGAACCAACGCAGTTATGTGATTATGCATTACCAAAACCAGCACGACAATGATTAGCCCAAAAAAAAAACCCAAAAAAATTTTGGCGGCCTGAAGTACAATGGCTATTCGCCTAGAGTGCTTTCTAACAAATTCAGTGATTGAGTGAAATGATTATGTACACCCTTAGCCTTTTAAAACCAAAGAATGTGATAAAAAATTGTTCATTGTCTCATAATTACTGAAAGTATGGAAAGGATGCAGAATTCCATTTTTTATATCAAGATTATTAGAGTGCCAGTACTGGGTCCGGGTGCATAAGTCAGAAAACAAAACACATACCCATGAGGATTGATAGAAGTCCTGCATCACAAGTATATACAACTCCAACATAGAACAAAATATGTAAAGCAAAACATTGGTGAGAAAGTATCTATAAAAGAACAGTCACAAATGTCAGCCATTGGAATACTTGGCTACAAGACACATCGTTATTCAATGTATCCATTGGCTAATTTTGCAGCATATCACACTTCTATAGCATTTGAAAATCTAGATATGACAAGCCTATAAAACGTAAAAAGTGTTTATTTCCATGACCTCTATACCTGTCTTCCCCTATCAGCATTGCCAAGCAGAAAACGATATCAGATACCTGTCCTTCCAGGCCAAGAGCAAAGCCCCATTTTGGTTCACTAGCGTATAATGTTCCGAATTAAAGCTCAGCTTGCTCAGTATCTCAGAATAGGCATTGCTGCTCAATGGATATTGGCGGAACCCTGTCTCAGTCAATATAGTCTTCCACTTGGGGAACAACTGATGATGCAACAATCTTGTCTCCCCATCCCAAGCAATAACACTGGCGACTTCCCTGCCCCAACAATGCATCTCCACATCGATACGATCCTGGTTGTTTCTTGGCAGTATGACATCCATAGACTCGAACATTGCCAAGTAGTAGTCTAGAGTTTCCTCAAACCTATGGACAAAAGGGATTCTGTTTGTGTTTAAGTCTTGCTCCACCAAAGTGACCACCTTGGGAGAAAGTGACTTTACCATTGTAAGAAGCTGACCCCTCAGATTGTTCCCATTGAGACTCCCATCCGGGACTTGTTGAAGCACCAGAGGGAAGCTTACAGCCAACGCCTCCCCCGGCCTGACATTAAGCATACCCCGTGTGACATTTTGAGCAATATCTGGCACTCCATTAAACTCAATTGGGATGTAATCTTCCATAGGAATCGCGGCCAATATTCGTGCCCCTACCGCCTCCAACCCTACACCACCACGGGCAAATTGTGAAACAGGATCATCAATCCCCGTAATCCGAACATGAGGAGGCCCTCCAGGCCGTGCTGCAAGGGTTTGAAGGAGAGAAATCCACTGTAATCCCTGACCAATCTGAAAATCTATAATGTGGATATGATCCTCATTTCTCATTACTTCAGCAATTGTCTCATTGGCTGCCAAGTAACCAAATTGTAAGGTGGTGCTAATTTGATAATGAGTTTGCATGATTGAAAACAAGTACTTGCTTTCAAGGGATTTGTAAATGTAAGTACCCTTCCTTGCTAACAGCCCTTCAACCACGTAACAACCAAGACGTTGGATTGGATCTCCTCTCAGAGACACAGCATCTTTAGCCATTCGAATATACCGTTCGAAATCATCGCTCTTGTTATCAGATATAGCACAAGAAATCAGTAATTGCCTAAGATCCACTGGGGGAGGCAATCTTTGAAGACACTTCTTGTTCTTCTACTTCTTCCATCACTTAGGTATTCAAAGAAACTAACAATGAGTATTGAAAGAAACCAAGTGAGTGAATGAGAGAATGAGAGAGAAGCTGATTCTCATTACCTTTTAGATTAGTTCTGTATTTATAATAAAGAAAACAGAGCTACAGAGCTTAACAAAGCTAAAGAAAAACTAATAACTAGAAACTGATTCAGTTGGTGGTTATAGAGTATAACGGAAATACAGAGCTTTTACAGGTTGTTGTTGTTGGGTATAAAATTTAGGCCTAAACTACTACCTAAGCCGTAGGAAAGTTCTTAGTAATGTAAGATTTAGCAAATGAAATGCTTTTATGTAATTTGGTGAGAAAATGAATGTCACTCGGCCCAAATTCGAAAGTCCAATTACGTATATTCATAAAAAGTAATTAAAGATGCTGGCATTACGCATGAAAACTTGTCTCTGATGGTATGGTAGACTAAAATAAATTAATATATCAATTTCAACATTCTAAAGAACACAATAAAATGGGTGTTACTAACAAATGGTTGTGATGTTGGAAAGTACAACTACAGAAATCATAAACATGTTGAATTAGTATTATTGATATGATGCGAGTTAATCTTGTTTCCCTAAGAATGATGATCAATCACAATTGCATAAAATGGCGGTTACCTAGTTTAGTTAAAATTAGATGAAGAGAAATTGCTTTAGAATTTGAAGCATCTACAAATGAAGAAAGAAAAAAAAAATAGCTAAAATGGCAAATGATTCCCAGGATATGTTTGCTCCTCGCCAACTTGTTATGAGGTTGTTGCGCCTCATGAGCCATTTGAGTTGGTTTTATATCAAAAAAAATCAAGCTTATTGTCGAATCACGTTATAGTTTAGAATAAATCTTAAAATAAACTAAAATAAAACATGTCTTTGGAGGCCTGAAGTACAATGGCTATTATCCATTATAAACAACAAGGTGACAATTCTTTCCAGTAAATAAACATAGAAAGACATTTTCTAACAAATTCAGTGATTTGAGTAATGATTAGTACACCCTTAGCATGTACACCAAAAATGTGATAATTCTTTGTCTCGGATTTAAGGAAAGGATAGAATTCCCAAATGAAATGTCACAAAACAAAAAACATACTAAGATGATTGAGAACTCCTGCATCACAAATATATACAACTCCAACATAGAACAAAATATGTATAGAAAAACACTGGTACGAAAGTATCTAAAAAAGAACAGAGGTGATAGCCTCAGTGGTATGGGAATACTATATCATCACAAATGTTAGCCATTTGAATACTTGGCAATAATACAAAACATTATCTCATGTATCCATTGGCTAATTTTGCAGCATATCATCCTTCTATACCATGTGGAAATCTCAATATCAAGAGCCTAAAAAATGTAAAAAATGTTTATTTCCATGACTACCTCAACCTCTCTTCTTTTATTATCATTGCCAAGCAGAAGCTGATATCAGATTCCAGTCCTTCCAGCCCAAAAGCACAGCCCCATCCTTTTCCACTAGCGTATAATGTTCCGAATAACACCTAAGAAGGCTCTTTATCACAGAATTGACATAGGTGCTCAATGGATATTGGCGGAAACCTGCCATTGTCAATCTAGACTTCCACTTGCTAAAGAGCTCATGACGCTCCACCCTCTCCTTTCCCTCACAAGCAATAATGTTCACGATATCCCTGGCCAAACAATGCTGCTCCACGTTGATACGATCCTTGCTGTTTCTTGGCAGGGTGACATCAATGGACTCAAACATTGCTAAGTAGTAGTCTAGAGTTTCCACAAACCTATGGTAGAAAGGGGTTGTGTTTGTATTTGATTCTTGCTCCACCAAAGTGACCACCTTGGGAGAAAGTGACTTTACCATTCTTAGAAGCTTGTCTCTCGGATTGTTCACGTCTACACTCTCATCCAAGGTGTGGTGGAGCTACAGAGGGAAGTTTACAGCCAAAGCCTCACCAGGCCTGACATTAAGCATATCACGTGTGACATTTGGAGCAAAAACTGGCACCCCATGAAACTCAACTAGGATGTTAAATTTCGAAGAAATTGCTGCCAACCGTTTCCCTACTGCCTCCAACCCATCACCACGGGCATACTTGTTAACTGGATCATCAATTCCTATAATCCGCACATGGGGAGCCCCTCCAGGGCGTGCTGCAAGCGCTTGAAGGAGAGTCATCCACTGGGTTCCCTGAGCAATTTGAAAATCTATGATGTGGATGCGGTCCTCATATTTGCATGCATCAGCAATGGCACCATTCGCTGCCATGTAACCAAATTTTAAGTAGGGGCGGATTTCATAAAGCATATGCATGTATGAAAGTAAGTCCTTGCTTTCAGGCTCTCTACACCTAAAGGCATGGTAAATGTTTGTCCCTGATGCCTCCTTCCTTGCCACCAGCCCTTCCACCATGTAAGCACCAAGACGCTGGATTGGTTCTCCTGTGTTAGACACAGCAGCTCTAGCCTTTTCAATCAAATTATCAAAATCAACCATCTTGTTCTCAGAGAGAGCTTTAGCACAAGCAATCAGCAATTGCTTAAGATTCCCCAGGGGGAAACCCTGCAAAGACTCTTCATCGATCGCTTTGTGACATTGCTTTGCATGAACAACTTCACCTGATTGTGTAGGCGTAGGAACAAATGCGGGCTGGGAGTGAAACACATGCACCCCCTGTGGTTCCTGGCTCCATGACCTAGATCTTTGGTTAGTTGTCTCTGGTATACTAATTTCCCTTGTAGTGACTTCTTCTTTATCATCAGGCCCCATTAAAGCAGTTTCTATATCCAATAAAACGTGTTTTATGTTCTGACTACAATTTGCATTCTGTGTAAAAAAAGCCTCACCTGAATGGAGCTGTAGACCGTCTTGACGACAGTCTATAGAAGGCCTTGGCCTGTAAAAATAATTGTTGCTTTCAAGTGAAGAGTTACAGGAAGGGCTGGCTCCGGAGAGATTCTCTGTGGAGCTGTGCTGCTCCTGGCTGTCACTTAGAGCAGTGATGGTATCAGTATCAAACTGAGTCGAAAAGGGTGAGTTCGGTGAGTTTCCTATATCAAACTTCAAGGATCCAAGTAGTCTATTAGGTATTGATGGAACAGTGGGATGAGAAGATGTGAGGATATGCCTGCACCAGTCACTCCAAGTCCAAAAAACGGGCGTGAGTCCATGCTATGAGGTTCGCATCAGCAGATTATGTAATAAGAATTCTTTATAATAGCCCAGCAGATCAGGAAAGAATCAGCCTTTGCCATTCTCCAAAGAATAACACTCAACAAGTCAACTTCAGTATTGGAACGAGCAACAACGGACTGTTTCTTGCTACGCCAAGAGATAAGAGAGGAACCTAGTAAGAAGCAGTAACCGGTGGTAAAGCGATGATCAGTGGGATCTCCAGCCCAGTCTGCATTAGCATAGGCGCGCAACTTAAGGGAAGACTGTGCTGAGAAGTAAAGACTATGAAAGAGCGTTCCCTTGATGTACTGAAGGATACAAAGAACTGCAGCATAATGAGTGGAGCAAGGAGCAGACATGAACTGACTAACCAAATGAACAGCATAAGCAAGATCCGGACGGGTGACAGTAAGATAGATGAGACTTCCTACCAACTCTCGGTATAGAGTAGCATCAGAGAGAGGCTCACCATCAGTAGTATTGAGCTTGACATTAAGCTCTAGGGAAGAGGAAATAGTCTTGCTATCAGTGAGACCGGCCTTAGAGAGAAGATCAGAAGCATACTTGGCCTAAGAGAGATAGTAACCATCAGAAAAGGAGGTGAGCTCAAGACCGAGAAAGTAGCTAAAAGTGCCAAGATCTTTCATCTCAAAATGTTGACTAAGGAACTGATGTAGATCACGAATGCCTTTAGTGTCATCGCCTGTAATAATCATGTCGTCAACATAAAGAAAAATGAGAGTAAGGGTGGGCAAAAAACCGTGGAACCCGACCCGCCTGACCAATCCGGCCGACTTGCTCGCCCGCCCGCCCGCTCGCATATATATGGATGAATACGGATACGGATATTTTAAATATTCGGATAATGCATGGATAACAGTTTTTGGAATTTTGGTCGGGTGGATACCTGTGAGAACCTCGCCCCTTTTCTCAAACCCAAAGCGAAAACCCCAAAATTGGTTTAATGTGATTTTGGTTTCGGTTTGGAAATTAAATTGGTAGCGTGTCTCAAATGATGGGATGAAAACTTTAATGTTTTAATCGACCCTCGAGGTTGAAAGTCGATGTGACATGTTGTTTGTGGAGTCGCCACTTAATTTATTTTAAAGGACAAATTAAGAAATTCCAAAGACAAGAGTAATGTAATCCCCTTTTATTCCATTTTAGAATTTGTACAATTGCTAAATGAAATAGTGTGTGTAAATGTTACAAATAAAATTCCCCTAGAATACAATCTAAGAAAATAATATTGTATGAATTTCCTAGTTACAATCTATGTAAAAAGAAAATAAAATGTTGTTGTAAGGCACTATGTATGCAAACCAAGGTTTTGGTTCGGAGGCTTGGTTACAAAATGGGAAGGTGTTAGGCACCCCATTTTGCCCAATTTACATCGGTCCTCTTATATTAAAAATGGCCAAGCATGTTGTAATGTCAATGCATATATGTGTATGTTGTTGAAACAAATAAATTTTAATTGTCCGTGTTGTTATTATGCTGGTTGCAATATGATGTTCATGCTATAGTTGTAAGCTTAAACACATAATCATAATGAACTTGTAAATATAAACACAAGAAATTAGAACATAATGTAAGAACAATAAATTAAAACATAATGTAAGCACACAAAAATTAAAGCATAAGGGTTAGAGAACTAACCCACATGCAAAACAAAATTAAAATCAAGTATGTGCTTCACAACTTGTGTGGTTGTGAACTTTGTGACTCAATGACTTTAAGGATGTGTATACAATTTGTGGGTTGTATGAATAATCCTAAGAAGTGTTTGAGTATGTAGGTTGGTGGAAAAATAATTCCAAACCTAAGTGGTAAAGATAATGAAGGGTGAATAAAATCAAATTGATTTTATCAACCTCCAAAAGCTTTAAGACTTTTGGGAAGGAATTTTGGTTTAAGAAAATTTAAGTGCAAATGTTTTGAAGAGGAGAGTTTTGCTTCAAGTGAATTTTCAGCACTAAATTCCTACTTCTCTCTACAAATTTTTCTCTATCTTCCAACCCCTTTGTATGGAGGCTTGATGTTGTATTTATAGAGGGAGAGGCAAAACTAGGTCAATGTGGGTAGGTGGGAGTGTTTTCCAGCCCCCCATGGGCTGTCATAATGGGTGGAAAGGGCTATGGAAAGTCCATTTCACGTGCTGGAAAAAAACAAAAATTGTGCAAAAAGTGGTCCAAGAACACAATGCCGGTCGGCACTTGGATTAAATATTTGAGTGCCGGCCTAAAAATTGGAGTGCCGGCCGGCACTATTTTGAAAAATTAGAGTGCCGTCCGGCACTCCATTTTGGGTTATTTAAAACATTCTTTTTTTGACTTTTTTCAACTGACCTCTTTTGGCCATACATTGTGGAACATGCATGGGCAGAAAAAACTGATTTTTCTGCCCTTCCAAAAGCATTTTTGGCATGCATGAGTGAGATATAATCCTATGTATACATGTACATTTAAGCAAACGCGGACCCGAAACGTTAAAACTTCGATTAGCGATAACTTTCTTGTTTGTGGTCCGATTTGAGTGTGTGACGCGTCATTTTGATCGTGCTGACCTAAGGAATCATTTCAAATTATTTTGGAGTCGATCGGATGTCCTGAGAAAAATCGGTTCGAAACCCTAGAAATGCACAAATTTCTGTGCCGAAACGCCCGGAGTCCAAATCAAGTGCAAATCGTCTCGTTGTGATCGTGTTGACCTAACGACTCGTGTGAATGTATTTTTATGTCAATTGAATGCCCAGAACAAACTGAGACCGAAAACCCTAAATATGCACAAATTTCTGTATCAGGGTCTATTTTTTAGATTTTTAGTCCGTAAAGCCCCATGCACATTATAATTGAAATGTAGGTGGCAAAATGAGGTGTCTACAATACCCGCCCACCCGACAATATTTAATTAAATAATATATATATATATCCTACCCACTGCCCACTACCCACTACCTAATACCCATTTCAAAATTTCAATTTTCATCAAAATCCTCAAACCCGATCTCTCTCTCTTCTCACTTTCATCTCAGAAATTCATTTCTCTCTCTCTCTCACCACAGCGGCGCTCCTCACTGACCGGCGCTCATCGGCTCTCCTCACGGCTCACGCCCTCTCAGTTCTCACCAGCGCTCCTCACGGCTCTCAACTTTGGTTAGATCTAGCAAGATCCTCGCCAATCTAGTGAGATCTCGTCAGATCTAGCAAGATCCTTGCCAATCCGGTGAGATCTCGTCAGATTTAGCGAGATCTGACGAGATCTCACCCGACCAATTCAGCCGACCCGCTCGCTTGCTCGCCCGCCCACTCGCATATATACGGACAGATACGGATACAGATATTTTAAATATCCAGATAACGGACGAATAACGGTTATTGGAATTTTGGTCGGGTGGATACTCGCCCGCCCGATAATATTTAATTAAATAATATATATATATATCCTACCCACTGCCCACTACCCACTACCCAATACCCATTTCAAAATTTCAATTTTCATCAAAATCCTCAAACCCGGTCTCTCTCTTCTCACTCTCATCTCAGAAATTCACTTCTCTCTCTCTCTCACCGCAGCGGCGCTCCTCACAGACCGGTGCTCCTCACGGACCGACGCTCCTCACGGCTCACGCCTTCTCAATTCTCACCAGCGCTCCTCACGACTCACGGCTTTGGTTAGATCTAGCAAGATCCTCGCCAATCCGATGAGATCTCATCAGATCTAGAGAGATCCTCGCCAATCCGATGAGATCTCATCAGATCTAGCGAGATCCTCGCCGGATTTTGGTTAGATATCGTCGTTTTTTTGCCACGGCACCACCATCATCTTCACGGACCGACTAAATCTCTTTCCTTTCTCACTGTCCAATATCGGTGTTATTTGTTGCATGTTGATGATTTGTTGCGTTTGTGTGTTGATGATTTGTTGTGTTTATGTGTTGGGTGATTTTCTGTGGTTGGTGATTTGATATTGTGTAAAAAAGAAAACCCGACCAACCCGTCCGTAACCGACCGACCAACCCGATCACCGACCTGCCCGATCCGACCAGCTTAATGGATGGTCAACGGGTTCTGTCTTTGTAAACCCGACTAAGTCGGTTAGGATAAAAAATTTCCCCAAAACCCGACCCGCCTGACCCGAGCCCACCCCTAAATGAGAGTGATACCAGTAGACGTATGGCGAATGAAGAGAGCTGAATCATAAGAACTAGGGGTGAAACCCTGCTGAGCAACCACATAACTAAACTTAGCAAACTAGGTCCGAGGAACTTGCTTAAAACCATAGAGAGCACGGTGAAGGCAACAAACTTGATTCTGAGAATCAGGGTAGCCAGGAGGTGGCTACATGTAGACTTCCTCAAGAAGATCACCATTGAGAAATGCATTTTTCACATCCATCTGAAATAGAGGCCAATGACGAACAACAGCAACAGCAAGTAAGGATCGAACAGAGGTAAGACGGGCAACATGAGCAAAAGTCTCCTCATAATCAATGCCATATACCTGAGTGAATCCCCTAGCAACCAGGCGAGCCTTGTAACGTTCAACGGATCCATCAGCCCGGGTCTTGATCTTATAAACCCATTTACAATCAACCGCAGACTTGCCAGGAGGCAAAGTGGTCATGTCCCAAGTATGAGTCTTATGAAGGGCATCAAGTTCATCAGCCATAGCTTGCTGCCAAAGAGGATTAGTGCTAGCCTCACGATAAGTATGAGGCTCATGAAGAGTAGCAAGGGCAAAGTAACAATGATAAGCAGTAAGATGAGAAGGAAGGGCCCTTACCTGAGTGGAACGATGAATATCTGTGGGAGACTTTGATGGTGCTAATGGTGCAGGATTCGAAGCAAGCGAGCCAGCAGCTGGGGACAGAACCAAAGATGGGACATCTGAAGAGCTAGGAGGTAGGGTAGAGTCCCTCAAAGGGTTAGGGTAAAGGTCAATAGAAGGATTAGTGAAAATAGGAGTCATGGAGGAAGAGATAAAGGGAAAATGTTGGCGACTAGAAAAAGTCTGATGTTCCCAAAATTCCACATGACGGGAGATACGAAGGCGATGAGATATGGGATCATAGCAACGAAAACCCTTTTGAGAGATACCATAGCCAAGAAAACAACACAGCCGAGATCGTGGTTCGTGTTTGTTTCGTTCATGGGAAGGAAGAGAGACAAAACAAACACAACCGAATACTCGAAGAGAGGAATAGTTTGGGAGTTTGTCATAAAGTAACTCAAATGGAGATTTCTTGTGAGTAGTAGGTGAAGGAATGCGATTTATGGAATAAATGGTAGTGAGAGCCGCTTCACCCTAAAAACGCTCAGGGACAAAGGCAGATATGAGGAGGGTATGCACAACATCAAGAATGTGACGAAGTTTGCATTTAGCACGACCATTTTATTGAGAGGTATAGGGACAGGAATAGTGGGGAAGGGTGCTATTAGAATCCAAAATGGAGAGGAAAAATTTATCATGATATTCTTGGACATTATCTAACCGGAAAACCTTAGTTGTGCCAGAAAATTGAGTTTGAATCATTTTGTGAAAAGTTTGAAAAATAGGAACAAGGTCAGAACGATGTTTTAACATGTAAATCCAAGTGAATCTAGAATAATCATCAACAAATATCACAAAATAGCGAGATCCCCCCTCAGTGTAAATGGAGCAGGACCCTGAACATCAGAATGAACAAGATCAAATGGTGCAGAAGAAAAAGAGTCACTGTTATTAAATGGTAATTTTGTTGACAAGACATACAATCAAATTTATGAAAACTAACAGACCCTAAGTGACCTTGAGAAGCTAATAACTGAAGACGAGATAAAGAGGCATGACTAAGACGAGAATGCCATAAGTCTAAAGATAAGGTGGTTGTGGCATGAAAGGATCCCCTTTATCTCTCCCTCAAGAACACTAGGATTCTCTCTCAAATCACACAATCAAAGAACAATTTGAATAATTCAATCCGATAGGATTGATCCCCTTGCATTCATGAACAAAACCTACTAATTATTATTGAATTCTATCAACTAATGAATCTAATCTCCTAGAGAGAATTTCTAAGAGAAACAATGAAAGTATTTTGATAATGAGCAACAATGGAGGAATGGCAGAGATAACCCACACAGTTTGCATGAGTTTTCTCATGCAAGCCTCTCATTGGTTGATCTAGATCAAGCCTCCCATTGGCTAGTCCAGATCAAGGCTCCTATTGGCTATTACTAGTAACAACCAAGGTACAACCCTTAGAAGCTCTAACAAACAAGTACAAGGGGTTAAAGCCTAGAAATGTACTAGACCCCCAATGCACCCAAATAACCACCTAGGTACAAGCTTGTATAGCTTGGACCTACTAATCATGAATATAAGCTCACAAATGTCTTAATCAAATGTTTAACTACTCCAATCCGTGCCTTAGTGGCTAGGGTATGTATACCCACGGATGTGGAATGGTTGGGGTCTTAACATTGCCCTCTCCTTTAAAAAACCTTGTCCTCAAGGTTGTGATCTTGTTGTGGCCGAATGGAGGATGAGTCTTCAAGTTGCTTCTTCATCAATGGTGATCTTCCTATTAACCAATATCTTGAAGGAACTTGAATGTGCTTGTTGATGCTCTCCTCCTTGGTGTTGCGCCTTTCCTCACACCATTCTACCCTTTCTTCTTGCCTCATCACTTGTAACATAAGCACCTTCATCTTTCTTGTACTTCCTCAATCAAGTACAATTTCATAGCCTTGCATGTATGCCACATAGTCCAACTCTCATCATAATTGTAGCATAGGCCTTTCCTTCTTCTCTCTAACATTTGTTTGGGAGTGAGCTTTTGCACCGTCATTGTAGGCCTTGCACTTGTTGGTTTAGGATCAACAACCTTAGGATCCATTTAGGCAGCCACCTTAGGATTAAGTTGGGCAGCAACTTTAGGATCAAATTGGACAGCCACCTTAGGATCAAGTTGGGCAGTAACTTTAGGATCAACTTGGGCAGCAACTTTAGTGTAAAATTGGGCAGCAACTTTTGGATCAAATTCAGCAACTCTAGGATCAACTTGTGTAGCAACTTTAGGACCAAATTGGGCAGCAACTTGTTGAGAACTATATTGCTCCCAATTGTCTTTGTTTGCCTCATAACTAGGCCTTGTGCTTCTCTTAAGATTAGCTAGGTATTGCTCTTGAATTTTAGCCGATGCATAGGCCTTACCCAAGGTTCTTGGCCCTTGCATCTTGATTGCCAACCTCACTTCATCTTTCAACCCACTTATGAAACAACTTAGTTTATGCATGCTTGACAAATTCCTAATCTTATTGCTAAGTGACTCAAACAGCCCCTTATACTCCTCAATAGAATTAACATGCTTTAGTTTAATCAATAACTCCATAGGATCGTCATAGCTAGGAGGCCCAAACCTAAGTTTAATTGCTGTAGCAAAATTATCCCAACAACCTAAATCATGCTCACAATTTTGAAACCATATCAATGCATCATCATCTAAATGATAAGAAGCATGCATTACCTTTGAAGCATCATGGACTTGATAATATTCAAAATATTGAAATTCTCTAAACATCCAAGAAGTAGGATCACCTCCCTTGAACCTTGGAAATTCAAGCTCCATTGCTCTTGGCTCCCTTGCATACCTTTCTTGTTGCCTTTGGAGTGGATCTTGATTCTTTCCATAAGGATCTCTATCTTGAGGTCCTTGATAGTTCCTTTCTCTTCCACAATTACCTCTGCCCCCTCCATGGTTATACCAAGGCTCTACAACATCACCTTGAGGCCATAGAGCATTCCTTGGTTCCCTAGCTTGACTAGCATGCCTTTGTGGCTGTGCTTGCTGTCCAACTGTATGGAACTGCTGCTGCTGCCTTGGAACCCTTTTCTCACGCCAAAATTCTTCACCATACAGCCCACATTGGCCTTCAAAAGATGGTGGAGGCCTTGCATTGCCCAAACCACACAATGATTCTACAATTAGGTTGAGAAATACACCTCCATTGAGCCTTTTTGGCCTTGGTTCAAATGGATCATCATAAGGCATGCTAAACCGTGACTGATTGGGATTGAAATGTACCTCATGATTTGGAGCTCTCATAGATAAGGCATTCCTCTCCTCAGCCCCAATTGGAAGCCTATGAATGCTTGGAGGAGTTATTGGAATTTGCTCTCCCAAATTAGCTTGAACCCGATGTGGAATCTACTCCTCTTGCCTCGGTTGCACTGCTGGTTGCTCCACCACCGGTAACCTTTTCAACACCTCCTACATCATAGCTCGAATTTCAGCCATTCCAACCTCTAATCCATCAACCTTCAAGTGCAATCGATCAATGGAACCCGTGTTATCAACAACTTGTTGTTGTAACCTTTGCATATTCCCCTCGAGAACCCCAATTTGAGCTCCACCTCTTGTTTCAATCACCATGGCTCGTAACTATGCTCTGATACCAAATGAAAGGATTCCCTTTCTCTCTCTCTCTCTCTAAAACACTCGGATTCTCTCCTAAATCACACAATCAAAGAACAATTTGAATAATTCAATCCGATAGGATTGATCCCCTTGCATTCATGAACAAAACTTACTAATTATTATTGAATTCTATCAACTAATGAATCTAATCTCCTAGAGAGAATTTCTAAGAGAAACAATGAAGGTATTTTGATAATGAGCAACAATAGAGGAATGTGAGAGATAACCCACACAGTTTGCATGAGTTTTCTCATGCAAGCCTCTCATTGGTTGATCTAGATCAAGCCTCCCATTGGCTGGTCCAGATCAAGGCTCCTATTGGCTATTGCTAGTAACAACCAAGGTACAACCCTTAGAAGCTCTAACAAACAAGTACAAGGGGTTAAAGCCTAGAAATGTACTAGACCCCCAATGCACTCAAATAACCACCTAGGTACAAGCTTGTATAGCTTGGACCTACTAATCATGAATATAAGCTCACAAATGTCTTAATCAAATGTTTAACTACTCCAATCCGTGCCTTAGTGGCTAGGGTATGCATATCCACGGATGTGGGATGGTTGGGGTCTTAACATGGCAGCAACAAAGGAAGAGACCATATGTGAGGGAATCTGCAAGTTGCATAACTCAAATAAACGTCCAATCTTACTGCCTGTCCCAAGCAGCTTGCCCGTCAGTGCATCCTGCACATCAACACCACGATTAGAAAAGTGGAGATCATGACCAAGTTGACAAAGTTGACCAACAGAAAGAAGATTGAGGGACAACTTCGGAACAAGATATGTATCAGGGATAGTCAAATCAGGAGAAGAGATAGTGCCTATGTGAGTAACAGACACATGTGAGCTATCAGCAATGTAAATGATAGGGGAATGAGCAAAAGGCATCTTTTGAGAAAAATGAGAAGCATGAGGAGTCATGTGATTACAGTAAGCTGAGTCTAGGAGCCAAGATTTGTTACCTGAGGTGATTGAAAGGGCAGGGGAAGGTTGAGACATATACCGATGAAACATACTCTCAAGTTGAGAGACAATGACCACAGGATCATCAACAAGGGCAGAACTCACAGCGACTGCTTATGGACGAGGAAAAGTACCACGAGACTGATGTTGTTTCCTTTTGTCATCCTTTTGCTTGCAATAGCACTCAGTGATGTCATAACCTGGTTTTTAACAATACTTGCAAATACGACAAGGTCAATCAGAAGAAGAAGCTGGAGGACAGGGTGTAGCCAGGACAACATCTGAAGAAGATAAATGATGGTGAGGACGCCAATTTTCTTCAGAAATAAGCTCCTTGACAGCAGCATCAAGTGAAGGAAGAGGAGAGCGACTAAGTAAAACAGCTTGGGTAGGTTCAAAATCCTCACGTAGACTCATCATAAATTGTGTGAAGCAACGACGATCTTTGTACTTGGCAAAAAGATCGATGTCTTCAGCATATCGGAGTGGTGGATCAGCAACAAGCTAGTTATTCCCATATAGAAGCAGTCTGTGAATAATAATCAGAAATAGACTAACCTAATTCTTAGCGCATCTGATAAAGCTTAACTTCAATATGAAATTCCAAGGCAAAGTCATAAGTGCAATTGTACCGAGTGGCCAAGAAAGACCAGGCCGCTTGACCTGTTTCCAATCGAGGAAGGGGACTTCTAATGGCAGGCACAGAGGTGTTAATGAACCAAGAAAGGATCCTGCATTGGATGCTTTCCCATTCCTTAAGACGTGCCTCAAAATCATCAACCTAGATGACTGCTTCAACTATAGAGTCACCATCGGAACTATCGGAATCTGTGACAAGCCCAGGCACTGGTTTTGGAATGTCACCAGTAACATAACGCCAAAGTCGGCGCCCTTTAAGAAAAAAAATTATGTTTTGGGACCAAGCATGATAAAAAGTGGGACCATCAAGAATAACAGTGATGGGATGTGTAATCTCATGACCTGAAATAGAACCCATATCTGGAAAAGCCGGATGAGAAAACGGACTTCAAAAATGGAATCTACGCGAAAAACCGCCAAGGACAGTTTTTTTTTTCTTTCACTGTCCGGTCAATGGTGGCAATCAACGACAGCAGTCAACGGTCAACGGTCAAAGGCGGCGATCAATGCTGACGTGGCACTGACGCACTAGGGCTGACGTCAGCGTGACGTCACTATAGGGCTAACGTGGCATGACAGATGAGAGAGAACATGCATGTGAGGGCGCGTGGAGGCGCTGGTCGGCGCGTGGGAGCGCGTGCTCGCGTAGCTGGAGAACCAGAGACTTCTGGCGGCGCGTGGGGGCGCATGTGAGGCCGGATCCTACCAATTTTGGTGGCAATGGACAGATCTTGATGAGATCTATCCAATGGAGCTGTCCGTGAGTCGAGCCGAGGAAGGCAGAAACGGCGAGAGGGTTTGTGATCTCAGGGAAGAGACCGTGAACCCGTAGCAGCAAAGGAACGCCGGATTTTGCCTAGTGAAGGCCACAAGAAAGTAGCTCTGATACCATGTTGAGAATAGGAAGAGAGAGACTGAAAGTGAGCAAAATAGCTCTGTATAATATATTCAGTGAACAAACTAATACACGAAACTGCCTTTATATAGGCAGAGTAGTGTGTGCAGTACAAGTATATTGGGCCTAAAGCCTAGTAAGCCTATAATAAGCCTATAATATATACTAACAATTTTGGTGAGGAGAAAAAATAAAATAAAAGAAAGGAAAATAATAGTCTAATGTAGCTTAATTTGAGGAGGGGAACTGATGACATGGTTTCATGGTTTGAGAGGTGAATTAATTGTTAACTATATTGTATTCTATATGGATAGTTGCATTAAAAAAGCCCCTCCTCACGGGGTGAAACTTTATTAAAATGTTTTGTCATTACATTCTTACTATGCTGCCAACCTAGACCATTATTCACAAATTGGTTTAAAACAAAGCAAAAAGTCTATATATGCAGTAATAGATGCATATGAAAGTGATCATCAATTACTCACATTTGACTGCTTTAAAATTATGACAAAGGTTGTAGGAAAAAAAGTATGTCTCCAACTAATGAAGTTGCAAACAAAGACCCGCAATCTCTTGTCTGGCTGCTTTAAAATTATGACAAAAGGTTGTAGGAAAAAAAGTATGTCTCCAACTAATGAAGTTGCAAACAAAGACCCGCAATTATCTCTTGTCTGGCTTTATAGATAGTTAGTGAAGGCTCCACTCAATACTGGGTGCTGGACTGCGGGTATAGTAATGCTGTTCCACTCGTCTTTACAATATCTTAGGTTAAACGACAAGGGACAAACGTTACATCAAACTATCAAAGTATGGATAAGTATGGATAATTAGGAGCTGAGTTTAATCAAATGATAATACTGGATAAAATTCAATACAAAAGACTTTACCAAATAATAAAATTTGTGATGGATGAGGTTTTAAATGATGAGCCGGCACAGACTTTGTCGTCTCTTGTGCAGGTGTCTCCATGTAGACCCTACTACATCATTTGTTTCTTGGGGTTATGTGGCAAGTGAAAGAAAACCATGGCAATTTGGAAGACCTTAATTAGTGTTAATGTATATAATCTTAACAATTGGTAGTTACTTTGACCCGTGGGATTGACATTGACAGAGATATTTCCTTAACCAAACTTGTGTGCACTTTTCATGAGGAAAAATGAGAATAAAATAAAATTTATGTTGGAGGCATTAAAAACTTTATTATATAAATTCATATTTTAAATTTTATATACAAAACAAAAAAATTAATTAATTTATTATTGATTTGATATTAATCATATTCATTATTATATTAGTTTGTAAACGTTTAGCAAAAAAAAATTAAAAAATTTGTTATTTTGTAAACCTTTGGAATAAAATTCATAATACATTTAACATTAAATAAAGAAAAATAAATAAAAGAATGAAATGTGATTTTCAATTTTAGTCCCATTGTTATTTTGAGAATTAATGCCTCACTAAGTTTGATTTGGTATATATCATGATATATATATATATATATATATATACACTCCAAACCTCATATGGATTGCTTACTGATAACTAACTAAAACTTAATAAGTCATTGAGCCTCAAATTACCCCAAGTCAGCATGATATGTCATGCACAGTTCAATATTGGTCTATAAAAGAGTAACAGACTCTCCCATAAAAGGTATCGCAGGGGTCTCATTCAACCTTAGCTTAAAATGGATTTTCTTTCACCTTCACTAAATTCTGCCATTGTTGGAGTTATTGCCATAATTCTTTTCTCCCACTATTTTTTAAGGAGGTCCAAAGTTGGCCTGGCCAAAACACCACCAATTCCTCAAGGTGCATGGCCTATAATTGGTCACCTTCCTCTATTGGGAGGAACCAAGCCTCCCTACAGAACATTGGGAGCCATGGCTGACAAGTACGGACCAGCTTTTACTATCCAGCTTGGATTCCACCGTGCTTTGGTGGTGAGTAGTTGGGAGATGGCCAAGGAATGCTTCACCACCAACGACTTGGCCGTGTCCTCGCGGCCCCAACTAGTAGCTGCAAAACACATGGGCTATAACTCCGCCATGTTTGGCCTTGCACCCTATGGTTCCTTTTGGCGTGAATTGCGTAAATTAGCCACCTTAGAGCTACTATCTTCCAGTCGGCTTGAACAGCTTTCCTATGTGCGAGTCTCCGAAGTTGAAACCTCCTTAAAAGAGCTCTACACACTTTGGACCAAGAGAAAGAACGAGTCAGGCCAGATTTTGGTGGAGATGAAACAATGGTTCGCGGACTTGACTCTCAACGTGATTCTTAGGATGATTGCTGGAAAGCGTTACTATGGTGATCATAGTGATGCGGGCGATAAAGAAGTGGCACGACGCTGCCAAAAGGCAATGGAGGAATTCCTTCGTTATACCGGATTGTTTGTGGTGTCAGATGCTATTCCTTGTCTTGGGTGGTTGGATATCGGTGGACATGAGAAGGCCATGAAAAAAGTTGCAAAAGAATTGACACTATTCTTGAGGAATGGTTGGAAGAGCATAAGCAAAAGAGAGCTTCAGGTGAAGCTAAAGGGCCTCAAGATTTCATGGACGTAATGCTTTCTGTCCTTGATGGTAAAGACCTTGAAGGTTTCGATGCTGATACAGTCAACAAAGCCACATCTATGGAGCATTCCTTTTTCACTTCTTGGGTTAATTGTGCAAAGTAGTTGAGCCTGCTTGAAAGCTTAAAACAGGGGAAATTATAAGGTGACTACCAACTCAAGCTGATTTTGTAGTCCAAGCCAAAGGGCCTCATTAAAATTGATGATATAAAAGATGACACGTACAAAAAATCAAATAATTAGGAAAGTGACCAATATGCCCTTCAATCAATATATTTTTAATGATTTTTCTCATTATCAGTTCTCTCTTTCCTGTCCTTATCTTTCTGTCCTTCACCAAGGATGGACAAAAGCTCAAGACCTCAAATAAAGACCATGGCTGAGCTGAGCTCTCACTTGCTCCGTTCTTGGGTTGTGAAATTTGTAGATCTATGATGGTGTGAGTGGATTTTGGTTGAAATTTGAACTTCCTCCATTAAAACCCACAACCACCCACGGCCACCACCACAAAAGTCCCACACAAACCCACGGCCACCAACACTCCTCCTTCAACCACACACACAGAGCCACCATCCAAGGGCCATAAATCTGAAACCCAAAAAATGGATTTCGGCCATGGAAGCTTTCTTTAGAGAAAACCAAAAGGAAAAAAGAAAGCTGAAAGTTGAAGAGAGGTTGGGTTTGGTTTGAAATCGAGAGAGAGAGAGAGAGAATGCCCGAGAGCTTGAGCTTGGCCATGGCAGCTGAGCTTTGTGGTTTAAAATTGGAGAGAGAGAGAGAGAGAGAGATCGCGTTGAGAGAAATAAAAAGAGAGGGAAATTATGAGAAAAATCATTAAAAATATATTGATTGAAGGGTATATTGGTCACTTTGCTAATTAGTAGTTGTTTACATCATCAATTTTATTAGTCATCACCTAATTGGCTGCTTGAAAGACTTATAAAACAGGGATATGTTGGTGATGTGTTATGTGTATTATCATTTGCATATTTATGTTATTATAATAAATCCTGAAATAAATAAAAATTGATTCTTTATAGGAAAGGATATAATAATAAATGGGTACACATGCATTACATTTTGTATTATTTCACTTTTATTCTCAATCAAACAAAGAAAATGTATAATTATTAATTTTATATTCTCTCACTTTTCTATTCCTTCTACCAAATACATGTGATGGAAAACTGATCTCTTTTCTATTATTCCTATATTTTCTATTCTTTGTACCAAACTTTGTTTGTAAGTATCATTCTAACAAAAAAAAAAGACCTCTGCAGGGTTTGATTGCTGGAGCCAGTGACACCAGCTTAGTTACCTTAACTTGGGCAATATCACTATTGTTAAATAACCCCCATGTGTTGAAGAAGGCCCAAGATGAGCTCGAAGTCCAAGTGGGCAAGGAAAGAATTGTAAATGAGTCAGACATTAGTAAGCTGGTCTACCTCCAAGCCATAGTTAAAGAGACATTACGTTTGTATCCCCCAGCACCATTATTAGTACCACGTGAATTGACTGAGAACTGCATTATCGGTGGTTACCATGTCCCAAAAGGCACACGGCTAATCACAAACGCTTGGAAAATCCAAAGAGATCCCCGCATATGGTCAGACCCATTGAAGTTCATGCCAGAAAGATTTCTCACAACCCAAAAGAATATTGACTTCCGGGGTCGAACATTTCGAAGTTCATCCCATTTGGAAGCGGTAGAAGAGCATGTCCTGGAACATCTTTTGGCCTTCAAGTTGTACACTTGGCACTTGCTAGTTTTTTACACATGTTTGAGATCTCAAATTCCTCGAATGCACAAGTTGATATGACTGAGAGCAGTGGACTAACTAGCATCAAAGCCACCCCGCTTGAAGTTCTCATCACACCGCGCCTACACCTTCCGATCTTTATGGATTAAAGATCGCCTAATAGTATAAACTATAGATTTATATGTTTAAGTTTTGTGATTTGATAAAAAAAATTTCCCTAATTTTGCTTTACTTTTTTGGTAATAAGTGCGAGTTGCAGAAGGACGCAATAAAGATTGCTGTTGTAAAATGGAAATTACAATGCCTATCTGGTTGAACTGGGAAAATATTTAGGAGATTCTCCTCCACCTTCATTGATTGTGTTGGCTAATACAGAGATAAATTAAATTTGAATTTTCTCAACCTAATCCTCTCAAAAGAGATTTTGTCACAATAAATTCAATGTTCTGTACAGATAATACCGATAACAGGGGTTCACGTTCATGCACTAAATTCATATCACTCTTTTTTTGGTGCATGATACTAATTATGGCTTCTTATATAGTGCAAATAATTTATTCAATTATGGAATCTTGAATGATCATTGGTTCCGTCGGCACATTAGTAATCTATATTCTTATGGATGAGTAATTTGTGAAGAAATCTTAGCAAAAATTCAATTTAACCCCGCCCCCCACACACACATATATATATACACAAATAATTTTATTTTTCCTTTAATCTGCATCTTGAGATGACTTGATAATAAAATTTCACACCTGACTTGCAAGTATTTTTCGTTTGGAAATTAATCTGAGTGTTCTTGACGTCGTGAAAGAGTACATAATTTTGTTGAAAAATCTCGCTAGGCCAGCTAGCAGTAGCCAACTAATTCATTTCTCACTATCAAGTGGGCAAGTGGCTAGCTATAACTATAAGTCGCGCCATCGGAATATTCATATGATAAATTGACTCAGTGTACAAAACAAACGACTAACCAGCTTTGATCTAATGTTTTATTACAAACGTAACTACAAATGGTTTCCTCCATTTCCGTTAATGGAGCGTAATGATCTCCTAACATCATCGATCACCTGATACCTTAGAAGCAACAAAATCATAAAATTGAATTAAGATACGGAGCACTTTTTCAATCCAAATTTATTCTAAATTACGACAAACATATCATGAATCTAATTACTAATAACGTAATCAGCAAACTAATTAACCTTGGGAATCCTTTTCGTTCTTTTTCTCTTCATTGGCTCTGAATTTACAAATGGAGAAATGATGCTTCACTTCCGCTGTCTAGGACTTAAGATTAGATGGCAAATATGGGTGGTCCAATTAATATTTTGAGAAATACTTAGATATTGATGTGAGAAAATAGTGGTTGTTCATTGTAGGAACTTAAATTGTGACTAACGAGAAAGCTGACCAAAAGATTGAAACTGAACGTTGTCAAGGTACGTCTGAGCAGACTCTGTGTTTCTTGCAGACCAAAGTAATGACACAAAGAGAACAAATCGTTAAGACCACGGTCAACCCAGTGGGGGTTGGCCTTTGGCTCTCCGATGCTTTAGTCAGTTTTCAGGCCCAATGTATTCAAGGAATCAATAGACAGAGCTTAAATGAAAGGGTTTGCATGAGAGCACGTACCTTTAGCATGTTGAAACTCCTTCTATTTATACCTGTTCACTACTGGAGATATTTTCAGGATATTTACCAATTCTAATTTCCGATTATCTTAGTTTTGTCAGAGATCAGAGATATTTAGGCTCTCTGATTTTAATGCTCCTATGCCTTGAACGTGGGCATTGTCAGTTTATTAATGAATAATCATCATCATATCTAATCACAGCTAACTCTGGGTTTAAAGTGTAAACGTATCCAACACCCTTTGTTTAGATATTTTGGGTGTTTATGGATGGCCAAGTTGGTGTCAGTTCAATGCTAAACGTTTAGAGTTTCAAGGTCATGAATTATACTCGATGGCTACAGATATAGATGTTCCAGACATTAAATGTTGGGTTTCAGATCTTTGTCAGTTTATCCGAGCAAAATTGTTGATAAAGATATTCGGGCTTAACCGAACAGGAATAAACACGTCATCTACAACCGAACAGAAAATTACTATGTCTCTAATTGGATTTTTGAATCGTATCCTGGGTTTGGTTATTATCAAATTATTTCTCCTCCAATTACCCCCTTGTCCTGATTCTTCCCGCCTTTTCGGAAGGATCAGGGCAATCTACGCGTTCCCCAAAGCAGTCACGTCAGCATTACTTCATTTATGTAAAAGACGGCGTTCCTATTTCCAAGAAACGAAACCGAAGAGTCTCTGATAACTTTTGGGGGGAAAACGCTTGGTTATCCATAGGGGTTTTTAATCTTCCTAGGCCCCCTATTTTCGACTCCCTCTCATTTCCTTGCCATTTCGTGCCCTAGTCTCTTCTCGCACTCAGAAGCAAAAATCGAACCCAGCGTGCCAAGAACTCCCTTTCCCAGTAAGTTTTTCTACAATCCCTCCTTATCTTCCGTTTACTTCTAGTAATTTCTTCAATTCCATATTTTATTTTTCACGGAAATGGCTAGCGCACATAGATTAGCTCACTTGGTTAACTTTGACGAGGGTATGAGGAGTTTTAGGAGTAGGTACCTAGTGCCGAGTGATGTGAGGCTTAGGTATTATAGCGTTAGGGATCTTCCCCCTTTGAACGGTGACGAAATACTCGTCCCGGTCATGGGTATTGTCGAAGGAGGGATTAGATTCCCCCTTCATCCCCTTTTGATAGACTTTCTCCAGACGGTAAACGCTTGTCCGAGCCAAGTATCCATAAACGTATTCCGCGTGGTTATGGGCGTAGTCGCCCTTAACCAACTATTAAAAGTAGACCTCACCACCCGAGACATCCTGTATGTCTATTCCTATACCTGCCCTGGTAAGGAGTCGGACACCTTATGCCATCTTAGGGCCAAGAATGTAAACAGAAAACTGGTCACTGCTCTCCCTAGTTCCAACAAGGGTTTTGACAACGACTGGCTTGTTGTCTCTGGTGGATGGTTCTCAGAATCACGTTGCCGGAATCAATTCGGCCGTCTAGGTTAGACCAGTGTTTTCAGTCTAATTTTTTGATTTCTAGGAATAGTCCGAAATATATGTTTTGCTCGAGGAACGATTTTTTTTTGTCTGTCCGAGCTCTAATTTTTATTTGGTTTTCGCAGTTACCGCTCGGCTGAATATTCCTACCCGCGCGGCCAAAGTAGAGGAGATAAATAGGGTGCTCGGCTCAAACATCTGCGTGGACGAGTTTGGAAATCCCCGAGCAGCCTCCGTCTTGCTCGGGTATCGGCCATTAATCGGGAGCTTCCTAGAGGGACCAACGATCCCTAGATCCCAAGAGACACCAGTGGAGCCTGCGGTTCTGTATGTGGCTCAACTCGCTACTTCCACTACCCAGTCCGATCAGGCTAGTCACATCCCCACCGACGCAGTGCTAGAGATGGCTCCCCCGGTGGATATTTTTGACGTTATTGGAAAGAAACCCAAGGGGGCCTCCAGTTCAAAAGGAAAAGGCCGGGGTAAGGCTAAGGAGGGGGTTCAGACCAGGAGGTCTCAGAAAGCCGTTTTTCAAGTCACCGAGACTGAGCAGCCTGCCCGGTCAGAAGAGCCGGAGCTAGTGCCTATGGCCGAGCAGGTCAGTCTTCCACAAATAGTGGAAGACGTGGAAGACGAGCCGTCCGAACTGGAGGGTCGTAGGTCGAAGAGGCTCAGGAGGGCAGCCGAACAGGCCGAAGCACCGGGTCCCTCTTCTCGGGGTGAACCGTGGGTTCCCAAGATCACTATCCACGGTGAGCCGGTCACTACCGAGCATACGGTGTTCTAGACGACGGACATTGATTTTTCGGCTCGGGTGGCTCACGCCCTGACTAGGGCAACCTGCCTCCCAGGAGACTACGGGGTCTGGGAACAAATGCCTTCAGGCAGTCTGTTTCGCCATATCTCCCGAGGACTGGTGATAGTAAGTTCTTTCTTCCTAGCTTTTGGTTTATGAGTTAGTTTTGCTATATCTGCCCATTATTTCTAAGTGCATTTCGTGTTTATATTTCGTCTTTCAGGCTGCTCAGGGAGTTTAGGCTGCTGAGGCTAGAGCCTACGGCCTTTATGAAGAAAAGCAGAAGATGAAGGCCGAGCACGAGAAAATATTGACGGACGTGGTGAAAAATGCTGAAAAGGACTACGAGGATTTGGAGAAAAAACATTTTGAAACGATTACACTGATGAAGGATGCCGAGGATAGGGCGAGGTTGGAGTCCGAACAGAAGATGAAACTAGAAGCCGAGCTCGCCCAATCACTAGAAAAGATAAAGAAACTCGAAGCCGAGTACCTTCACTCTCTAGGCGAGACCTTGGAGAGCGGCAAGAAGGAGGGAAAACAAGAGGGCAAGCAGGAGGCCTGGGGCGAGATCAAAGATTAGATCCAGGGAGTCTACAATAGGAGCTTCCGCGACGGTTGGAAGGCTGCCCTGAAGAAGGTCAGCACCCCAATTTCCTCGGACCTGCTTCTAAGGGAAAATACTCCTCTTCCGTATCCAGACGCCGGGCTAAGGGACTTGGAAAAAGAGGACGAGGATGGCGATGATGATGAAGACGAGGAAGAGGACGCCGAGGTCTTTGGGGATGTTGCAGAAGGCCAGGTGATTGATCCCATAGTTATTTCTGCCGAGGATCCCCCCACTGCTACTGTCTCGGCACCTGTTGACTCGGCCCCCGTGGTGACTGAGAATCCTCCGACTCCTGCAGCAGATGAGAATCCTCCAGCTCCCCCGACAAATGAAGACTTTCCTACTCCTGCTTCTTAGATTTAGTTTTAGTTTTTGTAATTTGTTTTGTCTTATTTGTAATTACTTTAAGGGCTGGGTGCCTCTAAACATTGGCATTTTTAATCTGATAGGTTTGCATTTTGTTCGTCAGAATTAACAGTTTTTCTTTTTATCCTAAGCGAATATATTTTGTATCTTTATTGTTTTTTTGCTTTACTTCTTCGTAATGTTTATGTTAGCCATTTTAACCTCCTAAATATGGTTTCTGGAGGGCTAAGTTTTACCTGTTCTGTCCACATTTGAACCGGGTAACTGTTCCAGTTAAGAAAAAGATAGCAGATTCACTTCACATTCATCAGAACTCCTACATCCGAATAAACTAGTCTGTTCGGACAACGATATATATAAAAGTTCTAATTAAGAATGGATTATATGTAGTCTTAAACCCCTTTTTTGTTATCCACACTAGCATCACCGTAGATCAGATCTATCTCCATTTTCTAACCCAAGGATAGATTATTAGAACAACACATCTATATTAGATACGGGCAACTAATAAAAGATTTCTAGTTTTGTTTGGCTCTAACATTGACCCATTCACAGAAACAATAATGACTATGTTACTAACCTTTAGGTATTCTTCTTTTCTTGTTCAAACAGTGGGCTTTTTCGGATGAATCCTACTTTGTCCGATTCTTCTGCCTTGATAAGCCTTGCCAGGTTTCGTCACTTCCCTTTGGTCACCTCCCTTGAGGTAGTAATGTTTCAGATTTTAGAAATTTTTTCTTTACTCACCCCCCTTGAGGTAGTAGTGTTGTTCAGATTTTAGAAATTTTTCTTTACTCAAGGTAGAGTGTTGTTCGGACAAAAGATTGCCTTACTCACCCCCCTTGAGGTAGTAATGTTTCAGATTTTAGAAATTTTTCTTTACTCACCCCCCTTGAGGTACCAGTGTTGTTCGGACAAAAGATTTCCTTACTCACCCCCCTTGAGGTAGTAATGTTTCAGATTTTAGAAATTTTTCTTTACTCACCCCCCTTGAGGTAGCAATGTTGTTCGGACAAAAGATTGCCTTACTCACCCCCCTTGAGGTAGTAATGTTTCAGATTTTAGAAATTTTTCTTTACTCACCCCCCTTGAGGTAGTAGTGTTGTTCAGACAAAAGATTGCCTTACTCACCCCCCTTGAGGTAGTAATGTTTCAGATTTTAGAAATTTTTCTTTACTCACCCCCCTTGAGGTAGTAATGTTCAGTTGGGATTCCCTTCGTCGTTTACCTCCCTAAAGACGACAGATCTGCCAGGACATTAAACACAAATGATCATAATCATAATTCAAAAATATATATTGATTTTTGGCTTTACATTAATCAAAAGAAATACTTCCTTAGGTTACAAGTGTTCCATGGCCGGGGGATAGGTTTTCCGTCCAAATCTTCTAGCCTATAGGCCCCATGTCCTGCTCGGGACAACACTTTATAGGGCCCTTCCCAGTTTGGTCCGAGTTTTCCTTCATTCGGCTTCCTTGTGTTGGCCATAACCTTCCTGAGGACTAAGTCACCAGTCCAAAACATCCTCGGCTTGACATTCTTATTGTATTCCCTTTTTATTCGTTGCTGGTATGATGCCAAACGAACCATAGCTACATCTCGTTTTTTCTCTACAAGGTCCAAATCTTTACCCAGATGATCTTCATTGGCTTGGACGTCAAATTCTGTTGTTCGGGTGGTAGGAAGTCCGATCTCCAGTGGAATAACCGCTTCTACACCAAAAGCTAGTGCGAACGGTGTCTCATTGGTAGATTTCCTTACTGTTGTTCGGTAGGTCCATAATATGCTCGGGAGTTCCTCTACCCATTTCCCCTTTGCTGCTTCCAGCTTCCTTTTGATCCCATTCATTATAACCTTGTTGGACGCCTCAGCCTGACCATTTGATTGAGGATACCCAGGAGAAGAAAAGAAGTTCCTGATGCCGAGCTCCGAGCAGAATCCTTTGAAGAGCTTACTTTCAAACTGTGTGCCGTTGTCCGAGATAGCGGCCCAAAGGATGCCGAAACGTGTGATGATGTTCTTCCACAGAAACCGTTTCGTGTCTACGTCCCGAATGTTTGAGAGTGGTTCAGCCTCGACCCATTTGGTGAAATAATCTGTGGCTGCGATCAAGAACCTCTTGTTCCCTGGAGCCCGAGGAAGAGGCCCCACAATATCCAATCCCCATTGGGCGAAGGGCCAAGGGCTGGACAAAGGATTCAATTCTCTAGCAGGTTGGTGGATCATAGGAGCAAATCTCTGGCATTTATCACATTCCTGAACATATTTCAGGGCATCAGCTAGCATGTATGGCCACCAATATCCTTGGGATATAGCTCTATGCGCCAGAGATCTCCCTCCAGTGTGACTTCCGCAGATTCCTTCATGTATTTCAAAGAGGAAATCTTTCACCTTGTCTGGATGTACGCACAGCAAATATGGCCCAGTGAAGGACCGTCTGTACAGTAGTCCTTCTCTGGAAACCCAAAATCTCGGGGCTTTTCGTTTGATCATCTTGGCTTCCTTCCTGTCCTCGGGCAATTTTTTATCTTTCAAATAGCTCAATATAGGGTCCATCCAGCTCGGCTGAATATTAATGGAGAAAACGGATGCTTCCTGGTCCTGGAAGCTCGGCTGGTCCAGCGTTTCTATGCAGACCGTCCTCTGTAAGTCTGATTCCAATGTCGTGGCTAACCTAGCCAAAATATCTGCATGGGAGTTGTGCTCTCTCCCAATTTGTGCGACATGAGTCGAGTCGAATTCGGACAACAAGGTCCGAGCAACTTTTAAATAAGCCGACATCCTTTCATCCCTAGCTTGATATTCCCCCTAAATTTGGTTGGCCACAAGCTGGGAGTCACAGAATATCTGTAAGTGAGTAGCACCGAGCTTTTTTGCGGTCCTGAGGCCGATCAACATCGCCTCATACTCGGCTTCATTGTTCGATGCCGTGAATTTTAACCGAACAGCTTGTTCGAGAGTTTGACCTTCTGGAGATATCAAAACAATCCCTGCCCCCGAACCATTGGAATTTGAAGCTCCATCAACAAACAATTCCCATTTCTTGGTGCCCAAATCGAGCTGAGAATCGACTGGAATAAGCAAAGATGGATTGCTCGGATCATATTGGAATTCGGCCAGAAATTCAGCCAAAACTTGCCCCTTGATTGCTGTCCAGGGTTTATACTCTACCCCCAATGATCCCAGATATACCCCCCATCTCAGTTCAGTCTCATCCATCGCTTTACTGACAAAGAAAATTGGCTTCTATTCTTGCACTAATTCTCGAACCAGTACGGCACTCACAGCATGGTCAGAAACTGCCAGATATATAAATAGTGGTTCCCCCGGGTTGGGTATTGAAAGGCATGGAGGAGTTGATAAGTAAGTCTTGATCCCCTGAAAGGCAGCCGAACACTCTTCATCCCAAACAAAACTACTCCTTTTGCCCAGAAGTCGGAAGAAAGGTTTACATTTATCAGCTGATCTCAAGATAAAACGCCCAAGTGCGGCGATCATCCCCGTCAAGCGTTGTACTTGCTTAATGTTTCTGGGTTCCGCCAAGTTTATAAGAGCTGCAACCTGATCCGGGTTAGCCTCTATCCCTCTTCTGCTTACCACGTGGCCCAAAAACTTACCAGACTCGACACCAAATGTACATTTGGACGCGTTGAGGTGGAGATTATTTTTTCTCAAGATTTCAAAGACTTGCAACAGGTCGGCAAGATGATCTTCTTCTCTGATACTCTTGACGAGCATATCATCTATATACACCTCAACCGTCGTCCCTATCATATGCCCGAACATTTTTGTGACCATTCTTTGATAGGTTGATCCCGCATTCTTCAGACCGAATGGCATTACCCTGTAACAGTATGTTCCCCTAAGGGTGATGAAAGCGGTCTTCTCTTGGTCGGCAGGGTTCATCGGGATCTGGTGATAGCCTTGGAAGGTGTCCAAGAAACTCAGCCGAGCATGTCTTGATGCCGAGTCGACCAACTGATCTATCCGAGGAAGTGGAAAAGGATCCTTCGGGCATGCTTTGTTCAGATCAGTAAAGTCAATACAAACTCTCCACTTTCCATTTTTCTTTCGTACCACCACCGTATTCGAAAGCCAAACTGGGTATTGTACTTCTCGGATTGCTCCAGACGCCAAAAGGCATTCCACTTCCTCTAAGACTATTGTGGCTCTTTCTGGAGCCAGTTTTCACCGCTTCTGAACCACCGGACGATGCTCGGGCCCAATGTTCAGTGAATGACACGCCAAGGTTGGAGATACACCCGGAGCATTATAGACCGACCAAGCAAAAATATCCTGATTGTCGATCAAGATTTGCAGCAATTGCTCTCTATCTGTGGGAGACAGCTTCAAGCCGATCAACAAGAATTTTTCAGGATTAGAGGGATTGAAGAATACCTTTTCAGGTTGCTCGGAAATTATTGCTTCTCCGTCCTCTAGTTCCTGGGACTGTAATTGTCATAAGTCCCCCGTATTCCTTATTTCTGCCGCAGCCTTCCTTTTGGTGGCGGCCAATACACATTGTTTTGCGGCGACCTGGTCCCCATTTAACTCCATGACCCCGTCTGCTGTAGGAAACCTCAATTTCTGATGAAGGGTAGATGGGATTGCCTTCATTCGGTGTAACCAATCACGTCCCATTATGGCGTTGTATGGGGACGAAGCTTTAACCACTATAAACTCCGTCTGGAGGTTAACCGGACCTGCTAAAACGGGCAATACCGTTTTTCCCAATGGTATTACAGGTTCCCCTAAAAAGCCGAATATGGGGGTAGTGAAGCCATACAAGTCGACCTCTGACAGGCCGAGCTTCTCATAGAGGTCCAGGTACATTACCTCTGCAAAACTCCCTTGATCTATCAGTACTCTTTGAACATCATAATTCCCTATTCTCAGAGTAACTACTAAGGGGTCGTTGTGAGGCAGCTGGACGTCCCTTAGGTCACTATCCGAGAAGGAGATCACCTGCTCCACGTCCCCTCTGCTAACCGAATACACTGGGGCAGGATGAACGGAGTCCGGAATGGAAAAGGACTTTCTGAGATGGGCAGCCTTCTACATCTTGAATCTGTAAGAAGCCAAAGATACCGCAGAACACATAGGGTTGTGTATGACATGGATGATCCCAGCAGAAGGCGTACCCGAAGAGTAAGGTTGCCGAGCTTCCCGGCGCGACTCCTTCCTATCAGACAAATCCGTGTTTATGAACTGGTCCAGATGTCCTTCCGAAGCCAACTTCTCCAGGTGAACTTTCAGCAGGTGACAGTTTTCGGTCATGTGACCCTTCTCTCTATGATAGGAGCAGTAGAGGTTTCCGTCCTTCAAAGCTGGGTTTCCGAGCATCTTTGGGGGCCAAACAAAGAAAGGTTCCTTCTTAATCTTCTCCATGACTTTGTAGATAGGTTCCTTGAAAACCGTTTCAAAAGCTCGAAAAGTCGGAGCCACAAAGCTTTTCGGGGCAGATAAGTTTTTGGGGGTGTTCCCCGTCCGAGCTGCTGGCTTCGTTATAGTTGCTTTAGGTTGAGCAATGATTTGAGCCGGAGGGGTCCTTCGAACATCTTCCTCAATCCGGATAAATTGATCTATCTTATACATCAGTTTTCCCAAATCCCTAGGGGGATGTTTGACAAGAGACTGGCGCAAGCCCGAATCGACAGGCAGTCCCGCCTTAAAGGTTTGAATTGCCACTTCTTCTCCACATGCCTCTATGTCGTTATACGTCTCCCAGAATCTGAAGGAATAATCTTTCAGAGTCTCATTATCCTCCAACTTCATGGTAAGGAGGGTACTCATCTCTTTCCTCTTTCGGCTGTTTGTAATGAACCGTGCCACAAACGCCTCCGCCATCTGTTCCCAAGAGTAAATTGTTCGCGTACCCAACTGGTTGAACCATCTCATCGCGACCTCTCCCAAACTGGACGGGAAAAGCCGACACATAAGGGGGTCATTATTCCGGGATAGGGCCATACTCTGTTGATAATGGCCAATATGGGTAACAGGGTCAGTTCGGCCGTTATATATTTCCAGGCGCGGAACCGGGAATCTCTCGGGTATTTTGGCTTTCTCAATTTCTCTTGAGAAAGGAGAAGAAGATATCAGATCAAGCGCCTTCCACACGGCATTCTGCCCTCCCAGGCGAGCAGTTCTTTTGGTTGAGTGCCTCTTTGCCGGGGAACTCTTTCTGCCATAAAGGGGGGGGCGAGACCGCAGAGGTTCTTCTCCATGTAGTGAATTCCTGGAGATCTTCAGAGGTGTTGGTGACCTCGATTCCGTCTGGGAGCTAGAGGTTTCAGACAGATCTTCATCTCGGGACTTGTGAGACTGGGCAGGTTGATCTTGTTCTCGGCGCTGTGAGGCGTGTGTCTTTTTTGTTGGCCTCCCTTTTGCCTGAACTTGACCCTGGGCTTTTTGTTTCTTTGATTCTTGTTTCAAATTCTGAATTTCTTTACGCATCTCGGCAATGAGTTTTTGACTATCCTGGGTTTGAGACGATTTGGTTGAATAAACCAGGCTGCGCCGAGCACCCCCTCTATTTTGTTGGTCCAGACCGAGCCTTCTAGATGTGGCTCCTTCATCTGCCCTGCTGACTGACCCCTGGCTAGGGTTGGTATGCCGCGAAGGGGCCGGTTTTGTGGTGGAGGTGGTTGTAATGGTGGAGTTGGTTGTAATGGTGGTGTTGGTACTGCTGAGGTCCCTTCTATCACAGCTTCATCATCATTCATCAGAGGTTCTCCCGAGTCCCTAGAGGGCCTATATGACGTCCCAGAAGAAACTCTAGATGAACTTGCATCCTCCACCACCACGGAGGGTGGGCGTCGTGAGGTTGATGGCAGCCCAGACATTTCGACGAACCTCTTGAGTCTTCAGATGTCAATCCTAGAGAAAGCCTTCCCCACAGACGGCGCCAATTGTAGGAACTTAAATTGTGACTAACGAGAAAGCTGACCAAAAGATTGAAACTGAACGTTGTCAAGGTACGTTTGAGCAGACTCTGTGTTTCCTGCAGACCAAAGTAATGACACAAAGAGAACAAATCGTTAAGACCACGGTCAACCCAGTGGGGGTTGGCCTTTGGCTCTCCGATGCTTTAGTCAGTTTTCAGGCCCAATGTATTCAAGGAATCAATAGACAGAGCTTAAACGAAAGGGTTTGCATGAGAGCACGTACCTTTAGCATGTTGAAACTCCTTCTATTTATACCTGTTCACTACTGGAGATATTTTCAGGATATTTACCAATTCCAATTTCCGATTATCTTAGTTTTGTCAGAGATCAGAGATATTTAGGCTCTCTGATTTTAATGCTCCTGTGCCTTGAACGTGGGCATTGTCAGTTTATTAATGAATAATCATCACCATATCTAATCACAGCTAACTCTGGGTTTAAAGTGTAAACGTATCCAACACCCTTTGTTTAGATATTTTGGGTGTTTATGGATGGCCAAGTTGGTGTCAGTTCAATGCTAAACGTTTAGAGTTTCAAGGCCATGAATTATACTCGATGGCTACAGATATAGATGTTCCAGACATTAAATGCTGGGTTTCAGATCTTTGTCAGTTTATCCGAGCAAAATTGTTGATAAAGATATTCGGGCTTAACCGAACAGAATATAGCTCGGGCATTACCGAACAGGAATAAACACGTCATCTACAACCGAACAGAAAATTACTATGTCTCTAATTGGATTTTTGAATCGTATCCTGGGTTTGGTTATTATCAAATTATTTCTCCTCCATTCATTTTAATTATTTAACACTAAGTTCCCCGCTGGAACCTTGTGTACTACTTGCAATAGTAATGGTGTGAGAAAGTGGTGGTTGTTCGTTGTAATTATTTAACACTAAGTTCCTTGAAGTTCCCCTCGTCGTCTTTGAATTTGTTGAAGACATCTGCTTTAGCACCTAGTACATGACATGAGCCAAGTATGAGTATGCAGCTAGCTTAATTTTCCTTAAATGATATATACATATAAATATAAATAGTGCAATCTACTGAGCGAATAATCAACCAAATAAAAGGAATTACCACTTGTAATGTTATAACCTTGTTGCCTAAGTAATCAAAAACGAAGAGCAACAGTGTAAAGACTATCATCATCTTTATGTCCATCCCCGTTATGATGATGTTTGTAAATTTGTTGTAATACTTTGTCAATCTCACTTTCAAAATTGTAAGACACGCCCAAGCATTCGATTTCATCAATTAACTCCAACTTTTGTGAAGGTTTATCAATGGGAGCCATTATCATCCTCCAAACTTCTCCTTTAGCCTCTGAACCTGCTCCAAGTTGTCATTGGTTTCCTACAAAAGTAAATTGAAGTAAAAAAAACAACACAATTAATGTGTGGCACAAATTTATATCCTTTGAAGATGATATATTACAAGACTGTGGCATTTGAATACAGAATTTGTAAAGAATCAGCTTACAATAAGAGAATAAAAAAGTTATGTAGTCTGATTATATCTACCATGGAGTCATCAGCATAAGAGAGGAAATGGTCTCCCCATAAGCTAGGACAGTAATTTGCTAAGGGACAATTTGCATTAGAATTTGGATTCGTGGTTTGAGCAGGAACTGAGGAAACTTGAAGAGACATTTTCAGAGGGGAGAGAACAACTTAGTGTGACTGTTTGAGTGAAAGAGCTTATGTGCTTAGGTACTTACTGATACAACTGAGTACTTATGTGGTTTAAGCCTTAGTTGTTGTTGTGGTATGTTTAATTAAAAAAAGGAAAAATAAAATTTTCAGACAAATTTAGTTTCCCCATCTTGATTTTGGTCACGTTTCAGTCAATTATTTAAAATTGAATTAAATAGCTAGCTCTAAACCTCGTGTGTGTTTTAGTGGTATAATGGGTTATTAACAGATTGTCATGTGTAGTTGAAGATCAAATTGGACGAACAGTTGTTAATTGAGTCAATAAAACTCCATTGAGAAGAAAAGAAAAGAGATGATGTATACAGAAAGATTCTTAGTGCTCCTTTAGGAATGTTTGGAACATAGGGAGATTACAGACAAAAAAAAAAGAAGAGAAAAAATGAAGTTGGTCTGAGTGTCCGTAGGATTAGTTAATCATGTATAGAGAGTGCTTTAAACTTTTTTCTTTCTCTTATAATTATATTTTACCCACGTATGGTTTTGTTAGTTAATGAAGTCTCTTTAATTACTTTCCACATGTTAATTGTCAACCAAAGTTATTATTTTCTCTTTTTTATATTTTATATTTTATTTTATTTATTTATCTTCTTCCTTTTACTAATTACTAATTAATTGACGACATATAACACAAAGCAATGATTTTTTTTTTTCCGTAGATCTGCACATTCTATTTGAGATAACAACAACCACTTATAGTTTTGAGGTGATTTCATATTAAACCTAATACTTTTAGAGGTTTCAAATTAAACTCTACACTTTTAAAATGTTTTAATTCAAATTCTACACTCCTTTATGATAACAGAGAATGCTTAGACAAAATAATATCGTATGGTAATTTCAGAATACGTGTCTATTTTAATTAGAGACACTATTTCACTTTAAACCATACATCAGTAATTTCTTTAAACATATATATTCAAAATACCTTTTTTTTTTCTCACACTAATTTCACAATAAGATAAGGTAACAAGTGCAATGAGCATATATTCATCCTTTGTCGGTATATGATTTTAGTGGAGCCATTTGGCTTCAAGAAAGTCATTGTGAGTGATAGTTGTGTGCGTCGGCCCGTGTGTAACATTTGGGCATGTGATTTACTTTTTGGTTGGGTTTAACCACAACTTGGATGGAAGGGGTACTGGGTGTGCATTTGAGTTCAATTAGGGGGTAAATTGTTCAAAACAATAATAAAACGGTGACTTTGCAACCTAGCTAGATCACTTTATTGAGATATAGATTAGAGTTTCAACAGGCATATAGCCATATACTACATACGGTCTTCGATAAAAACAAAATTTATTTATTTTTTAAGGGTGGATCACTCTATGGAGCTCTACATATGGAATGTTCTACTATTGCAATATTGCACGGGTCCATGATTATATTGGCACAAGATCAATAAGGAGAGAGGCTACAAAATCCTTTAGCACAATTTCAGCATGTGTATAGTTTTCTTCGTCCTTATACATGATCTCACTCACTTGTGAAAAGTTAAGAATTCGTATCAGAAGTGGCATGGGGACAGTTGTTGGGTGGAGGCACTCTTTGTTTATGTCCTTCCATGCATCTGTAATTTGTTTTTGGAACACATCGATTGCTTCTTCTTTTGTACCACCATGTTGTGTCATGTAACATTCAACAGCCAATGCAACGTGCCCTCTCTTTTGCTCAAACTACAAATATCAAATCATTATGTTAGAAGCGCATTACATGTATGTTTGGAACATTGAAGTAATTGAATTGGGCTTTATTATTGCGTTGTACAGAAATAACATAACACCTTATGTGACACCATGTCATTCTTAAGTCTGGAAAGCACTAAGGAAGCTCTAACGCTTTTGGGGTAGCTAAGCATCCACTCGAAGGAATCTTTTGTGACAATGTCTCCCATTCCAGCTAGAGATATGATTTCTAACAATAAATAGCCAGAGGTAACAATTGCAAGGCGCATATATTCATTAATTGTTGGTATGCATTTTTGGTGGAACCATTTGGCTTCATTAAAGTAACTTCTAACTTCAACCTTCATCTGAGACAACGAGCAAAGTTTGCAATCAGGTCAACTAAATTTACAACATGTAGAGGCCCGTTTTTTCTGCCAGCCGCAGACCAAGAATAAAGCCTCATAAACTTACTTAAGAGCCCAAAAACCCACCAAACCCAGTGATCCACGGTAGCAGGGATATAAAAGAAATGGCTCCCAGCCATCAATCAAGCCCAAAGCCCAAAAAGAAACCCAGCCCATTCAAATCCCAAATTCATGTCTGCCAAAGCAACATCAGCAGATTCAAAATATTTCAGAAAAAGAAAGGGAAAATGGCTCCTACGTGATGCCCATTTCCCTCCTCTTTTGGTGTGGAGCTCAAGGCATTAAAAGATGAATATTTCCAAGATTGATGGGGCAGATTTCCAGGCTTCATTATTATGAGAGAGGGCTGGTTTTCTTCATTAACCAGCAGTCATGGCTTACTTCCAGAAAAAATGGTCTGCGGCAGCACTAATGGAAACAAGAAATAATAAAGAAGGTAGCTGGTCCTTGCCATTGTCCATTGGTCCACGGCGAACTCCACCACAAAACCATCTGCAGCAACAACCAGCTAGAAAAAGAATTAATTGAGAAGATGAGACAAGAGTCAAAAAGACCAGGAGGTCTGCCATGGCCACCCAGATCAGCACCTACTGAAACAAGAAATCATGAAAAGAAAGCTGGTCCTTCCCTTTGTCCACTGGTCACGATGGACTCTGTCACGAAATGATCCACGGCAGCACCAGCTGAAGCAAAAAGTGATGAGACAATAACTAAAAAGACTAAGAAGTCTGCTATGGCCACCAAGGCTGCCACCGCTCAAGAGCAGCGACCACCACAGCCCAGCACTCTGGTGGTCCTTACTCATCTTCAACATGGAGCTTAGGAAGAACAGTTTGGAGGTAGGGGAATCAATCTAGTGAATATTTCTTTGATCTACCATTACAGAAAAGGCATTAATCTGCTGGCAAATAATGCCAAAAATGGTAAGATCAAATTTAATTAATGAAAAACGTATATGAGTCAAATCAATTTAATTACTTCAGCCCATCACTAAGCATTTAATGCTCATCACGTCCAACGCCATAAATGAGCTGAAAATCCGCCGTCTGCCACAGACCGAATCAAGTTTGCAGCAGATGAAAACCATTATTTTGATCTTAAACTGACCTTTTTGTCAAATCCCGCCCCTTTGTCTCCCGGATAAACGGTGATGCTCATGATGAGGAAGACAATGAGTGAAACCACAAGACAATAACACCACTATAAAGAGGGGTGAGAAAGAGGGAGAAGGGGTTGGTTGGTTGGCTGGTGAAGCTTTAGACTGAAATTAACTCCTCCATAAGAGCTGACTTCAAAAGCTCAAAGGAGGAAGATAACCAAAAAAGGGTCCACGGGACACTTCCCGTAAGTCTACGGTAGACCAAAAATACTTTTAGTCTACCACAACAAAAAGACTCATGCTCACCTACCAAACACTTACATCAAACACTTAGCCCAATCACTAGTACTGACTCATGTACGTTTTTGCACAGTAGATAATTCTCTTCCTACTCCCCAAATCTCCTAAGTTCCATGTTTATTATAACTTTCTTATTTGCTTCTATTTTCTGCAAGTCACGGAGAAGACTAAGTATATTATGCTCAGTTTCTTAGTCTACGGTGCAGATGCCTGAGCTTTGCTATTTATTATGTGTGCTATGTCCACTGCCACCCACCGTGGACTCTTGAAAGAACTAAACCTGTTGTGCTCAATTTCAGTCTGCGGGATTGACTCCCTTTACTTGTTGGCAAGTTTGTAATGCACTTCTTACATATTATCCTCATTGTATGTTGTGGCTACTGAGCGTCTTGGAGAAGGCAAAAGTCTATGGTTATTAGCTCATTTTGATCTGCGATGCTGACTTTACTCGTCCACCGCAACTCTCTACGTGAACATCGCAGTCCGGTGGATCAAGAGGCACTAGAGGGAAGCACCATCAGCCATCAAGCGATCTACCAAGCTTGATGTAGAGTTTTGGGCTCAACATTCCTTATACAAATCCAGCCCGTGTCCAGCCCACCCGTGGATTGATACGCGGCCCATCAAAGCAGAAATTTTTAGCATCCACACAACATAATCAACATTTCTATTGCAATGTGCATATATATAAATGGTGATTATTGCTTCTATTGCATGATATTTCTAAATTTATATGTATGATGCTTACTGCTTCTATTGCATATCTGATGCGGTATGATCTTTCTTCACCTAATATTTCTTCCATTTCATAATAAATGTCTAGGAGTGCCCGGTAACACACTTTCATGTACTTTGGAAGTTGATCAATGGCACTAATGTCCCGCCTGTAACAGAGTCAGACTGTCAATGTCAATTAACTTTTCAAATTAATGTGTATTGTTAGAATAATGGTTAAATGTTTAAATTTACACTTTATTAATAGATAGCTAAAAAAAATGTGTGAATTAATTTCAACGTCTCGACTGCTTCAGTAAAAAGCTCAATCTCTTGAAATGTGCCATACACATCATAGATGTCATCAATAACTGAGGTCATGGCTATCATTTTGGTTAGTATCCTCCTAGCAAGTAAATATTCAAGCTTGAAGTACACTCCCAATATCCAAAAATAGCACTCAATCACTCTGTCTCTGATAAAGGGTAACTTCTCTGAAAAGTTTAATGCTTTTCACCATCTACAAATACAATTTTCAACATACAATGATGTCAAGCTTATAACTATTATTAACTCACGCTTGCAACTATGAGTCTATGACATGGCTTTATAACTAACCTTGCGATGTTAGAAACTTCTTTCTGATGCATTTTCTGCAATAGGTTGAAATCCAACTTTGCAAAGGTAAGAAGAACTTTATTATGTGAAGGGTCTTCTTGGTAGATTGAAAAGTGTAGAGGCCCATTTTTTCGGTCCACGGTAGACCAAGTCCAACACCTCAGTGATCCACCAGAGGTCCAAAGCCCAGCAAGCCCAGTAGCCCACGGTGGATAAAACGTGGAAAGAAATGGTCAAAAAACCATCAGCCAAACCCAAAGTCCAAAGAGGAGAGGAAAGCCCAGCCCACCTGGTTATCAAATTTCAGTCTACCGCACGAAGGAGTTCTGAAATATTTTGAAAAATGAGAGGGAGAATGGCTTCAGGTATCATTTTCCCTCCTCCCTTGGCGCGGTGCTCGAGGTGCTGAAGGGAGACATTTCCAAGAAAGAATCACATTTCCAAGGATTAATCATTACACTAAGAATGGTCTTCTTCATTAACCATCAGACATGGTAAATATCCAGAAGAAGATGATCCACCGCAGCATCAGCCAAAGCCCAGAAAATGTGGAAGAGAGCTGGTCCTCCACACCACCCAGTGGTCCACGGCGAGTTGTCCAGCGGTCCACAGCAAACTCAGTCACTGAAAAACGATCTGCGGCGGCACCAGCTGTGGCCAATGACGAAGAGAGTGACGAAGAGGATGAGACAAGGCTGAAAAGACCAAGAAAATCTCCCATGGCCGCCCAAATCAGTACCATCTGAAATGGGAAATGATGAAAAGCCAGCTGGATATTTCCTTTATCTACTGGTCACGGTGGACCTCGGCACAAAGGCAGTCCACGGCAGCACCAGCTGGGACAAAAATGATAATCAAGGCTAAGAAGACTTGAGAAATCTGCCATGACCACCACCACTCAAGGACAACGACCACCACAGCCCAGCACTCCGGTGGTCCTTGCTCCTCCACATCATGGAACTTAGGAAGCAAGGTTTGGAGGTAGGGGAACCAATTTACTCAAATTTCATTTGATCTGCCGCAACAGAAAAGGTATCAATTTGCTGGGAAATGATACCAAAAATGGTAAGATCAAATCTAATTAATGCAAAACGTATGTGGGTCAAGTCACCTTAATTGTTTCAGATCATTACCGAGCATTAAATGCTCGTCACTTCCTCCCTCATTAATGGCCTGAAATCCGCCGTCCACCGCAGATCAAATCAGATCTGCGGCAGATGAAAACCATCAGCTCAGCCCCAGAATTTAAACCTTGTCAAATCTCAGCCCCTCTATCCCTTGGTTAAACAATGATTCTCATGATGAGGAGGATAACAAATAAAACCATTAGATACAAACGCCATTATAAATAGGGCTGAGAAGAAGGAAAAGGGGTTGGTCTTTTAGCTGGTCTGAAATCCTTAGACTGGAATTTCTCCATTAGAGCTGACTTCAAAAGCTCCAGAAATACAAAGCCAACAGCAGTCCACGGGACACTTCCCGTAGGTCCACGGTAGACTAAAAACACTTTTAGTCTGCCACAACAGAAAATTCCCAACAAACACTCAACCAAACATTCTGTACTGACTCATGTACGTTTTGCACAGTAAATGGTTCTCTTCCTACTCCCAAATCCCTCAAGTTCCATGATTATTGTATTTCTTTGATCTGCTGCTACTTTTTTTGCAAGCCATAGAAGAAGTCAAGTGTATCATGTTCAGCCTCTTGGTCCACGGCACTAACTCTTGACTTTCTCTTTTACTACTTGTCATGTGCATGGCATTTGCTTTCACTGATTATGAATTCTTAAAGGGTTGAGTTTATTGTACTAAGTCTCAGCCCATGAGATTGATTCTATTTGTAAGTGAATCTGTAATATGCTCCACATTTATTATTACAACTGTATTTGTGGTTGCTGAATGTTCTGGTGGAAGTAAGATTATCAGCTCATTTTGATCTGCGGCATTGGTTTCATTGGTCCACCGCAACCTCCAACGTGAGCATTGCAGCCTGGTGGACTGAAGTGATCCACAGGAGAAGTCAAGAGCACCATGTCCAATCTCTTGATCCACGGCACTGGACCTTGATTTCCATTACTTGTCATACTTATCATGTCTACTGTATTTTCCACCACTGAATGTGCAAATTTGTAATGTATTCTCCCATGTGTTGTTCTCTCTATGTTGTAATTACTGAATGTTCTGGTGGAAGTGGAGTTCAAAATTATTAGTTTATTTTGATCTGCGGTATTAGCTTCATTGGTCCACCGTAGCCTCCTACGTGAGCATTGCAGCCTGGTGGACTGAAGAATACTAGAGGGAAATGCACCATTAGCCTCTAAGTGGTCTACCACACTTGGAGTAGAGTTTTGGGCTCAACATCCCCCACACACACAAATCCGGCCCGTATCCAGCCCGTCCGTGGATTGATACGCGGCCTATACGGTGCTGAAATTTTTGGCATCCACATTTTGGCGACTCCACTGGGGAGTTGAGTTGCAAATCTTCCCTCGTTCCATCATTTCGAAGCTGATCCACGGTACTTGGGGGCTACAACCATGCCACATAAGAAATCCACCAGTCTACAGAACATGACTCTTCCACACTTGGGGGCTAGAACATAGCTGGCCCAAGTTCGTAGTCCACGGTACCATCAAAAGCCTGCCAGCACCTATGAAAAGACGCGGCAGACTAGAATTTTGCCAAGGGCCAGATGGTCCTAAGAATAGTGGACCATGTGAGGAAAGGTCCCTTCACCATCCAAGTCAGCATCAAACTGGGAGGGGCCATACCTGATCCGCGAAGCATATGATAGTGACTATTATAAGCTATCCACCGCAGATGGCACGACTCTGGTGGATCCCATCAACGGAAAATGGCTGAAGCGTTATTACTCGTAAGATTGCACTTTTATTAGCCAAGCATTTGGAATCTTTTGTTTTGGAACAATTTGAACCATGTTGTATTATTAACAAATCATGACATGCAATATCTATATTTTGCCAAGAAATCAAAGAATTATCACATGCTCAAGATTTTTCTTACAAAAAGGCAATAGATTAGATATATCATGATTGAATAAAGTATGAACATGAGCATTCAAAGAGACCAAAACCTGGTCATTTGTCCAAAAAAAAAAAAAAAAGAGACCAAAACTTGGTCATTTGTCCAAAAAGAAAAGCCAAAACTTGGCCACCACAAAACATACATACAAGTGTTTGAGAATAAGGACTAAAACATAGTCATCACAAAAGGATAAGTATGAAAACTACAAAGGTCAATCGGGAAGGCTGTCAAGGAATGATCCACTGCGTTCAGACCTGAGAACCATCCTTCCCGTGGACATCATTTCATCCTGATAAGCAGTCAGCTCAGCCAAGGAGTCTTGTAGAAGGGCAATCTGGTGCTGAAGTGCTTTTATCTCATCCGCAATCCTTTTGCCAAACAAACACTGGGCCGTCTGCCGCAGACGCTCAATCATGAACCCCAAATCAAAGCCAACATCCATGAGGTCTTGAATTACACTCCTCCACGCAAGAATCTGAGTTTTGGTCACATCTTCAAGGCTGGATTCGTCCATGGCAGCCAACACGCTACCAAGCAGGGATAACATGGGTCCACCAAGCCCAATGCTGAGCTTGAAGCCTTTGGTAAAATCACTGTGTCCCGCAGACAGCCGCGACAAATAAGGCGAACAATCATTGGGAACCCAAAAATCACCGAAGGGCACCAAAGGCCCGTTGAAAGACCAAAAGTACTGCTCGGGGTGAGGATTGGGTGCCTTCGCATCAAACTCTTTCAAGAAGTCAGCAACTTCACCGGACAAGCTGCCAACACCAATACTTGAACCGGCTTCAATAGTAGGCCTTCGTGGTGGACTAACGACAGTAACCTCACCAGTGATCCCTACTTCATCAATCTCTTCCGACACATGCACGGCATCATCCACGCCTACAAAAAGGAAGAAACAAATTGCAATAAGCAAACTCACAATGAAATTGAGTCTACGGGACGACTTCCACGACTTAATCAAATCCAAGAATTTCCCATAGGACAACAACCAAGTCCATGGGAACACAAAAAAAAAAACATATGCATATATGTATCCATAAGACGACAACCAAGTCTATGGTAACAAAAAGAAAAAGACTTTTCCATGGGACGACAACCAAGTCCACGAAACAGAAATTTTTCATAAGACGACAATCAAGTCTATGAAAACGGAACTTTCCGAAAGACGACAACCAAGTCTACGGAAGCATAACTTTCCATAGGACGACAACCAAGTCCGTGGAACAGAAACTTGCCATAGGACGACAACCAAGTCCATGGAACAGAAACTTGCCACAGGACGACAACCAAGTCCATGGAACAGAAACTTGCCATAGGACGACAACCAAGTCCATGGAACAGAAACTTTCCATAGGATGACAATCAAGTCCATGGAACCAAAATATTTCATAAGATGATACCCAAGTCTATGAATCAAACATTTCATAAGACAATACCCAAGTCTATGGAATCAAACATTTCATAAGACGATACCCAAGTCTATGGAATCAAACATTTCATAAGACGACACCCAAGTCTATGAATCAAACATTTCATAAGACGACACCCAAGTCTATGAATCAAACATTTCATAAGACGACACCCAAGTCTATGAATCAAACATTTCATAAGACGACACCCAAGTCTATGGAATCAAACATTTCATAAGACGATACCCAAGTCTATGGAATCAAACATTTCATAAGACAATACCCAAGTCTATGAATCAAACATTTCATAAGACGACACCCAAGTCTATGAAACAAACATTTCATAAGACGACACCCAAGTCTATGGAATCAAAATATCTCATGAGACGACAACCAAGTCCATGGAACAAAAAAATCTTCCATAGGACGACAACCAAGTCCATGGAGCAAAAAAATCTTCCATAGGACGACAACCAAGTCCATGGAACAAAAAAATCTTCCATAGGACGACAACCAAGTCCATGGAACAAAAAAAATCTTCCATAGGACGACAACCAAGTCCATGGAACAAAAAAATCTTCCATAGGACGACAACCAAGTCCATGGAACAGAAAATCTTTCATAGGACAACAACCAAGTCCATGGAACAAAAAAATCTTCCATAGGACGACAACCAAGTCCATGGAACAGAAAATCTTTCATAGGACGACAACCAAGTCCATGAGACCAGAAATCCTCCATAGGGCAACAACCAAGTCCATGGGAAGGGAAACTTCCATAAGACGACAATCAAGTCTATGGCAAAAAATATATACATATATATATCCATAGGACGACAACCAAGTCCATGGAACAGAAGACCTTTCATAGGACGACAACCAAGTCCATGAGGCCAGAAACTTTCCGTAGGACGACAACCAAGTCCATGGAACGGAATTTTCCATAGGACGACAACCAAGTCCACGAAACAGAAATTTTTCATAAGACGACAATCAAGTCTATGAAAACAGAATTTTCCGTAAGACAACAACCAAGTCTACGGAAGCATAACTTTCCATAGGACGACAACCAAGTCCATGGAACAGAAACTTTCCGTAGGACGACAACCAAGTCCATGGAACGAAATTTTCCGTAGGATGACAACCAAGTCCATGGAAACAGAAATTTTTCCACAAGACAACAACCAAGTCTACGGAAGCAGAATTTGTCATACCGTAAGACAACAGCCAAGTCTACGGAAACAAATTTTTTCATAAGACAATACCCAAGTCTATGGAAACAGAATCTCCCATGAGGCGACAACCAAGTCTATGGCGGTAGGATGTTTCATATGACAACAAACAAGTCTATGAAATCAAAATATTTCACATGACAACAACCAAGTCTGTGAAATTAGAATATTTCAAGCGACGACAACCAAGTCTACGGAAATGGAATTTCCCGTAAAACAATCAAGTCCATGGAAACTCCTTATCATGTGCTCCTTGGTAGACCTTGGCTGCACAAGCACAAACTGGTGTCATCCACTTACCATCAATGTGTCAAAGGGAGACTCAATGGCAAACCAATCCGCATAGCTGCAAATTCCTGCCCCTTCGACCAGACTGAAGCTCATTTTGTTGAGGCAGCTCTCTATGATGATTTAGCATCCACGGGAGAACCATCCATCGTGAGGCCATGTGGAACACCCCTCCCTGCATGGGAAGATATCAGGGATGATCCTGAAACTGATCTACGGGAGCTGCTTGAACGAAAGAAGAAAAGGAAGGGACGTGAAGTTGAATCTGGGAGTCCACCACAATGCGTGCGTGTCCAACTCCCCGATGGACGCATCGTCTATCGCTCATGAAGGTGCGTGGGGCCTGATTGCCCACAGCAAGAGGGTCCCACACCTGAAGAGGGTGGTCTGCAGCCCTCATGCCACTTGATACAGCAGACTGGAAATTTTGGAAAAGTCATGGTGGATCAACTACAATCCACAGCAATGAGTTCTGAAGAGGTTACGGTAGACCATGCACGGTCTATGGTAATGAATCCCCAAGTAGTTGCGGTGGATCAGACAAGGTCCATGGCAGCGAATACCAAAAAAGCCGCGGAGGATCAAACAGAGTCTACCACAACGAATCCTGAAGGATCTACGGTGGATCATTCACGGTCCACGGTAATGAATTCTGAAGAAGAGGATGCGGTAGACCAGACAGAGTCTACGGCAAGGAAAAGAAAAGAGTCCACCACGGCTGAACCGAACCTGACTTCCAAAGAAGAGCTTGAGGTAATTAACTTAAGCAATGATCCTAATGTTAACAAGCCTATATCAATTAGCAGCCTTTGCTACAACACCCAAGTAGCATCTGCCGCAAACATCATTCCCCAAGTCGGAATCTCATCCGCGGTGAGAATAACAAAAATTTAGTAGTCTGCTACAACATCCAAGTAGCTTATACTACAACAAAATCATCCCACTCTGGAATTTCATCCACGGTGGACCAATATCAGTCATCATCATCCCACTCTGGAATTTCATCCACGGTGGACCAATATCAGTCATCATCATCTCACTCTGGAATTTCGTCCACGGTGGACCAACGTTAGTCATCATCATCACAAGCCAGAATTTCATTCACGGCAGACACAACAAATTTAGTAGTCTACTACAACATCCAAGTAGCCTATAATACAACAAAATCATTCCCCACTCTGGAATTTCATCCACGGTGGACCAACATCAGTCATTAGCAGCATCAATTTGCTGCAGCATCTGCTGCTACTTCATCAACGAAGTCTGCTGTAACATCACAAGCAGCATCTGCTGCAACTTCATCAACAAAATCTGCTGTAACATTACAAGCAGCATCTGCTGCAACTTTATCATCAAAGTCTGCTGTAACGTTATCAACAGATTCTACAGCAACTTCATCAGCAATGTGTTTGATTTGCAGCAATCAAAAAATGAAATCATCATCCAACATATGGAGGTTTGTACCCATATTAGCATCTCTAACTTATGCTCTTATTTTGAAGAAATGAGTTTCTTTTTTTTATTGGTCTACTGGATGCCAATATAACAAATCATGGCCAAGTTGCCCGCTATATATACACCAATATTTGGAAAGCCTTTATGAATATATTTTGCTTCAAATAATTGGGAAACAAGAGCTTTTGTACTCAAGAAGGCAACAATGGGCTTGAACAACCCATTCACAATGTCAACCATACATTTAAAGATGCCGAGGCTTGCTACTTGGGGGCTGAACGACCATGACTAGCATCGATTTATGCCGTTCAATGGTTCCAACACTATTTCTTGGTTCATCAACTCTATTTGATGGCAGAATCTCATCTGACCAGTAGTCTGCTGCAATGTCTCTTTCGTTCTGGCAGACTCACACAGGGTCTACTACAACCATCTAAATCCAAGAATATCTTCAAATCTCCAAGATTAGTAAAGAGCCAAGCCACAACTGCTCTCTTGATTTGATTTATTTGAAAAGCTTGCTCTTCTATTTCAAACAAAGTGCTAAAATGTGAAGCATATCTCGCCGATCTAGCCATCACGCATGAGATCATCACAATGCATTGGAAGATCGAAGATGCACAAAGACATGAAAACCGCCATACAAGAGGTCTTACGACCTTAGTTTCTCAAGTCATCAATCAATCAATAGATGCACCCATTACTGATTTGTTGAGAAAAGAATTTGAAGAATTCTCATTCTATCATGAAGACCGAAGAACACCATTGAAAGCTAAGTTTAAATCTCCTTAAGGTACGGCAGACTTGAAGGAACTCAAATATTGTGTCTTGATATCTTGAGATCCTTATGGCAGACCACTAAAGGAGTCTTAGCAAGGTGTACAAATATTCAAGAAGTATAGAATAAGTTGCTAGAAGTACATAAACAAACTTGCAAATTTCACCGGAGGAACACGTCTCTACGGCAGACACCGGTTGTTGGTTACTTTTAGCCCAACATGAGCAAAGAAGCAGTAGACTTCTAAAGCAAATGTCCAACTTTTAGTACCAACATGATTGTGAAGAAATTTCTTGCAACTTTTGCCTCAAATAATTGGCAAATCATTTTCTCTAGAGTATCTCTTGAAAGCATCATCTTGCAAGCTCTCAAAGAGACTCTACCAACAACTCTCATCACTTGGCTATCATTGGCAACCATGAGGAACGCTACGGTAGACTACATCAAAGTGTGTCACACCTTTCACAAGTATAAGTCGACCTGATCCACACATCTAGCAAGTCTCCAAAACATGATTATCTCAAAGTTTCTTCATACATGGGGGCTAGGTCTTGATGATTCCATCAATTCATCATTCATGAGCTCGCCAAAGTCTACCGCTGAATATCAAGCTACTGAGTCTAACCACAGACTAGTAAACAACATTACTCTACAATAAGGTGAATAAAGTTACCACAGATCAGTTAGCAACGTTACTGCATATCAGTCAACGACATTGCTACAGAATCAGTGAACAACGTTATTGCAGAATGTATTAGAATGTGCCAGAAGCAAATTGCAAGAGTATTAGCAATCTTTTGGTCTGCCAGAAGCAAAGCTATTGCAAGATGTATTAGCAATCTTTTGGTCTGCCAGAAGCAAAGCTGTCAAAAGCTTGGAGTCATCATCAAGATTTGTTTGCTGCCAAACCACTGAATGTCATCCAAATGTATTCACTTGCAACCCGAGGGGTCAAACTACCACAAAAAGATTATCACAATGATAAATCAAGTACATATCAGTGAGCTTTGAATTCGTCTGAATCAAAGAAGGTGCTTGGGGGCTTCTATCACTTGGAGATCCATCAAGGCACATGCCTTTCACTTACCATTGAACAAATAAAGGAGTCTGCTGAAGAAACCGCATACCGTAGACACAACACCAGTGGTTTCTCTACATTCCTTCACCAACTCAGCCACACGGCTTATACTAGTATCAATGCATAAAGTTGCTTCTTCAATGTCATCTCTCACACTTTGAAGATCCATAAGGGCATTCTTAAGTTCCCAAACACTTGAGTCATGCATTCAAACACTCACCACTCACAAAGAAGCACTAGTAGCCCAAGATTCTTCACATCTTACTACGAGCATTGCTGTGGTAGACTTCATTCATAAGCAAATCATACGATTTGGCGTACTCCACAAGATCATATTCAAGCATCACTTCTCCACGCTTCTATGTCTGCGAGATAATAGGAAAATGGATGCTACGAACCAAATACACATCCTAAGCATCATCCTATGGCAGAAGTGGGAGCTCTCATGAGACAAATGCTTTATGGGCTTACCATAGTCTACTGAAGACAACAACAGGTTTTGTTCACTTCCTCGCTTATATGTGGAACTAACACTGTTGGTCTTACAAAAAACACATCACAATCAAAGTCGTGGTAGACCCACGCATGACATCTCACTTAAAGTCGTGGTAGACCCACGCACCCTACATTTACTCAAAGTCGTGGTAGACCCACGCATGACATCTCACTTAAAGTCGTGGCAGACCCACGCACCTTACATTTACTTAAAGTCGTGGCAGACCCACGCACACTATATCTCACTCAAAGTCGTGGTAGACCCATGCAACTCATATTTCACTCAAAGTTGTGGCAGATCTACGCACTTCACATCTCACTTAAAGTCGTGGTAGACCCATACAACTCATATTTCACTCAAAGTCGTGGCAGACCCATGCATCATACATCTCCCTTCAAAGTCGTAGTAGATCTACGAACCCAAGTCCATGGAATCTTAAGAACCAACAAAATTGCAATCAGCAGCATTAACAACAGATGCCAAACACGTATGGCAGATACAAGAGGCAATTGTGTTTTTCGGTAGATTGGAGTAAAAACATTCCCGCAGACCTGAGTTGTTCATCTCAAAGGCAGCAAAGGATCTCCGCGGATTAACAACTTGTTGATTCATTACATCCATATTTGCTGAAGCACTTCTTGTCAAAAGAATTTATGAAGCACATAATGCAAATGATTTGCTATTGATCAGACTTCTCCAACGATCCAAAAGTATGGCTAATTCAGAAGCCGTAGACTCAAAAGGAGCAATGGCCTCCGTATACACAAACCAATCAAAACTTTGTGATCTGCGGACTGAGTTACACTACTCACCCGCACCTCACATCACGTGAGGCACGGGCTCGGGGGGCTAAATGTAGAGGCCCATTTTTTCGGTCTACGGTGGACCAAAGTCCAACACCCTCAGTGATCCACCAGGGGTCCAAAGCCCAGTAGATCCACGGTGGATAAAACGAGGAAAAAATGGCCCAAAAACCATCAGCCAAACCCAAAGTCCAAAGAGGAGAGGAAAGCCCAGCCCACCTGGTTATCAAATTTCAGTCTACCGCACGAAGGAGTTCTGAAATATTTTGAAAATGAGAGGGAGAATGGCTTCAGGTATCATTTTCCCTCCTCCCTTGGCGCGGTGCTCGAGGTGCTGAAGGGAGACATTTCCAAGGAAGAATCACATTTCCAAGGATTAATCATTACACTAAGAGTGGTCTTCTTCATTAACCATCAGACATGGTAAATATCCAGAAGAAGATGATCCACCGCAGCATCAGCCAAAGCCCAGAAAATGTGGAAGAGAGCTGGTCCTCCACACCACCCAGTGGTCCACGGCGAGTTGTCCAGCGGTCCACAGCAAACTCAGTCACTGAAAAACGATCTGCGGCGGCACCAGCTGTGGCCAATGACGAAGAGAGTGACGAAGAGGATGAGACAAGGCTGAAAAGACCAAGAAAATCTCCCATGGCGCCCAAATCATACCAGCTGAAGGTAATGATGAAA
>OU015765.1:38169076-38204624 GCA_907173295.1 Fagus sylvatica
ACTCAAAGGGACAACTTAATGTACTAAAAGACTCATTTTTACCGATGACTCAGAAGCATATGTGAGGAAATTGTCACCCCAAATGCTAGGATGAGAATTTGCTGATCGACAATTAGTTTCTGCCATAGCATTTTTGGTTGGGGCAGCCACTCCTGAAACTAGAGCATACATGTTGGGACCTCAACATTAGATTGTTATTGTAAATGTGACACCTTTAGTGCTTCAAAGGCTAGTATTTATAGACTCATGTTAATAGTTGCGTTAGAACCTGACCCATCTGGACCCATCACTTACTACATTTTAATATTTACAATTCATAACTTAACATCTCAACATTATTATGAAAATATTGCATCCGTAGCTTTATTGTATAAATAAATATTTCATTGTTTACATGTTGAAAACAAGAAGATTAGTGTGCCTGTACAGGCTTTGGCTACGTCATGAGCAGCACGACCATCTCTCATCAAGTTACGTAGTTTTAGAAAAGATCAAAAGATTTTCTTTAATTTCCTTGGACTTACTTTTAGGGAAATTCTTAGATCCTGCTGCGGGACTGTCCCGCCAAATATGTGTTAAAAATTGTAATATTTGTATGTGTTTTGATCAAATGTATGTCAAGTGTTGTAAAATGTATGTAGTTTATAGTAAAATTAACTTTACTACAAATATCACTAATTCTACTAGAATTCACACATTTTATTTTTACAATAATAAACACATTTATCAATACGGACACAACATTTACCACAAAACACACAAATTTTATCAAAATCAATACCGATCCCGTGGCGGGACCTAAGTGTTCCCCCTTTACTTTTATCTTCTTTTCTTTTTTTTTTTTTTTTTTTTCATTTCTTTTTTATCATAGGCTTGCAAGAGACCTTATTAGGGCCAGATATAGGATTTCACCCCACATTTCACATGGGTGCCATGCATGTGAAACAGTGAAAGGCAGTTTGAATCTTCCGGAAGTAACTAATAATTTCTGGTAGAACATAATAATTGCAACTCCTTCATAAAAACTAAGTTGTACCATACCTTTAAGTTAGCATGTGAAAAGGGGTAGACTACTAGACCAGTACTAGCCTAGCCTCCTCTTCAACTAAGGAAAGAAAAACAACTTAATTAGGGAAAGAAAAACAAATCAAATAGAAATATGGAAATAACACAAAATAACTGCTTTGTATAATATTTATATGTCATAATTAATTAGTACAAATAAAATAAAAAATAAAAAACGAGAAAAGATTAAGTTTGGTTGACAATTAACATGTGGAAAGTAAAGAACTTCATTAACGAAAAGAGGGGGAAAAAAGGTCTAAACTGTCAGCATACATGATTAACAAATCCTACCGACACTCCGACCACCTTCAATTCTTCCCTTTTTTTGTCTATTCTCTAATATCCCTATGTTCCAAACATTCCTAATTAATGGCCTTTATGAACACAACCTGTCTTCTACTTTCTTCTCTATAGGCCTTTATGAACACAACCTGTCTTCGACTTTCTTCTCTATAGAGTTTTCTATTGACAATATGTGAATAATTCTTCATGCCACTAAACAACACACGAGGTTTGGAGCTATTTAATCCAATTTTAAATAATTGAATTAAACATACAAATAAAAAATGTAATTTGATTTCTTAGAATAAATTGAGAAAATATATCAATGTAAAAGCATTAAGAATATAACAAATATCTGTAAAATTGTATGTCTCACTACGTTGAATGCTTTTTAAAAAAGATAGAGTTTACCTTCAAACTAGTTTGTAGGAATTTTTCTCGAATCTATTATTTGCCGATTAATAAGAGCGTCCAAGGATGGAGCCAAGATTTTACATGAGTGGGGGTCGGTGTATCAACCAAATTGTTTTCATGAAAAACAAATAAAAACAAATAACAAATAGAAATTATGATTATTATATAAAATAAAAAAATCTTTTTTTTTTTTTTTTATAATTTATGAGTGGTCCAAAACTGATTAGAATATTGTGATTAAAATGAGGATTTATTTCAAACTTTGAAGTTGTTTGAGTTCTATAATGTTAAAGTTATTTGAAATTAGTTGATTTTTTTTTGTTAATTTCACATATTTAAATATACCAATAAAATGATAAATCTTGATGTTCTATCTCACCATTAATTGTGTAGAACTTGTTGTGACCCAAGGAAACGCAAGTCATTGCATGATCCCTAAAGGAAACGCAAGTCATCACATGATCCCTAAAAGAATTAGTTGTTCTTATAGCTTTTCGTAATCGTTTATACAATCAACATTAACTTCATACACGCTACATCACGCCTGCTCAATGCCTTTCATAATTAAAATTCAAAAAATCTAATATACAAAAGAAAGGGCATCCACTCATTCATGGCCTCTTTGTGTACTTGCCAACCAAACAGTGCGTAGGAGTTAGGATGGTGGTCGCTAGTTGCCAAAAACTTGCACAGGTTTTTAGATGACAAATTCACAAACATCCATAATTGATTAGCCCACGTTCAAACAAAATTTCATATGATAACAATTTCAAATACACCATCAAAATCTTAGAATGTTCCTTTTTTTGTCTTTTTTTTTGGCTGAATATACACATGCCTTCTTATCATTTTGACTTTTGAATACCTAAATTGTTAAGAAAACCATCTATATCTCTTGATCAATCCTTGTTACAATCCTTTTACTGTTTAAAATAATATTATTTTACTTGTTTTATCTAAGACATAAATCTTATTCTAAACACATATATAATATATATGAGGGGGAAAGATAATCGAACCTATACCCAGTTGGGTGGCAATATGGGGAATACACCACTAAATTAAATGTCTAATAGGCAGTCTTTACAATTAATTTTTCTTTGAAATTATAATTATTCTAAATCATGAATTGATATGCTTGTTACTCTCGGTAACTTGGAGAAAAATTCAAGAAATGTTAACTATCATCTCGAGAGATAAAATTAATTCAGAAATACCTTTTATATATTTTTCTTTTTTCTTTTTAACGTTGTTAAGGGCACCTTTTTCTTCATTGCCACATGCCTTAATGCCCACTGGGAGGCCATATAATCACAGTCCACGAATTTGGGCTAAAACAAGTGCAAAGACCAAGTCAAGAACTCCAAATTTATCTACAAGGCATGGGCTTTATGCCTTTATCCCCTCTTTCTCTACATGCAACGGGCTCTCATTGAACCCAATTACTTCACTTCATGCAGACATCCATAATTTATCAGCCCACGTTAAAATAACACGTCTAACAAATTCAGTAATTAAGTAACAAGAGTATACACCATTTCAATGATTATGTAACAAATTCATTTGTGATTAAGTACAAATGTGATAAAAACATTAGTACTTTGTACACCACGTGAATGATTATGTACACCATTGATTTATGTACACCATTAGCAATTGTACACCAAAATTGTTTTTGAAAAATTGTCTCTTAGAAGTCTCAGAATTACTGAAAGTATGGAAATTCCGGATGCAGATAATTTTTTTTCTTTTAAATTTATTTTTTTAATCAAGATTATAAAGAAAAAACACAAATACTCAGTCAAGATGACTGATAGAAGTCCTGCATCACAAGCAACATAAAGCAAAGGGTAAAATTTAGATATATTTCCTTAAGTTAGGTACAATAGGTTTCTCAATTGAATTCAAACACATGGTTGTATTAACCAATGAAACACAAACAATGTTATTTTTTCCAAAAGAATATTTAAATTCAATGTATTTGAATTCAATTAGAAATTAAGAACTTAATGCACTTCACCTAAGGAACTGTACATAAGTATATCCCTAAAACAAAACATGTACAGAAAAACTCTAAAATGATATCCTATATATCATCATGAATGTCAGCCATTGGTATATTTGGCAACAAGACACAACAATATTCAATGAATCCATTGGCTAATTTTGCAGCATATGACCCTCCTGTAATCATTATCTTCTTTAAGTACAGTTTAAAAACTTTTGTATTTCATATAATTTAACGAAATACAAACAGAGCTATAATGTTGAAAAATCCTTAAGCAAAGAAAAGAATTTTAGAAACTGATTCATTAAAATCTTATGAATACGACAGAAAAAATAGCCGTTATATAGTATAACTGAAATACAAAACTGTCCTAACTATCTTTTCTGTTCAATAAGTATCCTACAAGTTGCAAACTCTGAAACAGAATGCTCTTCCACGACTACCTACTGTAACTTATATATCCTATAGTTGTGCAGATTTAACGAACTTTATACATATTTATAAAAAAAGTTAAACTAATGAGAAAATCCACAACCTTTGGACCTGACCCTTAGTAGAAATATACAGATCTTTACTTAAATAGTTGTCAGATTCTCTTTATAATACCTTTTTATTTACCTAATGGGAAAAAATTAGTACTTCAACCCAGTTTGAAGAAATCTGCTACCAAACTGGATAGGTGACACCACTCACAAGTTAACAAGTGTTTTGGTCATAATGGGTTGACCAACTTAACTCAACTCAGTTTGAATGTAAACCCGGTTTTGTTCTTCCAATCTCTCTCTGGCTCTCTAAGTCTCTCTCTCTACCACTCTCTCTCTTTCAAGTGTTTTCTCTCTCTCTCTCTAAATCTCTCTCTCTCTCTCTCTCTCTCTCTCTCTCTCTCTCTCTTAACTTGATTTCAATGTGAACTTGAGGTTGAAAATCACCCAAGTTGATGCAGTCCTAAAATGTGTTACTTACCGAATTCCTTCAAACTGGGTTAAATGTTTTAAATATCTTAAACGGACTGTTGGCTTTTTACAAAATATCAGGACCGCATGTGTTACATAACATAACATTTCATTTTTTTTCTTTTTTCAATTCATACCTTTAGTTTTATAATGACATTGTAAACTTCAAGATAATTGTATATGCTTATAATTTCCTTTTTCCAGCCTAAGGTATATGGCTCATCATTTTTCAATGCTAGAGCTGCAATCAAAATTTTATGCAACAAAAAAATGGAGCGGAAAATATATGAACATGTTGGGGTGAAATACGAGTTAATAAGTTCAAAACTTTAATTGAAAAAATCAATAAAGGTTCACTATCACCTCCAGAGATACAGTTAATTCAAAAAAACCTTTTTTATACTAATATCTGTGTATTTTTTTTTTAAACATTGTTAAGGGCTCCTTTTTCTTCATTGCCACATGCCTTAATGCCCACTTGGAGGCCATATAATCACGATGCAAGAAATTGGGCTAAATCAAGTGCGAAGACCAAGTCAAGAACTCCAACTTTATCTACAAGGCAGGGCTTTATCCCCTCTTTCTCTACATGCAACGGGCTCTCATTGAGCCCAATTACTTCAGTTCATGCAAACATCCATAATTCATCGGCCCACGTTAAAACAACAAGAGTATTTTCTAACAAATTCAGTGATTAGTGAAATGATTATGTACATGCCCATAGCATTTTTACACCAAAGAATGTGATAAAAATTTGTTCTCTGTCACAGAATTCTGAAAGTATGGAAAGGATGCAGAGAATTCCATTTTTTTTATCAAGATTATACGAGTGCATAAGTCACAAAACAAAACACATACTCAACATGATTGATAGAAGTCCTGCATAAGAAGTATATACAAGTCCAACATAGAGCAAAACATGTATAGAAAAACTATAAAAGAAGATCCTTTCATCACGAATGTCACCCATTGGTATATTTGGCAACAGGACACAACATTATTCAATGAATCCATTGGCTAATTTTGCAGCATATGACCCTTCTGTAACATGTAACAAAGTTTTTATTTCCATGACTACCTCTATAGTCTATACCTGTCTTCTCCTATTATCAATGCCAAGCAGAAGCCGAAATCAGATTCCTGCCCTTCCAGCCCAAGATCAAAGCCCCATCCTTCTCCACTAGCGTATGATGTTTTGAATGAGACCCCAGCTCCCTCTTTATCTCAAAATTGACAAAGGTGCTCAATGGATATTGGCTGAACCCTGCCGATGTCAATCTAAACTTCCACTTGTTGAAGAGCTCATGACGCTTCACCCTCTCATTTCCCTCACAAGCAATAACATTCACCATATCCATGGCCAAAATATGCCTCTCCATATTCATACGATCATTGGAGCTTCTATATTTCATGTTGTCATCGATTGACTTGAACATAGCCAAGTAGTATTCTAGACTTTCCACAAACCTATGGTAGAAAGAGGTTGTGTTTGTGTTTGATTCTTGCTCAATCAAAGTGACCACCTTGGGAGAAAGTGACTTTACCATTCTAAGAATCCCATCCCTCGGATTGTTCACATCAACACTCTCATCCGGAATCAAATGGAGCAGCATAGCTAAGTTTACAGCCAAAGCCTCTCCAGGCCTCACATGAAGCATATCCCGTGTGACATTTTGAGCAAAATCTGGCACTCCATTAAACTCAATTGGGATGTTAAATTTCTCCGAAAACGTGGCAAACTGTCTCCCTACCACCCCCAACCCTTCACCGCGGGCGTGTTCGGAAACAAGATCATCAATCCCTGTAATCCGCACATGGGGAGCCCCTCCAGGCCGTGCTGCAAGCTTTTCAAGTAGAGAAATCCACTGGGTTCCCTGACCAATCTTAAAATCTATGATGTGGATGTGGTCCTCATTATTCATTGCTTCAGCAATAGCACCTTTGGCTGCCCAGTAACAAAATTTTAAGTAGGGGCAGATTTCATAAAGGGATTGCATGTGAAAAAGCAAAATCTCGCTTTTAGGCTTTATAGTCTTAAGGACACGGTAAATGTCAGTCCCTTTTGACAACTTCCTTGCTAACAGCCCTTGAATCATGTAAGCACCAAGACGCTGCATTGGTTCTCCTCTGACGTACACAGCATCTCTAGCCTTTTCAATCAACTTGTCAAAATCATCCATCTTGTTATCAGAGAGAGCTTTAGCACAAGCAATCAGCAATTGCTTAAGATCATTCCCTGGGGGGAAACCCTGCAAAGACACTTCTTTATCCATCGCTTGTGAGAGAATGAGAGAATGAGAGAAATTAACTGATTATCATTATCTTCTTTATGTACTATTTAGTTTTGTATTTATTTGATAAAGAAAACAAAGCTAAAGAAAAACTAAATAACTAGAACTGATTCAGTTAGCCGTTATATAGTATAACTGAAATACAAAACTGTCCTAACAGACTTAACTATCTTCTCTGTCCAATAAGCATCCAACAAGTTAATGAGAAAAAATTGTTCCCCATATAGATATAACACTAATTATTAGATGGATTGTTGGCTTTTGACAAAATATCAGGGCTGTGTTACATAACATAACATGTAATTTTTTCCTTATGAAATCATGCCTATAGTTTTATAATGACATTGTAAACTTCAAGATAATTGTATATGCGTATGATTTCCTTTTTCCAGCTAAGGGTATATTTGGGGCTCATCATTTTTCAATGCTAGAGCTGCAATCAAAATTTTATGCAACAAAAAAATGTAGCAGGAATTGTATCATTTGTTTTTTGGTATCACATACCATATAGATCAACTACCCAAAAAGAACATGTTATAACTACAATTAATAAACATGTCTTTGGTGGCCTGAAGTACAATGGCTATTCGCCTTTATTCTTTCCAGGTAAATAAACATATAAAAAGTGCTTTCTAAGAAATTCAGTGATTGAGTGAAATGGTACATCCTTAGCATTTTAAAACCAAAGAAAGTGATAAAAAAATTGTTCATTGTCTCATAATTACTGAGAGTATGGAAAGGATGCAGAGAATTCCATTTTTTATCAAGATTATACGAGTGTAAGTACTGGCTGCATAAGTCACAAAACAAAACACATAGGCAAGATGATTGAAAACTCCTGCATCATCACAAGTATACATTATTCAATGTATCCTTGGCTAATTTTGACAATTCTACGTTAAAACAAAATTTGATATTTATGTGACAACAATTTCAAATACACCATCAAAATCTAGCATGTTCCCTCCAGCAAGGACATATGCCTTCTTATCATTTTGACTTTTGAATTACTAAGTTGTTAGGAAAGCCATCTACATCTCTTGATCAATCCTTGTTCCTCTTTATAATTTTATTTTATTTTTTTATCTAAGGAAAAAAAATAAAATAAAATTTACCCTTGCATTTTAAAACCAAAGAATGTGATAAAAAATTGTTCATTGTCTCATAATTACTGAAAGTATGGAAAGGATTAACTGAATTCCATTTGTTATCAAAGATTATGCAAGTGTAAGTACTGGCTGAGTAAGTCACAAAAGAGAAATAGAAAACACATAGGACATAATTTTTGATAATCAGATAGATAATTTTATTCAATCATCTTACCTATGTAGGACATTATTCAATGTATCCATTGGCTAATTTTTCACGTTATCTCTTCATTTTCCTCTCTTTTTCTTTTTTCGCCTCTTCGGCCAGTGAAACGCAAGTTTTAGACTTAAGGCTGGAGTGACTCTCTCTCTGAATCAGTTTCCTTGAATCATCAAGTACTCGAATTCAAATGGCTAGAACTAGAAAATATTTTATTTACTAAAAAAAAACTAGTAGATAGTTTAATTTTCATAAAGGACCAATAATATCTTAATTTGTCTAACATTTGGTCGAGTGGTGCATTCTTCATTCATCTCTCTCATATATATTGTGTGTGCTTAGAGCATAGTTTAAAAAATTGGATCAAACAAAAAGTCGAAAAGATGACTAGTTCTTGGTTTTCAGGTCCAACCAAGACCTGGCCGATGGTCAAACCGATAATGTCATAAATAATTATTTTGGAAGAAAAATAAAAGAAAAGAAAATGTTATATGTTCATAAAAATTCATTCTAATTATTTTATTAGATTTATCATCATTTTATTAAGTCATGTCCTATATTATTATTTTTTTTCCTTTTTCCTTTATTTCAAAAAATTAATTGTCATCATCTCTTAATTACAACGTTAATTAATTGAAATTGATTCCCCAAGTATTATAACACATGATATATATTATAAATATGTTACAAGATAATTTCTTACAAAATATTTCAAAATGCATTTCGAATTACACAAGACACGTAATCATGTTATTAATTTTGAAAAAGGTCACATCTTCTAGACTTTAAGTCCAAAAATCGTGTTTGAAAAAACATAAACTGCATGCTATCTAATTATGAAATATGCTGCATTTATGTCATACTTTATTTGCATTTTGCAAGAAAACTTTTAACGTTTATACGCCAAAGGATGAATGATTTTTAATCAATTAATTTCTCATCCGTATAAAATCCAATTATTATATATTCTTCATATATTCATAATTTGACAATTTAGGATATTGGAGTAAATTAAATACAAGGCTGAGTACTAAGTTATTGAGCCAGCCCTGTCCCCTAGTTGTCACCAACTGATCAGGTTGTTCAACAAGTGCTATTAGTGATTCGCCAACTGAAGAGGATTTATACTCTAGGAGTCCCCAACCCCAACTGACAACGCTTCAGAGTCCAACTGGGGCTTTATTACATCGGAAAGTGCCATTGACAAGTTAGTGAAAAAGGGAGCGAAACAAGAATTTGATCATCTGGGTACTTGTAGTGTATATGCCTCAAAGACTTTTCATCGTCAGAAGCAGAGGAAAACCTTATTCAGATGAACCGCTATCGTCGGAAACTCGATGAAGAATGATCACTTAAGCTAAGGGGAAATTCATTAGAGACATTGTTTTGTAACAGTGGGCGATTGAGAGAATGAAAGAAAGTTATTCGAGTGGCTTGTGTATCAGTGTATGAGACTCCTTTATACTTTTTATATTAACAAGAAAATGTACAATGCTAAAGAAACACTAACTAACTACAAAACTGTCATAACAGACTCAACCATCTTCACCGTACAATAACCATCCAACACGTGCGTAGTAAACAACATGCAGTTTAAAACTTTATCCAAAACGTAAGGGTGGTCTAAGCTAACTGTCTTCAGCACAAGCAATCAGCAATTGCTTAAGATCATTAATCCCTGGGGGGAAAACCATGCAAAGACACTTCTTTGTCCATCGCTTTGTGAAAAAGAATGAGAGAAATTAACTGATTTTCATTATCTTCTTTAAGTACAGTTTAGTTTTGTATTTATATTATTAAGAAAATAGAGCTAAAGAAAAACTAACGAGAAACAGATTCAGTTAGCCGTTATATAGTATAACTGAAATACAAAACTGTCCTAACAGACTTAACTATCTGTTGGGGGGATTTTTTCGGGTAATAATGGAACCGCATCAAACCTCACAGCACGTAGATTCTCAGTCCGTTGGAGACTGTAGGATGATAAAATAAAGCAAGAACAGATAACAAACATAATTTTAGGTGGTTCGGCAACTTGCCTACGTCCACGTAGAGATTTTATAATATATGAGTATAGCTACAAATACGATAAAATGTTTTGTCCGAGCACCATGAGAGACTCCATCTCTCTCCAGTCTCTTCTGAAACCTTGCCCTTTCAGCCCCCTTTCACGTTACTTTTCCCTTTACATATATAGAGTTTTTTTTTTTTTTTTTTTTGTGCCTAGAATGTAGTAGAATATAATAGAACCTCATAGAACATATACATGATATTTTGTAGATATTTACGTTTTTCCCAGCTATAGCATGCATACGCAATGTGCTGTAAAGTGAAGATCAAACCCAATTATGCTTCCCCTTCTATTTGTAACCCTGTATTTGTCTTAATTGATTTTTCCCCTTCCAATACCCCCCAGTCTTTGCTTTCTCGAGCAACTCCCGAGGAAGTGAAGACTAAAACTCAATCCAAGACAAAGTAAACCTGCGCTCTTATGAAAATAATAAATTAAGGTAAGACCCTTGAGGTCGAGGGATGGCAATCAACCCGCGACCCGCAGGTACCTGCCCCGCCCCGTCCCAAAAAACCCGACCCACCCCGCCCCGTTTATATAATAAGATATCGGATCGGGTTTTTTAAACCGGAACGGGTTTTAATCGGGTTTTAAACGGGTCGGGTTTTTTCAAAAAAAACCGAATCTGACCCCAAAAAAAATTTTTGAAGTTTGATCGCAAGCCTCCACTTGCAAAATCTCCGATCCGGCTTCGACCTCGCTGAGTTCTTCGCTCAAACTCATTCCATCCATGTATTCTGTATCGAAAATGAAGTTTGATCGCAAGCCTCCACTTGCAAAATCTCCGATCCGGCTTCGACCTCGCTGAGTTCTTCGCTCAAACTCAACCTCTCTGCAAACTCCGCCAGGTGGGTCTCTGCAAACTCCGCCAAGTGGGTCTCTTCAAAATCTCCGATCCGGCTTCGACCTCGCTGAGTTCTTCGCTCAAACTCAACCTCTCTGCAAACTCCGCCCGGTGGGTCTTTGCAAACTCCGCCAGGTGGGTCTCTTCAAAATCTCCGATCCGGATTCCATCCATGTATTCTGTATCATTTTTTGATCCGTTGTTACAGGCTCTTTGACAAAATCTGAGAAACCGAACTGTAAATGGGACATCGAGGAACCGGAACTTCGACCCGAATATCAATCCATTTCGTGCGAGTTACGTGCTTTGGCGAGGATGGTACGCGACGAATTTGGCAAAGAAGAACCAAACTATGCCAATAATGGTGATTTATCCATTGAATGCGGGTCGGGTACCCGTCGGGTCGGTTTAAACGGGTACCCGTTGTAGCAGACGGGGCGGGGCAGTAAACGGGGCGGGGCGGGGCGAAACCCGACCCATACCGCCCCATTTCCATCCTTAGCTCTCATTGAGCCCAATTACTTCACTTCATGCAAACATCCATAATTGATCGGCCCACGTTAAAACAACAAGAGTATTTTCTAACAAATTCATTGATTGAGTGATATGATTATGTACATGCCCATAGCATTTTTACACCAAAGAATGTGATCAAAAATTGTTCTCTGTCTCAGAATTCTGGAAGTATGGAAAGGATGCAGAGAATTCCATTTTTTTATCAAAGATTATACGAGTTCATAAGTCACAAAACAGAACACTTACTCAAGATGATTGATAGAAGTCCTGCATCACAAGTATAGACAACTCCAACATAGAGCAAAACATGAATGGAAAAACTATAAAAGAATATCCTTTAAACATTGGTATATTTGGCAACAGGACACAACATTATTCAATGAATCCTTTGGCTAATTTTGCAGCATATGACCCTTCTGTAAAATGTAACAAAGCTAAAGAAAAACTAAATAACTAGAACTGATTCAGTTAGCCGTTATATAGTATAACTGAAATACAAAACTGTCCTAACAGACTTAACTATCTTCTCCGTCCAATAGGTATCCAACAAGTTAATGAGAAAAAATTGATCCCCATGTAACACTATTTATTAGATGGATTGTTGGCTTTTGACAAAATATCAGGGCTGTGTTACATAATGACATTGTAAACTTCAAGATAATTGTATAAGCGTATGATTTCCTTTTTCCAGCTAAGGGTATATTTGGGGCTCATCATTTTTCAATGCTAGAGCTGCAATCAAAATTTTATGCAACAAAAAAATGTAGCGGGAATTGTATTATTTGTTTTTTGGTATCACATACCATATAAATCAACTACCAAAAAGAACATGTTATAACTACAAATAATAAACATGTCTTTGGTGGCCTGAAGTACAATGGCTATTCGCCTTTTTTCTTTCCAGGTAAATAAACATATAAAAAATGCTTTCTAACAAATTCAGTGATTGAGTGAAATGATGTGTACACCTTAGCATTTTAAAACCAAAGAATGTGATAAAAAAATTGTTCATTGTCTCATAATTACTGAAAGTATGGAAAGGATGCAGAATTCCATTTTCTTTAATCAAGATTAATAGAGTGCCAGTACCGGGTCCGGGTGCATAAGTCACAAAACAAAACACATACCCAAGAGGATTGATAGAAGTGATAGCTATATCATAGAACACATAGAACAAAACATGTAAAGAAAAACACTGGTGAGAAAGTATCTCTAAAAGAACAGAGGTGATAGCCTATCATGCCATTGAAATACTAATTGGCAAGAATACACTACATTATTCGATGAAACCATTGACTAATTTTGCAGAATATCACCCTTTAAAATGTAACAAAGTCTTTATTTCCATTATTGGCTTGATAGAAGTCCTGCATCACATCCAACATAGAAGAAAACATGTATAGAAAACTATAAAAGAACATCCTATCATCATGAATATCAGATTTGGCAACAAGATACGACATTATCCAATAAATCCATTGGTTAGTTTTGCACTTATCACCCTCCTCCGTATAATGTCCTGATGATGGATATGGATGCATCGACCGCAGTGTCGGATTGTCTGCGGGCAATGGATATTGGCTAAACCCTGCCTCCGCTTTCAATCTCAAACTCCACTTGGTGAAGCACTCATGACACAGTACCATATTCTATCCTCCTCACACGCAATAAGATTCACTATCTCTCTGGCTAAGCAATACTTCTGGACAATGATATTTTCATCAATTGACTCAAACAAAGACAAGTAGTAGGCTAGAGTTTCTTCAAACCTATCCATGAAACGGATATTGCTTGTGTTTAATTCCAGCTCCATTAAGGTGAATATCTTGGGAGAAAGTGACCTTACCATTGTAAGAAGCGTATCCGCCAGATTTTTTACATCAACACTCCCATCCAGATAGTGGTGGAGCTTCAGAGGCAAGCTTACAGCCAAAGCCTCCCCAGGCCTGAGATCAAGCATCTCATGTGTTACCATGGGAGCAAAAACTGGCAATCCATTGAATTCAATTTCGATGTTATGCTCCACAGACATTGCGACGAATTCTGCCTCTACTTCCTCAAACCCTTCACCATGACGGGCGTGAAGGGAAACAGGATCATCAATCCCTGTAATCCGCACATGGGGAGCCCCTCCAGGCCGTGCTGCAAGCTCTTCAATTAGATATTCCCACTGGAATCCATGACCAATCTTAAAATCTATGATGTGGATCTGTTCCTCATCTCTCATTGCGCCAGCAATAGCACAATTGGCTGCCCAGTAACAAAAGTTTAGGATGGGGCAGATTTCAGAAAGGATATACTTATATTGACGTAAGTACTGGCATTCAAACTCTTCATCTCTAATGCGATCGTAAAAGTAATTCTCTGATTTTTCTATTTCCAGCGCCTTCGCTAACAGCCCTTGAATCAAATAGATTCCAAGTCGCTCTATTGCTTCTCCCCTAACTGATACAACATTTGTTGCCAGTGCAATTAGATTGTTAAAATCATCCATCTTGTTCTTAGAGAGAGCATCAGCACAAGCGATCAGCAATTGCTTCACGTCATCGAGGGGGAAATTCATTACAGACATCGCTTTGTAACAGTGTGCGATTGAGAGAATGAAAGAAAGTTATTCGAGTGGCTTGTGTATCAATGTATGAGACTCCTTTATACTTTTTATATTAGCAAGAAAATGTACAAAGCTAAAGAAACTCTAACTAACTACAAAAAAGTCATAACAGACTCAACCATCTTCACCGTACAATAACCATCCAACACGTACGTAGTAAACGACATGCAGTTTAAAACTTTATCCAAAACGTAAAGGTGGTCTAAGCTAATCAAACTTCTAATTTCCTTCTCTCTTTTTTTTTTTTTTTTTTTTTTTTTCTAAATCCTACAAATACTTATTTCAAAGGTCAATTGTAGTCACAACTCTTTTTTGATGCTATAATCCCATAACTCTTGATTATAGGAAGGATGAGACCGCGTGGCGTAGTATAGCTTCAGCTAGATCTATCTTGAATCTCGGTTTGAGATGGCATATGTTAAAGATCAATCACCGCCTCTCTCTCTCTCTAGAATCTTCTAGAGCTTTCTAGAAATTTCTCTCTCTATCTAGAAATTTCTAGAAACTTCTATAAGTCTCTCTAGAAGCTTCTCTCTAGAGCTTTCTAGAGTTTTCTCCTTCTCTCTAGAAATTTCTCTATCTTTCTAGAAGTCTCTACAATATACCACTATCTAGAGACTTCCATACACAAGAATGTGCTAGAAGCTTGGTGAAGAATTGATTTTGCCATTATGCAAGAATGTCCTAGAAGCTCTCAAGCTAGTATAAATAGAGAGCAATGGATCCCATTTTGTAGTGTGAAGTAGAGTGAAAAGTGAAGAGTGAAGTTAGTGTGAAGTGAAGTGAAGTATTAGTGTAAAGTGTGAGTGCTTAGGTGTCTAAAGAGTGAGGTGTGTACAAGTGGTCTTATATAAGAGTAAATGTGTTGTAAGCTGGTGTATTTGAGTAAACATAAATACTTGTAAAGTGTTTCTTTAGTGAGTTTATTCACTTCAAACTCAACATTCTGGTATCAGAGCTAGGCGGTCAGGGACCGTTTTTGTGGTGTCTACGGCAATATTTTTGGAGGTGCTTTTTTTCTCGTGCATAGTCTGGGACTGTGAAGCTCGTGGTCTGGGACCAAGCTTACTTGGTGTGTAAGAGTTTTCACCAAGTCGCGATGGCAGAACTCCAAGAAGTTGGTAGCGTTAAAAGGCTCAACAACCAGAATTACAACACATGGTCAACCTGCATGGAGTCCTACTTGCAGGGGCAAGATTTGTGGGAGATTGTGGCTGGCAGTGAAACCACACCTCCTGACAATGATCAGGCTTTATGGAAGTGGAAGGTTAAAGCTGGGAAAGCTATGTTTGCGATTAAGACAAGAATCGAGGAAGAAATGTTGGAGCACATCAGGCGTGCAGACACACCAAAAGCAACATGGGACACCTTTGCAACATTGTTCTCAAAGAAGAATAATGTGAGACTGCAGCTGCTCGAGAATGAGCTAATGTCAATAGCGCAACGGAATATGACTATTACTCAATACTTCACCAAGGTAAAGTCTCTTTGTCGCGAAATCTCTGAATTAGATCCTGCATCAAATATTTCTGAATCAAGAATAAGAAGAATAATTATTCATGGGTTGAGACCCGAATGTGGAAGTTTTATAACTACTATACAAGGTTGGCCAGTCCAACCATCATTAGTAGAATTAGAAAATTTGTTAGCTGACCAGGAAGCAATGGTCAAGCAAATGGTTAGGGTCTCACTAAAGAGTAAAGAGGAAGCACTCTTTAGCGGCAAAAACATAGGCCAACCCAAGGGAAGATTTAATGCAGGATCTAAGAAAAGAAATAATGAAAATATAAATAGAAAATATGAAAAGAGCCCTCAAGAACAAGGACCTCAAGAATGTTGCGACAATAATGAGCAACGATCCACTGGATACAAAAATAGCAATCTTAAGTGTTTCAATTGTGGAAAAATGGGCCACTTTCATCGAGATTGTCGATTCAAGAAAAGAACAGCTCAAGGAAACACGGCAACATTCACAAACCAAGAAGGTGATAGTGAAGAAGAATGGGATGCCGAAGCATCATTTTCCATGATAGAGCCTACTGAAGAAGAAGAGATGGCAGCAACTTCCATCGCGGAAGAAGACGAAGAGATGGTGCTTGCAGTGGCCAATCCAGAACAAGTTAATTATAGAGAAGATTGGATCGTTGACTCAGGATGCTCAAACCATATGACTGGCGACAAGGAAAAATTGCAGAACATGTCCAAATATAAAGGTAAGAGAGTAGTAGTGACGGCTGACAATACAAGATTGCCAATAGCTCACATTGGTGAAACATCGATTTCGCCTCGCTTCAATGCTAAGCAAGTACCTCTAGAGCAAGTATATCATGTACCTAGAGTGAAGAAAAACCTACTTTTAGTTGCATAACTAGCGGATTCAGGTAACTGGGTACTGTTTGGTCCAAAAGATGTTAAGGTGTACAAGGAGATAGTAGTTATTGGTACACCAACGATGGAAGGCCAACGAATGGAATCTGTATACGTGATGTCAGCAGAGTCAGCATATGTGGATAAGACACGAAAGAATGAAACGGTGGATCTTTGGTATGCAAGATTAAGGCACGTCAGCTATCATAAACTAAAGGTAATGATAAACAAGTCTTTGGTCAAAGGATTACCTCAATTGGAGTGTCGTGAAGATACAGTTTGTGCTGGATGTCAATATGGGAAGGCACATCAACTACCGTATCAGGAGTCAAAGTTTAGAGCCAAGGAGCCACTAGAGTTGGTCCACTCAGACGTGTTCGGACGAGTAAAGCAGTCGTCTATCAAAGGAATGCGTTACATGGTGACGTTCATCGATGATTTTTCAAGGTATGTCTGGGTATTCTTTAGGAAAGAAAAATCTGAGACTTTATCAAAGTTTATTGAGTTTCAGATGAAAGTTGAAAATGAAGTTGGCAGAAAGATTAAGTGCCTACGCACAGATAATGGGGGAGAGTATACTTCAGATGAATTCTGCAACTATTTACGAAAGTGCAATATACGACGGCAATTAACTTGTCCAGGCACTCCACAACAAAATGGCGTAGCTGAAAGGAAGAACAGACATCTTGTAGAGATTTGTCGAAGCATGTTGCATGCGAAAAACGTGCCAGGCAGATTTTGGGCCGAGTGTATGAAGACAGCAGCCCATATAATTAATAGACTTCCACAAGCAAGGCTCGATTTTGTCTCACCATTTCAAAAGATATGGAACACTAAACCAAAGGTAAGTCACTTTCGAGTCTTTGGCTGTGTCTGCTATGTATTTGTGCCTGATCATCTACGCAGTAAATTCGATAAAAAGGCAATTCGTTGCATCTTTGTGGGCTACGATAGCCAAAGAAAAGGGTGGAGATGTTGTGATCCAACAACTGGCCGTTGCTACACTTCAAGGAATGTGATATTTGATGAAGCATCTTCATGGTGGTCAGAAGACAAAGCAACATTGCCAGTCTTAAAAGAGATTGAAAAGAAGATGCCTAAAAGCATGGAGGAGCAATTGGGAAAAGATCAATCCAAGGTAATTGAAGAAATACAATTTTTTGAAGATGAAGGCGAGCCAAAATCTAGTGAAATAACCCAAAATCCTTGGCAGACGGGTGTTCACCACAGGACACCAGAGGAGGATTGACCAAGGCTAGAAGAAGTTATAGAAGAAGAAGAAAGTCTAGAACCACAACTCAGAAGGTCGACAAGGCAACGAAAAACTAATCCTAGGTATGCAAATGCAGCACTTACAGAAGATGACAACATAAAAGAGCCATCAACATATGAAGAAGCATCTTAAAGTGAAGATTGGAGGAAAGCAATGGAAGAAGAAATTCATGCACTAAAGCAAAATCAAACCTGGGATCTTGTGCCAAAGCCCAAGGATGTGAAACCCATTTCTTGCAAATGGGTGTATAAAGTAAAGACTCGTGCATATGGATCGATAGAGAGATATAAAGCTCGCCTAGTAGCTCGAGGATTCTCCCAACAATATGGGCTAGACTATGATGAAACATTTAGTCCAGTAGCAAAGATCACCACCATACGCGTCTTGTTAGCACTTGCAGCAAGTAAATCTTAGAAGTTATGGCAAATGGATGTAAAGAATGCTTTTCTACATGGAGAATTGGATCGAGAAATTTACATGGAACAGCCAAAAGGATTTGAGAGCAAAGCCCAACCAGACTATGTCTGTAAGTTGAGGAAAGCTCTTTACGAGTTAAAACAAGCACCAAGAGCGTGGTATGGTAAGATTGGAGAATTTTTAGTTCATAGTGGGTATTCAGTAGCTCCAGCAGATTCAAGCTTGTTCGTCAAGGCACGAGGAAGCAGATTAGCAACAGTACTCGTATATGTGGATGATTTAATCATCACTGGAGATGATGAAGACGAAATTCGTCGAACAAGAGAAAATTTAGCAGTCCGCTTCCAAATGAAGGAACTTGGAGAGCTTAAGCACTTTCTTGGACTGGAAGTAGATCATGTAAATGATGGGTTATTCTTGTGCCAACACAAGTATGCAAAGGAGTTGCTTCAAAAGTTTGGGATGCTTGATTGCAAGCCGATCTCTACACCTGTAGAAGTCAATGCTAAGTTTTGTGCACAAGAAGGCAAAGAACTTGAAGACTCAACCATGTATAGACAATTAGTAGGTAGTTTAATCTACCTAACATTGACACGACTAGATATTTCATATGCAGTTGGAATGGCTAGTCGTTACATGCAAAATCCAAGGAAACCTCACTTAGAAGCAGTTCGGCGAATACTAAGGTATGTAAAAGGAACGATTGATTATGGTCTTCTATACAAGAAAGGTAAAGCATGCAAGCTTCTTGGTTACTGTGATGCTGACTATGCTGGAGATCATGACACACGGCGGTCAACTACTGGATATATGTTTAGTTTGGGCTCAGCTGCAATTTCCTGGAGCAGTAAGAGACAGCCAACCGTATCATTATCAACCACTGAAGCAGAGTATAGAGCAGCAGCAATGGCAGCTCAAGAAAGTACATGGTTGATGCAACTTATGAGAGATCTACATCAACCAATTGATTATGCAGTGTCATTGCACTGCGATAATCAATCAGCAATACGTTTAGCTGAGAACCCAGAGTTCCATGCAAGGACCAAGCATGTGGAGGTGCATTATCACTTTGTGAGAGAGAAGGTACTGGAAGGTAAGATAAAGATGTACCAAACTAAGACAGAGAACCAAGTTGCTGACATATTTACTAAAGGACTCAACACAGCTAAGTTTAGAGACTTTAGAAAGCAACTTGGTATGGTGACTAAGGAGGAATTCAGAGAGAGTCAGTGTTGAGGGGGAGTGTTAAAGATCAATCACCGCCTCTCTCTCTCTCTAGAATCTTCTAGAGCTTTCTAGAAATTTCTCTCTCTATCTAGAAATTTCTAGAAACTTCTATAAGTCTCTCTAGAAGCTTCTCTCTAGAGCTTTCTAGAGTTTCTCCTTCTCTCTAGAAATTTCTAGAACCCTCTCTAGAAATTTCTCTATCTTTCTAGAAGTCTCTACAATATACCACTATCTAGAGACTTGCATACACAAGAATGTGCTAGAAGCTTGGTGAAGAATTGATTTTGCCATTATGCAAGAATGTCCTAGAAGCTCTCAAGCTAGTATAAATAGAGAGCAATGGATCCCATTTTGTAGTGTGAAGTACTAGTGAAGTAGAGTGAAGAGTGAAGTATGAGTGAAGTTAGTGTGAAGTGAAGTGAAGTATTAGTGTAAAGTGTGAGTGCTTAGGTGTCTAAAGAGTGAGGTGTGTACAAGTGGTCTTATATAAGAGTAAATGTGTTGTAAGCTGGTGTATTTGAGTAAACATAAATACTTGCAAAGTGTTTCTTTAGTGAGTTTATTCACTTCAAACTCAACAGCATATTGGTGATGGTAAGTCTGTCAGAATCATAAAGGACCCCTGGCTGCCACTTTCAAGTCCCTCTTATTCTCTATCGGCTCAGAATGTTGTGGACTCAACCGATAGGGTATCTGTTTTAATTCATGAGGATTCTCAGTCATGGAACAGAGAGGCCATTTACGGGTTATTCTCGGCATGGGAGGCAAGTGTTATTTGCTCTATTCCTCTACTGCCTAGACCAAAGCCTGATAGGCTGTTTTGGAATGACACAAAGACTGGAATTTTTACCATTAAGAGTGCTTACCATCTGCAGATGAAAGCCCAATCAGCTGCTACAGAAGGAGAATGCTCTACGGCGGGGAAGGATCGTAAATTTTGGAAGTTTCTATGGTCTATGTCTATTCCACCGAAGGTTAAAGCCTTCCTTTGGAGAGCATGCTTAGGCATTCTCCCCACAAATGAGCTATTATGTCGCAGACATTTGAAGAAGGATGGTCTCTGTCCTTGCTGTCTCATCGAAGTGGAATCCGTTGCTCACTGCCTATGGTCATGTCTGGCGGCAAATGACGTTTGGTTAGAGACTGGTTTGAAGTTGCAAAAATGGGATCGTTACATTCCAAGTTTTTTCGATCTCATGATGTTTCTTCAGGCTAGACTCTCGCAGGAGGAGGCCAATATGTTTGCCTGTGTAGCTTATTTTATCTGGGGGCAACGAAACAAGTTAGTGCATGAGAAAGTCTCACCCAACCCCACGGCTGTTGTGCGTAGAGCTCAATTACTGTTATCGGGCTTCCTGGAATCGATTCAAACTCAGAGGCATGCAAGGCAAAATGGCGGCGAGAACTTGAATCAACAAAGCAGTGGAGATAGGTGGCGACCTCCAAGTGTGGGACGATATAAAGTGAATTGGGCCATCTCACGTGTTCCAAATTCTCAAGCCTGGTTTGTGGGGGTTTTGGTAAGAGATAATTCAAGCTCGATATTGGCGGCTATGCGTCACAAAGTCCAGCTTCTCCCTTGTGGAATTCACCCACGTATTGGCGCATGCATCCAGGTGTTGCAATTTGTGCTTGATATGGGTTTTTTTTATATTGAGTTGGAGGGCCCAGAGATAGCTATGTTGAAGAATGCTCATAGACTCATAGTCTAGCTTTGGGTGTTTCGGTTGAGGATATGTGGTTGGAAGAGATTTGTAATCTCATTTTCCAATTTCGCCACTTCACTGTTTCTCTAGCTTCATCATCTTCAAATTGGGCAGCATTGGCTTTGGCTCAATTTGGAGCTTCACATCAGTTACAACATGTTTGGCTTGAGCAGGTCCCTAGTGCAATTCAGGGTGTTCTGTAATTTTTTTGTACTCTGTTGTTTTCTCAGTTGTTTTTCCTCAAGTTTGTCTCATCAATAAAATTTCCATCATTTTTAATCAAAAAAAAAATAGGAAGGATGAGACAATTTTTAAGTCCTCTTCCAAAACGTAAGGGTGGTCTAAGCTAACAGTCTTAAGGACACATTGTTAGGTGTCTTCGGTCAGTATGACACAAGTTTGAGACGTACGGCTCTGGATCAGTTTCCTTGAGTCATCATGTTGTACTCGAATTCAAATGGCTAGAACCAAAAAATATTTTATTTACACAAAAAAAAATATATATATCTAGAAGATAGTTTAATTTTCATAAAGGATCAATAATAATATCTTAATTTGTGACATTTGGTTAAGTGATACACTTCTCATTCCTTAATTTGTGACATTTGGTTAAGTAGTACATTTCTCATTCCTTAATTTGTGGACATTAGTTTTAGAGAAACTGATTCTAATTGCATTCTCTCTTTCTTTCTTTCACGTAAATCACCTTATCTCTTAATTTTCCTAATTTAGTGGGGGAGAGGGAAACTCGTATGCTACTACAACACTACATTGTTTAGGTCTCTCTGAATCAGTTATCAAATTCTACTCGAATTCAAACTTTCAAATGGCTACAAATACTTATCTCTCTATTAATACTAATTGTGCACCTACATTACTTTGACCCTTTTGGCTGAGTTTGAGTTGATCCCTGTAATTGAACAGTTGGGTGAGATGGAGTTAGTCGGAGTTGGTGAAACTGAGGAGTATCCAATCCCAACTGAGGAGTATCCAATCCCAACTGAGAACGCTTCGGAGTCTTTGGAGGTTGGTGCATCAAGTGCTATTGGTGATTCGCCTACTGAGGAGTATCCAATCCCAACTGAGAACGCTTCGGAGTCTTTGGATGTTGGTGCATCAAGTGCTATTGGTGATTCGCCAACTGAGGAGTATCCAATCCCAACTGAGAACGCTTCGGATGAGGATGACACTATATATCTGACACCACCTTTATTCCTCCTAAGAGTAACATCAACGAGGGCCATTAAAGAGTTGGTGAAAAAGGGTGGCTTTGTTTTTAAATATTGGATGAAAGAATATAATCCTCCGTCTATTTGTACTGTATGCCAGGAAAACTTTTTTTTAGATGAAGAGCTTATTCGGATGGACTGCTCTCATGTATTTCATCACGATTGTCTTGTTCAATGGCTGAGGAAGCGGAAATCGGCCTGTCCTTATTGCAATAGCAAACTCAATGAATCAGGTCACCATTTTGCAATTTTTGTTTTTTGTATTATTTTATTTTGAATGTCTTGATTCCTTATTCGTTCTTGGGTCTATATTTGAATTTGAGAATTTTTATTTGAAATTATTATCAAAAACCATAGAAACAGATATATTACTATGTGCTATATCGTTTTTTGGTTCTTTTTTGCTTGCTTTTTGAAATTTTGGGAGTCTAATTTATAAGTCACAAGAACTCACTAGGGAGATCTACAAGGATAGCTTGCCTGCAGCTTGCCTTGGTTTGCTCAAGCCTCTCACCCAATGTCTCTTCCTGCACTGCAGCCTTTACCATTGCCAAATCCATCTCCATCAGTCTCAAGCACCCTAAACAACTCAGCCATCATTCTCTCCTCCACTTCTCCTTTATCTCTCAACACTTCTGCTTCCTCTCTTGCTCTCTCAGCCACTATTTCTCCAGCTTTTGCCAGCAGCTCAGTGCAGCTAAATTCTTTCCCCATTAGACCCTCTAACTTCTCTAGAAAGTCAACTATGACATACCCTTTTGGCTTGTCTAATTTTATTATTTCTTTGGTTCTGTTCCAACCAATCTCAAAGATTGATCATTTTCATTTGAATAATACCTACCTTCTAAAAAGTAATCTAAGTAAGTAATGAATATCCTCTATCCCCACTTTTTGTGTTTCACTTTATACTCGTAACATACCTTGTTTCAATTGTGCTTGATTGTGTTTAATTGGTGTTGTGGAATTGTATTTTGCTATTTTTTAGTGAACTGACCCTTCCAGTAGGGGCAATACACAGGATATGGCATCTTAAATTTTGTGTTTATACCTTTATTGTGCTTGTAATATGACCAACCGTTTAGTATTCATAACCATCATGTCTTAATTGTTGCCTTGATTCGCATATTGGAGTTTCTGAAATTATCAACTTATTGTTAGTCATACTCATGGTGGTGTGTGAATACCACTTATTAAGCTTTTAGCTCATTCCCGTTGTTTATATTTTTAGGTTAGATTCAGATTCAGGAAGAGGTTGCTAGAACGTGATCACTTATTACAAGGGGATTACTATTGAGATCTCTAACACTTAGGTGCTCTTGAGGGAGTTCCCTTTTTATGTTAAGTTTGGATTAATTGTTTAATTGTTTTTGGAGACTAGTTTAATTATCAAATAATTTGATTTTGAGACTAGATTTATTTGCTTTAAAAAATTCTTATTGCGAGTTAAATATGGATTTATTGAATTGAAAATTTTCGGGGCGTTACAGATACTCTATGCTTTGTTGATGGTATCAGAATTTGGACTTTGGTTTGGGAATTCAGGCTGAGGGGTAGAGTTAGAAGTGCATTTGATAGAGAGCTTTCTTTGTGGGATATGGATGAGTGATTGTGAACCAAATTTCGCTTGAACCAACGCAGTTATGTGATTATGCATTACCATAACCAGCACCACAATGATTAGCCAAAAAAAAAACCCAAAAAAATTTTGGCGGCCTGAAGTACAACGGCTATTCGCCTAGAGTGCTTTCTAACAAATTCAGTGATTGAGTGAAATGATTATGTACACCCTTAGCCTTTTAAAACCAAAGAATGTGATAAAAAATTGTTCATTGTCTCATAATTACTGAAAGTATGGAAAGGATGCAGAATTCCATTTTTTATATCAAGATTATTAGAGTGCCAGTACTGGGTCCGGGTGCATAAGTCAGAAAACAAAACACATACCCATGAGGATTGATAGAAGTCCTGCATCACAAGTATATACAACTCCAACATAGAACAAAATATGTAAAGCAAAACATTGGTGAGAAAGTATCTATAAAAGAACAGTCACAAATGTCAGCCATTGGAATACTTGGCTACAAGACACATCGTTATTCAATGTATCCATTGGCTAATTTTGCAGCATATCACACTTCTATAGCATTTGAAAATCTAGATATGACAAGCCTATAAAATGTAAAAAGTGTTTATTTCCATGACCTCTATACCTGTCTTCCCCTATCAGCATTGCCAAGCAGAAAACGATATCAGATACCTGTCCTTCCAGGCCAAGAGCAAAGCCCCATTTTGGTTCACTAGCGTATAATGTTCCTGAATTAAAGCTCAGCTTGCTCAGTATCTCAGAATAGGCATTGCTGCTCAATGGATATTGGCGGAACCCTGTCTCAGTCAATATAGTCTTCCACTTGGGGAACAACTGATGATTCAACAACCTATTCTCCCCATCCCAAGCAATAACGCTGGCGACTTCCCTGCCCCAACAATGCATCTCCACATCGATACGATCCTGGTTGTTTCTTGGCAGTATGACATCCATAGACTCGAACATTGCCAAGTAGTAGTCTAGAGTTTCCTCAAACCTATGGACAAAAGGGATTCTGTTTGTGTTTAAGTCTTGCTCCACCAAAGTGACCACCTTGGGAGAAAGTGACTTTACCATTGTAAGAAGCTGACCCCTCAGATTGTTCCCATTCGAGACTCCCATCCGGGACTTGTTGAAGCAGCAGAGGGAAGCTTACAGCCAAAGCCTCCCCCGGCCTGACATTAAGCATACCCCGTGTGACATTTTGAGCAATATCTGGCACTCCATTAAACTCAATTGGGATGTAATCTTCCATAGGAATCGCGGCCAATATTCGTGCCCCTACCGCCTCCAACCCTACACCACCACGGGCAAATTGTGAAACAGGATCATCAATCCCCGTAATCCGAACATGAGGAGGCCCTCCAGGCCGTGCTGCAAGGGTTTGAAGGAGAGAAATCCACTGTAATCCCTGACCAATCTGAAAATCTATAATGTGGATATGATCCTCATTTCTCATTACTTCAGCAATTGTCTCATTGGCTGCCAAGTAACCAAATTGTAAGGTGGTGCTAATTTGATAATGAGTTTGCATGATTGAAAACAAGTACTTGCTTTCAAGGGATTTGTAAATGTAAGTACCCTTCCTTGCTAACAGCCCTTCAACCACGTAACAACCAAGACGTTGGATTGGATCTCCTCTCAGAGACACAGCATCTTTAGCCATTCGAATATACCGTTCGAAATCATCGCTCTTGTTATCAGATATAGCACAAGAAATCAGTAATTGCCTAAGATCCACTGGGGGGGGGGTTCTTCTACTTCTTCCATCACTTAGGGCAATCTTTGAAGACACTTCTTGTTCTTCTACTTCTTCCATCACTTAGGTATTCAAAGAAACTAACAATGAGTATTGAAAGAAACCAAGAGTGAGTGAATGAGAGAATGAGAGAGAAGCTGATTCTCATTACCTTTTACGATTAGTTCTGTATTTATATTATAAAGAAAACAGAGCTACAGAGCTTAACAAAGCTAAAGAAAAACTAACTAACTAGAAACTGATTCAGTTGGTGGTTATAGAGTATAACGGAAATACAGAGCTGTCTTTAACAGGTTGTTGTTGTTGGGTATAAAATTTAGGCCTAAACTACTACCTAAGCCGTAGGAAAGTTCTTAGTAATGCTAAGATTTTAGCAAATGAAATGCTTTTATGTCAATTTGGTGAGAAAATGAATGTCACTCGGCCCAAATTCGAAAGTCCAATTACGTATCATTCATAAAAAGTAATTAAATTGTATGCTGGTCATTACGCATGAAAACTTGTCTCTGATGGTATGGTAGACTAAAATAAATTAATATATCAATTTCAACATTCTAATAAGAACACAATAATAATGGGTGTTACTACTTATCTCAAATGGTTGTGACGTTGGAAAGTACAACATACAGAAATCATAAATCATGTTGAATTAGTATTATTGATATGATGCGAGTTAATCTTGTTTCCCTAAGAATGATAGATCAATCACAATTGCATAAAATGGCGAGTCTAACCTGAGTTTATGTTAAAATTAGATGAAGAGAACATTGCTTTAGAATTTGAAGCATCTACCAAATGAAGAAAGAAAAAAAAAATAGCTAAAATGGCAAATAGATTCCCAGGATATGTTTGCTCCTCGCCATACTTGTTATGAGGTATGTTTGCGCCTCATGAGCCATTATGAGTTGAGTTTTATAGTCAAAAAAGAATTCAAGCTCTATTGTCGAATCACGTTATAGTTTAGAATAAATCTTAAAATAAACACTAAAATAAAACATGTCTTTGGAGGCCTGAAGTACAATGGCTATTCTCCATTATAAACAACAAGGTGACAATTCTTTCCAGGTAAATAAACATAGAAAGACATTTTCTAACAAATTCAGTGATTTGAGTAATGATTATGTACACCCTTAGCATTTGTACACCAAAAATGTGATAAAAAATTATTCTTTGTCTCAGAATTACTGAAAGTAAGGAAAGGATGCAGAATTCCCTTTTGATAAGATTATACGAGTGCCAGTACCAGGTGCTTAAGTCACAAAACAAAAAACATACGTAAGATGATTGAGAACTCCTGCATCACAAATATATACAACTCCAACATAGAACAAAATATGTATAGAAAAACACTGGTACGAAAGTATCTAAAAAAGAACAGAGGTGATAGCCTCAGTGGTATGGGAATACTATATCATCACAAATGTTAGCCATTTGAATACTTGGCAATAATACAAAACATTATCTCATGTATCCATTGGCTAATTTTGCAGCATATCATCCTTCTATACCATGTGGAAATCTCAATATCAAGAGCCTAAAAAATGTAAAAAATGTTTATTTCCATGACTACCTCAACCTTTCTTCTTTTATTATCATTGCCAAGCAGAAGCTGATATCAGATTCCTGTCCTTCCAGCCCAAAAGCATAGCCCCATCCTTTTCCACTAGCGTATAATGTTCCGAATAACACCTAAGAAGGCTCTTTATCACAGAATTGACATAGGTGCTCAATGGATATTGGCGGAAACCTGCCATTGTCAATCTAGACTTCCACTTGCTAAAGAGCTCATGACGCTCCACCCTCTCCTTTCCCTCACAAGCAATAATGTTCACGATATCCCTGGCCAAACAATGCTGCTCCACGTTGATACGATCCTTGCTGTTTCTTGGCAGGGTGACATCAATGGACTCAAACATTGCTAAGTAGTAGTCTAGAGTTTCCACAAACCTATGGTAGAAAGGGGTTGTGTTTGTATTTGATTCTTGCTCCACCAAAGTGACCACCTTGGGAGAAAGTGACTTTACCATTCTCAGAAGCTCATCTCTCGGATTGTTCACGTCTACACTCTCATCCAAGGTGTGGTGGAGCTACAGAGGGAAGTTTACAGCCAAAGCCTCACCAGGCCTGACATTAAGCATATCACGTGTGACATTTGGAGCAAAAACTGGCACCCCATGAAACTCAACTAGGATGTTAAATTTCGAAGAAATTGCTGCCAACCGTTTCCCTACTGCCTCCAACCCATCACCACGGGCATACTTGTTAACAGGATCATCAATTCCTATAATCCGCACATGGGGAGCCCCTCCAGGGCGTGCTGCAAGCGCTTGAAGGAGAGTCATCCACTGGGTTCCCTGAGCAATTCTGAAAATCTATGATGTGGATGCGGTCCTCATATTTGCATGCATCAGCAATGGCACCATTCGCTGCCATGTAACCAAATTTTAAGTAGGGGCAGATTTCATAAAGCATTTGCATGTATGAAAGTAAGTCCTTGCTTTCAGGCTCTCTACACCTAAGGGCATGGTAAATGTTTGTCCCTGATGCCTCCTTCCTTGCCACCAGCCCTTCCACCATGTAAGCACCAAGACGCTGGATTGGTTCTCCTGTGATAGACACAGCAGCTCTAGCCTTTTCAATCAAATTATCAAAATCAACCATCTTGTTCTCAGAGAGAGCTTTAGCACAAGCAATCAGCAATTGCTTAAGATTCCCCAGGGGGAAACCCTGCAAAGACTCTTCATCGATCGCTTTGTGACTTTGCTCTGCATGAACAACTTCACCTGATTGTGTAGGCGTAGGAACAAATGCGGGCTGGGAGTGAAACACATGCACCCCCTGTGGTTCCTGGCTCCATGACCTAGATCTTTGGTTAGTTGTCTCTGGTATACTAATTTCCCTTGTAGTGACTTCTTCTTTATCATCAGGCCCCATTAAAGCAGTTTCTATATCCAATAAAACGTGTTTTATGTTCTGACTACAATTTGCATTCTGTGTAAAAAAAGCCTCACCTGAATGGAGCTGTAGACCGTCTTGACGACAGTCTATAGAAGGCCTTGGCCTGTAAAAATAATTGTTGCTTTCAAGTGAAGAGTTACAGGAAGGGCTGGCTCCGGAGAGATTCTCTGTGGAGCTGTGCTGCTCCTGGCTGTCACTTAGAGCAGTGATGGTATCAGTATCAAACTGAGTCGAAAAGGGTGAGTTCGGTGAGTTTCCTATATCAAACTTCAAGGATCCAAGTAGTCTATTAGGTATTGATGGAACAGTGGGATGAGAAGATGTGAAGGATATGCCTGCACCAGTCACTCCAAGTCCAAAAAACGGGCGTGAGTCCATGCTATGAGGTTCGCATCAGCAGATTATGTAATAAGAATTCTTTATAATAGCCCAGCAGATCAGGAAAGAATCAGCCTTTGCCCTTCTCCAAAGAAAAACACTCAGCAAGTCACAACCTTCAGCTTAGGATCCAAACTCTTTAACCTTCAAGATTATAACCAAAACTGCAACACCAAACAAAGAAACAGCTAAGTTCTCCCTCAAAATTCATGTTTGAAAAAAGCAAGATAGCAATTACAGCTCTGATTCAAAGTCAAGCAATCGACAAAGTACCATATCATATCCAAAATTAGGAGAGCTTACACATGCAAAAAAGCAAGAGAGAGAAAGAACTAAAATAACAACAAAGCTAGATGGCATATCTATTATCTATGGCCATATAATTGCTGCAAAAAAAAAAATTTGATTTATTTTTGTGATAAACTAAGCAGTCTAAAAACCTCTCAGCTTACCAAAAAAAACATAATCAATTTTGAAGTGAAGGGTCATTTAATGGACAACACAGCCATACCCTTTTATGCTTGAAAATTAGTACATTCATATACCCTGGCAAACTAGGAAATCATCACCAAAGCGCTAACTTTCCTGCCTAAAATTTTTCCTTATTAAAATGATTAATACCCCATGAAGAATTTTGCTACACAGCTTCAAATTTTCGAACAACTAATTATTTTTTACAAAAAAACGCCTATACTGAAATCGATAGCAAACTTCAAAGATGACAGCTTTAAGTTGCAAAAATTTCAGCAATGATTCTAAATATCAATCTTTACTTGCATTAATTCATCCTAAAACACACAGAATCCAAAAAAATAAATAAATTGATAATTGCATCATAGGAATTGAATATTTCAAAGAAAACAGAAATGATAACAATACTAAAAAAACCATCTTTACTAGCATAACAAAAACGAAAATAAAATTCAACTACAATCACAACTACCTCACTGTTTTTAGAATCCCAATAAACACAAACCCCATAACCCAATTAAACCCAAGCTTAAGTTAAGTTTGTTCATTTCCTCACACACAAAACGTGAAAAATACAAAACAAGAACATAGACTAAAGTTGCTAAATTTACCTGAAATTTCTTTGTGGGAGAAAATATGGACTTTCTTTGGTTTGGGTCTTCGGCGTATTCAATGGTCAAAGACTTTTTTTTTCTTCTTCTTTTACTTTTTCTTGAGTTGGGTTTGGAGGAGGGGTTGAAGGAAGAGTTTCGAAAGAGCAAGAAGCGCAGACAGTAATGTATTTATAGAGATAGAAAAAGAGAGAGAGAGAAGGGAGTTAACGGTAATGTTGTACGGTTAACGGTAACGGCTGACTCGCCGACCACACGTTGCTTCGAGCTGAGGAGTTTGGAGTTAAGAAGAACATTCCTCGTTTTTACTAGGGTGTCTTGATCTTGTCTGTCCTAGCACGCGGTACTGTGAAACGTGAGCTTTGCATCACCTTTTTTTTTATAATTTATTTTATTTATTTAGTTATTTATATTTTATTTTAGGGGTAAACTATTATTTTTGTTCCTAAATTTTGCATAAAATTCGTTTTTTGTCTGAACCTTTTTTTAGAAAAACAAAATTTATGTGTAAAAATAAACTTTTCAAAGTCCATAAAAGAAAAACGAATTTTATACAAAATTTAGAGATAAAAATAATAGTTTAACATTTATTTTATAGCTTTTTATGCTCATATTCTTTTTTGAAGGGAGTATCACATTAAAGAAAATTATTCAGTAGTTTAGGACTACAAATAAATACGTAATCTTCCTCTCACATGAATGATAGGTCCCACCATATAAATATGGGTCTCACTAATTAAATTCATGGGAAGACCCATCATTCATGTGAGAGGGGGATTACACATTTATTTGTAGTCATTGACTACTAAATAATCACTTATCACATTAATGTATTCTTGGAATATTTAATAATTACTTCTCCTTTTTTAGATATAGTTTATGCAAGTCAAACTTATTTTTTGAGATATACTTAAGTTATCTTAATGGATAGAATCTAAATTCAAATTATGGGATCAATAAGATTATGATTCCAACTTATCCTAAATTTTGAACTATTTCTATAATCAATTGTTTGAATATTATTTTGGTTCTGGAAGACCTAAAGTAAAATATCCATAACCTCTACAAGATAAATCTCCAACTTTAATTAACATATACCTATTAAAATTTTCTATTAACACTAATTGTCATTATCTATTAAATCAGACATTAAAGCAAGAAACTATCTTCTTTCCCACCATTTGGCATATCAAAAGCATATAAAATGAACTAGGACAATATAATTTTATGATTAGTTAACTTCTATTTAATTGAATTTATACATTCAAAATTAAACCTCATTTCATTGTTATGATATTTTATAGATATAATTTATTTTATATTTTATGATATATGTATACTTTTACCTCTTTAAAATTCATTTGATTTATTTTAGATTATCATCCTCATGGAACACAACCTCTTCGGAAACAGAGGAAAGGTTGTGTACATCTTGCCCTCCTTAGACTGTCCTTTTTCTTTTTCTGTTTTAGATTATCATCCTAATTTTCTATTAAAGAAGATTTGATCATTTATATGTATATGATTCTTGACCCATTTTTCACTCTTATGAGGAGGAAATTTTTTAATCATTTTATATAAGCATTCTCACGCGCTGTAGGTGAGATTGAAATCCTGCAGGTTAGGTGTTCGGTAACATTTGGAGTATGAAACTATAAATAATGTACAATAAGAATGTGATAAAATTTTACAATAAATAAATGTTTTCAGTAGTTATCAAAAAAAAAAGTTTTCAGTAATGTGTTCGTACAATATAAAATTGCACAAATTTCTGTCAGTTAATTGTGAAATATTTTTATCTCTGTAAATAATTACTTTGAGAGATGTTATTTCCACACCCCATAATGATATTTCCGCTATGGTGTGGAAATATCATTTGCCATTACTTTGCAAGAAAACAGTTATTATCAATTTTAATATAAAATAATATATTAATATTAATATCAATAATATTAAAACTAAATTTTTTCAATTTGTAAAACTTAACATAAATGCTCTATAATATATTATATTTAGGAAAAAGTTTACTTCCAACCCATTAAGTGGTAACTAAATAGACAATCCACGTGTATTTTTAGTTACATGACATTTTTAATGAGTCATGTGACTTTTTTAAATATACATGTGGATAGTCTATTTGATTGACACATAGTGGGTTGGAGGAGAATAAATTCAAACCAGGTTAAAGATAAACTATATCCTTTAACTTATTCAAAGAATGATATGATTTAATTACAAACCAGTTTATAACCTAAAGTTATAAACCAATTATGTGATAACTTATAAGAACATTCATATATATTATTTAAGCAAGTCGCGTGACTCATTAAATAAGTCATGTGACTAAAAGTACACATAGATGATCTTATTAATTGTCATGTAGATTTGGACTATAAACCAGTTGTAGCCAAACTATATCCTTAAAAAAAGACAAGGTTTACGTCTAATGCAGTTTGGAGGAATTCTTCTTCAATCCATTACGTGTCATAGACTATTCACGTGTATTATTTTAAAAATCACGTGACTTATTAAATAGGTCATATAACAAAAAATATACATAAATGACCTTATATTTTTATTAGTTGCCACACATAGTAGGTTTGTACTTTGTAGTCTCAATTCGTAACCAAACTGTGTCTTAAAAATGGTTTATCATGGGACTGCACGTGACAAAAGTACAACCGTCGCTTGAGCGTGTATAGTGATGTAATTTTTAAGTCGGCTAAATAAATGCCACGACAGCAGTGACACTAAGGAGCGCATGCAGTGACACGTTGCCATAAGAATCTTGTTCTTTTGACGTCTTTGACCTGACGGGGCACGCGTTTAATCCATCTGAAAGACTAAAAGCACTTTCCTAACTTAATGAGGCATCCAGCCCATCGTTTCAGAAAAATGCTAATGCAGTCGTTCTCAGAAAAATTGAATGGCCAATTTGAAGATGTCAAAAAATAATTGTTGGTTAATGTGACAAATTTAAGATTTAAATTTGACATTTCTAAAACTATGCAATCCAATCATTATGTCAAATTTAAAATTACGTCTACAAAACTAAGAACTTTTTAAAAAAAAAAAAAATTGAAAATATCAAATTTGACATCCCACTGTCGATAAAAAAAGACATCATTTTTTTTTTTTTAATATCAATTAGAATTGGTTCATGATCTATTTATGAATTTGAAATCTTGGTTAAAGATGCTATTACTACCTTACAAAAAAAATATATATGTATATATAGTGAAAAAAAATGTGTCTTTTAACATTATTCTTATTATATTCGCTCGGAGGAGATGTATGGATACAAATTCAAAAAGTAGGTATACAAAATCAAGGTACTTCTACGTGGAATATTTTGTTTTTTGTGCACAATTGACTTTAGCTTTTGGTAAGGTAAATAAGCATCACTGAAATAAAATATATTTTTTGATTTATCACTTAAATAAAATATTAGATATACGTGTTTCAAACACATTCAAGAACACATAAATCAACACATGCGTAGTATTTTTTTTTTAATACTATTTTTAGTATGCTATTGGGAATGGGATTTTAGATACATCCCCAATAAAGAAGGGCTATTTTGTTGTCCCCAAGAGAAAAGTGATGCATGTAACACATCTTTAAAATTAAAAGGTACAACCGTGAATTAATAATTGAAATATACTTTTATATGATATACTAATTGAAATGACATCAGACAAGGTGCAGGTTTTATGACGCAAAGTTAGGTCTAGATTCTAAGGTTGTTATGATAATAAAAATTAGGTTTGATTATATATTTTGTTTTTAATATTTTTCTCACGTTTTAAAATGGTTTACATTTTTAAAAATGTTTTATTTTAATCCTTATACTTTTAAATTTATTTTAAAAAAATTCATACGGTAAACTATTAAACTATTGGGAGCAGAAAGGTTCGTTTGGACAATAAGTGACTTTTTGACACAAACTTAAAAAGTATAAAAACTAATATAAAACATTTTAAAGAATCGAAACTATTTTAAAATATAAGATAAATGTTGAGGACTAAAATAAAATATTTAAAAAGATAGAAACCATTTTAAAACATAAGACAAAAGTTAAGATTAATTGAATAATTAAACCTACAAATTATGAAATTAATTGTTAATTCATAAACTTTATGGGATCATCTACAAATTTTCTTTCTTCATTTTGTTGGAATGGATAATCTGTGATTTTCTTTTTTGAAACCATTTGCAAATTTTACCAAACACATTTTAAAATGTGGTTTTTTTAAGTCATGCTTAGCAGTAGATCTCCTAAGCATGACCAACTTAAAGACGAAGAATACTCCTTCCAATTCAAAGCCACACCATGGTTGGACTGACAGTGATATTAGTTATTTACACGGACAGTAATAGCCTAATATGCCAACAGAAGTTGCATAACTGGTTCGCAAAATTCTGCTTACAGTGAAAGCATTGTGACTTGACATTGATGTTTGTAAAAAGCTTTATTTGACTCTGTTGTCATCACCACCGTCATAGACTTCTTTTCATACTATCATTCGATTCATTCCCTCAAATGGCTGTATGCACATCCAAACTTTCACCATCGCTTCTTCAAGCAATCAAAGTCCTTGCATCAAGAAGAATTTCAATTTGAAAATTGCAATTTTTGTTTGACCCTCCAAAGGAAAAAAACAAAACAAAATCATGATACACCTTTACCTTTTGCTTAAAAACAAAAATATATATATGGTGTGTTTTGAAAACAAAAATGTTTATTAAGCAAAAAAGATGGTATTTAGATTTTCATCATTTAAAATCTCATTAATCTGCAATTTCAAATTTTGATTCTTGGGATGTTATGTACATTAAAGGTATTTGTAAACTTTTTCTATCATTTCTTTTGTAATTTTTTTCCCATTTCAAATTTCAATTATTAATGGAGTCCACTAATTTGTCTAAGTTTTGAAGTTGAATATTCAACTTGTATCTTTTGCAACTCATTCAAAAATGGAATAAAGCATCAATAATTGAGTCTGGCAATAAATCTCGACAACACAATTCCAGTATTAGGTCTCACACTGATTTATCGTCTTCACTTCTACTCAAACGTCATCATCACACCCAATTGCATAAATTACCATCAATGAAGAGATTCTAAAGAATCATGACAATCAAACCCAGCATGGGCGATTTTGTCGCTATGGGTTTATAGGCTTTGAATGATTGATTGGCAA
>OU015765.1:38204724-38282994 GCA_907173295.1 Fagus sylvatica
ATATCTATTTATAATATCTATTTCTATTGGGAAAAAGTTTATTTCCAACCCAATTTGAAAGAATTACTCCAAACTAGATTGGTGTCACCACTCACAAGTTGAAAAGTATTCTGGTAATGTGCATTGACCAACTTAATTCACTCTTAACCTCGTTACCCTCTCTATCAAATGTAAACCCTTCAGACTCTCTCTCTCTCTCTCTCTCTCTCTCTCTCTCTCTCTCTCTCTCTCTCTCTCTCTCTCTCTCTCTCTCTCTCTCTCTCTCTCTCTCTCTCTCTCTCTCTCTCTCTCTCTCTCTCTCTCTCTCTCTCTCTCTCTCATCGGTCCAAATGCCCCATTCCATTCTATCTCACTCCTCTTTGTCAGTTCTCATCTACGTCCTCTCTCTCTGTCCGTCCCTAACCCCTATTGCCTCTACTGCTTCCAATCCCTCTACCTCTTGCCTCTGCCGCTTCCAGTCCATCAAATTTTGTGTCTTGATGAGTTGTATTAGTTCTTAATGATACAAATGCTTTACAACGATTAAAGGCTAGGTAATGGGGGATAGAGAATTAATTGGAAGGAAATAGGCTTAAGGGTGATTTAAGTTGGTCATTGCACATGAGCAGGACACTTGTCAATTTGTGAGATGCCATATAAATCAATTACCCAAAATGAACATGTTACATACAAGTTTCTTATATTTTATAAACTGTGGATGTATGGAGATTAAACCATGTGATAACTTTTGATGGGCTTAGGTACATACATAGTAGTTTCTTATGTACGTAAACCTTGGAAGCAAGGATACACGACGGATTATGATTGATAGAGCACACAAAAAAAATCGGTCTAAAATTCCAAAATTGACCACAAGTCTAAAATTCATATTTTAAATGGTCAAGATGAAATTAGGGGTAAATTAGTATTTTTCTAATAAACAATCAATGCATCCAGCAAGGTTTTTCTCGGTTCACAAACCTAACCAAACTATTGTAGTGAATAGGCACTCTCGTTTTACCAGCAGACAAAAATGAGTTTTTTTCAAGCCGATCAACTTTCTTATTTTTTTTTTTTTAAATTATCTTGGTGTGAAATAAACCAGAACTTTAATTAAAAAAATCAATAAAGGTTCACTATCACCTCGAGAGATACAATTAATTCAGAAAAACCTTTTATACTAATATCTGTGTATTATTTTTTTTTAAACATTGTTAAGGGCTCCTTTTTCTTCATTGCCACATGCCTTAATGCCCACTTGGAGGCCATATAATCACAATGCAAGAAATTGGGCTAAATCAAGTGCAAAGACCAAGTCAAGAACTCCAACTTTATCTACAAGGCAGGGCTTTATCCCCTCTTTCTCTACATGCAACGGGCTCTCATTGAGCCCAATTACTTCACTTCATGCAAACATCCATAATTGATCGGCCCACGTTAAAACAACAAGAGTATTTTCTAACAAATTCATTGATTGAGTGATATGATTGCCCATAGCATTTTTACACCAAATAATGTGATCAAAAATTGTTCTCTGTCTCAGAATTCTGAAAGTATGGAAAGGATGCAGAGAATTCCATTTTTTTATCAAAGATTATACGAGTTCATAAGTCACAAAACAAAACACATACTCAAGATGATTGATAGAAGTCCTGCATCACAAGTATATACAACTCCAACATAGAGCAAAACATGAATAGAAAAACTATAAAAGAATATCCTTTAAACATTGGTATATCTGGCAACAGGACACAACATTATTCAATGAATCCTTTGGCTAATTTTGCAGCATATGACCCTTCTGTAAAATGTAAAATGAAAAACTAAATAACTAACAAAGTATAACTGAAATAAAGAAAAACTAAATAACTAGAACTGATTCAGTTAGCCGTTATATGGTATAACTGAAATACAAAACTGTCCTAACAGACTTAACTATCTTCTCTGTCCAATAAGTATCCAACAAGTTAATGAGAAAAAATTGATCCCCATGTAACACTATTTATTAGATGGATTGTTGGCTTTTGACAAAATATCAGGGCTGTGTTACATAATGACATTGTAAACTTCAAGATAATTGTATAAGCGTTTGATTTCCTTTCTCCAGCTAAGGGTATATTTGGGGCTCATCATTTTTCAATGCTAGAGCTGCAATCAAAATTTTATGCAACAAAAAAATGTAGCGGGAATTGTATTATTTGTTTTTTGGTATCACATACCATATAAATCAACTACCAAAAAGAACATGTTATAACTACAAATAATAAACATGTCTTTGGTGGCCTGAAGTACAATGGCTATTCGCCTTTTTTCTTTCCAGGTAAATAAACATATAAAAAATGCTTTCTAACAAATTCAGTGATTGAGTGAAATGATTATGTACACCCTTAGCCATTTTAAAACCAAAGAATGTGATAAAAAAATTGTTCATTGTCTCATAATTACTGAAAGTATGGAAAGGATGCAGAATTCCATTTTCTTTAATCAAGATTAATAGAGTGCCAGTACCGGGTCCGGGTGCATAAGTCACAAAACAAAACACATACCCAAGAGGATTGATAGAAGTCCTGATAGCTATATCATAGAACACATAGAACAAAACATGTAAAGAAAAACACTGGTGAGAAAGTATCTCTAAAAGAACAGAGGTGATAGCCTATCATGATGCCATTGAAATACTAATTGGCAAGAATACACTACATTATTCGATGAAACCATTGACTAATTTTGCAGAATATCACCCTTTAAAATGTAACAAAGTCTTTATTTCCATTATTGGCTTGATAGAAGTCCTGCATCACATCCAACATAGAAGAAAACATGTATAGAAAACTATAAAAGAACATCCTATCATCATGAATATCAGCCACTTGTATATTTGGCCCTATAAACGCCAAGCAGAAGCCGATATCAGATTCCTGCCCTTCCAGTTCAAGAGCTGAGCCCCATCCTCCTCCACTACCGTATAATGTCCTGATGATGGATATGGATGCATCGACCGCAGTTTCGGATTGTCTGCGGGCAATGGATATTGGCTAAACCCTGCCTCCGCTTTCAATCTCAAACTCCACTTGGTGAAGCAACTCATGACGCAGTCAACCATATTCTTATCCTCCTCACACGCAATAAGATTCACTATCTCTCTGGCTAAGCAATACTTCTGGACAATGATATTTTCATCAATTGACTCAAACAAAGCCAAGTAGTAGGCTAGAGTTTCTTCAAACCTATCCACAGAAAGGGATATCTGCTTGTGTTTAATTCTTGCTCCATTAAGGTGAATATCTTGGGAGAAAGTGACCTTACCATTGTAAGAAGCGTATCCGCTCAGATTTTTTACATCAACACTCCCATCCGGGATAGTGGTGGAGCTTCAGAGGGCAAGCTTACAGCCAAAGCCTCCCCCAGGCCTGAGATTCAAGCATCTCATGTGTTACCATGGGAGCAAAAACTGGCAATCCATTGAATTCAATTTCGATGTTATGCTTCCACAGGACATTGCGGCCAATATTCGTGCCCCTACCTTCCTCCAAACCCTTCACCATGACGGGCGTGAAGGGAAACAGGATCATCAATCCCCTGTAATCCGCACATGGGGAGGCCCCTCCAGGCCGTGCTGCAAGCTCTTCAATTAGATATTCCCACTGGAATCCCATGACCAATCTGAAAATCTATGATGTGGATCTGTTCCTCATTCTCTCATTGCGCCAGCAATAGCACAATTGGCTGCCCAGTAACAAAAGTTTAGGATGGGGCAGATTTCAGAAAGGATATACTTATATTGACGTAAGTACTGGCATTCAACCTCTTCATCTCTAATGCGATCGTAAAAGTAATTCTCTGATTTTCCTATTTCCAGCGCCTTCGCTAACAGCCCTTGAATCAAATAGATTCCAACTCGCTCTATTGCTTCTCCCCTAACTGATACAACATTTGTTGCCAGTGCAATTAGATGGTTAAAATCATCCATATTGTTCTTAGAGAGAGCATCAGCACAAGCGATCAGCAATTGCTTCACGTCATCGAGGGGGAAATTCATTGACATCTTTGTAACAGTGTGCGATTGAGTATTGAAAGAAATCAGTAATTGCCTAAGATCCACTGGGGGGCAATCTTTGAAGACACTTCTTGTTCTTCTACTTCTTCCATCACTTAGGTATTCAAAGAAACTAACAATGAGTATTGAAAGAAACTAAGAGTGAGTGAATGAGAGAATGAGAGAGAAGCTGATTCTCATTACCTTTTACGATTAGTTCTGTATTTATATTATAAAGAAAACAGAGCTACAGAGCTTAACAAAGCTAAAGAAAAACTAACTAACTAGAAACTGATTCAGTTGGTGGTTATAGAGTATAACGGAAATACAGAGCTGTCTTTAACAGGTTGTTGTTGTTGGGTATAAAATTTAGGCCTAAACTACTACCTAAGCCGTAGGAAAGTTCTTAGTAATGCTAAGATTTTAGCAAATGAAATGCTTTTATGTCAATTTGGTGAGAAAATGAATGTCACTCGGCCCAAATTCAAAAGTCCAATTACGTAGTCATAATATCATTCATAAAAAGTAATTAAATTGTATGCTGGTCATTACGCATGAAAACTTGTCTCTGATGGTATGGTAGACTAAAATAAATTAATATATCAATTTCAACATTCTAATAAGAACACAATAATAATGGGTGTTACTACTTATCTCAAATGGTTGTGACGTTGGAAAGTACAACATACAGAAATCATAAATCATGTTGAATTAGTATTATTATTGATATGATGCGAGTTAATCTTGTTTCCCTAAGAATGATAGATCAATCACAATTGCATAAAATGGCGAGTCTAACCTGAGTTTATGTTAAAATTAGATGAAGAGAACATTGCTTTAGAATTTGAAGCATCTACCAAATGAAGAAAGAAAAAAAAAATAGCTAAAATGGCAAATAGATTCCCAGGATATGTTTGCTCCTCGCCATACTTGTTATGAGGTATGTTTGCGCCTCATGAGCCATTATGAGTTGAGTTTTATAGTCAAAAAAGAATTCAAGCTCTATTGTCGAATCACGTTATAGTTTAGAATAAATCTTAAAATAAACACTAAAATAAAACATGTCTTTGGAGGCCTGAAGTACAATGGCTATTCTCCATTATAAACAACAAGGTGACAATTCTTTCCAGGTAAATAAACATAGAAAGACATTTTCTAACAAATTCAGTGATTTGAGTAATGATTATGTACACCCTTAGCATTTGTACACCAAAAATGTGATAAAAAATTATTCTTTGTCTCAGAATTACTGAAAGTAAGGAAAGGATGCAGAATTCCCTTTTGATAAGATTATAAGAGAGCCAGTACCAGGTGCTTAAGTCACAAAACAAAAAACATACGTAAGATGATTGAGAACTCCTGCATCACAAATATATACAACTCCAACATAGAACAAAATATGTATAGAAAAACACTGGTGCGAAAGTATCTAATAAAAGAACAGAGGTGATAGCCTCAGTGGTATGGGAATACTATATCATCACAAATGTTAGCCATTTGAATACTTGGCAATAATACAAAACATTATCTCATGTATCCATTGGCTAATTTTGCAGCATATCATCCTTCTATACCATGTGGAAATCTCAATATCAAGAGCCTAAAAAATGTAAAAAATGTTTATTTCCATGACTACCTCGACCTTTCTTCTTTCTATTATCATTGCCAAGCAGAAGCTGATATCAGATTCCTGTCCTTCCAGCCCAAAAGCATAGCCCCATCCTTTTCCACTAGCGTATAATGTTCCGAATAACACCTAAGAAGGCTCTTTATCACAGAATTGACATAGGTGCTCAATGGATATTGGCGGAAACCTGCCATTGTCAATCTAGACTTCCACTTGCCGAAGAGCTCATGACGCTCCACCCTCTCCTTTCCCTCACAAGCAATAATGTTCACGATATCCCTGGCCAAACAATGCTGCTCCACGTTGATACGATCCTTGCTGTTTCTTGGCAGGGTGACATCAATGGACTCGAACATTGCTAAGTAGTAGTCTAGAGTTTCCACAAACCTATGGTAGAAAGGGGTTGTGTTTGTATTTGATTCTTGCTCCACCAAAGTGACTACCTTGGGAGAAAGTGACTTTACCATTCTCAGAAGCTCATCTCTGGGATTGTTCACGTCTACACTCTCATCCGGGGTGTGGTGGAGCTGCAGAGGGAAGTTTACAGCCAAAGCCTCACCAGGCCTGACATTAAGCATATCCCGTGTGATATCTGGAGCAAAAACTGGGACACCATGAAACTCAACTGGGATGTTAAATTTCGAAGAAATTGCTGCCAACCGTTTCCCTACTGCCTCCAACCCATCACCACGGGCATACTTGTTAACAGGATCATCAATCCCTGTAATCCGCACATGGGGAGCCCCTCCAGGGCGTGCTGCAAGCGCTTGAAGGAGAGTCATCCACTGGGTTCCCTGAGCAATCTGAAAATCTATGATGTGGATGCGGTCCTCATATTTGCATGCATCAGCAATGGCACCATTCGCTGCCATGTAACCAAATTTTAAGTAGGGGCAGATTTCATAAAGCATTTGCATGTATGAAAGTAAGTCCTTGCTTTCAGGCTCTCTACACCTAAGGGCATGGTAAATGTTTGTCCCTGATGCCTCCTTCCTTGCCACCAGCCCTTCCACCATGTAAGCACCAAGACGCTGGATTGGTTCTCCTGTGATAGACACAGCAGCTCTAGCCTTTTCAATCAAATTATCAAAATCAACCATCTTGTTCTCAGAGAGAGCTTTAGCACAAGCAATCAGCAATTGCTTAAGATTCCCCAGGGGGAAACCCTGCAAAGACTCTTCATCAATCGCTTTGTGACGTTGCTCTGCACGAACAACTTCACCTGATTGCGTAGGCGTAGGAACAAATGAGGGCTGGGAGTGAAACACATGCACCCCCTGTGGTTCCTGGCTCCATGACCTAGATCTTTGGTTAGTTGTCTCTGGTATACTAATTTCCCTTGTAGTGACTTCTTCTTCATCATCAGGCCCCATTAAAGCAGTTTCTATATCCAATAAAACGTGTTTTATGTTCTGACTACAATTTGCATTCTGTGTAAAAAAAGCCTCACCTGAATGGAGCTGTAGACCGTCTTGACGACAGTCTATAGAAGGCCTTGGCCTGTAAAAATAATTGTTGCTTTCAAGTGAAGAGTTACAGGAAGGGCTGGCTCCTGAGAGATTCTCTGTGGAGCTGTGCTGCTCCTGGCTGTCACTTAGAGCAGTGATGGTATCAGTATCAAACTGAGTCGAAAAGGGTGAGTTCGGTGAGTTTCCTATATCAAACTTCAAGGATCCAAGTAGTCTATTAGGTATTGATGGAACAGTGGGATGAGAAGATGTGAAAGATATGCCTGCACCAGTCACTCCAAGTCCAAAAAACGGGCGCGAGTCCATGCTATGAGGTTCGCATCAGCAGATTATGTAATAAGAATTCTTTATAATAGCCCAGCAGATCAGGAAAGAATCAGCCTTTGCCCTTCTCCAAAGAAAAACACTCAGCAAGTCACAACCTTCAGCTTAGGATCCAAACTCTTTAACCTTCAAGATTATAACCAAAACTGCAACACCAAACAAAGAAACAGCTAAGTTCTCCCTCAAAATTCATGTTTGAAAAAAGCAAGATAGCAATTACAGCTCTGATTCAAAGTCAAGCAATCGACAAAGTACCATATCATATCCAAAATTAGGAGAGCTTACACATACAAAAAAGCAAGAGAGAGAAAGAACTAAAATAACAACAAAGCTAGATGGCATATCTATTATCTATGGCCATATAATTGCTGCAAAAAAAAAAATTTGATTTATTTTTGTGATAAACTAAGCAGTCTAAAAACCTCTCAGCTTACCAAAAAAAACATAATCAATTTTGAAGTGAAGGGTCATTTAATGGACAACACAGCCATACCCTTTTATGCTTGAAAATTAGTACATTCATATACCCTGGCAAACTAGGAAATCATCACCAAAGCGCTAACTTTCCTGCCTAAAATTTTTCCTTATTAAAATGATTAATACCCCATGAAGAATTTTGCTACACAGCTTCAAATTTTCGAACAACTAATTATTTTTTACAAAAAAACGCCTATACTGAAATCGATAGCAAACTTCAAAGATGACAGCTTTAAGTTGCAAAAATTTCAGCAATGATTCTAAATATCAATCTTTACTTGCATTAATTCATCCTAAAACACACAGAATCCAAAAAAATAAATAAATTGATAATTGCATCATAGGAATTGAATATTTCAAAGAAAACAGAAATGATAACAATACTAAAAAAACCATCTTTACTAGCATAACAAAAACGAAAATAAAATTCAACTACAATCACAACTACCTCACTGTTTTTAGAATCCCAATAAACACAAACCCCATAACCCAATTAAACCCAAGCTTAAGTTAAGTTTGTTCATTTCCTCACACACAAAACGTGAAAAATACAAAACAAGAACATAGACTAAAGTTGCTAAATTTACCTGAAATTTCTTTGTGGGAGAAAATATGGACTTTCTTTGGTTTGGGTCTTCGGCGTATTCAATGGTCAAAGACTTTTTTTTTCTTCTTCTTTTACTTTTTCTTGAGTTGGGTTTGGAGGAGGGGTTGAAGGAAGAGTTTCGAAAGAGCAAGAAGCGCAGACAGTAATGTATTTATAGAGATAGAAAAAGAGAGAGAGAGAAGGGAGTTAACGGTAATGTTGTACGGTTAACGGTAACGGCTGACTCGCCGACCACACGTTGCTTCGAGCTGAGGAGTTTGGAGTTAAGAAGAACATTCCTCGTTTTTACTAGGGTGTCTTGATCTTGTCTGTCCTAGCACGCGGTACTGTGAAACGTGAGCTTTGCATCACCTTTTTTTTTATAATTTATTTTATTTATTTAGTTATTTATATTTTATTTTAGGGGTAAACTATTATTTTTGTTCCTAAATTTTGCATAAAATTCGTTTTTTGTCTGAACCTTTTTTTAGAAAAACAAAATTTATGTGTAAAAATAAACTTTTCAAAGTCCATAAAAGAAAAACGAATTTTATACAAAATTTAGAGATAAAAATAATAGTTTAACATTTATTTTATAGCTTTTTATGCTCATATTCTTTTTTGAAGGGAGTATCACATTAAAGAAAATTATTCAGTAGTTTAGGACTACAAATAAATACGTAATCTTCCTCTCACATGAATGATAGGTCCCACCATATAAATATGGGTCTCACTAATTAAATTCATGGGAAGACCCATCATTCATGTGAGAGGGGGATTACACATTTATTTGTAGTCATTGACTACTAAATAATCACTTATCACATTAATGTATCTTGGAATATTTAATAATTACTTCTCCTTTTTTAGATATAGTTTATGCAAGTCAAACTTATTTTTTGAGATATACTTAAGTTATCTTAATGGATAGAATCTAAATTCAAATTATTGGATCAATAAGATTATGATTCCAACTTATCCTAAATTTTGAACTATTTCTATAATCAATTGTTTTAATATTATTTTGGTTCTGGAAGACCTAAAGTAAAATATCCATAACCTCTACAAGATAAATCTCCAACTTTAATTAACATATACATATTAGAATTCTCTATTAACACTGATTGTCATTATCTATTAAATCAGACATTAAAACAAGAAACTATCTTCTTTCCCACCATTTGGCATATCAAAAGCATATAAAATGAACTAGGACAATATAATTTTATGATTAGTTAACTTCTATTTAATTGAATTTATACATTCAAAATTAAACCTATTTCATTGTTATGATATTTTATAGATATAATTTATTTTATATTTTATGATATATGTATACTTTTACCTCTTTAAAATTCATTTGATTTATTTTAGATTATCATCCTCATGGAACACAACCTCTTTGGAAACAGAGGAAAGGTTGTGTATTTCTTTGATTTTTTTTTTTTTCTTTTTTAATTTATTCTATATTAGGTTTTAATTTTTTAAGTAACTATTATTTTTTTTCCTAAATTTTGCATGAAATTCATTTTTCGTTTTGAACTTTTTTTTAAAAAAACGAAATTCATGTGTAAAAACGAACTATTAAATTTTAAAAACGAATTTTTCAAAGTCCTAGAAAAACGAATTTCATATAAAATTTAGAGACGAAAACAATAGTTTAACCTTTATTTTATAACTTTTTATGCTCATATTCTTTTTTAAAGGAAGTATCACATTAACGTAATCTCCCTCTTACATGAATGGTGGGTCCTACTATAAATTTAATTAGTGAGACCCATCATTTATGTAAGAGAGGAATTACGCATTTATTTGTAGTCATTGACTACTGAATAATAAATATATTCTTGGAATATTGAATAATTACTTCTTCTTTTTTAGATAAAGTTTATTCAAGTCAAACTTATTTTTTGAGATATACTTAAGTTATCTTAATGGATAGAATCTAAATTCAAATTATTGGATCAATAAGATTATGATTCCAACTTATCTAAATTTTGAACTATTTCTATAATCAATTGTTTTAATATTATTTTGGTTTTGGAAACCTAAAGTAAAAATGCATAACCTCTACAAGATAAATCTCCAACTTTATAACATATAAATTAGAATTTCTATTAACACTGATTGTCATTATCTATTAAATCAGACATTAAAACAAGAAACTATCTTCTTTCCCACCATTTGGCATATCAAAAGCATATAAAATGAACTAGGACAATATAATTTTATGATTAGTTAACTTCTATTTAATTGAATTTATACATTCAAAATTAAATCTCATTTCATTGTTATGATATTTTATAGATATAATTTATTTTATATTTTATGATATATGTATACTTTTACCTCTTTAAAATTCATTTGATTTATTTTAGATTATCATCCTCATGGAACACAACCTCTTCGGAAACAGAGGAAAGGTTGTGTACATCTTGCCCTCCTTAGACTGTCCTTTTTCTTTTTCTGTTTTAGATTATCATCCTAATTTTCTATTAAAGAAGATTTGATCATTTATATGTATATGATTCTTGACCCATTTTTCACTCTTATGAGGAGGAAATTTTTTAATCATTTTATATAAGCATTCTCACGCGCTGTAGGTGAGATTGAAATCCTGCAGGTTAGGTGTTCGGTAACATTTGGAGTATGAAACTATAAATAATGTACAATAAGAATGTGATAAAATTTTACAATAAATAATGTTTTCATAGTTATCAAAAAAAAAAGTTTTCAGTAATGTGTTCGTACAATATAAAATTGCACAAATTTCTGTCAGTTAATTGTGAAATATTTTTATCTCTGTAATTACTTTGAGAGATGTTATTTCCACACCCCATAATGATATTTCCGCTATGGTGTGGAAATATCATTTGCCATTACTTTGCAAGAAAACAGTTATTATCAATTTTAATATAAAATAATATATTAATATTAATATCAATAATATTAAAACTAAATTTTTTCAATTTGTAAAACTTAACATAAATGGGCTCTATAATATATTATATTTAGGAAATAGTTTACTTCCAATCCATTAAATGATAACTAAATAAACAATCTACGTGTATTTTTAGTTACATTACCTTTTTAGTGAGTCGTGTAACTTTTTTAAATAATACATGTGGAATAGTCTATTTGATTGACACGTAATGGGTTGGAGGAGAATTCTTTCAAATCGGATTGGAGATAAACTATATCTTTTAACTTATTCAAAGAATGATATGATTTAATTACAAACCAGTTTATAGCCTAAAGCTATAAACTAATTATGTGGTAACTTATAAGAACATTTATATATATTATTTAAGCAAGTCGTGTGACTCATTAAATAAGTCATATGACTAAAAATATACATGAATGATCTTATTAATTACCATGTAGATTTGGACTATAAACCAGTTGTAGCCAAACTATATCCTTAAAAAAAGACAAGGTTTACGTCTAATGCAGTTTGGAGGAATTCTTCTTCAATCCATTATGTGTCATAGACTATTTACGTATATTATTTTAAAAATCACGTGTTGTATTAAATAGGTCATATAACAAAAAATATACATAAATGACCTTATATTTTTATTAGTTGTCACACATAGGTTTGTACTTTGTAGCCTCAATTCGTAACCAAACTGTCTTAAAAATGGTTTATCATGGGACTGCACGTGACAAAAGTACAACCGTCGCTTGAGCGTGTATAGTGATGTAATTTTTAAGTCGGCTAAATAAATGCCACGACAGCAGTGACACTAAGGAGCGCATGCAGTGACACGTTGCCATAAGAATCTTGTTCTTTTGACGTCTTTGACCTGACGGGGCACGCGTTTAATCCATCTGAAAGGCTAAAAGCACTTTCCTAACTTAATGAGGCATCCAGCCCATCGTTTCAGAAAAATGCTAATGCAGTCGTTCTCAGAAAAATTGAATGGCCAATTTGAAGATGTCAAATAATTGTTGGTTAATGTGACAAATTTAAGATTTAAATTTGACATTTCTAAAACTATGCAATCCAATCATTATGTCAAATTTAAAATTACGTCTACAAAACTAAGAACTTTTTAAAAAAAAAAAAAATTGAAAATATCAAATTTGACATCCCACTGTCGATAAAAAAAGACATCATTTTTTTTTTTTTAATATCAATTAGAATTGGTTCATGATCTATTTATGAATTTGAAATCTTGGTTAAAGATGCTATTACTACCTTACAAAAAAAAATATATGTATATATAGTGAAAAAAAATGTGTCTTTTAACATTATTCTTATTATATTCGCTCGGAGGAGATGTATGGATACAAATTCAAAAAGTAGGCATACAAAATCAAGGTACTTCTACGTGGAATATTTTGTTTTTTGTGCACAATTGACTTTAGCTTTTGGTAAGGTAAATAAGCATCACTGAAATAAAATATATTTTTTGATTTATCACTTAAATAAAATATTAGATATACGTGTTTCAAACACATTCAAGAACACATAAATCAACACATGCGTAGTATTTTTTTTTTAATACTATTTTTAGTATGCTATTGGGAATGGGATTTTAGATACATCCCCAATAAAGAAGGGCTATTTTGTTGTCCTCCAAGAGAAAAGTGATGCATGTAACACATCTTTAAAATTAAAAGGTACAACCGTGAATTAATAATTGAAATATACTTTTATATGATATACTAATTGAAATGACATCAGACAAGGTGCAGGTTTTATGACGCAAAGTTAGGTCTAGATTCTAAGGTTGTTATGATAATAAAAATTAGGTTTGATTATATATTTTGTTTTTAATATTTTTCTCACGTTTTAAAATGGTTTACATTTTTAAAAATGTTTTATTTTAATCCTTATACTTTTAAATTTATTTTAAAAAAATTCATACGGTAAACTATTGGGAGCAGAAAGGTTCGTTTGGACAATAAGTGACTTTTTGACACAAACTTAAAAAGTATAAAAACTAATATAAAACATTTTAAAGAATCGAAACTATTTTAAAATATAAGATAAATGTTGAGGACTAAAATAAAATATTTAAAAAGATAGAAACCATTTTAAAACATAAGACAAAAGTTAAGATTAATTGAATAATTAAACCTACAAATTATGAAATTAATTGTTAATTCATAAACTTTATGGGATCATCTACAAATTTTCTTTCTTCATTTTGTTGGAATGGATAATCTGTGATTTTCTTTTTTGAAACCATTTGCAAATTTTACCAAACACATTTTAAAATGTGGTTTTTTTAAGTCATGCTTAGCAGTAGATCTCCTAAGCATGACCAACTTAAAGACGAAGAATACTCCTTCCAATTCAAAGCCACACCATGGTTGGACTGACAGTGATATTAGTTATTTACACGGACAGTAATAGCCTAATATGCCAACAGAAGTTGCATAACTGGTTCGCAAAATTCTGCTTACAGTGAAAGCATTGTGACTTGACATTGATGTTTGTAAAAAGCTTTATTTGACTCTGTTGTCATCACCACCGTCATAGACTTCTTTTCATACTATCATTCGATTCATTCCCTCAAATGGCTGTATGCACATCCAAACTTTCACCATCGCTTCTTCAAGCAATCAAAGTCCTTGCATCAAGAAGAATTTCAATTTGAAAATTGCAATTTTTGTTTGACCCTCCAAAGGAAAAAAACAAAACAAAATCATGATACACCTTTACCTTTTGCTTAAAAACAAAAATATATATATGGTGTGTTTTGAAAACAAAAATGTTTATTAAGCAAAAAAGATGGTATTTAGATTTTCATCATTTAAAATCTCATTAATCTGCAATTTCAAATTTTGATTCTTGGGATGTTATGTACATTAAAGGTATTTGTAAACTTTTTCTATCATTTCTTTTGTAATTTTTTTCCCATTTCAAATTTCAATTATTAATGGAGTCCACTAATTTGTCTAAGTTTTGAAGTTGAATATTCAACTTGTATCTTTTGCAACTCATTCAAAAATGGAATAAAGCATCAATAATTGAGTCTGGCAATAAATCTCGACAACACAATTCCAGTATTAGGTCTCACACTGATTTATCGTCTTCACTTCTACTCAAACGTCATCATCACACCCAATTGCATAAATTACCATCAATGAAGAGATTCTAAAGAATCATGACAATCAAACCCAGCATGGGCGATTTTGTCGCTATGGGTTTATAGGCTTTGAATGATTGATTGGCAAAAATCAACGAAAAAACTAACAGTGTAGAGATTGAAGATGGTTGAAAATATAGTCGTGGTGGTGGAAGCATCCAAGATTCGAATTCTCCTCCCCTAACCATCGAATTATCTAAAAAGAAAAACAAATGATGATATAACTCCAAGATTTGGCTACGAATACCATGCCCAAAAACATGATACACTTTTTTTTTTTTACCATAAAGTTCTAATTGTTAGTTTGAGTATTTGCATAACCTTGACTGCTTTGCTTATGGATAAGATAAAGCATGTTAATTAATACAAAATTAATTTGAGGATGGTCTATAATCGACTAAACTAGAATAGTGGAACTTCTCTTACCATATATAAAAAGTTTAACAAAGTTGAAAGCAATTTTCGTACCAATTTAGAAAAATGATCTTGATAGGCACATGCCACACTCTTTATGTGCGGAAAACAATAATTAAGAGTGATTACCTGATTGGCATTTGCCACGCCCTTCTTATCTTAGACGATAATATGCAGCCTCATGTAAGATATAATCCCACTTTACTGTTTTCTTTTGTCTAATCTTTAAATAATAGATAACCCATGAATATGTCACGATTTTGCTTTTGTCATCATCATATAATAATAGAAAGATAAGGAAAATGAAAGATTGTGTGGGAGTTCAAGCTCAAGAACATGCACCTAGAAAGAATGTGGAACTCATTTCTCTTTTTAGGAATGGTTAACTTCAAAAGATGATGTGTATCACTTGCTTTTATGTTATTGTGCACGTCCAAAGTAGCACTGGATCTCAAGTACTAACTTTATATATTAGTACTTATCATTAACTCCTAATTTCAAAGAACTTTCCTATTTCACACGACCATCTAATTAAGTTGATTCCACTAATACCATTCAGCTTTTTGAAGGTGCCCACCAGCTTAAAAGTTACTCTAATAAAGTTTGCTAGAGATAATAACGCATATTTTAGATGGATTTTCTTTTTTACTATTCTTTTTCCAAAAATAAAAGGATCCCAACTCCCACTAAATCAATAGTGGTTGAAAGTTGAAACCAAAAATTTCTTTTTGATAAAAATGAGAATGATGAGAAACCAACATGATATAAAGGCCGATGGTGATCTTTTATTTACACGTTTAATGTCATTATTTCCTTCTTGTTATCTCCCTAATCCCTATGCTTAGTATCAGAAATATTATTTAAAAAAACAGCACATTTATTCGAGTATAAATGAGGGCTGCTTGTGAACATATTTACATATGAGTGATTATTTAGTTCCCCTCTCACATGAATGGTAAGTCTCACCACATAAATGATAGGTCCTATTAATTAAATTCATTGTAGGGCTCACTACTATGTGAGAAAGGAGACTACACATTTATTTGTATTGTTTGTACTCAGAATGAAAACAACATCAACATAGCTTAATTATATATGCGGCAAAATAAAACCAAACACATTTATTCGGGTTTATATGAGAGTTGCTTGTGTACATATTTACATGTAGTGTTTGTACTCCAAATAAAAGCAACATCAGCTAGCTTAATTATATATGCGGCAAAATAAAACCATGCCAATACGGAATCAAAAAGTTTATGAACACAACAAAATTTTACAATATTTTTTCACAATAAGTTGAAGTGACTTATTGTGAGTTGTGGTAGACCCAATGTAAATTTATTTTTTTTTTTTTTTTTATTTTTATTTTTTTAAGTTGTGATGGGCTAACTCCTTGGTTTGTTATAAAAATGTTATGAAATTTGTTGTATTCATAAAATAACTTATACGATATATGTCATGTGAAGTGATATCAAGATCTATTAAAGAACGCAAAGGTCGTGAAATGTGATGCCTTCTCATTTTGGAAATAGATAAAGCCAAGCCCAATGAAATTCAAATAATGACAAAAAGTAATTGAAAATTATAAAAGGGAAAGATGAAGGGGAAAAAAAAGACATGAAGATCAAATTATTAAGCATTCTTATTTTGTATTATTAGATTTAAACTTAGCATTAGCCTTAGGAGTAATATAATATGACAGTTAGTTTGACATCTATAATAGATTAAATTGATTAATTGAGCGAGAATTCTGTCCAGTGATGTCCCCCTCCCTCAATTGATTCATCATTTTATGAGGGTATAAGTTCGATCTCTCTCATACAAATTAGATTAGGAGTAGAATATTGAGTGAGGATTCTTACTCAATCTGCACTGTTGGATTTATATTAAATGCATGTAAGTTTTCATCATTTCAAGTGTAACTTTTTTATTTGGCATTTGATTGCATTATTGTGTTTCAAAATCCTCATAATTGAAACAATTACAAACCCACGACAACAAAAAAAATCATACACATACATTTAATAAACAACTAGACGTTAACCCAAACATTATTGTTATCCAAGAAAAAACAAGTCCACAACTATGATGAAGAATCATGTTACCCTTATACGAATATAAAATTTACTTCAAATGTTGGTGATCACACTAGACAAAAATAATAATATCTCTTTACTCTTATTATATTTCGAACTTTTGTCACCTCCCTTCTCATCCAATGGTATGGCGTGTGCTCCCCCCCTTTTTGTTTTTGGGTGAAGGCCAAGAAGAACAGTCTAATTGAAAGTCTAAAACAAAATGACTTTGGCTACAACTTACAAGTAGTTAAATACCAACTAGACAATATTACAGCCTTCATAAACAATATATACCATTACACAAATATTAAATTTCATAGTGCATCAACGCGTATTCAAAATTTGGTCAACTTAATCGTTCTTGTTTAACTTGGATTACTTCTTTTTCTTCAGTCTTCCCAAATATTTTCATTGGTCTTGGATAATTCGATTATAGGAGTACTCACCTTCACGTGTTTCAACAAAAAAATTGATACCATATATATGGTCAAGAACAAATTTGTATATTTCTTAAACTACTTAATCCGTACTCAATTAGAAATTAGAGTTTCATAATGCATGTTAATCGTGGAAAAAATAATGAGATATCCATGAGAATTCTGTATTAAGTTAGGAATATTCTTTTCTCAAACCACCGCATGGGAAAAATGATTGACGTCGGTAAGGTACACAAAAGGATGGTGTGTTCTCATTTCTCACATCAAAGAACGTACACACGTGATTAAAATCTTTAAAATTTGTCTTTATGCCACTTCATAAATCAGACCCATATTGATTTGATGTGTGACCCAGATTATATATAGTATATAATTATATATATCAAGCATACATGGGTCCCTCTACAATACTACCAAAGCTGACCAAGGTGATGGAAGAATGTCAATCAGAGACTTATGAAGTATGAACTACGCAAATGCAATTCCTTTGACCAAGGCAGCATATGATATATTGATATCGTTGAATTGGTCATATACTTTTTTGGCTGGATGTTCAAACTTCAAACTACAACTACATCTTGTACTTTTTGTTGATACATCAACCACATGGTATATTAATTTTGGCTTAAATTAAATTGAATATTCCATCTTGGAAACATAGTTGCAGGTTCCAAGACCTGGCAAATGGCAATCAGCCAATTATGGATATATCATAAATAACCAATGACCCATCAATTAATAAATAACCAATGACCCATCAATTAATGGTATGCGAATTGGGTTTTCCAAACTTCTTTTTGTTTTAGACGTCAATGTGGAGAAGTCAAAAAATAAAAAAAAAATAAAAAAAATTGATCTTTGTCATACTTCTTATAAATTGAGCTTGACATCCATTTTTATTAGTTCGTGTATTAGTTATATTCAATCATCCTTTTTATCAGCCTTTTAAATATTTAGAACCGTAAAACTAAGAAAATTGGTACCACTCAATTAATAATTTTGAGGATATGGTTATTCTCATATAAAAAACTTGAATTCGAATTCTCCTTATCTACTTGTAAAAATATAATCAAACTACTCGTGGGATTAAAAATATTGACAAAACTTAGGTACAATTATTTAGATATTGTATCTTAAGTTTTTCAATTAAATTCAACATGTAGTTACATTGACCTATGCAACACAAATGTGTTATTTTCTCTCAATGATAATTAAATTCAACTATATAACTCATCGACACAAAATATAGTATTTAAAGAATTGTAGTTTTTTTTTTTGACTTGACGATAGACACACGCACACACTAATCTATTTTGTATAAATTGGGGATCGAACCCATGCCCTTTAAGGGTGGGGATCAAGGGGAGGGGGGTGCACCACTAGGCCAAATGCCTAGTGGGCGAATTGTAGTTAAGTATTGTTCTAAAAAATATTATGTGGGCAAGTTTTGCCAAGTATGCCAAAGAGGCAAAGGGATGACTACTAATGCCAGTCTATACTTGTCATTGCTTTTTTCTGAATCACCCTTGGAGTTGCATCAATATGGACTTCACTCTTGGGCTTCCATTATGATAGTTATTAATCGATTTTCAAAGATAGCGCACTTCATCCCATACCCAAAGACAGTGGACGCTTCTCATATTGCACACATTTTCTTTAAGGAAATCTAAAAGCTGCATGGTGTCCCCATGTCTATTGTCTCCAATAGTGATGCAAAAGATGTCCATTTCAGTCGAACATTGTAGAAGAAGGTCAAAATGAAATTGTGTTATAGCACTTCATTCCACCCCAAAATGACAATGACTTTTTTAAAACTAACTTTTTTTTCAAGTTTATATTTACCTAACTTAAATTTTAAGTTAAATAAAACAATGAAAATAAACTCTAAAGTCTAAACACACGTTGAAAATCATAGTAATACTATATCATGTAAGCCCTTAGGCCCAATTGTCAAGAACATGAACTTTATTTCAACCATCACCGTACAGAACGGCTTGGCAACTAATATTCTTACGGGGATAATGCCAATTTATACGACATCAGTGCCATAGAATTTGGGTACAAAATAGTATTTTCTTTTCAAAAAATCAAGGTGAAGACAAATCTTTTTGACACAAGTAACATCACTCTTGCTACATAATCGCATCTCAATGATTATGATTTATGAATGCATTTGTTGGACTTTGGCGTAACTCATTTGGGCCAGCTTGAGATAAGCCATTGAAATCGAGCCTATTATTCCATTCTGTAAAAACCAAATCAAAGCCCATGGAGATATTTTAGCCCCCAACAAGTTGCTTGGGCCAATCACTTCAATCAAATCTAATTCTGGTTTCTAATGATGACATTAGGAAAATTTAAGCCCTTGTTTATTTCTATTCTAGGCTGTCAAATGCAATACCGACCTCTCTCCCTCTATTTTCTCAACTCAGTTAAACCTTTTCAAGGCTAAAACCCCACCTTAGAATATAACACATTTGAGTTGGGCGAATCTAGGCCCAGATTGGGTGCATGTGCTACAAGAACTCAAAATCATTGATTAAGGTGTGAAGCTTGGATAAACCTAACAATAAACTAGCCGATGACACCTGGATTGAGCTGATTGGGTCATGGGCCTGCACTGTTAAACTTGAAGAATCAAGGAAAAATAAAAAAGAAGAAAATGAATCTAGATGCTACAGCAACCATTAATATATTAGTTACTTTAATGTCAAAGGGTTAACTTTTTTATTTTTATTTTTTGGAAGAAAGGGCAGACGCAGGTCAAATCTACAACCTGAAGTACTACTATTGTTTGTCATCAATTTATATCATATTATATTTTTTAAAAGAGTTTTATAGTTCAATTGGTTGACATCTCTTAATGTTCACCAAATAAGATATCCAGAGTTTAAACTCTCTTTATCCCAACTATCAAATTATCACAAAAAAAAAAAAAAAAAAATCATCATTTTATTTGTATGCACTTATCAAATAAGTTGTCATGTAATTTATTTATTTATTTTAACTCAAATTTAAAACTAGACAAAAAATTTTCAATTTATAATTATAGTCTAATACAAGACATTGCGATGAAACTTTCATCAACAACATATTAGCTTCTTCTTTTTTTTTTTCTTTCTCTTTTTAGGAAATCCTTGATATGATCTTTTCCGTAGTAATTATTACTCTATCATGCCAAAGAAGAAGGGTTTAAAATACTTAGATTGTTGTGTTTCAAATGAACCAATGGAACAATTTTCTAAAACTCTTTTCACTTTTTGGAATAAAGACCTTTCTCTTATATTTCGCATCTATCTATTATTTAGTGATTCATTACAGCAATTATAATTTATAAATCCTTTGTATTACAATAGCATAACATCCCAAGATTACTTCTTTTGCTTTTTTGTTTCTCTAAGCTAAAATCACAAGCAAGTGCCTAGCTCTTCTTTCTTCCCCAAGAGTTGGGGCCTCGAGCTCACCTGGCTTTGACCCATTCAATCATCCCCTAAGATGGAATGAATGTGGAGAGAACAAATGCACATGCTCCCACATGTATATATCACATGCCCCATGGTCCCCGGAAAAGAGGGCAGGCTTGCTTGGTTCAAGCTCATGCTACTATTAATTGTATCTTTGCCTCCAAGCTAAACGTGAACACAATCAATTGGGCATTTCAAAGAAATGGAACCAATGCATGATCTGATGTTGGGGGAGTACATGGCACCTAATTGGTGTTCCACACTTCCACTCCATGCCTTTTTTTACACTAGACAGTAAGGTGAAAAAACTTTTGTGATTAATGTACCATGGGCCAAAACAAAGAAATTTGTAAGGATCATGCACTGTTGTAGTCTATTATTAATGTCGCATTGACAGCAAGTTGCTCTCAAGTCTCAACTGTGGCATCCGTAAGCTCTATGTGCAGGTAGATACAATTAAACTTGTCAACCTCATTAAGAACAATCACCAACCTAACAAGCTAATTGATGTCTATGTATGTGATGGCAGGAAGCTCTTGTCCATGTTCCAGTAGAGGACCGTTGATCTCAAGTTTAGGAAAGAAAATAAATGTGCAAATGACTTGGTTATAACTTACAAGATCTATGAGGTCTTGGGTTCGAAACCTCTAACTAACATCTTAGAATTACTCTCAAGAAATTTTTTCTTGTAATTATCCGTTGTATGTGGGACGAGGGAACTACATATACCCGAGGAAATAATCAGTAAGTCGAAAAACTCTGGATATCCTCGTTAAAAAATAAAAAAATAATAATAAAAAAAAGCCTTGATTGGGAAAGGATGTATGAAAAAAACAATGTTGTTCCAAATAAATGATGTGTAAGGAATTATTTATCAACATCACCTAACCAATTTGGTTTTACATTAACCCTATGTCTATACGCACAAAAGTCAAGTGAAGGCCCCATGCTACTTCAATGGGGATGTGGACCACCTTATAAGTCTTCTTAATCTTGACCCCTTCTACTGGACATAGGATACATCATTCAAGATTTCAAGTGGTTCTCTCGTATAATAAAAGCTGAAAAAGCTTTTTAGTGTGGTCACAATAATTATCAATTGCAAATGAACTCTAATTCAAATTCTATTTCTATCCGTTTCAAGGCCCATAAATATTGTTTAACTTACTTACAAATAAGCAAAAACTTATCAATTTTAGCAAAGATGAAGGAGTAACACAAATAATAAGTCTCATGAAATAAAGTTCATTGGTTCAAATATTCTCATTCCACTCTTTCTTAATAGATAAAATAGAATTTACCAAACATTTTGACAAGTGCATATAAATTGTACTAAACTAACTCATTCAAAAATATACATCTAAATTGTACTAATAATTTAACACATGGGTTTGTCAATGTTACAAGAATTTACCTAATCTTTTGACAAGTGCACTTGTTTAGATTATGCATGTGGCAGTGATGGGTTGGGGGCAAACTAAAAAGAAGTGGAGAATTGCTTATGTTATGGTCAAAAAAAGCAGAGAATTGTAGAGCTTTGAGATACACAAAAGGAAAGTTCATCCTCTCTTTATGCCTAGCCATTATTATTGATTTACACAACCAAGAATATCTGGGTCTTCAAAAATTTTCCTTTTGGAACCTTTCTAGTCATAGGCTGGGGACAAACGTTACCGTTTTCAACGCACCTAAAGGCTCTTTTTTTATGCTTTTGTTTGGGCTCACCCGACCGTTTTAGTAATAATTAACACACACCCTTTGCTTTATTATGCATGGAGTTGGTAAAGTTAAGAGAGATCCAATATTTTTGCTCATTTCAAACACAATTATCACCAAACATTGAATTAACCCTTTTATTCACTATTCTGAATAGAAGAAATGTGTAATCTCTTTGCTTGGTTTGGTTTTGTATTTACTATTACCATGTTGGATAGAGTTTATCTCCAATTTGATTTGGAAGAATTATCTTTCGTAGTATATTTTTAACACACTACGTGTTGATTAAATAAATTCTCCACATGTATTATTTAAAAAAAAAATTCATATAACTTTTAAAAAAGTCATATAATAAAAAATACACAATAAATAATCTATTGAGTTAGAGATAAACTATTTGGTAAATGGGAACTTTAAAAGATTTTTTTATTTTATTTCGTAGGATCTTAACTTTATGCATTTGGTTGTGTTCTTCTTGAGCCATTCTCTTTGGTATTCCCGTTACAACATTCTGTCATTTAATTTCAAGGCAAGATTACTAAATTAACCTCTTCAATTTTTTTTTGATTGAATAACCTCTTCAATTTAAACTGCTTGTGCTTGCCTTTATCTTTTGTCTTTTTTATTTTTTTAGATTCGTTTATTATTATTATAATATATTGTGTGTAGTAGTAGTCAAATACGTCGTGACTACCAGCATGCCATGCCAAATTGCCACTGGATTTACGTTAGGTGGGTGTTTCATTTCATAATCCTTATTCGTTTGACTCGCACCTCTCTTTCATGCTAAACGTACCACTTGGGCAATTGTATATTGAACTATCCTTGTATTTCAATTGTATATTGAAATGGTCAATGAATGACCTTCACTAACGTCGCATTCAGATTGGGCAATTGTATATATATATATATATATATATTTATATTCATTATATCATCATGTTTAATTAGAATGCGACACTGTACCTCGCAAACCCAGTTAGGACTCCAACTCCAAGTATGACTAATTCAACTCATAAAATATATATATAATTGTTATACAATCTTACATCTGGCGGAACATGTATCTTGATATAGTTTAAAGGTCAATACTATTATTTTATTTTACTAAAAAAGATAAATAAATAAAAAACCTATGTACGTCATATTTTTTAGACAATAATATTTGTAACAATTGTATACAACATCCCTCTTACATAAATGACTTATATGTTACATACAACATATAGGTCAAATTCAAACATTTAACAATAAGTTTTTTAGACGAATAAGATTGAAAATTCCCTCTCACATATATATTAACTTCTTAATATATATATATATTGTTATAAATAAGATTGAAAATTCCCTCTCACATATATATTAACTTCTTAATATATATATATATTGTTATCCAAATACTAAATCAAAAAAAATTAGACGAGACAGATAGGAATTTTGATGTATTTTGGTATAGATACTAAGATATACATCAGGTGGATATATTTTTTTTTATTTGAGGTGGTCCGGATTCTTGATGCAGACTGATGGGACACATTAAGTTGGAAATTTATTACTATCTTTCTATTTTCAAGATGACAATCTTGATTGTAATGACAAGATGAGAGTCATTTTCATCGAGGTCAGATGTGGGGTTCACTTGCCATCACCTAATTAATATTTGCTCTTATGTTACTTCAAAAAATAAACTTGCTCTTATGTTTATCACCTTTTCTTCCTTTAATCTATCAGATTAGGTGTGTTTCTTTGGGAAAAGATTGAAGAAAAAAACAGATTAGGTGCGTTTGCCTTTTGGTACTCTGGTTGACAATTGCTCACTACCACTCTCAAATTGTCGTACCTATTAACCGCCAATATCAACAACCAATGCATTTGTTCAAGTTTGATGAACAATTTCTTCTGTCACTATATACTATTAAGCTCCATTGACTACCACTGCATAATATAATATAATCTTAATCCAATTCGATACATCCATGAGTATTTTACAAGACTCATGATTGTCCAAAATAATTGCTCTTGCCCCTTGGATTAATATATATGTCATTACCCATAAAAAAATGTGAGTAAAACTTACCTCAAGTTTTTTAGGTCAAATTCATTTAATCAATCTTAAGAAAGTAAGGACTAGTGGACTACTATTATAACATTGATTGAAAATGAAGACCTATCAATTATCATACTACTGACCACTTAACTTCACAAAAATCCCAAAACTTCACGAAAATCAAGGATATCAATGAACCTTAGTATTTGATCAAATTTTTATTTTTATCACAACATTTTTAATTATTAAGCAAGAACAATAAAAAAAAAAAAAAAAATTAGGGTACTCTTTGAATGTCATGTAGAAATCTTATTCTAATTTAATTTTAATTTATAAATATGAGAAATCAAACTCAAACTCTCATAGAGGGACACCAAGAATAAGGGAGAACAAAACAGTACTAAACCAAATGCATGGTGGATCAAAATATTAGTTTCTGATATATATATTTTTTTTTCGCTAAATTAGTTTATGATCATTTAGTAAAACTATCATTAATCAATGTCATGATCTGTTAACCATAAAACGTGAATTGGGGTCGCATTGAAAAGGAACGAGATGAGATCTCCTACGAAACACCCATGATCCAACTCCGTGGAAAGGGAGTCAGTGAGTTGGCCTTTGAGTTCAGAGCTCTACTTCTTATATGAGCGGAATGGTAAATAAAGAGTTGCAATGCTCTTAAGGTCTCCCCTCGAGGGGGAAGCGAAGAAGGGGGTAACGGTCCTTTCTTGTAGTTAGCAACAAATGAGCTAGAAGTAAGGTAACAATGAGCTAGAGGTAACAGTGAACTAGTAGCTATATACCTATACTAGCCCCTAACGGACTGTTAGAGGGCGTTTGATGAACTATACTTGTAGCTATAGCTTTACTATATTGCATCCATTGATGCAATATTACTCCTAACCCCCCCGAGGGCTACCTACTAGCTCAGCTCACCACCAGTCAGGGTGAACCGTTTCATTGAAAATGCGTATACCTATACTAGCCCTTAATCGTTGGTTAGAGCCGCAGGGCGGATGCAGCGTGTGACCAGGGTGGGCACGTGCCCACCCTCAAATTTGAAAAAAAAAAAATTAGTAGGTATATATAAATTCAAAAAATATGGATTTGCTAAAGTGCCCACCCTCATTTTCGTTTTAAATCCTCATTTTCGTTTTAGAAAAAAAAATTAAAGAAGATAAATCTATCAAAAGTACAGCAAACAACCCAAACAATCCAAAATTACAGCATTCACCACACATAACAAACACCCAAATAACACAAAGAAAATCCAAATAACACAAGAAAAAGCCCAATAATATCCTCAAAAGCCCAAAAATGAAATTACAACAACAAATCAGCCCAAATAAAAACAAATCAGCCCACCACAGAGTGATTTTAGTTTTATTATTATTATTATTTTTATAAACCCTAACTTTAATCCCTTATCCCTCCCCTGCCGCTCGCCCCGTTGCCCACTTGGGCACTTACCGATTAACATTCGAAAGAGAGAGAGAGAGAGAGCGAATGGAAGAAGTCTGGAACGGCAGCTCCAGCTCGGCTACTCCGTGTTGAAGCAGTACCGTCTCCACGGCCAGATCCAGCTCCAGCCTCCAGATCGGCTCTTTCCAGATCCACGGCCACCGACGCCTGGACCCGAGCTCGAGGAGGCGAGGACTGCCGGCACTGGTATTTCTCTCTCTCTCTCTCTCTCTCTCTCTCTCTCTCTCTCTCTCTCTCTCTCTCTCTGACTCTGTTTTAACTTTGAATATTTATTTTGTTTGATGTGCTGAGTGCTGACCATGTGGTGTTTTGGTGAGTGGGAGTGGACCATGTGAAGTGGTCCCGGACTGGTCACTGATCAGTGACTTTTTTTTTTTTTTTTTTCCTGAATCGAACTGGTCAGTAACTTGGATTGTGAATACTTTTTGTTACTGTGTAATACAATGGAGTGTGGATTAGATGTATTATATGTATTAAAGTTTGAAATTAAAAGACAAAAGGTGCCCACCCTGAATGAAATTCCTGGATCCGCCCCTTGTTAGAGGATGTTCTATGAGCTATACCTGCAATTATAGCTCGACAATACTGCATCCATCCATTGATGCAATATTACTCCTAGCCCTCTTGAGGGCTACCTACTAGCCTCGCTCACCATCAGTCAGGGTGAGCGGTTTCACCGAAAATACTTCTATTAGCATCCCTAGATATGAGAAAGCCAAATAGATCATTTCCCATATGCTAATGTACCATTTACGTACCACACATTTTGTGTGTAATGTCAAGTTGTTAACCGGTTAACACTCAAGGAAAAAGTAGTAATAATAAACGTGGTGGCACCTCACCCAATCACCATATTGATTATAGTTTCTGAACCACGTAGTAGTAACCAAACCCAACCAAATCCCTAGTTGCCCAATTAAGCTAGGTCCTAGCTTCCTATCAGTACGTACCCAATCCCAAACCCAAAAAAATCCCTCAATACAAAAAATTGAAAATCCCACCAATTTCCTCAGGGCATATTCGTCACATCACACAAACCCAGGTCATTTCCTCGAGTCGCGTTTTTATTATTTACACCAACGCCAACGGCGACGACTCACGGAGTTTTAAAACGCAAGAAATAATTAAAAACCCACTCTGTTCTTCACACTCTGCTTTTTCATTCATTTCCTTATATACTTTTTTTTTATTGAATTTGATAATATATCAATTTCTCTCAACAACTTGTTTTTATTTTCGCATCAACGTATATACCTTTCTTTCTCTTACTCTCATCTTCTCTTTCGAATCTCACTCCACAACAAAAAAAATCTGAAAAAGCACAGAAAATTTATTTTTTAGCTTTCAGAAAACATGTAACTGTCTCAACTTTTGTTCGTATCAGCAGGTAACGTGGAATCCAAATCCTTTCTTGTGAATGAATGCCTTTACAGTTTTTACACTGTCTTTTTTTTACAATTTTTATTTGCTTTTTGGTTTTTTCTTGCGCTGTGTTTGGTTGCTGAGGAAAAATGAAAGTGTTCCTGAGCTTGATCAAATGCTTGTATGTTTAATTGTTTACCCATTTTTCTAGATATTGATCTTGATCCTCAGCTATAAATTGGGTTGCTTTATAATTTTTAATTAGAATGATTGAGCATCAGATAGATAGTTTAGTAAATATCTGTTAGTGTCTGATGGGTTTTCTCGGAATTGAGGTATTTTTGGTTTACAAGTTTGATATTGCTTAGTTTTTATGATTGATTAATACCCATGTTTTAAAAAATTGTTTATGTTGATGTTAGCAAAGTCAAAGTGAAACTAATTGGAAATATATTTGTATTGGATAATTTATAGTACAATTCAATTATTTGAGTTTTTTTAAGTTAGTCTTTATTTAATCTTATTTGGGTCTTCTATGTAATTGTCATTGTGTGCTTGTGTTGAATTCTGCTTTAAGACTTTTCTGGGTTTGTTGTTAGAATGTTATTATTTTGCATATTTCTGTGAGTTTGTTGTTGAAATCTCTAGCTGACTTCTTTGGTGGCTATGAGTATTGAACAAGTCAATTTTTAGCTTCATGGGTTGAGTATTAGGATTGGAATTCGAGTGGTTCGGTTTTCTTTTTTAATTGTATCTTGTTGAAAGATGTTTGGGTTGATTTGTAGGTTGGTTGATGGATTGGACTATTGAATAGGGAGTAGCATTTTGAAGCACAGAAGAGGAGATGAAAGGGGAGTCATCTGGGTTGATTATTGGGATTTCAATAGGCGTGGTGATTGGAGTGCTCTTGGCTATTTTTTCGCTGTTTTGTTTTAGGTACCATAGGAAGCGTTCACAGATAGGGAATAGCAGTTCTCGGAGGGCAGCAACTATCCCTATCCGTACAAATGGTGCTGATTCTTGTACTATGTTATCTGACTCAACCATTGGTCCGGAATCACCTGTAAAGTCGGGACGTAATGGCATGTCCTTTTGGCTTGAGGGATTTAGGAGGAGCAATGTGGTCTCGGCATCTGGAATACTCGAGTATTCTTATAAGTATGCTTTCCTTGAAATTTTCTGCACCTATACACCGTGGTGTTGGATGAGATACTTTCTTATTATTATCATTTCTCTATGTCTTCAGATGGTTAACAATGATCAATTGCAGACTTTCCTTACTTGAAATGTTAAATTATCCATTGTATAAATAAATGTGGCGTTTTGGCCTTGTATAATCTTATTTTGTGCCCCCCAAAGGATGCAACTCTATACAGTTCGGGAAAATGTTGACTATGCTCAGTGGAAACCTATCATGTGCTTTTTGTGTGTGTATGTGTGTCTGTGTTTGTGGCTATTGATAGAATCCATGGCCACTTGCTTTATAACAAGTAGTAGCTATTCTCCATGCCTAAGTTTCTTGAACTTTCCTTTTTCCCATCTTTTTAATTAATTTTGGCTTAATGGTACTCATGCAGGGATCTGCAGAAAGCAACCCATAATTTTACAACTTTAATAGGACAAGGTGCATTTGGTCCTGTTTATAGGGCTCAGATGTCAACTGGGGAGACTGTTGCTGTTAAAGTACTTGCAACTGATTCTAAGCAAGGGGAGAAAGAGTTCCAGACAGAGGTAGTGATGGTTAATGGATGATATTTTTGCTATTTTATGTACCCAACAACATAATTTGTCTGCAAACTGAATTTGTGGGAAATTTTGGTAGAGGTATGGGAGCATGATGATCAGGAAAGTTAGAGAATGTAAGAAATTTAGGAAAACTGATAAAGAAATCCTCCCAGAAATTAGCATATTATAAACATGAATAAGAAATTTATTCCATCATTAAAGAAAAACCTACTCATTTTTCCTTTGTGTAAGAAAACACCAATTTGAATATGGCTTGGTTGTCATTCATTGACAAGTAACTGATTTCTTTTTATAATCTTTTTTTTTGTATTTGAAACCGTTTCATCAGTTTTAACCTTTCACCCTTTTAATCATTCTCAGGTAATGTTATTGGGAAGGTTGCATCACCGGAACCTTGTGAATTTGATTGGATATTGTGCAGAAAAAGGCCAGCATATGCTTTTATACGTCTATATGAATAAAGGCAGCTTGGCTTCTCATTTGTACAGTAAGTGGTCTGTCAACTTTTGCATAAAAGATTACAGGAAATTTGCTATATCTGAGAGCAGTATGTATGATGCATTTCAATAAATAAATTATATGTAAATTGATATGACCCAACTATATTGAGTTTCTAGAAATGCGTCATCTGTATGTAACCATATCTCTGGTATGACTGGGTTCTAGAAATTGAAGAGGCCTCCTTACACTTATTTTGATGTTACCATGTCCTTGCAGCCGTATTATACCGAAAGTTGTATAAATTATCACCTAGCTTGGATTACAGTGAAAGAATTCTGAAGTTTTAATCCTTTTCAACTCAAATTAATGACTAGTTCTAGAGTTCATCGAAGTTCCACTAATTTGCAATAAATGATAATAAAAAGAAAATATAAAACTTTCAAAGAATTGTTTTAATTTCCCTCCTGTAATTACTGCAATGTGGTACACTGTTACTAACCTTTTTAGCAGTATACATGTCATTTAGAGAAGCATTAATAGCTAAATCATCTAATCAAGTTGCTATAATGAATTTTAAAATGTAGTGATGCATTGAACTAACCTTGTAATAGTAGAATGGCTGAATTGAGGTTAAAAAGAGAAGTTTGATACCCTGTGCATTTTGATGTTTTATCCATATACAATTTTAAGTAATAAATAGTATACTTTTCTTCTTTATGCAGGTGAAAAGGATGAACCATTGAGCTGGGATTTAAGAGTTCATATAGTTTTAGATGTTGCAAGGGGCTTGGAGTATCTTCATGATGGGGTAACTCTACATCTTATGTGTACTAAATGACGGATTTCTGTCTGTCTGTTAACACCTGCACATGTATGTGATAAATCTAAGGTGCTTATTTGTAATTCTCTATATCATCACTTCAGGCAGTTCCTCCTGTAATACACCGAGATATTAAATCTTCCAATATTCTGTTGGATCAGTCCATGAGAGCCAGGGTATGTCTCTTTTCGTGATTTTTGATTATCCTTATCTCCATTCTCCAAGTTTGTAATTATTTTGCTGTCTGAAGAGAACCTTCAGATTTAAGCCCCTAATAGACATCATTCTTGAGTTCTGAATCATATGAATTAATTTATATATTTTTTCTGAAGATACGAGTCTATTTATTTACACCTTAATCAAGTAATTGGTTAGGCTGCCTCTTATACTGTTGTTGCTGGTTATGCTGGATCAAGCAGGTTGCAGATTTTGGGCTTTCGAGAGAAGAGATGGTGGACACACATGCTGTTAATATACGGGGTACTTTTGGGTATCTTGATCCCGAGTATATATCTACAAAAACTTTCACTAAGAAAAGTGACGTTTACAGTTTTGGAGTATTGCTCTTTGAACTTATAGCTGGCAGAAATCCTCAACAGGGTCTCATGGAATATGTTGAGCTTGTAAGATTTCTCTCTCTCTCTCTCTCTCTCTTTCCCTCTCTTTGTGTGTGTGTGTGTGTTGTGGTAGTAATGCAAATAAAGCGATGTAGGACTGTAATACTGAAAATTGATTGTAAATCTTAACGAGTAGCTTTAGTACAATCTGTATTTGAGCTTCCTCCTTTGTTCAATATAGTTATTTTACTTTTTAAAAAAGGGTAATACTAGAAGTGCAAGGGTCATTAACATGAAGTTCTTGAATGATGTTTATGATTCTTCTATCGTGTTTGTCATATGATAAAATACTAGAATAAGTGAAAATGTACCAAATGTTAAAGAATGGTTGAAGAAGTGCTTTGCAGTTAAAGCCAATGCTACAATAGATTTATCTGGCCCCAAAAGGAAAATTTAGCTACATGTGTCATTTCTTAGAAAAGAAAAAGGATCATCGTTGGCTCGTGCGCTGCATAAGTGCTTACCTGTTCAGTCATATGTGTATGCTATTTTAAGGCCTTTTGTTGTATGATGAACAGGCAGCGATGAATACCGAGGGAAAAGTTGGGTGGGAAGAAATTGTGGATTCCCGCCTGGAAGGGAAATTTGATGTGCAAGAGCTCAACGAAGTGGCAACTCTTGCATACAAATGCATCAACCGTGCCCCAAGAAAACGACCTTCCATGAGGGACATTGTGCAAGTGCTGTCACGGATTGTTAAATTGAGACACAACAGGAAACATCACAAAAATTCCCTATCTGCCACAGCAGGCGAAGTTTCCATTGATCTTGACCATCCAGAAACCAGGTCTCAAATCTCTGAACACCGAAGAGAGGAATCTATGGATAGCACAGTTGACACTTATGAAGTATAGATGATGGTTTTTTCATTTGTTCATTTGTTTTGTTCCTTGGTTTTTTGGTTTTGCATTTTGCTGTATATCCAGTCTGAAAAGGAGTTAAAAGGCTAGCAGATCTGTTGTAGTTCTGATTGCTGCTCGAGTGACTTTAGGATTCAGATCAGTGTTTCTTGAATTTTGTGCAACATAGTTTAAGTCTTTAGTCCCACCCTCTTTGTTTTGCTAATATGACCATCTTTTACGTTTGTAAATTCAATACCTCAGAAATGAAAATGAAGGAAAAATATCCCTTTTTCTTACCTCTATTTTATTTTGGAGTGGTATTTAAGGCTTCAAGTGTGAGTTTTTTTCTCTTGCCAAATGCCAATTAGATTGCCTCTATCGTACTTGTCTCCATCAACATGTTTCATTCTGATATCCTCTTTAAAACGACAGACCGTTTTAACACTGGTGTGCTCTTCTTATTTTTATTTTTAATATTTAAAATGACTTGCAACCCATTCTCATTAGTAAGGACAAAACTTACATACAGTAAGTTGGGTCCAGTACATCTTGTTCCCTTCATAAAATTAAAACACGTGGCTTATTAACGTACTCGGCAAACAGACGTTAACTTTTTGCTTGTGTTTGTCTCTCATCTCTCTCAGCTACTCCCTCTCTCTCATCTCACTTCTCTGATCAGCTACTCCCTCTCTCTCATCAGACTGCCATTGCCGAGCTGTTGAGCTAGAGACGGAAAGAGAGAAAGAAACACCACCATCAACACCACTCCAAAAGAAACCTCCCCCAATCACACACTGAAAACCCAAACCCCATACACACCTCCATACCCGAACACCATAACCACTTCTTACATAAATCACATACTCCATCAAAAACCCATACCACCAAGTATCAAACTCCAAAATCATCCCAACCCAATATACCCACAACTTCAAATCACAAAAACAAAAACAAAAAAATAAATAATAATAATACCACTACAATCTACAATTGTAGAATCAAAAGGCAAAAAAGAAAAAGAAAATAGATTTCCCAAATCTGGGGTAACAGCGAGATGAGAGAGAAGGATTCGCAAATCGGAGTCTTCGCTCCGAGTATTACAAAAAGGGCTTCATGGGTAATGCGCAAATCAGAATCTTCACTCCGAATAATGGTCTTGTTGTGGGTTTTTTTTTGGAGGAAGCCATTGTTTTTACAAGGGGAAGGGCTTTATGGGTTATGGTGATTTGGGCAATTTTGGGCAAAAGGGTGTTCTCAGGATTAGATAAAAGCACCTGTGGGCACATTCCTGAAAATTTTGGAAATGTGGGTTTTGCTGAATCCATTTTCTTTGAGAAAATTAAGCAGTCTGGTCTTTCTAGGCAAAAAGGTGTCTCTCTGTCATTTTATCTGATCCTGAGAACACCCTTTTGCCCAAAATTGCCCAAATCACCATAACCCATAAAGCCCTTCCCCTTGTAAAAACAATGGCTTCCTCCAAAAAAACACCCACAACAAGACCATTATTCGGAGTGAAGATTCTGATTTGCGCATTACCCATGAAGCCCTTTTTGTAATACTCGGAGCGAAGACTCCGATTTGCGAATCCTTCTCTCTCATCTCGCTGTTACCCCAGATTTGGGAAATTTGTTTTCTTTTTCTTTTTTGCCTTTTGATTCTACAATTGTAGATTGTAGTGGTATTATTATTATTTATTTTTTTGTTTTTGTTTTTGTGATTTGAAGTTGTGGGTATATTGGGTTGGGATGATTTTGGAGTTTGATACTTGGTGGTATGGGTTTTTGATGGAGTATGTGATTTATGTAAGAAGTGGTTATGGTGTTCGGGTATGGAGGTGTGTATGGGGTTTGGGTTTTTGGTGTGTGATTGGGAGAGGTTTCTTTTGGAGTGGTGTTGATGGTGGTGTTTCTTTCTCTCTTTCTGTCTCTAGCTCAACAGCTCGACAATGGCAGTTTGATGAGAGAGAGGGAGTAGCTGATCAGAGAAGTGAGATGAGAGAGAGGGAGTAACTGAGAGAGATGAGAGACAGACACAAGCAAAAAGTTAACGTCTGTTTGCCGAGTACGTTAATAAGCCACGTGTTTTAATTTTATGAAGGGAACAGGATGTACTGGACCTAACTTACTGTATGTAAGTTTTGCCCCATTAGTAATATGTTTTTGCCAAATGAAAGATTTCAATAAAAAAAGAGCCACACAAAACAATTAGTTATCAGTACCACCACCATCCATCACTTCGGAAATAATAGTAATTTCTTCTTCTTCTTTTTTTATAATAGTAATTTCTTCTTCTTTTCTCTAATTTTGGAGTCAAAATAATACATGACTGATTTTTTTCATAATGAAAAGGTTGTTATAAAATAAAAGAAAAATAACAAGAGAAGATAAATATAAAGGAGAAAAGATATTTCAATTTCTTTATTTAAGTGGTCATCCACAATATATTGTAAACTTTCTGAACTGATATTTGCTCAATTCTCGTTTATCTATTACAACTGATATCACCCTTCTATATATATACTCATCTTCGAGGAGTAGCATTTATTATAAAGTAAACCTATGTGATAACTATATAGAGAAGAGGCAACTATTATTTGCATTGCATTTAGTATGAAGACTTCTTTTACGAATTACTTTATCGGCACATCTATTCACATCATATGGGATTATATCCCATGTGATATTTAGTCAATAATGGTGGCTAACTAGTCAAGCCTATTATTCACAACAAGTACTATATTATTTCTCAAAAAAAAATATCAAATTTTATTTATTTATTTTTTCAAACAAGTCATACAAAAAAATATTAACTTTTGCAAAAGCTTTGGATTAAATACCATATCTCCTTGTAACAAAACAAAAAAGAAGAACCATTAGACTATAAGGTCATTGATCTATTTTATTATGTTGAATATGTACATGATAAATATATCCTAAACAAATATCCATATAATAAATTGATACTAACAAAAAGCTGTTTGATAACATATATTTTAATCAAATTTCAAAATTTCATGTCTAAAAAGATTTTAATTTCATTCACCCATTCATATTTACCAAAATGGGTTTTGAGAGTGTGCATGAGTTGGGTCATCTCTACAGCCCAATTTGGAGACCCAAAACCCCCATCTTTAAACCCAATTTGTATCCAAATTCGTCGTCGTTTTGTTAACAATCTTGTTCCACTTCCAGTTGCAGGAAAAAAGCAAAAAGCTATCTCGTTTTCTCTTCCCTTGTGTTATCCATTCATACAATACAACTTCATCAGGAGAGAGAGACAAAGAAGAAGCATTAAAAATGGCAGCCATGGCTGCACTTCAGAGCTCCATGACCTCTCTTTCCCTCTCCTCCAATTCCTTCTTGGGCCAACGCCTCCCTCCTCCTACTCTCTACCCTGTTCTGGTACTTTATCCTGCAAATCCTCTAAGCCTTTTTTTTTCTCAATTTTCTTGTGCTTTTTAGCTTTTAAACTCATTGTGGATTGGTATATGAAGTTCCATTATGATTTTCATCTCAAATTATGGTTCTTTGTCGGTAATCTTATAATGGGTGTTTCTCAAGTTTGAGCTTTTTCTCAAATTATGTGTACTATGTATCTTTATACTCATTGTAAGTTGGCATGTGTTGATTCTTTACTGGTCATATTTTAATGGGTTTTTTCACAAATTGGAGATTTTTGTACCACTTAAATTTGTTGTGCTTTGTGGCTTTTTAACTAAATATGTCTTGGTGGTTGAAGTCACAATTTGGTTTTGTTCTTTGTTGGTTGTATTGAGGAAGGTCTAGCAAAAATTGGAGTAAGTGTGCTTTGTTTGGTGTTTGAGTCAAAACTTACTTGTTGGTCACTTTGTGTGTGTGTGTGTGTTATACTTGAATTTATAGATATCTATGGGTTTTGCACAGATTAATGTAGTATTCCCTTTATTTTGTAAATGAATTTCCTTGAAAATTCTCAGGTTTATCTAGAATGAAAAAGAGGATAGTACCCAAAGGGTTCTTCTACAATTGGAAGAAGTTTTTTTGGTTTTCTCTCATCATATTCGGCTCTTTGTTGATAAGTTTCAGATGGGTTTATGAACAAAATGATAGGTCTTAGTTCTTACCAGGAGGAAGAAAACTTGTAGTATAATCTATAAACCATTTAGGAAGTTTTTAAGTACTTTTAGTCACTAGGCATTATGTTTCTTCCTTGGAGCATAGGGCAATTATCTTTTTGTGCTATCTTTGCTTCCTAAGAATACCAATGTGGTAAATTTGTGGGTGGGGTTTGGATAGGCTTTAGTTTCAAATCTTAACAATCAAATAGAAAAAGAAGGGGAATGTCAATATTCATCAGAAAAAGAAGAAGGGGAATGCCAATGTGCTAAGGCCTTATAGACAAGGTGCCATTATCAGTATATGTAGTAGATTCGAAGTCTGCTTTTTTCAGGCTTTAATAAAGTGGAAGTCATTGCCCTAGTTTAGTAGATAAACATACTTATCTCAACTTCATTGATGTGGATGCGCCATATTTAATATGTTTAGTGCATAGAACTCTATGCTGGATTAATCCTGTAAAATTTTAGCCATTTGCTGGTTGTCTTGTGTAGTCATTGCAGTTTATATCTTAAAACTTTGCAGAAATAATTGCTTTGTATATCATGGTGTCTACATTTTTGTGTCTGTGCCCAGTATGGACACTGTAACCCTGCCATTAAATTTTTCCTTTAGTATATAAAAGTGGTTCAGGTTCATGTTTCTGATTTGTTGGGCTCCTTTTGACTCACATTTTTTTCCTCTAGGCTTGGCAATTGTTCTATTACCAACTTAACTTATAGACAGTGAAGGTCATATATTTATTGCTTAGTGATTTTAATCATTTTCAGATCTCATCTTCATTTCTGTAAATGCCTTCAGGAGATCGAAGAGAGTAATGGTCAGAATTTTGCAAGACTTTAATGCACCCTGACAATTTGATAAGCCAAAAATTCCGTAATAATTTCTTATTTGTTGTCCTTTCTTAAATCTTGCCCATAAGCTTTGATATAAGAATCCTATAACTAAAATTTCATCCATTATAAAATGACATATAATTGCTTTAGTTTGCCTCTCTCACATATTGGAGGTGCATCGGATTTTTCTTTCTTTTTTCATTCATCTTGTAGTCAGAGTTTGGCCACTGTACCACCAAAACTGGGATTACTTGATAACGTCTTCTCTGTTTATTTTACATGCAGGCCAAGCCATCAGAGAAGCCATGTCTCATTGTAGCGAGGGTTAGTATTACAGGTCCTATCCTTATATATTCATGTTGATAAACTGTTTCTTTTGTTTAAACTTTAAACAAAAATATGGTTTGTGTTTTTCCCCAAAAAAGAAAAGAAAAGAAATAGGTTCAATGAAATAGCTGACCTACTAAAAGGTTAAACACAAAATTGTTTGAAGCACTCTACTATCCATTATATGTGACACTTCAGTCATTTAGGGGAAGTTATTTGATTGCAACCTAAAGGTGAATGGGCATACCTTAAATATTGTGTTTGCTTATAAATAATCTATTTTTGTGTTACAAGATTGAGTTGTCATCTTATGTACTTGTGGGTCTCTTTATTTGCCTGGCAGCTTAAGCGATGGGAGCGGAAGGATTGCAAGCCAAACAGCCTCCCAATCCTACAGAAAATGCATGTTAAGGTGGGAGATACAGTGAAAGTAATATCGGGGCGTGATAAGGGCAAAATTGGAGAGATCACTAAGGTCTTTAAGCATAACAGCTCCGTGATAGTGAATGAGACAAACTTGAAGACAAAACACGTGAAGAGCAGAGGAGAGGATGAACCAGGCCAGATTCTTAAGGTTATTTTTACTCCTTTAATGGGAACATGAAATCATCAATTTTATTTTAGTTAGTTTTTGTCACACTACAACATTCTTGCATGTAACTTGATTTGTTTTGATTTTCTCATCGTGTTATGAAATACATTGATAGCACAAATTAATATCTTTCAGACCCTGTAAAAGAGGGAGCTTTGTATACTGAGTACGGCTTTTTTTTATATGGTTCTTGTTTGCTAGTTATGAGTCACAAACGGATGTTTGAATTTGGTGTTACAGATTGAAGCACCTATCCACAGCTCAAATGTGATGCTCTACTCAAAAGAACAGAATGTAGCAAGCCGGGTGGGTCATAAGATCCTTGAAGATGGTACACGAGTCCGTTACCTTATAAAGACTGGGGAAATAATCGATAATGCTGAGAACTGGAAGAAACTGAAGGAAGAGCAAAAGAAAACTGAAGTAGCTGTTGCTTCTTAGAGATTGAATTCATGACTTCAATTTTAATGTTGTTTCTAAATTTTTAAATGTATTTTCATCCTCCTTTTATCTTCACTTGTCCAAATATTTTGTTACTGCCTCTTTGCTGATCCACATCTTCATGCTGTATTGGTTCTATCATCTACAGCAAATTGGAATATGGATTTCTAGCCTAAACATTTATGATGTCATACCTTGTAGTTCATGCAATTGATAGATATGTCTGTGCATATGCTTTTTTTTTTTTTTTCCTCTCTCTCTCTCTCTCTCTTCCATACATTCAAAGTGAGAATTTTCTTGAGTCTATTTTGTATTTTGAAGTGCATGTGATGCAACGAGACAGTATTATGTTTAGGGCTAATAAGTCCAAGGTTGGAGTCAAAAAATTAATCTAGGTGGGCATATTTTGATTTCAAACTTTAACAGAAATAATATATTATATATATATATTATAAATAATATATATATATATATATAATATATATATATATATATATATATATATATATATATATATATATATAATCGTTTGATAAATAATATATTTATTAATAAAATAAAAAACCAAAAACCAATATACATTGTTTACATAAACAAAAAAAGGCAAAAACCAATAATATGCATATATTTGTATACACACACTTGACACTCGCTCCACCACAAACAAACCCAAAAAATAAAAATAAAAATCAACTAATATAGTAAAACTAACCACAAAAGAAAACTAACCAAAATAAAATCAACAATGCTTACTAAAGTTTTGAAAACCATGTAGGTGACTGTTTCGGTTTGGTTATTGGAATGAAATATTATTATTAAATTTTATTTATTATAAATATAAAAAATTACTACTCATAAAATAAATATAATCTTTAAAATAGATGACACAAAAATTATTTAAATTGATATCATGGATGAAATTCCCAATTTTAGTTTGTCCTATATAATAATAATAATAATAATAATATGCATAATGTAGATGTAAAATGTTATAATAATATTATAAGTGCCTTTCTCTTAATGGCCTTATTTTTTTTGTTGGGTTAGAACTTAGGGTGATTTGGTTTGGTTTTGTATGACACTCAAAACTAAACTCATAAAGCCCAATCTTATTAAAAAAAAAAAACCATCATTTAATTTCTTTTTCTTTTTGGGTGTGGATATTTCCACACCAATATCTTATATTGCCGCACAAGAAGATAAAATGGTGGGAAGTTGCGGTGATTGGTAAAGAAAAAAGACGAAATTGGTGAGGAGAAGGAGTACTTGATAATAATATTGGAGAGAAAAAAAGTTTGATGTGATGGTTGGCAGAGGTATCTTATATGAAGTGAAGTGACAAAAAAGAAAAAGGTATCTTATACTAAAAACTTCTCTTTGGAAATTCTAACTTGGAAATAAACAAAACTATCAACTATTATTAATTAAGAAAATAAAAATCAGTACTTTATTTTCCTAAACCCCTCTTTAGTTTTAGTTTTCTTTGCCTAATTCATGATGATAAAATCTGTGCAAGAGAAATTACTCAAGCATGCCTATTTATAGATCAGTTGAAAAGTTTGTAAATCAAACACAAATAGATTAATGTAAGCTTGTTTGTCATGTTACTCATTTTTACTTGAACTTGGAGGAAGATTCTTTCTTCAAGAAAATTAACTAAAAAAGAAACCCACCCCCACCCTACCAACGAAATTAAACTTGGAGGAAGATTCTTTCTTCAAGAAAATTAACTAAAAAAGAAACCCACCCCACCCCTACTAACGAAATTATAGTGAGTGGATCTCAAATCTTTACGAAAGACTCAATGATACAAACCTCCCATGAACACACATAGATCTAACCCCTCCCTTTTCCATAAACACTAAACCAAAATCCCAGAAGAGAGAGAGAGATGAAATGGTCATAGCTGATCCGTAGTGGAAATCCCAGAATAATATTGACGCACTAAAAAATACGACAATATAAGATATTGGTGTGAAAATATCAATTACCGCTTTATTTTCCTAAACCCCTCTTTAGAGATTTCATCATGAATTAGGCAGAGAAAACTAAAACTAAAGAGGGGTTTAGAAAAATAAAGCACTGATTTTTTTTCTTAATTAACAATGGTCCATAATTTTGTTTGTTGCGAAATTAAAATTTTCAAAGAAGATTTTGGTGCGGCAATATAAGATACTGGTGTTGTCACTTCATTTTGTATTCAACGCCGTCTTTGCCAACCATCACATCAAACTTTTTTCTCTCCAATATTATTCTCAAGTACTCCTCCCCCTCACCAATTTCATCTTTTTCCTTTACCAGTCACTGCAACTTCCCACCATTTTATCTTCTTCCTTTCAGATAAGTTACAGCTTCTCATTTTCTTCCCCAGCTTCTCTCTCTCTACTAGTGAGTGGAGATAAATTTAAGTTTTTTTTTTTTTTTTAAATAAAAAAATTAATAGAAGAATTATTCTCATGAGATAGTTTTTCTAACGTTATTGGGTTGATTAATTGTTATTTAGAGTTTGATTACGAATCAGTTAGTAATCATTTTGTTATTGAGATTAATTCTTTATGATTTTTTTTAGATTTTTTTTTTTTTTTTTTTTTTTTTTTTTTTTTTTTTTTTTTTTTAATCTAAGATTTATTTATATTATATATATATATATAATATTTAATATCCGGAATTAGTTAGTTTTAAAAATATCTTACAAATTATATTAGGATGACATAAATATACATAGATATCTCTATTTATTTTTTCTTTTTTTTTTTAATTCTAAAATTTTAATAAAATTTTCAAAATATAAAGAAAATAAAATATGTACAAATTACCATATAAGTCAGTCATATCTCACGTATTCCATAGTCCCCAAATTTGTTAATGTTTTTTTGCAATGATGTAATGGCATATTACCATATAAGTCAATCATATCTCACGTATAATATAAAACAATGTATAATATATGACCGGCATATATATATGCTAAGCTGTCTAGCTAGTTGTTTCTTAAATTAATATATTGGTGTATAACTATAATATAATCATCTTATTTAATTACGAATCATGGGAACTTTCAACATCATTAAATATAAAGTTCCCCCATAGACCAACAATGAAAGGTTGGTAAGAGAGGTTTCTATTGGTATGTTGGTCGGCCTCCAAAACGTCGTTCTTTAATGGAGACTAATCAAATTTGATATGTATGAATATGTGTGGGTGTATAAGGTAAAATGGTAGTATGTATGGTAAGGTGGGTTGTCGTACCACGGAGAGAGGGGTTTTAAATAAACACGTAACACTAGAAATTAAATCAAGAAAATGTTTTGGTTGTTTTGAAAACTCACAATTTAAATAGGTAAAGAAACTCAAATCTAAAAATTGCTAGGGCTTTAGGTTCCTCCAATTTGCTAAGATAAACTAATTCAATTTAAATCCATGGAATTACACAATTGGGGGTTTCACATCCCAAACCCTCAATTGGAACATTTGCAATAAAAACCATTTTTAATAAAATCTAAATTAGAAATACTATTTGATTGTTCATTGATTTAAACACATAATAAATAACTACATTGGAAAAACCTAAAATCGACATTGTACTAATTAATCTAGCAACAATGTAGTAAAAAGTAATATCCAATGAAATTAAGAGTTCTTAGATTTAATGGAACTAAAATCTTTACTTAACTATGAGAAAAACATGATTGAACTCATGAAAAGATTCAAATTATAGAACCACAAATAAAAGAAATGACAAAAAGATGAGAACAATCAAATAATAAATCTTAAACATTGAAACTCAAAATGAATTTAAAAGAAATTAGTTACCTTACAAATTTGGATTCCCCCTTAGCCCAAGCTAAAAGTCTAGCCAATCATAGCCAAGAAATTACAAAAAGAAACTAAAGAAAATAAATCCTACAAAAAAAACTAGAGAGAAAACAATGAAGAATAGCCTCCAAAATGGAGTTTTTCTGCCTCTTTTCTGTTCCAGCGGCTGCTGTCCAAGAAGAAGGAAGAAAACACGCTTCTTAAGGCTCAAAAAGAAGGGATTAATCCAGTGCATTGCGGGTAGGAAAGGCCTTGCTGGGCTCATTGGCATGCTGGGCCTGCTGGGGCGTGCTGGGCCTGCTGGCTTGCTGGCCTGCGGGCCTTGCTGGCTGCTCTTTTCTTTCTTTTCCTTTGCTGGCTGCTCTTTTCTTTTCTTTTCCTTTGCTGGCTGCCTTTTGCCAGCTCTTTCTACTTCATCAAGACTCCCACGTGAGCTTGCTTTCTTTTTCTTTTCTTTTCTTTTGCTTTGCTTTAGTTTGGTTTCTTTTTGTTTCTTTTCAGCACTATCTTCCTTTTCTTCTTGCTCATTTTATGCTCAAATATTTATTTGTACCTTAAAACATAACATAAAATTTAGACTTAATAAAATTAACATAATGCATATAAAATAAATTATTTTTATACAACGCAATGAAATAAAATAAATGCAATGATTTATATACAACTAAAAATAAAATGCAAAATAACTATATTAAAAACATTAGAAAATAGGCTTAATAAGTCATATTTCATGACTTATCATATGTCAAGATAGTACTTGAAAGAAATGGAGGGTCTAGAAGGCATGTTGCAGAGCAAGAGAGAGGGGTCTCCAAGTCCAACAACATATTGTGTTACTGGTGCAACAGGCTATATTGGCTCTTGGTTGGTCAAGACTCTCCTTGAGAGAGGCTACAAGGTTCATGCCACTGTCCGAGATCCTGGTCAGTAATTCTTACTCAAAAGTCCTCCTTTTGCTTCTCTTTTTTTTTTTTTTTTTTTTTTTTGGGGTGTTTTTGGCTTGCTTAACATGCTAATAGAAGAGAGAGAGAGAGAGAGAGAGAGAGAGTTGTGTGCTTTTGGTTTGATTACTGAGACTATTAAGGAGAGAGAGAGAGATTGAGTTTTGAATTGGCTTTGTTGACATGAAATGGGTGTAAACATGAGAGAAGAAAAGGTTAATTTATAAAAGAAGAAAAAAGATTTTGTGGTAGTTTGGTGATATCATGTTAAAATTGTTGAGTGATTAAGTAAGAGAAAAAAAAAGTAATCAGCGGAAGCAAAAAGTTCATCACCATAAGTTTATGGAAGAAAATCTCTTTAAACCCTTAACAATTACATTTTTACTATGTAATTTCCTTATTAAAAAAGGTTAACGGTGTGGCTATTCGTTGCATATATATTATTATATAAGAGTTTCCATCACTTTTCGATAACTTAGTAAATTCTTTTTTCTTTTTTTTTTGGGATAATATTAGTAAATTCTTTTTGGTTAAACAACAGCTAGAAATTAAACTATAGAGCATATAGTTGCATAACAGTAAGTAACATGACCTGTAAACCATAATTGATCGAATATAGACATAGTTTCAAGAATATATATTATTAATAGGACATATATTAGAAATTCCTGTGTAGCTCTGTAGGAATTTGTTTAGCATGGTGTGGAGGTCACGATGTGACTTTGCACTATCAAATAATAAACCATTTTGACCGCAAAACAAGACTAGGAAAAAGAAAAATTAAACATGCAAATTATGTGAATTTCAATTAACTTGACAAAATTTGATTCATAGGTAGAAAAATCTTATATATAGATTAGACCAATTAACAATCTAAGGACTTTATAGTGAATTTTTAACAAACTGTCCTAAAAAAACCAAGATAATAATACATTTTTCAGCTAGGTCATGTAATCTCTTCTCATATTTTCGAAAGTTCGCCACGAACTAAGTAATTGGGCATATTTACATTCTTGGGTATCCAGATTCAAGCATCACATTCTCCAAAATTTAGATTTTGGAGGGCATATTAGATTTCCCGAACCAAACGCTGCCTACACTTCTAATACATAATAGAAGAGACTATAGAGTAGAGAGGGGGCTTGGTTGGTAGTGGGGAGCTTTTCTCAGGTCCATTCCATCTTATATTTTGAATCATTCAATTCCTCATCAAACTTATATTTTGAATCATTCAATTACTCTTAATTTTGATCCTGCTGAACTACATGAACAAATTTTGTTTTTTATACTTGAAATTGACATTTTGATTTTTAAATAGAAGCTCTAGCTTGTTGGTGGCCTTTATTTTTGGCATATGTACGTATGCAATTGACCTTAGGGATAATTTAAAACGCTCACCCTCTCATAAATTATTTTAGGTACCTTGCATTACTGTGCAACATAAAAGAAAAATGAAAAGCATTTAATATACCAGATTTTGAGGAAGCAAATTAAGATTCTTGCAACAAGCCACCCCTCTGTCGTAAGGGCCCATCTAGGAGGCATGTACACAGATTAGGATTGGTTGACCAATCAGGTTGAAGTCATTCAACTATTTAGATTTATCATTCAATGTATAATTGTACTTTATATAATTGGGCCTAATATTTTAGTTTTATCACCAAAATAAATCAAATTAAAATAATTAAACTAAGTCTCAAAATCCAAAATAAATCAAACTAACACATTTAAAGTAAATAAATTTTGTAAGTTATCAATAGTGTGAATTGGGTTAAGTTAAACCAATCCAATCATCGGGTCTTGGATTGGTAGGTTGAATGCACAATCTAGACCCTAGGGCTAGGGTCATTCTTAATAAAATTGAAATAGACAAACAAAAACAAAAACAAAACAACCTTTCCAAATCATTGTGTTTTATTTAGGCTTTCTTAGTTAAAATCCACTTGAACCCTTCATTACCCCATGGACCACAGTGTCTCTATCTGTGGAGTCGTTTTTTTTTTGGTAAATTATCTATCTGTGGTGTCAATAAGTCAATATATATCTATGGAAATACTCCACCTGGACTTGGTCTTAACATATATCCATGACTGGTTCAGACATTTATTCCAACCAATTAATCTTTATTCTTAATCATAATCATAATCATAAAGGCGTTAAAACTCAAAAGTGGCTTGAAGTATTCTTAAGGTAGAGCATGCTGAAAATTCATTCCTCTGGCAGAACTAGTAGAGCTAGAGGTTTTATGCCTCATAAAGAAACTAATTTACTCCTATATTTGTAGTGCAAATTCCACTAACAAAAGGTTTGAGTGATTATAGAACTCCCAAACCAACAGTCACTTACATAGCTATATATCATGCACATCTCATTATTGTACACAAGAAAGTCATACTCCTTGTCACAAAGTATTTGATGTAATGGTCAATGTATTGAATTGATCATGTAGCTGCAATAACCAAGTACTACCCAGTTCCTTACCAATTCAAATCACCTTGTTTTTGTCTGAATCAGATATTCATATATCTGTTTTATCATCTTGTAATTATGGATAATTAATAGTAGGCTAAATGGTGACCTAATTTATCTCAGCAAAGTCATTATACCTATTATCCTTGTGGCCGGGCAGTAACCAGTTGAGATTGTTCCGGGCTGATTTGCAAGAAGAAGGGAGCTTTGATGAGGCTGTAAAGGGCTGTGACGGTGTGTTTCACGTTGCAGCTTCCATGAAATTTAGTGTTCTTGCAAATGAGGACATAGGTAATTCCATGAGAACTAATTACAAAGCTATCTAAGACTTTTCAGAAGCCATTAACAATTTTACACTTTGGTTCTTTTCTGAACTTGAAGAGACTTATGTTCAAACAAATATCATTGACCCTGAAATCAAAGGGACCTTAAACGTTCTTAAAGCCTGCTTGAAATCGAAATCTGTGAAAAGGGTTGTTTTCACATCTTCCATTAGTACTATCACTGCCAAAGACAGCAGTTGCAATTGGAGACCTGTTGTTGATGAATCTTGCCAAACTCCTGTTGATCATGTCTGGAAAACAAAAGCAAGTGGATGGGTAATGCTTCCTCTCCCTCTTGTATTGTTGTTTATATAATAGTTGTGCAATCATCTTATGTGGGGGATTTTGGTTTTTCATAGGTTTATGTACTTTCAAAGCTTCTAACAGAGGAAGCAGCATTTAGATTTGCAAATGAGAATGGTATTGATCTTGTATCGGTGATAACAACTACCGTTGGTGGCCCGTTCCTCACTTTTGATGTCCCTTCAAGCATTCGAGTTCTCTTGTCACCAATAACAGGTGATTTTGCAAAATATACAATATCATACATTCATACTTGAACATAGCAAGCTATTACTGACTGCATTAGAAGCTTTAAGTTCCACATGTTACAATTTCTTCGTGTTCTGATTTCGTTCAGTTTTACTCTAATACGCCTTTACTATGTTTAATGCTTTGCTCTGAATAAATTTATCATTTATAGAAAACATTAAAATATAATTTCATGACATACTACTCAATGGCTTACTACTCTCTGCAAGTCCAGTACAAAAGAAATAACTTGCTCACCAGAGCCAATATCAATCTGAGGAGTTGAGGACATTCAATAACTTTTCTACAGTACCCAAAACCATTATTACTTCCAATACACTTTAGTAACCAACTTTCTCCAACTAATTTCTGAGATATATCACTTCAAATAAATCTGAGTTTATAACTTTCTTGCTGTAAATTCAAAATGCATGCCTAAATGATTGGTTTTTCTACATGTGTATGTTTGCACAAAACACTTTAGGGGAAAAAAATGCATGTCCAAACAAAGCGAGATGTTTAAGCATGTGAATTTGATCATCTATATAGGTGACCCTGAGTTCTTTAGGATATTGTCTTCTGTGAACACAAGAATGGGGTCGATTGCTTTGGTTCACATCGAAGATATATGCGATGCCCACATATTCCTAATGGAGCATACCAAAGCAGAAGGTCGATACATATGTTGTGCCCAAAATTGTATAATGCCCAAGTTGGTTGAGCATCTAGCTGAGGAGTACCCCATCTCAACTATTAGGTAGCTCCTCTTCTTTTTTCATTTTCAATTTTAGGTAAATGATAATATCAATGTAGGACTTTGAGATTTTCTATGATATCCTTACATATGCAGGTCGGTGGAGAAAGAAAACGATCTAGAACATCCTGACATTTCTTCAAAGAAGCTAAGAAATTTGGGGTTCAATTACAAGTATGGAGTAGAAGACATAATACATCAGACAATCACTTCCTCTCTAGATTATGGCTTTCTATCTCCAATTGGAGAGTAATGTTTTTTGTTATAGTCACTAAACTGAACTTTCTAAAATAAAATAAAAAAGATGTAACGTTATTGTTTTTAGAAATAAATGATGAGGAAAAAAAATCAAATGATCAAATTCAATCTTGATGTTTGGTATATGTTGTTTTCTCATACAGTTTTCAAAAATTCATGACCATTATTAATGATTGGAAGATGTGGGCCTAGATGTAAGCTGATTGTAAACGTAATTTGCGACTAAGAACAGTCATTGAAGGCGTTGATTCCAGCTCCAAATCAACCTATAACTTCAGGTTGGTTTGAACTTTGAACTAACAAATCTAGGGTTAGTTGGACATTCCCAAAACACTCATTAATTACTAGTCTAAAACTTGTTTGAGTTTCTACTTCAAGAATTGAATGCATGGCAACAAGATGCTTAAGTACCAAAGGCAGTCATATGTAGTCCATGCAGCCTAAAGCAGCTACCACATTAATGGAAAAGAAATTTCATTTTAGAATGGGGCCTAAATAATAAATAGAGCTGAAAATGTATTGTGGCATAGATATAACAAGAAGATCTAGCAAGGATATAAGAATAATACGAGGAAGTCATTCTACATGTCAATAGTTTAGAATTATTGCGGAACAATAACTACAAGATCTAGCAAGAGCATAAGAATAATACAAGGAAAATGTTCTACATGCAAATAGTTTGGAAATTAATGCAGAACTGTTATATTCAAGAACTGTTATATAACTTATATTCAGGCAATGCAGCTTTAGTTAAAAGACTTGCTCAACTTGCTTCAACAAAGCTCTACATTTGTTCTTTGAGGTGACTAGACTTTTTAGAATAAGTCTAGATACAAAATAAATTTCACAATTTTTTTTACAACTGTTGAGGTGTCAGATTGTAAAAGTGATGATGCACTAATCACAACCTGTCACTTCAACATTTGTGAAAAAAAGTTATGAAATTTATTGTGTTTGTAACATTATTAAGACTTTTAATTGTTTCTATTGATCCAAGTAGGACTATATTCGACTTAAAGCCTAGGCAACTCTATGCTTTCTAGTTGTCCCACCTTTTTAGTTCCAAGGGTTATTTCAATTTGCCAGTACTCTAGTTTATCTAGTAATAACAGAAAAAGGAAGTACCATTCTAACAGTCTTGAAATGTGAACAGGATGTGCACATAGTTAGTTAATTCCAGGAAGTTTAAGTTGAGAGAGAAAAAATATATAAAGGTTGTTATCAGTTGAGTCAAACAAATATAGAGAAATATTGAGCATGGAAATTCTTTATACTTGAGTTTGAAGGCTTCCTATTGATTGTTATTATACACTCGGATTCTTTTGTTGTATTTGTTTATTTAGCCAACCTCAAGGTGATGCCTGCATAAAATATTTCTACTGGTTCCTAGTCAATGCAGAAGATTAACAAAATCTTTATATGACACAGCAAGTGCCAGCCAAAACAGATGAAGTGTCTAAATCAAATGAGTCATAGCAACTGCACTAAATATCTTCAATTGTGTTCATCTGCTACCAAACTACCCCCATCCAAACATTCAAGACTGAAAATGAATTACCAATTCAATTTCCTCAATACAAAATTTCAGACACATGTTGTTAGGTTAGGTAAGTATACATTAAATGAGGTGCATGTGCCAGAGAGCTTTAAATGCCCTAACAGATGTTGCAGCAGCAAGGAAATGAAATCACCAACGCATACCTAGGTGGATGTCCTTGAAGGCCTTTTTAAAGTGAACAATAAACTTACCATTTTAAAATTGAAAAGAGAAAGAGAGATAGAGATGGGTCCCTGACCTTATCTTAAATTTTAGATCCTCCTATAAGCCAACATAATCCTTAAGCTCCAGAGGAAAGAAAACCTGACAATTAAAGACTAACAGAGCACTTACAGCACAAAATCAAAATAAGATAAAAATAGAAGAGACACAAGATATGCCCGGAAAGTTGGCTTTGTTATCCTTGATTTTTGTCCTTTGGTAGCATAACCCTCCAACAAGGACCACATGCCCCTTTCACACTGAAAAATCCTTGTGGCCATTATTACTTTTAAGTTTGGAAGTATGCATTACTGAAAAATACAAACATGCCAAGAAGAGTCCTATTTTCTTAAGCCACTAAGCCTCCCTTAAATCATGATGGTTCCATAATCCTTCTATCTATAAGTAAAATGGAGTTTAAGTTTGATTTCATTAATTAATTTAATTTTTCTCGTACTTTGTCTCCAACTGCTGAAGGGCTTGACAATAATATAGCATAAACAATTGATTTTGTTTAGTTTTGCATTTTGATGCACAAAATTCAAGCTGGAATCTTTTTTCAAAACTTATACGGTTTTACATTATATTACACAATCACCATTGGATTTGATTTTCAAGCTTACACCTGAGATTTGGATGCTTATTCATTATGAGGTGAGTATAAAAATTTATATTAATCTGAGCAACTTGACACTGCCATGTGCATCTGAATAACTCAATAAATATCATAATCAATGACTCAAGTTGTTTCATGAAATTACTGGATGATTTCAAATGATTTTAAATGAAGGCATCTTTCATTATATTATTCCATGATTTCACCATTACTAAAATATAAAATCTTTCATTCTTGAATGTTTCAGTACTTATTCAAATGATTGTTGATAGACTTTGTCACTAAAAAGTCTAAAACTTCCTTTCTCAACAACCCAATGCTAACTACCATTTGGCATACAAGTAGCTTAAAACAAATTTGTTTGTGCAGAGTATGACTTCAAACATGATCAAGAATATGTACAATTGGGAATTAATTTCTGCATTAACAACAACAAGCATTGTGGGCATTGAATAAAGAGGAATAATGGTAGTACAATAGCATGAAAAATGCAAAGGTTGGAAGAGGCTGATATAATTAACACAAAGAAGTACAAAATCTTTAATATATAGGAAATGAATAGAGGCTTGAAAGAAAAATCAAAGTCCTTCAACAACAAAGATGGGGGAAAAACCTCTAGAAAACCAAAACAGATTCACATAACTTCAATATGAAAATGTAAAGCATCTTTTGTCTTTCTTCAAGGTTTGCATATTACCACAAAGCAAGGAAGGAGAGCTCTAGGATTGAGCAAATAAAGCTCCTCAATATTTGAATAAAGACCCACTTTACCGGCCAATGAATCAAATCCTGTTTGGCCAGCCATTTCTTGTATGTTCTCCAAAGGCCTATGGACCCTCCCAGCAATTACTCTGCAGACTATTAAGGCTTTCCTTATTATTGGGTCTTCCTCAAGAATTTCAATAGATTCAAAAGCTCTTCCACTTGTAGAAGTTGTGAAAACTCCTATTCCACCCTGGAGCTCCTTCTTGGCTGAGAATCCATTTCTAATAATTCGACAAACACAACAGTTTTCCGATATACATAGACTGGAGGAACCATTTAGACCAAGAGAGCATACCACAGTTGTCCCATAGAACCTCAAAAGTTCATTACCATCGGCAAGGCACCGAGGGTGTTTCTTGGGGAGTTTGCTGGCTTTGATTTTCACCATCTCCCTATATTCTTCGAATCGAGCAAGAGTTCTTTGCATATTATGAACTTTCAAAACTCTCTCAATCCGACCACAATGGTTCTCAGATTTTGACCAACTTGTCCGGCATATAATTTCAACAATTTTCCTAGATGAGTCTCCTTCCACAAGTTCAGTAACTGTAAAAAAATTTAAAATTTGTGAGCTGCTGACACCCCTTTGCCTTATCTATTTCAAAATCTCAAAAAACAAGTACTTTAAAGAAAAAGAGATGGAATTGAAGAATGTGAGAACATTAGAAAAAACCCTCAACATTCAAGAGACATTGGGGTGAATAATGAAAAGACTAAGAACTCATGATACGCTAATGAGATATTGTTTGCAGCTATAAAATTGTAAAAACAAGACATGGGTTTATTTAGTAAGGTTTCTCTCAGTACATAGAAAGCTAAAAGTGCATGTGAATCCAGAATATAGTTCCAAATCAAAAGGAGATAAACCAGCAAACACTCCACTGGACATAAAGCTGAAAAGGAATCTTACATTTGTAAAAGATACCTTTGTGTCCCAAAGAAGTACTGATTATGTTTACATAGAGAAACTGCTCACAAAACTTTGAGGATAAGAGGATAAGAGACCATTGGAGGCAAAGCAAAAAGAGGAAAATACCTCACTAACATTCAAAAAAGTACCACAATGAAGACAGCAACCAGGAATAAAATGACCCTCAAAATGAAAATCTAAATTTGAGGGTTTCTTACCAGCATGCTTGGAGAGATGATGAGCTTCAGCAGCATCCCATTTGTTGAACTGCTCTCCACATTTATGGCAAGTCACTGTAGAAGACCCATTAGAATCTGTCTCAAGAGAGACCCTACGGCTTGAATGAGTTCCACCACCACCACCAAAAATGCCAGAACCTTCTCTATCTGATACAAGAAAAGGAGATTTCCTTGGAGGAGTTGATGAGGTCCTAACAGAAGGATTAAAGTAGTGCATTGTAGGGTGTCCACCAGGCCCAGGTGTCCCAGGCCTTAAAGTGCCTACAAAAGTTGAACCACCCCCACCACCACCACCACTACTACCATTATTACTCAAAAGACCACCACCACCTCCTCCTCCACTACCACCACCACCACCACCACCACCAAACCCTTCTTGGAAACCACCAAAACCACTGATTTTCAGCTCACACCTTGAGTTACTCAAAATCACTTCATGGGTTATCGGGTTTAGGAACTCACTGCTCCCAATAGATCTTGGACTACAACTTGGTGGCTTCTCCAAGTGTCTCTTACTTCCATGAATGACATCTTTGAGATTCGCTATAGACCTTGAACACCCTGACCTTCCTGCTTTTCTAGTCAAGATTGTGCTCAACTGCTTTCTGGATTTTGGGTCATGAACATCTGATGGTTCTGATTTGCAGTGTAAAGACCTCTTTAGAGAGAACCACACTGTTGGCATATTATCCCTTATTTTCCTTCTCTCTCTTCTATTGCTAATTAGGCTCCAAAGACCAAAGCTTCAAACACCTTTCACTTCAACTTTTACTCCCACATTCTTCATTCTCAAAAGCACATCACTTTCCATTGCCATAGTCCATTCTTTTCCACCATGGAAAGCTGAAAAGAGTATCTAGATAGCAACATTATCTCTACTAGTACTTTCTACTTTTGGCATAGAACCCACTTTTCTTGCAATCTCCTTCCCATTTTCAGAAATCAACTACTTAGTACTTATCCAACAACTCAAGAACTAAAGAACTATTGAGAGAAAAAAAACCCAAATCAGGATTTTTCATGAAACACAAAGAAAATTTTTAAAAAGTCCAAAAAGTTCTCAAAGTTGTGGAGTCCATTTTGAAAGCCACCAGACCATTATCACATGAAGCAATTTTGGAACTTTCTCTACAATGACTGTCTATGAGACCATGAAGGAGGGAGGAACCAAGTGAGACAAATGGACTTAAAAACAGAAACCAAGAGTGCCCCAGTTGATTCCATTAAGATAATGAAATTCAAGAAATGGAGAATCTTTGGCTCTTGGGGAACATGACAACCAACAAAGAAAAAAACCTTGTTCAGTGACACCAATAAATGCTAGTTACAGAGGAAAGAAACTGTAAAAAAATTCAGAAAGAGACAGTCCCAAAACTTCCTACTTCAAAAAAATAATTGCTAGTTGGACACTCATTAGTCATATTTCAATTGAATGAAGGTGTTCAAACTTTAAACTTCAAACTTCAAACCTGAAGTAGCTGAACCTCTTAGCTGGATTGAGATCCTATAATTGGTCTTGCATGTAATATCAATTGAATGGTTAAAATTGAAATATTATTAAAAGTTTAAAAAAAAAAAATAAAGTTAAAAAGTTAAAATATTGTAAAAGGAAAAAAGAAATTGCATTTATACAATACTTTTTTAAGTATCATATAAAATCTCAATTTGCATGAGGTGATGTGCCTCAAAAGATTTTGTGTGGTAACTGAAAAGTACAGCCAAAGATTTTATTATCATTAGCTGAAATTATTATTATCTGAGCAGAATATACTCCCTTTGTTGTCCAAAGGGCAAAAGCACATTAATCTTTGCTTATGCTCTGGGAGGACTTTGGGTGCATATTTTCACTTTAGATATATATTATTAAAAAAATAAATCATTTGTAAGCACCAATAAGCATTAAGCAGTAGCTCTTCATTTTCATTTTGAGGTTTTTTGGAATACTCTTACCATTGAAATACATTCCATTAATACAAACGAGTTAGACTTTGATCCTTTGTATCATGTAGTTTATTAGAGTGTACTTCTATGTTTCTAACCTCTTTAATATTACCAAAGAGGAACTATATATTTTGGAGATCAATCAAGTTTTCCAAGAGCCTAGACATCTCTAAAATAAATAAGATAGTCATATGTTATAAAAAGAAATTAAGTATATTACTTATACTTTGCCTAAAATAAAGAAATATTATGTTCACCTTTTCTACACAAGATAGAAGTTGATACATTTTGGAAGATTTAAAAATAGTGACCATTAGAGTTTGTTATAAGTTTTGAGAAAAAGTAAAAAATAAAAAAGAGCTATTCATAATTTATTGAATTGGTAAATAATTATTGGATTAACATCATGTTCACATGGATGTGTTACTAACATCATTTTTGTTTTACACTAATCACAACAAGTTTTAACACATCCACGAGGTTAATTCAATTTTTTATTCTGAAGTTATTGTTTGAGATGAGGCGCCAACTTTATCAACAAAAAATAAATAAATTGATGAGGTGTCATCAACTCATCGTAACGTCAATTCACTACCCCCCGCATTTAACTCATAAGAACACTTGATTTTGTTTACTGTTTGTACCATGACCGTGAGTCACTCGAGCTCATGTCTTAAATTAATACTTTTGCAAGCACCAAAATGAGTGAATGACATACGCTATGTCATATTTATCTCATATATAGTTGATCTCTATCTCTCCCTCTCCCTCAAAGAGTTTCCCCATCCACCATGCCCCATCTCACCCAACTTTACCGTAATATATATATATATATATATATATATATATATATATATATATATATATATATATATATATATATATATATATATATATATTACGCTGATACTCTCAAGATATAATAAAATCATATTCGTTATATCCTATTTTCAGAAAATAACATTTTACCTTAAAATGATCCAAATAATTAACACTCGACTCCTTTTTTGAATTATTTTGAGGATAGAATGTCAATTGTTTTGATTATTTAAGGGGTAAGAAATTAATTGAAGTGTCAATTACTTTGATAATTTTGAGAGATGAGTGTTTTTCTTGAAAATCAATGATAGATTAATATTAACCTCTAAAACACTTATCTCTTTCTTTCTCTCATTGAATTATTTTAGTAATTACGGTTAGCCAAATTCCTTTGTCCCAACTCGATTTGTCTAGTTTCCACTTTGAAGTGGGGACGGGCACCCATGATCCAACCTCACCTCATGTCGTTATCATCCCTACTTAAAAGTACTATATTCATTATTAGAAATATTTATATCTAATGATGATTCACAATTATCAAGGAATCGATATGAACTTACTTATTTAACACACATGCAACAAAGAAGCATTCTAACTAAACATATAAACCTATTGCTTTACCCAAAAAAAAAAAAAAATTATCCAATCAAATTCTTATCCTCGAATGGGTTTGGTATTGCCTCAATTAAGAGGATTTTGCCAACACAATAACAATAAAGAATATAATTCAAAGAAAGTAATGCAAATCAATAAATATCAAGCACTTACTTGCATTAAACGAAGAAGATGCACGCAATTACGCAATGTAAAAGTCCTTGAGACTTGAGAGTAGTCCTGAACAAAATCTAATACAAATATCTAAATTACACTACTCCTAAATAATTAAGTTACGTTTACTACTAAGAAACTTGGTTAAACTACTCATGATTAAATAAAAAAAACTTATTTACCATGTAATCATTATAATGTAAGGAGTTATGTTTTTAACTTCTTATAACTATTTATCGTAGTCTTTAATCTCATAACATTTTCCTTAAATGTCACATAATGTATTGCCAATTTACACGTGACATATGATCACCATATCTACATATTTTGTAACCTCATCCCCTTACGTTTTTTGGTCATTGGACCCAAAATGTGTCACGTCGCATGCATGACATATAAATGATACATCTTGATCTCGAATATTAAGTTATTAACCAGGCTGCATGTATATATTTATTCTCATTCTCAAGGTACTTGCATGAAGTGCAAATCTTGAGTGGTTAAGTATGGCTGAAAACACCATGGACTTGTTGAGAGGATATATATATACCTGCCACATATAGTTACAAGACAACAGTTAATTGTTGTTTTTGTGTTTGGGGTGGTCGATATAATCAACAAACATGTGATTTTCCATCGACAAAAGCATTGAGTGCTTGGCCAAAATAAGAGAAGAAACTTATATCAAGTACCAATGTATTTCACAAGAGAACACAAGGGAGAACTGTCTCGAACTCACAATGTTTTACAAAGAATTCTTTGTTCGATCTTATCTATTTCAAATCATTGACTATTTTAAAATATCATTTATTTGAAAGCCACATAGTTTTTTATGTAGACTACTTAAATGGATGTATGCGATTTGAAAAATATAATGTAGAGGGTATAACCTCAATGAAGAACATGAAAGTTCAAGTTTGATTTGTATAATACCAAATATTCGTTTCTGCCTCATAGAAGATGCAGATGGTTCCTAAGCTTTTACCTATTTAAAGGGTTTTTTTTTTTTTTAATGATTTTGCAATCTTGAAAACCTTTGGGTATACAAAAATTAAAAGAAAAAAACAAAACAAAATAACCTCATGCATGCAGTAACTTTTTCTCCCTTTTTTCGTTACTTTTATCAATAAAAAAAAACAAGAATATTAGTCCTTAATTATATATGTACATATAATTTTACACTTGTATGCAAGGGAAAGACGGAAAGTTCATTTGAATATCGATCATCATTGATAATTTTTCTTTAATAGGAAGGAAAGATGAAACTCATAAGAGAACTTTTAAATCTACCCCAAACTATGTACTCGAACTTCATGTAAGTTAAACACATAAAAATCATCATTCACCTTCTCTTCTTAATAATGATTCATCTTAAAAATTCAAAGATTTAAAGAATAAAAATAAAGGGTAAGAAAAAATGATGTTGGTACATGGTTTGTAGGATAAAAAAAAAATGATGGAGAAATTCACCCAAAAAAAAAAACACAAAGTTTAAGTGGAAATGTGAGTTACTAAGTATACCGATAATTCCCCATTCAAAGTAGGTACCCAAAGTCTCAAACCCTTGCATTAACACAATGATCAGTCCAAAGTTCGTGCACATAAAATATAAAGTGTATGACATTCATAATTGTATTTTGATCCTTAAATTGTGGATTAGAGGGGAAAAACAATAATGAAAACCCATACTCCAAAACCAAGTGATGTTCGGAGAAAGAATAACTCATTATTAGCTTTTGACTCCTAATCCCCATATGGAGTACTTTTTTTAATTCAATTTTGAAAACCAAAAAAGTTGATGAAACTAAGGTATAGAAAAAGGGAAATGATATTCAAACATCTTTTTTATATTTCATTACCCAATTCCCTGACACGGGTGGGAGTGAGACTTTCCCCATTTTTTTTAATTAATTTTCTATAACAATGAATCAGATTTGCTTTGTTTGACTTTTTAAAAAAAAACTTATATTACTTATTTGTTTATTTACAATTTTTTAAAGTCTAATTTTTAAGATATAATTATATTTTTGCCTAACTTATAATGCCCCAATTGGTCATATGATTAGTGATGAAACTGAGATTACACTTTTCAGATTTTCTTGCCCATTGTTTTTTCTTCCTTTCATTTTGTTGTTATACAATAAAAATGCATACCATGTCTCATGCCTATGAACGCGGAATCAAAGTACGAAGATAATGCTAGCATTTAAAAATTTCATAATCATTATGAGTTTCTAATCCAAACAAACAAAAAAAAAAAGCACACTATGGCGTATCAAAAGCCATGAAGGAAGTGATAGTGGGGGGCCTCATGCAGAAAGGAAGACAGCAAGTCATATTCAAGGGGCCAGTATTTATGTATTCTTTCTTTCATCCATCGATGCAAGCACTTGATGGCCTTTTATGTTACAATTTTGCCCTTGCTCATTTATCCTTAGTTTGGTGGTTAAAATTTGTATAATTTGTTGAATATGAAAACCATTTACTAGGAAGGTTACTTAGTTCATCAAGAAAAAAGAAAGAAAGAAGAAAGTTTAGTGTGATTGAAATTGGGAATTGGGAAGGAAAAAATAAGAAGAAAATGAAAGTTCATGTAAATACACTTTTTTTCACAACCTAGTAAAATAACAAGTTATGATTGTGAAAATAATGTTAGAGCTTTCACAACTTATGACTTCAACAATTCTGTGATTGTGTGTGTTTGTATTAGAACTTAAAAAAAAATATAAAAAATAAAATAAATTGTTAATTGGGTTTATTAAATACTATTGGGCCTTGGGTTTTTTTCTTGTTTCTTTTACCTCTCCTAGTCCACTCTTGGGCCTTGATTTCTTTCGGGCCTTCTTTTTATCTCAATGGCATTAAATAACGTGGGTACCTGTCATGTCAATTTCAACCCATATAAAACTCCGAGATACACCAAAACAAAGATTCCGAGTCACAAACCAGTGAAACCCCCTACACCAAACCATCAAAGATTCTCGAAGTCATATGACAAGTGACCTATGGAATGTGCATCAATCAATTCCTACCCCCTAACACTCACATAGAGAAAACCATTCATTTGGCTGCGCGATATAAAAACGTTGCGTTTTAAAAAACGCAAAAAATATCATAGCTCTGCCTTGCTCAAAAACGTAGATATGCGTGACTTTCTTTAGAAAGCCCAAAATGTTCTTTTGTTATGCAAAAATATCCAAAAAATATGACAAAAAATGACTTTGAGAGGTGGCAAGAGAGATGGTGTAGTTCTTGGAATGGGCCAACATATGACATATCAATTTAATATGTATATTATTGATAGTGTTTTTAATAAAAATATATTTTTTTCTATGAATTTATTAATATGTTATTATTATTAATATTAAAGTATTTTTTAACATTTAATATAAAAACGGAATTGCAACATAATTAAGTCTTTTTTGTAATTTTCATCCAAAACAATCAATTCCAAACGCCTGTGGTTTTAAAAATTATGTTTTACCAAAACATTATTTTTTACCTATAACCCAAACGGACCCTTAGCCATGCCATGGAATTCGTGAAAGATTCTATATATCGGTTAGAACTAGAAAATTTACACCCACCTCCATCCAAAGCATGATGAATATAATATTTCTGTGTCAAACTTGCAACACGAATCATGTGCATGATGATGACCTAAACAGTAAACAAATAATCATGTGCCTTTTCAATGAAGAAAATTGACGGCTCCTTCAGATGCTGATGACCCAATATTTCAACACCCTCAAAGTTTTGGGATTCAAGCTTCAAGCTTACACAGTGCAAAACCGATTCCCTTTGTTGTAGAGAAGCTGCTGGTTTTTCATCCAAGAGAACAAAATTTTCTAAGAAAATATCAGTATAGCAGCTCACATTCTTTCTCCAGAAAGCCCTACTGGCTACTAGTACTCCCTCCTCATATTCTTATGAAAAAGATATATTTTTAAATTGTATATTTGATCTTTTCAACATTTTATATTTGTTTCAAAATCATCTTTATAATTTTTATTTTAAAATGCTCTACTTTAGTCCCTATACTTATAAAATTATTTTAAAATGTACTAATAATCATCTGATGGATGAAAACTATTAATGTGACTAACGGAATTCATGAACATGTGCAAGATTAATAGTCACATTGTTGACATACACCTGCACTTGCACCTGCACCTGTACGGCTGCACCCACACCCAACCCGACCCGATTTGATGCACGTATGTGGTAGAATTCCAAGCTTACTTAGGTAGGTCCTCCATCCTCCACAAAAGTAGAGTGCCCCTTGGTATCATCCAGGTAGAAAAGAACATGCATTAACAACTAATTTGACGAGTACACATAGTTTTGAAACAACCAAACTTTAAAGCCTCCAAGGCATGAGATGAAGGAGTAACAAAGGAAATAAAGTCTAAATGTTGAATGCAACCAACTTTAGCTAAGATATCCACACAAAAATTGGCTTCTCTATAGATGTGTTGGAGCTTGAACTGTTTATTAAATGGAAATATAAAATGAATATATTTAATAATATAAATCAAATATCACATATCTAACAATATGTAGAGAACGGGTTATAATTATACACATTATCAAAAAAAATTAAAATTTGGGCCACCCTACTTAAGAATGTAATTCACTGCCAATTCATTTGTTTCCACTATGTTGGCTGTGTGGTGCAGGCCTGCGCTGCCATGTGTTTGTGTTATGTTCTTCACTGTTTATATCTTCTTTTGGTTTTAATAAAAAGTTCACCTATTCTAAAAATTAAAAAAAAATCCTAATTTTTGTATCTTTCTTAAATCCAAAGGCTAAATTTCGGTGGGCTTGGAGAATGCAATATCACCAAAATTTTCAATATTAACAATCATCATTTTTCAATAATCATTCTAGAAAGAAGATTTAAGAATATTAATGGAAATAGAAAGAAATGTTTATTTATTATTAATGTTTATTTTTTTTTTTTTTTCTTCCTCCTTTGAAAGGTCTGACATTTTCTTCTTTTGAAGAAGCTTCAATCCTGTACCAGGATGAGAGGACAGACAACTCGTATGCATGGAAGGTCAAGTGGGCCTAGTAATGGTATTATATATGGCTATGAAATTGGTTAGATACCTCTTACCTACCTTTCTCTTGTCACACCTAACTCAATTTGGGCTTTTCTTTTTGTCCCACAAATATGATAACGGGTACGGGTATGATACATGAATATAATATCTTTTAAAAACTTATACGAGCTAATATAGATATCGGATATTGATACAATACAGTGGGTGGGTTAAAATGGAATATCCATATATCCTAACTCATTTAGTCATTTCTAATACATTATTATTCGTGCTTGAATTTGATTGAGCCTATAACTAATATGCCAAATGATGAAGACAGAGGAAAGAAAATGCAATCATGAATTCAAAAGTTCAGTGTGCACAAAAGTTGTGAATGATATTTTTTCAACAAGGATTCATAAGATATTATTTGTGTGATCTGTGTGCATCAGATAGAATATCATTTTCATAGCTTATTGACTTATTTGTTATGTACAGTATTTTTGAGGCTAATGATATTTCCACACTAACCAGTGATATTTCTGCCAAATAGTGATATTTATGTACCAAATAGTGTGGAAATATCACTGATTAATGTAGAATTATCATCCCTCTATTTTAAATTCTATATTTTTTAAGATAAAGTTATACTTTTACAGTTTACTCACTTTCAACAAATCAATAAAAGAAAACTAACCCAAACATACACCAATCAATTGCAGCTTAATTGGGACATGAAGTTTGAGTCTCAATAAGCAAACACAATTTGGGCAACTACCTTGAATTCCGGCAAGCCAGGTGATCTTAGAACAAAATTGAACCATTAGAATCAACTTTTTTATTTTTAATTTAAGCTCATATTAATTTCTTGCTATCTTCTTCTTCTGGCTGTTTCTCTAACCTTATTCCGACCAGAAAAAACATGTCCCACATGCTGCATGGATGGATAAATTGGCATAATCCACAACAATGTATATAAACAAAAAAAATCTTTGTGTTAAAAGATCCATATATCCAATCCTTAAAAGTGGTTCAACTTTTGAGATCTAATAGTGCTTCTATATATTATTGCTTTCTTGAGCCCAATTTTAGATGAATGCAGGTGAATATAAATGCATACATTTGGCCAAACTTGTCTCCATTATGTTTACCGGGAATCTAATGGATGTGTAGACATCCTTGCTAAGGCAGGATGTAATCAACAGTTAGATTTTACTGTTTTTGCTTCCCCACCAGCACATGTGCTCATGGCTCTATAATTTGATTCTTGGAATGCTTATTGTACTCGTACTATTCCTACTAATAGTGTGTTTTAATGAATTTTGTTTGGATGTTTTTTAGAAGAAGAAGGAAAAGGGCTTGAGGGATAAGATATTCCTCCAAATCTCTTGTTTTTAACTTTTCAAAATTGAAGGAATTTTAAGGGAGAATAGAATAGAGTGATTCTACTTATTTTAAAAAAGATTTAAAATTTCAATTATATATATATTTCCTTAAAATTAACAAATAAGAGTTATAATTGTAAAAATATATAACCATTCTCCTCTCTCTCAAAACTTCCAAATACACCATTAATGTTTTATGATATTATTTTCTTTACCAAAAAAAATTAATCCATAACAACAATTTTTTTTTCTTATTTTAAAGTTCAACTTGTACGTCATTTGACATCGTTGATAAAAAATGAGAATTACTTTCTTGTAAATTCCATCAAATGAATTACACAATTACTAGGGTGTACTTCAATAAAATCTCTGTACCGGTTGGCCCAGAAGCAATGATATAAAGGCAATGGATCCATTCACGTGGGGTTAATTACAAGAACTATTGAATAATTAACCATGAACAGCAGAACAGAATCCAAGCTTGCAAAAAGTGAAAGCAAAAATGGAGGGAAAACAATTTCTTATTAAAAAAAATCCACTAGAAGGAGATTGTTGTACTGACAAATAAGTTGACAATTCTTTGTCACATTAAATCGCTAAGTACAAAAATGGAAACAAAGTGTTGTGGTAAAAGTAAATACCCATCTTAACTTCGGGAAATTTTTAGATCCCGTTGCAAGACTATCCTGTTAAAAGTGTCAAAAATTGTAATATTTGTGTATATTTTGATAAAATATTGTGTGTGTTTTGATACAATGTATGTCAGGTGTTGTAAAATATGTGTAGTTTATAATAAAGTTAACTTTATCACAAAGATCACTAATTCTATCAGAATTCACACATTTTATTTTTTAACAATAAACACACATTTTATCAATACGGACACAACATTTACCACAAAACACACAAACTTTATCAAAATCAACACCGATCCCGTGGTGGGACCTAAGTGTTCCCCACTTCGGACTACCTATGACTCATTCAGTCATGACTAGTCAGTGAAGCCCATCTATTTGTGTTTCTCTTTCAGCTTCTTCTTCTTCTTCAAACGGCCTATATATCTCTATTGCTAGCTTTAAAGTTGCAGGCATGGCAAAAATACTTGTTCTTGTTTGTCTAGTACTTGTAGCTATGGACGTTGTAGCTGGTATTCTTAGCATTGAAGCTGAATTTGCCAAAAACAAGTACACAATTACTCTTTTATATGTCTAATTACTGGGAATATATAGTTATACAATTATGCCCTCTCTTTTTTGCTAAATGTTATACAATGATGCCTATTTATTCTTTGTTTATCATTCTGACATCATAATATTATAGGATTATAATAGAATTATAACTATTTTATACTTTAAGTTACGAATTCAGTTTAACTATTTTCTTTATCCTCTTTCAATTACACTAGTTTTGAGCTTTTGTTTCCATAAAGGTCACACGTATGAGGCTACGAACAATTGAGTGTAAGGAATCGAACCGTGATGCATTTAAGCTTGGATTAGCTGCAGCTGTACTCCTGGCTCTAGCCCATGTTACATCTAACTTGCTTAGTGGGTGCATGTGCACTAGTTTCATGGAAGAGCTGGAAAGATCATCTAGCACTGACCGGAAAATATGGTTTGCATGTCTTATTTTCTCATGGTACTTACGTGTTTTTCAGTTTTCATCATTACTTATTGTTTATTAGTAGTGAAAGTAAACCAATTAATGAAGCCAGCTAGAAACTAGAGTTAGCCCAAAAAAGAGTTAGGGCCTAGAGTTACAAAATTACTTTATTTTATTATTATTATATTTTTTACATTAAATAGTCCACATACTTTTAGTTACATACATTTTTAATGAATTTACTTTTTCAAATAATACATGTGGATGCTATTTAATTAACATATAATGGGTTGAAGGAGAATTCCTCCAAACCGAGTTGAAAGAAACTACATTATATGACAATATATGACATAGAATAGTCTGTGAAATATTATTGCAAACGTTGGAAAGTGAAAATAACAAAATTAAAATAATAAAAAAAGGAAGAAAAATAAAAAGGTAAGAGGAAGTAAACAAAGAAATTCTAAAAGGTACCACATTGGTCATGACAACCCATCATAGTATTTATTTGTCATATATAGGCACAGAAGATTCCAACACCAAAATATGGATTGAGATGCAATGCTATATATATATTTTTTGTATTGTATGGGATCCAATGTTTTTTTAAAACGAAACTTTCAATCTCAACTATTCAAGTTCAAAAATTTAAAAACTTAAAAGTCAAACAAGTTAAATAATAAAACAAAAATAAATTATACAATACCCTAGTTATTGTATGGGATCTCTATTCCCAAAAAATATCTCAAGCTACAAACTTTTTTTTTTTTTGATAATCTCAAGCTACAAACTATAGCTAGGCAGGGCTTACCATATATGGTAGGGAAAATTGAAACATAAAATTGCTAGACTCTATGAAGTGATGATGCTGCCATTGAATTGAATTTAACTTTGTATTGATGATTTAGTATGCGTTTGGATTAGATGTTTAGGATTTGATTTTGAAGGTTTGGCAGTTAAACTTAAAAAATAAAAAAATAAAAAATTTTAAGAAATTTAAAAAAAAGAAAAAAAGAAAGTAAATTCAAACTTACATTAAATTGCTTGCATATTGACTATGGATGCTCCAAATAGACAATGAAGTTTTTTGCCCCTTCTCCTGAGCCATTATTTGACAAATAGTATAATTCTTATTATAAGCATATTATAGGTAGACTATGCATACGTAGCATAAAGCTTTAATGTACTATAAATTAATATGAATTAGGATTAAGTTTCTCTATTTTTCTTTGTTTCTTTGCTTTTCTTTTTCTTTGAATGGATAAAATTATGAAATAACCTGAGTTGAAATAGCACTTTCTCACCTTTTATCCAATTTAAACTTGTCCATTAAATTTTTTTTTTGTAAAACCACACACACAACTTCTTCTTCTTCTTCTTCTTTTTTTCTTAAATCCCGTTTACCATATGAAAATAAAAATTAATACACATTTTATAGTTAAAAATATAAAACAAGTATTAAACGTTTTTCATTTATATATATATGTATTCAAAAATACTTCAAGTGGACTAAGCTTTAGTATTCTTTTTGAAATTATAATTGTTTATTGTGGCAAGGTGTATCCATTATGTTATCATGTTCGACAAACAAAATTAAAATCAATATTTTTTTAGTTAAATGTTTTACTATTTATATTAAACATCAACACTTTCATTTTTATTTATAATCTTGATTCTGTTTCTTTTATTTGTTAATTTTTTCTTCTATAATTTGGATATTTAGAAAATGATGATATATATACACACACATTTTTATTTATAATCTTGATTTTGTTTCTTTTATTTGTTAATTTTTTCTTCTATAATTTGGATATTTAGAAAATGATGACACACACACACACTCACAAATCAAATTATTTTAAATGATAATAATATGAGAATATAGATAACTTTTTTTGTTATTTATTACTTGAAAACAAAATCAATCAAAAATTCAAATGAAAAAAAAAAAAACCCAAATATATTAAACATACTTAATTAGTTGGATTTTGATAATATCTTATAAGATTATATTAAGCTAAAACAAGTATATATGTTACTAAATTAAACTATAATAAAAAGCTAATTTAAGATGTACATATTTCATATATTGTATACCTTTGTTCCCACATATTATATATGAAGTATGCTCTTCAATAAACAGGATTATAGTGGCTATTGGTCTTCCTACGCTGATTATGGGGATAGTAGAAGATTCCACATCAAGAGGTTCATGCCAACTCTTACATCATCATTTTGGGTTCATTGGTGGGATATCATGCTTCTTACATGGCCTGTTATCAGTGTTATGCATAGCATCATATCTTTCTGCGACGTTGAACTTCGGAATTAATGAAAGCTCTACGGGACATGCAGTTGATCCTTAACTGTCCTTTTCTTTTGTTTGTTTGATAGGAAAATTTGCCTATTGCGCATGCATGCATATATAAATATTGGTGACTACCATATATATGCAAGATTATAGCATCTCATGAAGAAAAAAGTCATTGGAATATGTACAACAAAAAACAAAGAGCAAAATTTTTAATAGATTAAGATTATGATTGAAGAAATTTCGGTGAGATTTCGCCACAACTTGGCCGTGCAGTCTGTGGATAGCTCAACCAACACAACTAGGTGGTGAGGATGTGGCGGAGCTTCGAAACGAAGGCACAGCCCAAGAGTCTAGATCGGGTGTCCTTGGCCGTCAAGTTCTCCTTAGTGATAGACTCTAATTGAGCCTAGGTCGAGTTTATTCGAGAGACCATTGGGATCCCCAGCTTCGACAGGGCGATCTACCTTGCCCATCCTGCTTTCTCATTTCACTCCTCTATTTTTCTAAGATGATAAATATAATTTCATGGAGTTTATATCTATATATATAGCCTTTGAAAAGATAGAGTTTTTTATTATTTGAATTTCATATATATATGGGAAAATTTCATTTTCCCTCCTTTTAACTATTGGGTCTACTTCAATTTTCTCCCTAAACTTTAAAACCAAACAATGTCTTCCCTAATGTATTGGAAATAGGCAAATAACCCCACCGTTAACAATTTTCCGTCGAATTCAAAAATTTTAATGGAATTTTCAATTTATTTTTAAATTTATGCATAGACCCACCAAATTAACACATATTACACCAAAATTATTATTTTCCCTTCAAATTAAATGGAAGGAGAAAATGAACGGAAAGAAGTCAGGAAGACAAGAACAAATCAAAGGAAAATTTTGAAACCCCCTTTGTAGGCTCTATTATTGGTTTGAGAGAGGCACTGATTATAAGAGAGAGAGAGAGATGGTGTTACCCAACAAAGCAAACATAGATGGGCCACCAAACTCACTCTCTTTTGTGCTTGCCTACTCCATCAAGCTCTTCATGTAAAAGACCTCGCAGACAACATTGCCACCTCAATGAACATTAATGAATGGGATGAAATCAAAATGATACCTAACACTAGCATTCAAAATCCAAATTTTTAAAATTTTATAAGATAAAATCAAAATTATCTCCAACTTTATGATTGTAAAATCCAAAAATTTCCCCTTGCATTTCATGTATGGATGCATCGTGACTTGAGTAACTAGGCATATTGCGTTACAATAAAGCTAAGGATACAATGTGTTCACAACTTTACTTAGATGAAAAATTGTAAATGATGAGACAATAAAGCGATATTAATAGTGTGTTCATGTAAAAACTAATGACAATTTATCACTCGCACAATATTGGAAAAATATTATAAAAGCATTATGACTATAACATTATCGATTGTAAGCCCACTACCGGGAGATTTTGAAACCCCCTCTGTAGGCTCTATTATTGGCTTAAGAGAGACACCAATTATGAGAGAGAGAGAGAGAGAGAGAGAGAGAGAGAGAGAGAGAGAGAGAGAGAGAGAGAGAGAGAGAGAGAGAGAGAGAGAGAGAGAGAGAGAGAGAGAGAGAGAGAGAGAGAGAGAGAGAGAGAGAGAGATGGTGTTACCCATTAAAACAAACCCAGATGGACCACCCAACTCGCCCTCCAATGTGCTTGCTTACTCCATCAAGCTCTTCATATAGAAGACCTCGTAGACAACGACATGGATATCAATAAGTCCAATGGACATTAATGAGAGGGCTAAATTCAAAATAATACATAACATTAGAGTTCAAAATAAATTTTAAATTTTGAAAAATAAAATCAAAATTATCTCAAATTTTAAAATTAAAACATCATTAGAGGAACGAATGAAAAACTCAACTCACAAGTCAAAAGTCACCATTAGCCAATTACATGAAAAAAAAAAAGGAGGGCATTTCCGTCAATCCCAAAGTCCTCCATCCCCAAAGCTGACTTCGATTAGCACGCAACTCCGAATTCAACTTATCGGTTTACAAACCGAAAACCCCGTAGTTTCAAATCTCCACCGTCCCTCTCCACCCTAATCCAACGGTTCTCCCACCTCGATCCGCGTACTCGAACATCATTGGTCAAATCCCATATCCCACCCACTATATATACCCTCAACTACCGTCTCAAACCTCCTCATCCTTTATTTCTCTCTCTCTCTTTCTCTGCCTCTCTCGCCAATCCAATTCGCCCCAAATTTCCGTAAAGTCCTTCAAAATCAATGGCGGGTCGGGGCAAAACTCTCGGATCCGGAGCTGCTAAGAAGGCCACGTCTCGGAGCAGCAAGGCCGGTCTCCAATTCCCCGTTGGTCGTATCGCCCGGTTCCTCAAGGCAGGCAAATACGCCGAGCGTGTTGGCGCCGGCGCTCCGGTCTACCTCGCTGCCGTCCTTGAATACCTAGCTGCTGAGGTATTCAATTTCTCTCTCTCTCTCTCTCTCTCTCTGGGTTTCTAATTTTGTCTTTTTAATAATTTTTTTTGGCTATATATTTGTGTGCCCCTTTTTCGTGAATCTAGGGTTTCGAATTTGTGCGAAGTTCTTGAAATTTTTGGTATTTGTGTTAATGTGTTAGCCAATTTTGTAAAAGCCCCCTAAAAATTGCTCGGAGATGGTGGTACTTCGTGCTTGAATTGCTTGTACTTGTCCCTGTAATTCAAGGGTTTCTAATTTATTCACAATGTTGCTTAATTTCTTTAAAATATGGAAAATTATCTCTAAGCCCTCTTGAAAAATCAGTAAATTTTGCGAATTGGAAAATCTAGGGTTCTAGATTAAGTTAATGAAATTAGGGTTTTGAAATGAATTGAATTGGGACTTGTTTTTTCAGGTTCTAGAGCTGGCTGGAAATGCAGCACGTGATAACAAGAAGACTAGGATTGTGCCACGTCACATTCAGCTTGCAGTCCGGAATGATGAGGAGCTCAGCAAGCTTCTCGGTGATGTGACCATTGCCAATGGTGGTGTCATGCCCAACATCCACAACCTGCTCCTGCCAAAGAAGGCTGGTTCATCGAAGGCCTCAGGCGGAGACGATGACTCTTAAATCGAATTGGTCATGGAATTGATAAAGAGAGACGGAGAGCGAGAGAGTGTGGATTTTCGGGGTCCACTATGTACTTGGCACCAGATTTAGTGTTGGGGTTTGAGTTTTATGTGCTTGTGGAGTAGTAGTTGGAGTAGAAGTTAGGGTTTCAGGTGGTAGTGAATGTGAATATGATCAATCTTCTACTAGTTATAGAAGAGATTGCTAAAATCTGATTTTACTATTTTTTTTTAATGTTGAATAGTTAATGACATTGATGCCACATTTAATTCTACGAAACTTGTTGCTAGATTTTGTTTGTTTGTTTTGTTTTTAGCTTCTAATGATTGGTGCTGCATGAAACTTGTGGTTGGCTAATTGGCTTAATGGGGTATTTGCCATTTTTGCATTGCATGAAAGGGATAGAGTGTTTGTTGCTTTTATGTGACATAGTTTGTACTGACTATGTGCCTGTGGCAATTGTTAGTGACATATTTAGGTTTCAGAATCTTGACAAGGTGGATTGTTGGCACGAATGGGTTACTTATTATTGATAGTTCTTTGTTATTATATTGTTATATTGATTGCACATAACTGTAGTTTTTATTTATTTTTATTTTGGGCACAGTACTTGTAATGAATATTGCTAACTTGGGAAATGAGGGTCATTCTTTCTTTCCATTTGAAATGGTTTAATGGTGTATTTAGTTAGAATTTTAAATGATGTGGTGGGTGTTAGTGTTACATTGTTAGGTCTAGGGAACTGTGAAAGGGATTCTTTTGAAATGTAGAGATTGACTTAATGGGACCAAGAATGGATGGGATTTCAAAAAAGGAATGACTTAATGGGATCAAGAATGGATGAAATTTCAAGAAAGGAAAATATAAGGGTTGAATTATAATTCTTTGGAAAGTTTGGTGGGGCCATGCAAGATTGTATACAGTTCCACCCATGGATATGAGTTAGGGTGAAGCTATGGGGGCGGAGGGAAATTTTCTCATAATACAACCAAGATTGTATACAGTTCCACCCATGGATATGCCTATAGCTATGTCAAGGTCAAGAAGAAAGAAAGCCTTATTAGGAGTCAATGTATGTCATTTCGAAATGCAGGGGTGGGTGGTTGAGGTTAAAAAAGTTATTTAGTGTAATGAGATATTGTTTCACCCTAATTGGGTCAACATCTGTTCACTTTAGGTGGTTATGGTTAAATGGAGTTTTGATTAGCAATTTTTTTATTTTATTTTATTAATGTTTTACCTTTGTACTTAAGATGGGGAACTCTTGTCTTCAATCCCATAAAATGAGATATTGTCTTAAATTTAACACTTCAAATCAATACGTACTTGATTATTGGAAAATTATAGAAGTGCATTAATGTCACTTTTTACATGAATGATGAGTTTCATTATAAATTTAGTTAATGAGACCTATCATTCATGTGAGAGGATATACGGCATTAATGTACGTCGAGAGAACTATAATAGCAAATTTAGTGTTTCATTAATGAAGTTTTGGTTATAGTTTTTGGGTCTACTAGCATGAATGTTATTTTACAGAAATCTAGTATTAAAATTGAATGAATATATTCATACTAGGAATTTGTTAGCAAAGTGACAATTAAAAAGCCATGTCAGCATATGTGAAGAAATTATTAGATACAACCGGCGGATTATGTTCTCCTCTTCCTCATCTTCTTTGTTATTGGCAGTGAGCCAATGACTACATTGGTCCTGCAGAGCTAGGTATACGGTATACCTGAGTATATTGAGGGATTAGTAGTAATGATGATGGCACACTCCTTTTCTTTTCATTTTATAGTATGTATGGATATTGTTTCTTTTTCTTTTTTGATAATTAGTACGGATGGATAATCAGTTTTACATCCAATATTTCTATAATTTTGTATGTGGCTTTTTTTTTTTCTTTTTCTTTTGTGATGTGAAACTAGGGTTTGAAATTGTGCTTAATGGGCTCTGGAATTAGACATGGAAGAGGGCTAGTCTTGAGTTAATGTGTTTGCTATTGTGTGTATGTGTAGTATCTTTTGGTTCAATAAGGGTTTCTTTCTCCTTGACCTTGACCTATACTAATGTTAGTGCTTATGAACTCTTTCCAACAAAAAATAAACCTTATAATGTTATAAACTTTGATGAAATATCACATTAAACCATTTATGTCCATATCCGCCTCCTTGACCCTTTAATACAGTTTCCACCAAAGCCTCATTCTGATTTTTCGACAAGATCTTGATGTTAAAGATGAATTCTAGCAGTCATCAAATGACTAACCTACAATTCATATTCTGTTAATTAAAAAAAAAAAAAAAACAAAAAACAAAAAATCACATAACTTACAAAGTTCAAGAAAATTCTGTAACAGTTAGTATCAGAGTGAAAGAAAACACACAACATTAGCACAATATTGGAAGAAGAAACTCTAGAACATGTGATTTATATTCAATCAAAGCAGAATCAAACTATTCACCATGCACATGTACGAGATTTCCAAAAACAAACAGTACATCAACAAAAGATTGCCTCTAGGTGCAAAAATGTGTATCTCTCAGTCATACTAAAGAAGAGATGCAAGATATTGGTGACCAAAATTTTCTCAATCAGTATACAGAATAAGAAAGAACACTAAACACCCTTTGAATTATTATCAACTGGGCAATCAAACTTGGTGAAGATCACAAATTGACAATGACTTAACTACATCCAGGTGAATCTCCGCCGCGGCCAGCTTGTTCATCACGATGAGCAGGTGCAATAATTCCTAATTTCAGAATCGTCCAATCTTCTTCTGTTACACTACTCCAAATTTCGTGTGCCAAATTGAATGCCGTTTGATCCCGAGAATCAGAAAAATTCTCATGCACACCCATCTTGAGCTTAGTGTCAATGTATTTCTTTCTTAGCTTCACTATTGCATCAGTCATTTGGCGTGATGTAGCTTCGACTTGAAGCCAATCTTTGATGAAAACAATTACAGCATTGTAATCAAAAAACGGGTATCGGTTATGTTTTTTTTCGAAATCAATAATGCTATTCAAGAATCCAATCTCACATTCTATATCTGTGAACACCCTCTCAAGAAACGGGCTTGGAGTGTCATCTTGAGTGGGCTCGGTCTTAATCTTTTTCTCTTTTCCCTGAGAGTGAGAATCATTATCGTCAATCTCTTTCTTTTTTGCCTGAGAGGGAGAGTCATAATCATCATCAATTTTATGAGAGTCTTGGACAGGACGTCTAGCTGGTCTGACACAAGGTGATGAAAGAGATATAATGTCCACATCTACGTCTTCATCTTCAGTACTACTGGCCATTTCACCTCCTACATGGGATGCAGCGGTAGAAGAATTTTCTTCTTCTTCTTCAGAAGTGAGAGGAGTTGATGTGTCAGTGGAGACAGTTGTGTCATCAGAGGTTGAGAGAGGGCTGGCCACCTTTTGTTCTTCTTCTTCTTCTTTTTGTTCTTGAGGTTGAGGGGGTTCTTGGAGGTTTTCTTCTTCTTCAGAAGTGAGAGGAGTTGATGTGTCATTGGAGACAGTTCTTTCATCAGAGGTTGAGAGAGGGCTGGCCACCTTCTGTTCTTCTTCTTTTTTTTGTTCTTCTCTCTTTTGTTCTTGAGGTTGAGGGGGTTCTTGGAGGTTTTGAGCTTCTTTTTCTTTCTCTTGGGTCATGTCTTGGATTGGAGAAGGAGATGTGTTACTTTCTTCAGACATTTTTCAGTTTTCACTCAGAGAGAGAGAGAGAGAGAGAGAGAGGGGGAGGCAGATAGAGGAGGGAAAAAGATTATATATATGACTTGGATTTCCAGTTGAGTGGCATTGCATTTCATAAAGTTCGTTAAAGAGAGGGAGTTATAGTTGTAACTGTCAAAAATTGTTGCCAAACCAATTAGTGTTGGGCTTGTCAACCTATGAGCCCAATTGGGACTATTATTAAACTTACCTAAGTTGGCTCCTAATTGAGTCCAATGAAGGATTGAGCTGCACCAGTGGGTTGGTTTTGGATGAAGCCAGGTTAAACCCCCCTACTAGCCCTCCTTAGGAAACTTATATGAGTAACTGACTTTATCATTATAGCTCGCCCTGCCTAGGAAAGGCATTGGGAATTTGGAAGTCACTACCTTCTTAGAAATGGGATTGGAAGTATCTTGCGGTTCTTCAGTCAAGTAGAGAGGATAACCCCAAGTATACTTGGAATCAACTGATCTTCTTGCATCCAATTATATGACAGAAGTGAGTTAATCTGCTGTTACAGACATTTTGCAATGCAAACACTAGCCTAGTAAGTTTGACAGAAGTATCTTGGGGTTTAACATGAATCATGCTAAGATAGGGAGTACACCTCTTGGTTGTCACTTCAAACTAAGTAAGAAGTCTTATCCCTCAACTAAGAAAGATAAAGAAGACATGGCAACTATTTCTTACTCTTCTATAGTGGGAGTTTGATGTATGCTATAATTTGTACTCGACCAATTACATTACTTATGAAGTTGGGTAGTCAGTAAGTTTGTTATTAATCCTAGTGAAGATTACTGGGGAGTGGGGAGTAGTGAAGTAGATATTCATATATTTGAGGGCTAGCTTTAAGATTATTCTTCTCTAAACCAATTTTGGAGGATTTTTCTCATATAGCTTTGGTATGTTCTTGTGTGGTTGTTTTCTTGGTCCTTGGTTATTTGCTTGCAGGACTTTTATTTTCACTATTACTTGGGTTTAGTAAATTTAATTGACACGTAGATGGTAAGCTTCCACAAAAGAGTAGTATTGTCAATGGTGCTAGATAAAAAAGAGCGACATAATGATAACATAAGTTTCCCAAGGATGAGTGTCTGGGATTAACAAATGGTTTCCATGGATGGTGTTCGAGATCACATGGATGACACTCACTGAAGTGAAAAGAAAAGTCAAGTGAAATAAAAAATTCATAAGGGAGAGCTAATAAGATTTGTTCTTGCCCTAGAAAGAGAGGTTTTGAAATCCATAGTGAGAAAATGACTCACACTTAAGAGAGAGGTTACTAGGTATTACACATGTGACTAGAAGTCCCACGTGAAGGAAAAATAAAGAACTTAACCAATTAATATAATATAATTATACCTAAAACTACAGACTTAAGTTTTTGGATTCAATTTTGTTCCAATTGATTAAAGCCTCACTCGAATTTATGCAAATGACTTGTTTCCTTGATAAACATGTTTATCCACCTCGTGTAAAAAATTCATTGTGATGAATTTAGAACTTATTTGGTTTGTCACTAGTTGCAAGCTATTCTAAGTAAGAATTACATACAATACAATTACTGCCATTTGGGGTCAGCACTCCCCAGTCCCCTGGCTTTGACACATCCTTTATGTCATTCTATTTCGGATGTTAAGGAACTAGCACTCAGAAGGTTAATAGAATTCTATATAATATTTCAAAGCCTCATACTGATTTTTTGACAAGATGTTGACATTAAAGCTGAATTCTAACAGTCATCAAATAACTAACCTGCAATTCCTATTCTGTTAATTAATGCAAAGCTTAAAAAAAACCCCAAAGTAACAAAAACTTAAACTGGATACCTCATATAACCAGGAATAAAGTTAACGAGTAGAAGCAGAATAAATCGTAATGAACAGAATCTTCAAAGCTCCATACATCAAAAAGTCCAAGAAAATTCTGTAACAGTTTGTCTCAGAATGAAATAAAATACACAACATGAGCACAATAATTGAAAGAAGAAACTCTAGAACATGTGATTTTATATTCAATCAAAGCTGAATCAAACTAGTCACCATGCACATTTACAAGATTTCCCAACATCAACAACAGAGTTCCTCTAGGTGCAAAAATGTGTATCTCAGGCTCTCAGCCATACTAAAAAAAAATGTATGATATTGGTGATCAAAATTTGATCAATCAGTTTACAGAATAGGAAAGAATACTACACACCCTTTGAATTATTATCAACTCGGCAAGCTCCTTGGTGAAGATTACAAATTGACAATGACTTAACTGCATCCAGCAAAATCTCCACCTTGGCCAGCTCCTTTATCGCCTTGAGAATGAACTGCCTGATTTCACCTTCTTCCAAAAAAAATCACCAACACAACCCCATATGCTTTGTGCCAAATGGAATGCCTTCTGATCACGAGGATCAGAAAAATTCTTATTCACACCCATCTTGACCTTAGTCTCAAAATATTTCCTTCTCAGCTTCACTATTGCATCAATTGTTTGGCGTGATGTAGCATTGATTTCAAGCCAATTTTTGTTGAAATCATATAAAACATGGTGATCATAAAATGGGTATATCTCATTTGTTGCATAGTAATCAATAATGCTATTCAAGAATCCAATCTCACAATCAATATCTGTGAACACCCTCTCAAGAAACGGTCTTGGAGTGTCATCTTGAGTGGACTCTGTCTTAATCTTTTTCTCCTTTCCCTGAGAGTGAAAGTCATAATCATGATTTTTATCGGAGTCTTGGACAGGAAGTTTAGCTACTGTGACACAAGGTGATGAAAGAGAAATAATGCCCACTTCTTCTTCTTTTTTCTCTTCTTGAGAAGTGAGAGGAGTTGAACTGTCAAGGGAGACAGTTTTGTCATCAGAAGTTGTGTGTTCTTCTCTCTCTTGAGGTTGAGGGGATTCTTGGAGGTTCTGAGCTTCTTGTTCTTTCTCTTGAGTCATGTCTAGGATTGGAGATGGAGATGGAGATGGAGATGTTGGACTTTCTTCAGACATTTTTCAGTTTTCACTCACACAGAGAGAGAGAGAGAGAGAGAGAATGAGGGGAAAAGATTATATATTTATGATTTAGAGTAGAGTGGCATTTCATGAAGTTTGTTAAAGAGAGGGAGTTAAACTGTAAACCAACTTGTACTGAGTCAGAACGATATGGAGTGCTGGGCTAGTCAACCTCTAAGTTCAATCAGGACTAATTGAGTCAAATGAAGGATTGAGCTGCACCAGTGGGTTGGTTTTGAATCAGGCCGGCCCAATTATTTTGGGGCCTCAACCAAAATTTTAAAATGGGCCCCAACGTTTTTTTACTAACCAGGGTGGTTCAAACATTTTGGGGGCCTCAAGCGAAATCTCAAATTAGAGACCTTTGATCATTCAATACTAAATAAAATTAATATTTATGAAATTTCATTCTTTTTACTAATTATTGATCACACTTGCATTTTGGTACTTACTGAATTTGTAGATCTCTGCCAAAAGAAGAAGTTATAACACCAATACTCAAAGTCTCAAACATAGTACAGTTTTGGGTTATCCCTATTTTATATATTTATTGAATTATATATATGCTGAAAATATTTTGTTAGAGGTAGAAAATTATATTATATTACAATCTAATATCTTAATCACCATGACAATATATTAGCCCATTACTTAAAACAATAAAACTTCAGACATAACATTTTCACAAAAATATTGCAGTGTCAAGTTTTGAATGATAATAAATAAGTAAGTAGTAAGTGATAGGTCTAGATGAAAACCAATAAAAATATGTCAACTTAATATTATTGTAAAATTGTAGTGAAAATATTTAGTCTATAGCAATGCTCATAATAAAAATAATAATTGTTAAAGAAAAAAAAAATCAAAATCTTAACATATATTGAAAGGTGAGGACAAGAACTAGCCACGTGGGTGGCTTGGTAAGTCAAGAATGCAAAATATCTCTTAAAAGTTGTCAGCTAACATTGGGACTTGGATTGCACATAGAAATAGAACTAAAAAGTTAAAAGAGAGAGAGAGAGATGAAAAAGAAGAAGAAGAAGAAACAAAAGTGGAGAACGAGAAACACTGGTCAGTGGAGCCAAGCAGCTGAGGAGAAGAAAGAAGTAGACGAAGACAGAGGGGCTGATCTAGAAAGAAATATTTGGCTGCACTTTTTTTTTTTTTTTTTTTCCTGAAATTCCTCTAAACTGGGTCTTTGTGGCTTTTATTTTTTTATTTTTCTAATTCGGGGCCTTGTTTTACAGTAGATTTTTTTAAATTTATTGGGGGTCTCAAGCAATGGCTTAACTCGCTTAAGGATAGGGCTGGCCCTGTTTTGAATGAAGCCAGGTAAAACCCCTAGCCCTTGTTGAGTGAAAACATTCCTCTGTCAAACATGGTCTTTTTTTGGGGTGCTGGCCTTGCTGCCATAAATTTTTGTTTGGTGTCAAATTCAAACTGTTATCACATAATATTATGATAACCAGTCACTAGTCACTAGAGGGATTTACAAGTATATGATTTCGTGTTTGGATAAATATTTTTGCATGTACACACCTAAGGTGGACATATATCCATAAATTGTAAACAGTAACCAAAGTGTGAATTGATAGTGTGCGTATATCACTCTAAAAAATAAAATATAAATGCAATAATATATTTGATCTCTCTGAAGAATTTAGTATTCTCTCTCTCTCTCTCTCTCCAAATTTGATTTGCATTAGGAGAAAATAAAAATTAAAAAATTGGAATCATTTAACATTTGGGGTTAAATTATTTTATATGATAGTTAGGTGAAGGCGGATTTAAATTTTGGATGTATCCGTTAGAAATATTAGGAAGTACAAGTTGAGCTACAAGGCTCTTTGTACAATTGGACAGAAAAAATAAAATAAAAAAATAGAATCTTGGTGTATAACATTTGGATTTACTTGAATATGTGGATTCACTTTTGGAGAAAAAAAAAAAGAATTCGGATCTTTCCTCTGAATATCTTCAATCAGCCTCTTTATATAAAAAATGCCTAATGTTCACTCACATATATATATATATATATATATATTATAATACCACAAATTATTACAATATAACCACAAATATATATATGGTGAAAATGGCTATGTCCATAGCCTTGCAAACAACATCAATTATTACAACAGAGTCTTTAATCTCACAGTCATCTTGCCTCTCCTTAATTGCCTCCAGAAGCTACTGTTTAGGGCTTGAAATTGACACCTTTGGCTCGATCAAAACTCAGACTTAACTTTGAATTTGTTGGACTGTAGAATTATTCTGCCAGCCAGACTATTTTATCACTGCTAGAATGGGGATTTTTAGGATATCCTTGATTGATACACATAAAAAGGCTGCTGTAAAAGATGCTTATTCCAACCTTGCTTGTTCTCTTGCATCAGACTAGACACCATCAAAATTTCATCTCTTGCTTCTGGTGCTTTAGTGTGGGTTGAAAATTGGGAGCCCAGGGAACTCAAATGTCTTGCCAGACATTAATATCAAGACCATTCCCAACCATGTAACACATTTCCAAAACCACAGTTTACCTGGTTGCCTACACTCCTCTCCAAACCTATACTAATGTAATAAACTTCGAAGGTATTACATTAAATGATCAATGCCCGCTCCTTGACCTTAGGCCGATTCATAAGGGATGAGAGGTTTAGATGACTAACTCTTATTTCTAAATCTTTCCCAGAACATAATTTATATTTGAGATTAAGAAATTAAAATTTTGGAATCTCAATATGAATGGGTATCGCTCATTAAGAATTTTCGACAAGATGTTGATATTCAGGGTTGTCACTAGTAATTTGAAACTTCTTTGGTTT
>OU015765.1:38283094-38313900 GCA_907173295.1 Fagus sylvatica
ATCCGAAATAGAATGACATAAAGGATGTGTCAAAGCCAGGGGACTGGGGAGTGCTGACCCCAAATGGCAGTAATTGTATTGTATGTAATTCTTACTTAGAATAGCTTGCAACTAGTGACAAACCAAATAAGTTCTAAATTCATCACAATGAATTTTTTACACGAGGTGGATAAACATGTTTATCAAGGAAACAAGTCATTTGCATAAATTCGAGTGAGGCTTTAATCAATTGGAACAAAATTGAATCCAAAAACTTAAGTCTGCAGTTTTAGGTATAATTATATTATATTAATTGGTTAAGTTCTTTATTTTTCCTTCACGTGGGACGTCTAGTCACATGTGTAATACCTAGTAACCTCTCTCTTAAGTGTGAGTCATTTTCTCACTATGGATTTCAAAACCTCTCTTTCTAGGGCAAGAACAAATCTTATTAGCTCTCCCTTATGAATTTTTATTTCACTTGACTTTTCTTTTCACTTCAGTGAGTGTCATCCATGTGATCTCGAACACCATCCATGAAAACCATGTTTTAATCCCGGACACTCATCCTTGGGAAACTTATGTTATCATTATGTCGCTCTTTTTTATCTAGCACCATTGACAATACTACTCTTTTGTGGAAGCTTACCATCTACGTGTCAATTAAATTTACTAAACCCAAGTAATAGTGAAAATAAAAGTCCTGCAAGCAAACAACCAGACCAAGAAAACAACCACACAAGAACATACCAAAGCCATATGAGAAAAACCCTCCAAAATTGGTTTAGAGAAGAAAATCTTAAAGCTAGCCCTCAAATATATGAATATCTACTTCACTACTCCCCACTCCCCAGTAATCTTCACTAGGATTAATAACAAACTTACTGACTACCCAACCGCATAAGTAATGTAATTGGTCGAGTACAAATTATAGCATACATCAAACTCCCACTATAGAAGAGTAAGAAATAGTTGCCATGTCTTCTTTATCTTTCTTAGTTGAGGGATAAGACTTCTTACTTAGTCTGAAGTGACAACCAACTCCCTAGCTTAGCATGATTCATGTTAAACCCCAAGATACTTCTGTCAAATTTACTAGGGTAGTGTTAGCATTGAAAAATGTCTGTAACAGCAGATTAACTCACTTCTGTCATATAATTGGATGCAAGAAGATCAGTTGATTCCAAGTATACTTGGGGTTATCCTCTCTATCTGACTAAAGAACCCCAAGATACTTCCAATCCCATTTCTAAGAAGGTAGTGACTTCCAAATTTCCAATGCCTTCCCTAGGCAGGGCGAGCTATAATGATAGTCAGTTACTCATATAAGTTTCCTAAGGAGGGCTAGTAGGGGGTTTAACCTGGCTTCATCCAAAACCAACCCACTGGTGCAGCTCAATCCTTCATTGGACTCAATTAGGAGCCAACTTAGGTAGGTTTAATAATAGTCCCAATTGTGCTCATAGGTTGACAAGCCCAGCACTAATTGTTTGGCAACAATTTTTGACAGTTACAACTATAAACTCCCTCTCTTTAACGAACTTTATGAAATGCAATGCCACTCAACTGGAAATCCAAGTCATATATATAATCTTTTTCCCTCCTCTATATGCCTCCCCCTCTCCTCTCCTCTCTCTCTCTCTGAGTGAAAACTGAAAAATGTCTGAAGAAAGTAACACATCTCCTTCTCCAATCCAAGACATGACCCAAGAGAAAGAAAAAGAAGCTCAAAACCTCCAAGAACCCCCTCAACCTCAAGAACAAAAGAGAGAAGAACAAAAAAAAGAAGAAGAACACAAGGTGGCCAGCCCTCTCTAACCTCTGATGAAAGAACTGTCTCCATGACACTCAACTCCTCTCACTTCTGAAGAAGAAGAAAACCTCCAAGAACCCCCTCACCTCAAGAACAAAAAGAAGAAGAAGAAGAACCAAGGTGGCCAGCCCTCTCTCAACCCTGATGCCAACTGTCTCCACTGACACATCAACTCCTCTCACTTTGAAGAAGAAGAAAATTCTTCTACCGCTGCATCCCATGTAGGAGGGAAAAATTACTGAAGATGAAGACTAGATGTGGACATTATATCTCTTTCATCACCTTGTGTCAGACCAGCTAGACGTCCTGTCCAAGACTCTCATAAAATTGAGATGATCATGACTCTCCCTCTCAGAAAGAGAGAGAGAGAAGATTGAGGATGAGGAGGCTTGAGACGGTGGTCTCAGGGTATATATAGTGGAAAAAGATTTGGGATTTGACGAAGCCCAGTTCAAGATGACAGATCCAGGTGGGAGAACCGTTGGATCTAGGGTGGAGAGGGTGTTCACAGATATGAGAACTGTGAGATTGGATTCTTGAATAGCATTATTGATTTCGAAAAAAAAATAACCGATACCCGTTTTTTGATTGACGGAAATGCCCTCCTTTTTTTGTTTTCATGTCAATTAGCTAGTGGTGACGTTTGACTTGTCAAGTTCGAAGCTTTTACATCACGTCCAAATGACTGATGCAATAGTTGAAGCTTAGAACGATTAATAATGTTGACAGTCATAATGTTTCAAGATGGGTGTAAAGCTTGAGATATTTTTCTGATTCTCGGGATCAAACGGCATTCAAAATTTGGCACAAAATTTGGATTAGTGTAACAGAAGATGATTGGATGATTCTGAAATTAGGAATTATTGCACCTGCTCATCGTGATGAACAAGCTGGCCGCGGCGGAGATTCACCTGGATGTAGTTAAGTCATTGTCAATTTGTGATCTTCACCAAGTTTGATTGCCCAGTTGATAATAATTCAAAGGGTGTTTAGTGTTCTTTCTTATTCTGTATACTGATTGAGAAAATTTTGGTCACCAATATCTTGCATCTCTTCTTTAGTATGACTGAGAGATACACATTTTTGCACCTAGAGGCAATCTTTTGTTGATGTACTGTTTGTTTTTGGAAATCTCGTACATGTGCATGGTGAATAGTTTGATTCTGCTTTGATTGAATATAAATCACATGTTCTAGAGTTTCTTCTTCCAATATTGTGCTAATGTTGTGTGTTTTCTTTCACTCTGATACTAACTGTTACAGAATTTTCTTGAACTTTGTAAGTTATGTGATTTTTTTTGTTTTTTATTTATTTTTTTTTTTTTAAGCTTTACATTAATTAACAGAATAGGAATTGTAGGTTAGTCATTTGATGACTGCTAGAATTCATCTTTAACATCAAGATCTTGTCGAAAAATCAGAATGAGGCTTTGGTGGAAACTGTATTAAAGGGTCATGGAGCGGATATGGACATAAATGGTTTAATGTGATACTTCATCAAAGTTTATAACATTATAAGGTTTATTTTTTGTTGGAAAGAGTTCATAAGCACTAACATTAGTATAGGTCAAGGTCAAGGAGAAAGAAACCCTTATTGAACCAAAAGATACTACACATACACACAATAGCAAACACATTAACTCAAGACTAGCCCTCTTCCATGTCTAATTCCAGAGCCCATTAAGCACAATTTCAAACCCTAGTTTCACATCACCAAAAAAAAAAGCCACATACAAAATTATAGAAATGTTGGATGTAAAACTGATTATCCATCCATACTGATTATCAAAAAAGAAAAAGAAACAATATCCATACATACTAAAAAATGAAAAGAAAAGGAGTGTGCCATCAACATTACTACTAATCCCTCAATATACTCAGGTATACCGTATACCTAACTCTGCCAGGACCAATGTAATCATTGGCTCATTGCCAATAACAAAGAAGATGAGGAAGAGGAGAACATAATCCGCCGGTTGTATCTAATAATTTCTTCACATATGCTGACATGGCTTTTTATTGTCACTTTGCTAACAAATTCCTAGTATGAATATATTCATTCAATTTTAATACTACGATTTCTGTAAAATAACATTCATGCTAGTAGACCCAAAAACTATAACCAAAACTTCATTAATTAAACACTAAATTTGCTATTATAGTTCTCTCGGCGTACATTAATGCCGTACATCCTCTCACATGAATGGTAAGTTTCATTAACTAAATTCATAGTGAAACTTATCATTCATGTGAAGAGTGATATTAATGTACTTCTATAATTTTCCAACGATCAAATACGTATTGATTTGAAGTGTTAAATTTAAGACAATATCTCATTTTATCGGATTGAAGACAAGAGCTCCCCATCTTAAGTACAAAGGTAAAACATTAATAAAATAAAATAAAATAATTGCTAATCAAAACTCCATTTAACCATAACCACCTAAAGTGAACAGATGTCGACCCAATTAGGGTGAAACAATATCTCAGTACACTAAATAACTTTTTTAACCTCAACCACCCACCCCTGCATTTCGAAATGACATACATTGAGTCCTAATAAGGCTTTCTTTCTCCTTGACCTTGACATAGCTATAGGCTATAGACTATAGGTCAAGGAGAAAATTTCCCTCCGCCCCCTTAGAGCATTCATAGTAGGCTCTTCTTTCTGTTGAAAAACCAATAATATAAAGAAAAACAGCCAAAAACACTCTGCAGCAGACTCCTCAACTGGGCGAAATTTCGAAGCGAATGAAAGTTCGCCCGTGAGGGACACTGTTCACTCCTCGTGAGATAAAATAAGATTTTTTTCTCTCTCTTGTTTTCTGTCTCCCGCGCCAAAAATAGCGGAAACAACAACAACAACAAAAACACAATACAGATCTAAATCTTCAATACCCCAAACAAAAACCCACAAACCAAAAAAAAATCAAAGGCTTAAAAAAGCGAAATTAGAAAGCTCTTCCAAAAATAAGAAAAAAGAAAAAAAAATGGAGGCTCAAAACTGTTTGAATGAGAGGCTAAAGTTACTCTGGAAATCCAAGTCAATGAGAGAAAGAAAGAAGAAAAAAGAAGAAAATGAGGGGAGGGGGGAAACTGGGAAAATGAAGAGAAAAGGAGGGGGTACGTTGGTGGGAAAAAAAGAAAGAAAAAAGAAGAAAGAGAAAAAAAGTGGTAATGGGTGGTGGGGAGAAAAGGAAGAGAAAAAAAAAAAAAAAAGAGGGGAACGGGAACAGAGTGAGAGAGAGGAAAAAATGAGAAAAGAAGGTATTTTGGGAGTTTGAAAAAAATAAATATATTAAAAAATGGAATAGTAAAGTTAAAATAGGGAGTCTAGTGTAATGGTACTTTAACTACATTTTTTGACCAATTGGCAAAAATTGAAGGCTCTTAGCCTCTTAGCTTCACCCTAACTCATATCCATGGGTGGAACTGTATACAATCTTGCCCCCACCAAACTTTCCAAAGAATTATAATTCAACCCTTACATTTACCTTTTCTTGAAATTCCATCCATTCTTGATCCCATTAAGTCATTCTCTACATTTCAAAAGAATCCCTCTCACAGTTACCTAGACCTAACAATGTAACACTAACACCCACCACATCATTTAAAATTCTAACTAAATACACCATTAAACCATTTCAAATGGAAAGAAAGAATAATGACCCTCATTTCCCAAGTTAGCAATATTCATTACAAGTACTGTGCCCAAAATAAAAATAAATAAAAACTACAGTTATGTGCAATCAATATAACAATATAATAACAAAGAACTATCAATAATAAGTAACCCATTCGTGCCAACAATCCACCTTGTCAAGATTCTGAAACCTAAATATGTCACTAACAATTGCCACAGGCACATAGTCAGTACAAACTATGTCACATAAAAGCAACAAACACTCTATCCATTTCATGCAATGCAAAAATGGCAAATACCCCATTAAGCCAATTAGCCAACCACAAGTTTCATGCAGCACCAATCATTAGAAGCTAAAAACAAAACAAACAAACAAATATAGCAACAAGTTTCGTAGAATTAAATGTGGCATCAATGTCATTAACTATTCAACATTAAAAAAAAAAATAGCAAAATCAAATTTTAGCAATCTCTTCTATAACTAGTAGAAGATTGATCATATTCACATTCACTACCACCTGAAACCCTAACTTCTACTCCAACTACTATTCCACAAGCACATAAAACTCAAACCCCAACACTAAATCTGGTGCCAAGTACATAGTGGACCCCGAAAATCCACACTCTCTCGCTCTCCGTCTCTCTTTATCAATTCCACGACCAATTTGATTTAAGAGTCATCGTCTCCGCCTGAGGCCTTCGATGAACCAACCTTCTTTGGCAGGAGTAGGTTGTGGATGTTGGGCATGACACCACCATTGGCAATGGTCACATCACTGAGAAGCTTGCTGAGTGGCCCATATGTGTTTGCTTTGTTGGGTAACACCATCTCTCTCTCTCTCTCTCTCTCTCTCTCTCTCTCTCTCTCTCTCTCTCTCTCTCTCTCTCTCATAATCAGTGCCTCTCTCAAACCAATAATAGAGCCTACAAAGGGGGTTTCAAAATTTTCCTTTGATTTGTTCTTGTCTTCTTGACTTCGTTTTGTTCATTTTCTCTTTAGTTTGTTGACCCATTTAATTTGAAGGGAAAATAATAATTTTGATGTAATATGTGTAAATTTGGTGGGTCTAGGCATAAATTTAAAAATAAATTGAAAATTCCATTAAATTTTTTGAATTCGATGGAAAAATTGTTAACGGTGGGGTTATTTGCTTATTTCCAATACATTAGGAAAGACATTGTTCGGTTTTAAAGTTTAGGGAAGAGATTGAAGTAGACCCAATAGTTAAAAAGGAGGGAAATTGAAATTTTCCCATATATAATATGAAATTCAAATAATAAAAAAACTCCATCTTTTCAAAGGCTATATATATATATATATATAAACTCCATGAAATTATATTTATCATCTTAGAAAGACACAGAAGCGAAATGAGAAAGTAGGATGGACAAGGTAGATTTCGCCCTGTCGAAGCTGGGGATCCCAATGGTCTCTCGAATAAACTCGACCTAGGCTCAACTAGAGTCTATCACTAAGGAGAACTTGACGGCCAAGGACACCCGATCAAGACTCTTGGGTTGTGCCTTCGTTTCGAAGCTCCGCCACATCCTCACCACCTAGTTGTGTTGGTTGAGCTATCCACACACTGCACGGCCAAGTTGTGGCGAAATCTCACCGAAATTTCTTCAATCATAATCTTAATCTATTAAAAATTTTGCTCTTTGTTTTTTGTTGTACGTATTCCAATGACTTTTTTCTTCATGAAATACTATAATCTTGCATATATATATATGGTAGTCACCAATATTTATATATGCATGCATGCGCAATAGGCAAATTTTCCTATCAAACAAACAAAAGAAAAGGACAGTTAAGGATCAACTGCATGTCCCGTAGAGCTTTCATTAATTCCGAAGTTCAACGCCGCAGAAAGATATGATGCTCTGCATAACACTGATAACAGGCCATGTAAGAAGCATGATATCCCACCAATGAACCCAAAATGATGATGTAAGAGTTGGCATGAACCTCTTGATGTGGAATCTTCTACTATCCCCATAATCAGCGTAGGAAGACCAATGGCCACTATAATCCTGTTTATTGAAGAGCATACTTCATATATAATATGTGGGAACAAAGGTATACAATATATGAAATATGTACATCTTAAATTATCTTTTTATTATAGTTTAATTTAGTAACATATATACTTGTGTTAGCTTAATATAATCTTATAAGATATTATCAAAATCCAACTAATTAAGTATTGTTTAATATATTTGTTTTTTTTTTTTTTCATTTGAATTTTTGATTGATTTTGTTTTCAAGTAATAAATAACAAAAAAAAAAATTTATCTATATTCTCATATTATTATTATTTAAAATAATTTGATTTGTGAGTGTGTGTGTGTGTCATCATTTTCTAAATATCCAAATTATAGAAGAAAAAATTAACAAATAAAATCAAAATCAAGATTATAAATAAAAATGTGTGTGTATATATATATCATCATTTTCTAAATATCCAAATTATAGAAGAAAAAATTAACAAATAAAAGAAACAGAATCAAGATTATAAATAAAAATGAAAGTGTTGATGTTTAATATAAATAGTAAAACATTTAACTAAAAAAATATTGATTTTAATTTTGTTTGTCGAACATGATAACATAATGGATACACCTTGCCACAATAAACAATTATAATTTCAAAAAGAATACTAAAGCTTAGTCCACTTGAAGTATTTTTGAATACATATATATATATATATATATATATATATATATATATATATATAAATGAAAAACGTTTAATACTTGTTTTATATTTTTAACTATAAAATGTGTATTAATTTTTATTTTCATATGGTAAACGGGATTTAAGAAAAAAAAGAAGAAGTTGTGTGTGTGGTTTTACAAAAAAAAAATTTAATGGACAAGTTTAAATTGGATAAAAGGTGAGAAAGTGCTATTTCAACTCAGGTTATTTCATAATTTTATCCATTCAAAGAAAAAGAAAAGCAAAGAAACAAAGAAAAATAGAGAAACTTAATCCTAATTCATATTAATTTATAGTACATTAAAGCTTTATGCTACGTATGCATAGTCTGCTTATAATAAGAATTATACTATTTGTCAAATAATGGCTCAGGAGAAGGGGCAAAAAACTTCATTGTCTATTTGGAGCATCCATAGTCAATATGCAAGCAATTTAATGTAAGTTTGAATTTACTTTTTTTTTTTTTTTTTTTTAAGTTTCTTAAAACTTTTTTTTTTTTTTTAAGTTTAACTGCCAAACCTTCAAAATCAAATCTAAACATCTAATCCAAACGCATACTAAATCATCAATACAAAGTTAAATTCAATTCAATGGCAGCATCATCACTTCATAGAGTCTAGCAATTTTATGTTTCAATTTTCCCTACCATATATGGTAAGCCCTGCCTAGCTATAGTTTGTAGCTTGAGATTATCAAAAAAAAAAAAAGTTTGTAGCTTGAGATATTTTTTGGGAATAGAGATCCCATACAATAACTAGGGTATTGTATAATTTATTTTTGTTTTATTATTTAATTGTTTGACTTTTAAGTTTTTAAATTTTTGAACTGAATAGATGAGATTGAAAGTTTCATTTTAAAAAAACATTGGATCCCATACAATACAAAAAATATATATACATTGCACGCATCTCAATCCATATTTTGGTGTTGGAATCTTCTGTGCCTATATATGACAAATACTAATGATGGTTGTCATGACCAATGTGGTACCTTTTAGAATTTCTTTGTTTACTTCCTCTTACCTTTTTTTTTCTTTTTTTTTTTTTCCTTAAGTTTAGTGCAAACCATATTTTAAGTTTAGTGCTAGATGATCTTTCCAGCTCTTCCATGAAACCAGTGCACATGCACCCACTAAGCAAGTTAGATGTAACATGGGCTAGAGCCAGGAGTACAGCTGCAGCTAATCCAAGCTTAAATGCATCACGGTTCGATTCCTTACACTCAATTGTTCGTAGCTTCATACGTGTGACCTTTATGGAAACAAAAGCTCAAAACTAGTGTAATTGAAAGAGGATAAAGAAAATAGTTAAACTGAATTCGTAACTTAAAGTATAACATGGTTATAATCCTATAATATTATGGTGTCAGAATGATAAACAAAGAATAAATAGGCATAATTGTATAACATTTAGCAAAAAAGAAGAGGGCATAATTGTATAACTATATATTCCCAGGTTAATTAGACATATAAAAGAGTAATTGTGTACCTTGTTTTTGGCAAATTCAGCTTTAATGCTAAGAATACCAGCTACAACGTCCATAGCTACAAGTACTAGACAAACAAGAACAAGTATTTTTGCCATGCCTGCAACTTTAAAGCTAGCAATAGAGATATATCGGCCGTTTGAAGAAGAAGAAGAAGAAGAAGAAGAAGAAGTTGAAAGAGAAACACAAATAGATGGGCTTCACTGACTAGTCATGACTCAATGAGTCATAGGTAGTCCGAAGTGGGGAACACTTAGGTCCCGTAACGGGATTGGTGTTGATTTTGATAAAATTTGTATGTTTTGTAGTAAATGTTGTATCCGTATTGATAAATGTGTATTTATTGATGTAAAAATAAAATGTGTGAATTTTGGTAGAATTAGTGATATTTGTGATAAAGTTAATTTTACTACAAACTACACACATTTTACAACACCTGACATACATTTTATCTTAACACATACAATATTTTATCAAAACATACACAAATATTATAATTTTTTATACTTTTAACCAGATGGTCCCACAGCAGAACCTAAGAATTTCCCAAAGTTAAGATGGGTATTTACTTCTACCACAACATTTCGTTTCAATTTTTGTACTTAGCGATTTAATGTGACAAAGAAATGCCAACTTATTTGTCAATACAACAATCTTCCTTTAGTGGATTTTTTTTTAATAAGAAATTGTTTTCCCTCCATTTTTGCTTTCACTCTTTGCAAGCTTATTCATGGTTAATTATTCAATAATTTGTACTTGTGAGAGGAATTATTTTCCTTATGGAGCTCATTTAGAATGTAAAAGACAACGAGTACTTAGAAAGAAAGAGACCAACGCTAGAGTTTGTGCTGATGAGCACCAGTGACTCTTGATGTTTAACAATAAGGTTGGCTTCTCTAAAACTAACATTAAATCCCTTTGTGGCATTGGGAGATCCACCAAGAAAGGCCGGAGGCATCGAGGCTTCACCGGAGAGAAATGAACGAATACCGGGCGGTTTGAGGGAAACGGATACCGTTTCCCATATAACATGAACGAGCGCTTTTCTTAGGGCGGAGCACGGACGTTTGCAGTATCCCAGAAGCATTAATTAAGGTGGTTGGAGCATTGATTACCCCAGCCGAACATAGGCCTCAAGACGCCCGTCCCGTGACAGTCCAGCCAAATTCATTGAATGCATAAGGGGATAGCTGCTGCTACACTTAGAATCAATGTCACATCAGTCATTCGACGGTTGTCATAAGTCATTTCAACATCAAAATACGTGCCTCACAGCTGGTAAATACCACGTGGAGACAGAACCCCAAGTTCCCTATAAATAGAAGGGAAATGAGGCCTAAATCAGGTATGTGCATTTCATTAGAGAGGATATATACAGTTTATTATCTCCTTGATCCCTTAAGAAAGTATCTAACTTAATCTTCGGAGAGTGATCGGTGTATACTGCCACCACCTCTAAAGAGCTTTTCATTGTTTTGCAGCAAGATCCTCGACCATCTTTCATATAAGCCAGATATCTCCTGGTAATGTTCTCTAGTCTATTATATTATCATAAAAATTACGCAACACAATTGGCGCCATCTGTGGGAAAGAAAGAGAGAACTGAGCCAGCCGAGTTAATCAGGTAGACCAGCCTAAAAATGGCAGAGGAAAATGCCTTCGTACTGGCCGACAATCCCCTACCCCTTCCCTCTTACACTAGGGGAATCAAGTAGAGATTCGTGCTGAGGCAGATGGGATAACGCTTCAAGGAAGCCAAGACGTAAGAAGGACAGAGATGCGAGGAGGAGAGTCTCACACCACGGGTGTTAGGATCAACGTTGAAGCCCTAAGAAGAAACCAAAAGATAGAAAGACTAGAAAAGGAACTGCGCGAGCTAAAGAACGCGCAGGAGGGCTTTGAGCAACAGTAGTCCAGGAGACAAAGATCCAGGAGTCATTCCGGATCCTATGAAAGCTCCCACCGTTTCCCCAAAAGACATGGGAGAGATCACAGAACTCAAAGAAGTTTAAGGCAGAGCAAATCAGGAGAGAGAACGAGAAGGTCACCACCCGTACATAGGTCCGACAATGAGGACCATAACCCAGTATGGAAACAGCTACAACAGATCTCATACTCCCCTTTCTCTTCAAAGATCAAACGAGCAAAACTTCCCACAAAGTTCTCCCCCGCGGAACTTAATTTCTTATAACGGGAAGAGCGATCTAATAGGTCATCTGAGCCATTATAGGCAGTCCATGGCTCTCTACAATGGGAATGATGCCCTCATGTGCCGCATTTTCCCCTCCAGTCTAGGTGAGGTAGCACTCTGATGGTTTGACAGACTAGAGCACGGATCCACTTGCTCTTGGAGAGAACTTTCTAAAGCATTCACCATCCACTTCATCACCAACACCAGAAAACCAAAAGAAGTGGACTTGCTGATGGCACTAACCATAAAGTCCAGTGAGAGCCTAAAATCCTACTCAGTAAGGTATTGGGAAACATACAACAAGATCGTCTTGTGCGAAGAGGATCTCGCCTTCAGGCAATTCAGATTTGGTTTGCCCACAGGATGCAGGATAAGGCAATCCCTGACCAAGAAGCCACCCCTCAACATGACGGATCTCATGTTCAAAATAGAACAACATATCTGTGTTGAAGAGGATGGAGTGCAGTCCTAGAGGCAACCGGATAACAGCATACCCGCCCTTAAAAGGCTAAGCAGAGAAGACATAAGCAGGGCACCGCGCAAGTCTAAATAACTAGAGCCAGTCCAAAAGGAATCATTTGAGGCCGTGAACACCACCTTCAAAGAATCAATCTTCAGGATCCTCCATCAGATCAAGGATAAGCCCTACTTTGTGTTGCCACCTAAGATGGGAGGAGACCCGGCCTCCAGAGAGTCAAAACCATACTGTGCCTGCTACAAGAAGAAGGGTCACTTGATTGAAAACTGCCGAGCTTACAAAGGGTTTTTGGAAGAGTTAGTTAGAAACGGGCATCTCCGCCAATTTGTGGATGACACGAAGCAGAGACAACAACAGGATCACCCCCCAAAACCAAAGGACCCGATTAGGATCATCGAAGTAATCCACACCCATACACGGGCCGCTAACCTCAGAGCGGAAACACTGACGGCCACTCATCTACAGGAAGTCTTCCAGGTCTATGAGGATGCTTCCTCGGCTTCAAAAAGATTAAGGAAGGAAATAACAGAGGAAATTACCTTCACCAATCATGACCTTAAAGGGGTGCAATTGCCACACTCTGATGCCCTAGTCGTCACAATGCGAGTGAGCAACTTCAATGTCAAAAGAATACTAATTGACTTGGGGAGTTTAGCTGAAATCATGTATGACTCCCTCTTTAAAGGCCTAAATAAAAAAGTAGACCCATTGTACGGATTCACCGAAGAGTCGGTAATGCCCGTAGGCCGTGTCACCATCAAAGTACACGTAGGAACAGTCTCCTCCCCTACGAAGTTCTAGGTTCTAAACTCCTACTCCTCGTATAATGCTCTTCTAGGGAGGCCCTGATTACACAAAATGAGGGCTAAGGGCTGTCCCGTCCACCTTACATCAGAAACTGAGATTTCCAATGCCTGAGGGAATTATGGAAATTCGAAGTGATCAAGTGGCGGCCAAACAAAACCTCATAGCGGTCACTCATCTGAAAACGGTCGTCGTCCATAGACCGGAGCCGAGACAAATAACGGACAAATAGCAATCATAGGAGCGGGAGGAAAATGATGGCCGCCTCCCGCAGAAGAAATATGCCGAAGAACTGGAAAAATACCAAATACCCGTTTTAGACCAAGAGAAATACTTCCTACTTGGCACATTCGCTTCAGACCAGAGCAAAAAGATGGCCTCTTAGTACTGCTATTGGAGTATATAGATGTGTTTGCCTGGAACCCATACGAGGCACCCGACGTGGATCCTGCTTTTACCTGTCATAACCTAAATATGGACCCCCTGTCCCTACCCGTTATTCAGAAGGGACGACGGACCGCTCCGTTCCATAAGGAAGCAGTGTGCAAGGAAGTAAACTGACTAATCGAAGTCGGCGCCATCAGGGAGATCCTTTATCCCACATGGCTCTCAAACACGGTCGTGGTCAAGAAGAAAAACAGAAAGTGGAGGGTCTGCATAGACTTCACTGATTTAAACAAAGCCTGCCCCAAAGATCCGTTCCCATTGCCCAAGATTGACCAGCTTGTTGATGCTACCTCTGGTCATTAAAGGATGAGCTTCCTAGACGCTTTCCAAGGATACCACCAGATAGCTATGAATCTGGCAGACCAGGAAAAAATGGCGTTCATTACACCAAGGGAGATCTTTTGCTATCAAGTAATGCCTTTTGGATTAAAGAACGTCAGGGTCACATACTAGAGGATGATCACCAAGATGTTCACGGAACAAATTGGAAAAACGGTTGAAGTTTACATAGATGACATGGTAGTTAAAAGTATTTTTGCAGAAGATCATCTCAAAGACCTCCTAGGCCGTGTTCAACATCTTGAGGCTATGCCGCCTCAAGCTCAACGTATCTAAATGTGCTTTTGGTGTAGGATCAGGGAAGTTCCTCGGATTCATGGTTACCCAACGAGGAATTGAGGCAAACCCAAACCAAATCACTGCCATCCTCAACCTAAAACCACCAAAAACCATCTGGGACATCCAAAGATTGACCGAAATGGCAGTGGCCTTGAATTGTTTCATCTCCCGATCAGCTGAGAAATGCTGCCCGTTCTTCAACCTGATAAAGAAGGACAAAAATTTCCAATGGGCAAGACCAATCTGATCAGGCATTCGAACAGTTAAAGGCGTATCTTACTACTGCTTCGCTGCTGGCCACTCCAATGAACGAGGACTTATTGTACATATACTTGGCCGCCTCTAAACACGCTGTCAGCGCGGTTATAGTACGAGAGGAGCACGGCATCCAGAAGCTGGTCTATTACACTAGCAAGACCCTAAACGGGGCGGAGTCACGATATCTGCCGTTAGAAAAATTGGCCTTTTCATTAATATGCACCATCAAAAAGCTTCCCCACTACTTTCAGGCTCATACTATGATCGTCTTAACGGAGCATCCCTTAAAGGCTTTATTGAGAAGCGTAGATTTCTTAGGACAGATAACTAAATGGGGAGCTCAATTAGGGGCTTATGACATCAAATACCAACCCAGGACCTCAATCAAAGGACAGGTACTGACTGATTTCATTGCCGAGTTCACCCCTACAGACGCAGAGCCCCTAGTGATGAATCAAGTCTTACCTATCCAACAGACGAAAAAGTGGAAGCTGTACATAGATAGGGCGTCTAACTCACGAAGTTCAAGCCTGAGCATAGTACTTACCACCCCCCAGGGTTAGTTGATGGAACTTGCAATCAGATTAGGCTTTCCCGCTTCCAACAATGTAACCGAATACAAAGCCTTACTGCATGGTCTACGAAAGCGCCATCGCTATCCAGGCGGATCCGTTACACGTCTATTGTGACTCTCAGTTCGTCGTGAACCAAATCTCTGAAGAATATGCAGCAAAAGATGAAAAGATGGCAACATACCTCACTGAAGCAAAAAGGTTACTTAAGGAGTTCAATCATGTACAAGTAGTGCATATAGGCAGAGATCTGAACGGACATGCTGATGCCTTGGTCAGCTTAGCATCAGCTGTTGCCCCTGAATTGAGAAAGATCATATATGTCAGTGTACAAGACCTCTCCAGTGTTGGAAGAGAAATAACTGACGGAGTGTGTTCTAACAATTAGTCTACCAGTTGGATGAGCCCCATACTTGCTTATTTGAAAGATGATATGCTCCCTGAGGAACGAAAAGAAGCGGATCAGATCAGAAGAGTTGCACCACGGTATTGGGTATCAAAAGAAGGGCATCTCTACTGTAGGTCCCACACCAGGCCCTACCTCCGTTGTGTTCACCCTGATACCTTCCAAAACCTGTTGTGAGAGATTCACGAAAGAGTGTATAGAGGGCCCACCAGAGGACGATCTTTGGCTCACCGGGCCATAGGGCAGGGCTATTGGTGGCCTTACATGTAGAAGGATACAGCCCAATACTTTAAGAGATGCGAGAAATGTCAGCAATTCGCTCCTTCGATCCATCAGCCAACTGCCAGTCTTAATCCCATTTCAAGCCCTTGGCCGATTTTCCCGTGGGGTCTGGATTTGGTAGGACCCCTCCTTAGAGCCCCAAAAAACCGACAATGGCTCATTGTGACCACAGATTATTTTACAAAATAGGTGGAGGTGGAACCACTGACACACATTACGGACATCGATTCCAAGAAGTTTGTATGGAAAAACATCATAACCCGCTTTGGCATCCTGTGGGTGTTAGTATCAGACAATGGGACACAATTTGATAGCTTCAAAGCATTTTGCGAACAGTATGAAATCAGGAACCATTTCTCTACACCCGTTTATCCTTCAAGAAAACAGACAGGTAGAGTCCTCCAACAAAACCTTGCTAAACGGAATCAAGAAGCACTTGGAGCAGGCAAAATAAAGATGGGTTGAAGAACTATCAAGCGTCTTGGGGGCCTACAGAACCACCCCACGAAGTTCCACTGGGGAAACCCCCTTCTCACTCACGTACGGGGTTGAAGCGGTTATCCCTCTTGAGATCGGTCTACCGACAATCCGTACAGAACACTATGATCCCACCGAGACAAGTCTCGCCACGGAATTAGATCTGGCTGAGGAAAGAAGGGATTCAACCCTGATCCACTTGGCTGCCTACCAGAACGGGCTGCGAAGAACCTATGAAAGGCGCGTCAATTCCTGAGAACTAGCAGTTGGAGACTTAGTCCTGAGAAAAGTCATCGGTAGCCAGAAGGATCCCACTCATGGCAAGCTTGGGCCAAACTGGGAAGGACCATACAAGATTACGTCTGTAGCAAGCGCTGAGGCTTTTAAACTAGAGGGGCCTAATGATATGCTTGTAAAGCGACCTTGGAACATTTGTAACCTCAAGAAGTATTATCAATGAAATCTCAATTATCAGCGTCATTCTCTTGATATCCCAAAAAGACCTGTCAAAGGCATAAACCCTGATCCATTCAGGTGTGATCAAGGATTCACATCCAAGATCATGACCATCAAGGCACGGATAAGAAGATCTGTTCCGGTCACCAGTGTAAGAATGCCCCAAAAAGACCTGTCAAAGGTATAAACCCTGATCCGTTCAGGTGTGATCAAGGATTCACATCCAAGATCATGACCATCAAGGCACAGATAAGAAGATTCGTTTTGGTCACCAGGGTAAGAATGCCCCAAAAAGACCTGTCAAAGGCATAAACCCTGATCCGTTCAGGTATGATCAAGGATTCACATCCAAGATCATGACCATCAAGGCACGGATAAGAAGATCCGTTCTGGTCACCAGGGTAAGAATGCCCCAAAAAAACCTGTCAAAAGCAAACATCCTAATCCACTCAGGTGCAATCAAGGACTTACACCCCTACAAGACCTAATCAAAGCGTAAATCCTGGTCCATTCAGATGTGGCCGCATGCATCAACACTAACATCAGACCAAATCTATAATTTACGGTAAGGCTACTAAACAGGCATGTATGAGAAGACAACAAACGGATTCAAATCCATAACACAAATACATGTTAAATCTCTATTCATTCATAACTTCTCAAAATTACAAAAAGAGGAGGCGGACAAACGCCGTTTACAAAAGGAAAAGAAAAGGGGGTAACAAGTAAAGAAAAACAGCTAAGAAGGGAGCGGGCCGGTCACGTCATCTGGAGGCTGCTAAGTGTTAGAAAGTCTAGCACCCATTTCCTCCTCCTCAACCCCAATTGGGGCATCCGAGTATGGGAGGTCTCTGAGAGGACGGAAAGGGGCTTCACCAGATCTTGACCATGTAAACAAAGTCTTCCAGCCTTCTTGGAAAGACTCATTATATATGCCAGTTAATTGGCGTGCAATGTCAAGTTCTGCCTCCCTCCTTCCCCGGGCAAAAGTAGACTCCTCCGCCTCAGCTAACCACGCCTCAAAGGCCTTCAATTTTTCTTCAGCAGCTAAATTGGAATCCAAAGTAATCTTGAGGGATTCCTCTACCTCTGTCCGCTTCTGAAGCTCAGCGCGAGCCCTCTTGTCCGCCTCAACTACCGCCTTCTTGGCTGCAAAGTAACGGTTGGCCAACCCAATTGCCTTTCTCAGCTCCTCCACTTGAGAGCGATACCGGTCCTCTATGACCAAGGAGCCCTGAATCCCTTGCATACCAGAACAAAAGGAAAGTCACAACTTTGAATTGAACACAAACATAAAGTAAGTGGGAAGATCCTTACCATCATCAGGCCGCGCCTGAGGATTATCTATCACCTTCGGGTTCGTGGACCGCTTCCATTCTGCCATGTCAGTAGGGAGCCCGTGCAGCCTGGCAAAGTGAGCTTGCCACTTTGGCTCCCATGCCATCACCCATTGGAAGAATAGCCGCGCTGGACCTCATGGCCTCCTCAAAGACTTCAAAGGATGGAGCTCAGACCAGATCGTTCCCAAACCCTGGAAGCAACAGCGTCTCTCGGGATCGCTGAGGGGTCAAGTACATTCCCCAGCAACATCATCCGGGGTTGAGAAGGCGGACTGGGGCCACTCAGAGGAGACGAGCGGGGGATTTCTTGTATTTTCGCCCCGCCTTCAGGTTGTGAGGAAGACCCCCGCTCAACCGCTTTCCTCTTCCTGGGAGGATTGTCTTTAGGAACGGCCATCTCTGCTGCTGGGGTGGGGTGGGGAGGGAGAAAGTCTTTCAAACTAAACCCAATCATGTACCTGATGTCGTGGTGGGGAGCGAGCTGATTCTCAACAACTCGCTGAGCGACCTCTATGCTCTTGACTTTCCTGCAAGTCAGGAACGTCTTAGCAGAGGGAATGTAACGGAGGAGCAAGAAGGCGGAGCGTGGTTGTCCAAAATCGTCCGTACAAACCTCACTGTTGTAGGCGATTTGTAAACCAGCATAGTCAATCAAACGCTCTCGAGGCTTCCTCTGTTCGTTAGCTGCACACAAAAAAGTGACTGTATTAAAGTAATTACAAACGCCAAGAATAAGATTTGGAAATCATGCTTTTTTTTACAAAACCTGACCTCGTGTCTCGTCTGTGGTCGGGCACCGTTGGTTGGGAAGGTGCCATGCTGCCGTGACCAAAAGATAGTCATCTGACATATCTTTATGGGTGTCAGGGAGGTCGTTCACCAAAGTTCTATCCATAACTCGTGGCCTCAATGAATAGGCCTCATTTTTCGTACTATACAAAATGTATGTGGCCATTATATCATGCACAGTCAGTGACAGGCCTAATCAGTGATTTAGCTCCACCACCCCCATTACTATCCTAAATATGTTGGGAGAGACTTGGGTGGGAGATAGATTAAAGAAGTTCAAAAATTCCACCAAAAGGGGGTCCAAAAGAAAACGAACTCCCCCCTCTATGATGGCAGCCACTGGGATCACACGGTCACCCAACCAACTTGGGAGTACATCCTCCCAGTGCCGATACTCAAGACCCACGTCGTTTGGAATGCTATAATGACGGCGAAAGGCCACCATTGCTTCCAACGGGTGGACGTATTTGGCTAACCTACCGAAAGCCTTTTTCTTTGCCATGACAGCAACGCAGGAAATGAAAGAAAGGAAGTAGAAGACTTACAAGAATATATGGAGGCAAAGGAAGCAGGAGATCAAGTGTGAGAGCAACAATCAAGCAGTGGCAGAAATGGCAAAAAGAGGAGAATAGAAACCAAAAAAACGGGCGTAACGCCAGCTTATATAGAGGTAATGACCTCGAAACAATAAAGGAGCATTTAAGGAAGCCTCTGCCAATGGGTCACGTCCACCAATCACATCCTTGGCGAATGAAAGGGCGAAATAGGGTTGTAATAATGATCCCTAAACGTCATCACGCACATTAGCACGTAAAACAAGAAAAGAGATTGAAACAACAAGCACGATCTGAAAAGTCTCCAGAAAAATGAATTGGCGCCTCAACATGTGTCAGAAAACATACCATTCGTGTCAAAAAACCCTAATAAAGTAATGAATTCCTGAACGGAAGTGATCCGTTTGAGGGGCTATTGTGGGAGGAATTTGTGATCTTCACCAAGTTTGATTCTTGTTAATAATAATTCAAAGCGTGTTTAGTATTTTCTTTCCTATTCTGTAAACTGATTGAGGAAATTTTGGTCACCAATTTCATGCATCTCTTCTTTAGTATTGCTGAGATGCACATTTTTGCACCTAGAGGAAATCCTTTGTTCATGTACAGTTTGTTTTGGGAAAACCTTGTAAATGTGCTTGGTGACTAGTTGGATTCTGCTTTGAATATAAAATCAGATTGTTCTATAGTTTCTTCTTTCAATTATTGTGCTCATGGTGTGTGTTTTCTTTCATTCTGATACAAACTGTTACAGAATTTTCTTGATGTACTATTTCATTCATTCTGTTCATCAAGATTTATTTTGCTTCTACTCTTTAACTTTATTCCTGGTTTTATGAGGTATCCAGAGAAAGTTATTATTAATTTGGGGTTTTTTAAGGTTTTATGAGGACTGCTATAATTCAGCTTTAACATCAACATGTTGTCGAAAAATCAGAATGAAGCTTTGAAATACTACATAGGAATGGAATTCTTATGCCAATAATTGTATGGAATTCTTACATAGAATAGCTTGCAACTCGTGATAAACCAAAGTAGTTTCAAATTGCTCGTGACAACCCTGAATATCAACATCTTGGCAGAAGCCTCGAGCTGACAGTAACAAATTTTTAGCTTTGAAGGACTATGGTCCATTATGCCAGCCAAGAAAGGTTGGAATAAGCATATTTTGCAGCAGCATTTTTTGTGTATAAATCAAATATATCCTAAAAATTCCCATCCCCCTTAAGTCTGTATAGATTGTGAGCAAAGGTGTCATTTCAAGGTAAAACAGCAGCTTCTAGAGGCAATATGGAGAAGCAAGGTTAATGTGAGATTAAAGAGAGAATTTAGATTCATGGAGAAGAAGGTGATACAACCTGTCCCTTTTGTCAATTAGAAGAAGAAACTGAGCTTCACCTTTTTCAAAGGTATATAGTGAGAATGATTTGTTTCTATCACAATTGGGGGTTTAGAATTGCTGCAATCAATGCTTCTTCAATCCTTTATTTCATCAAATGTTTGGTGAACACTTCTAATGATCTTCTGGAAGGAAAAATGGATCTAAAAGCCTTCATATTGCTGGTTATTATAATTGATGGACAGTGCCTCTTTTTTTTATATATATAATTTAACATAGCCATTTTTAATAAAGAGGTTGATTAAAGATATTCAGAGGCAAGATCTGAATTCTTTTCTATTTTTTTTTCTCCAAAAGTGAATTCAAATGTTCAAGTAAATCCAGATGTTAAACACTCACATTTTGCTTTTTCTTCTCTCCAAAGATGAATTCAAATGTGCCAAGAGCTTTATAGCTCAACTAACTTTTTTCTGATGTTTCCAACAGATACATTTAAGATTCAAATCCCTTCTCACCCAACTATCGAATTATAAAAATAAATAAAAAAAAGTGAACCCAAATGTTGAACTCCAGATTCCAATTTTTTAATTTTTATTTTTTCCTAAAGCAATCAACATTCGAATTCTAAATTTTATTTGTTGGTTGTGATACTTGCACACTACCAATACACATCTCGGTTGATGTCCACAATTTGTGGATTTAGTCTACATTAGTTGTGTGCACACCTCGCAACAATATTTACACAAATGCAAAAGTATATACTTGCCACTCTTTGGTGACTGGTCACCATAATATTATGTGAGAAAAGTTGGAATTTGATGCCATGCAAAATTTATGGCAGCAAGGCCAGCACCCCAAAAATGACCAAGTTTGACATAGGACTGTTTTCACTCAACAAGGTGAGAATTTCATTTGAGTAAATTTCCTGAGGAGGTGCTAGGAGTTTTAACTGGCTTCATCCAAAACCAACCCACTGGTGCAGCTCAATCCTTCATTTGACCCAATTAGGAACCAACTTGAGTAGGTATAATATTAGTCCAGATTGGGCTCAGTGATTGACAAGCCCAGCACTCCATATTGTCCTGACTCAGCAATAGTTGGTTTGGCACCAAAACTTTGACAGTTACAACTATATAACGAACTTTATGAAATGCCACTCAACTGGAAATCGTAAAGCTTTCCATCGTTCTCTCTCTCTCTCTCTCTCTCTCTCTCTCTCTCTCTCCAATCCAAGACATGTCTGAAGAAAGCTCAACATCTCCATCTCTAATCCAAGACATGACACAAGAGAAAGAAGGACAAGAAGAAGAAGCTCAGAACCTCCAAGAACAACAGAGAGAAGAACAAATACAAGAAGAACATGAAGGAGAACACACAACTTCTGATGACAAAACTGTCTCCCTTGACAGATCAACTCCTCCCACTTCTCAAGAAGAGAAAAATCAAGAAGAACATGAAGGAGAACACACAACTTCTGATGAGAAAACTGTCTCCCTTGACAGATCAACTCCTCTCACTTCTCAAGAAGAGAAAAACAAGAAGAAGAAAAAGTGGGCATTATTGATTATCATGATTCTTACTCTCAGGGAAAAGAGAAAAAGATGAAGACAGAGCCCACTCTAAGACCGTTTCTTGAGAGGGTGTTCACCGATATTGATTGTGAGATTGGTTTGTTGAATAGCCTTATTGATTACTACGAAACAAATAAGAAATACCCATTTTTCGATTACATTGCTGCAGACGATTTCATCCAAAATTGGCTTGAAATCAGTGATGTTTCATTTAGCCAAATGGCTGGTGCAATATTGAAGCTGAGAAAGAAATTCATTATGATTGTGGTCCAGATTGGTTTGAATAATATTTCTGATAGTCGTGATAGGGAGGCATTTAATTTGGCGCACAACATATGGAGTAATGTAACTGAACAAGATTTGAAGAATCTGGAATCAGTTTGCCACAGCTCGACCTGATAAAGGAGCTGGCCGCGTCGGAGATTTTCCCGGCAGTTAAGTCCTTGTAAATTTGTGATCTTCACCAAGTTTGATGCTTGCCAAGTTAATAATAATTCAAAGGTTGTTAAGTATATTCTTTCCTATTCTGTAAACTGATTGAGGAAAGTATGGTCACCAATTTCATCTCTTCTTTAGTATTGCTGAGATGCACATTTTTGCACCTAGAGGAAATCTTTTGTTCATGTACAGTTTGTTTTGGGAAAATCTTGTAAATGTGCATGGTGACTAGTTTGATTCTGCTTTGAATATAAAATCAGATTGTTCTAGAGTTTCTTCTTTCAATTATTGTGCTCATGTTGTGTGTTTCTTTCAGTCTGATACAAACTGTTACAGGAATTTCTTGAACTTTTTGCTGTATGGATCTTTGAAGATTCTGTTCATCATGATTTATTAATTCTGCTTCTACTTTTTAACTTTATTTCTGATTTTCTGAGGTATCCAGTTTAAGTTATTATTAATTTGGGATTTTTTTTTTTGTAATTCTTTGCATTAATTAACAGAATAGGAATTGTAGATTAGTCATTTGATGACTGCTAGAATTCAGCTTTAACATCAACATCTTGTCAAAAAATCAGAATGAGTTTGAAATACTATATAAAAATGCTATGAACCTTCATCAATTGCCAATTATTGTATGGAATTCTTACTTAGAATAGCTTGCAACTAGTGACAAACCAAAGAAGTTTCAAATTACTAGTGACAACCCTGAATATCAACATCTTGTCGAAAATTCTTAATGAGCGATACCCATTCATATTGAGATTCCAAAATTTTAATTTCTTAATCTCAAATATAAATTATGTTCTGGGAAAGATTTAGAAATAAGAGTTAGTCATCTAAACCTCTCATCCCTTATGAATCGGCCTAAGGTCAAGGAGCGGGCATTGATCATTTAATGTAATACCTTCGAAGTTTATTACATTAGTATAGGTTTGGAGAGGAGTGTAGGCAACCAGGTAAACTGTGGTTTTGGAAATGTGTTACATGGTTGGGAATGGTCTTGATATTAATGTCTGGCAAGACATTTGAGTTCCCTGGGCTCCCAATTTTCAACCCACACTAAAGCACCAGAAGCAAGAGATGAAATTTTGATGGTGTCTAGTCTGATGCAAGAGAACAAGCAAGGTTGGAATAAGCATCTTTTACAGCAGCCTTTTTATGTGTAGCTCCCCTTTTCAATCAGTCATGGGTTATATATATCCCACAATGACAACCATTTAACAGAATCTAATAAAACTCTATAACAACCTGCCACCTCACTATAGAGTGTTACAAATATCTAAATGATAATAAAATGCTTAAAACAAATACATAATAAGCTATAAACTGAAAATGATTCCTTTTGTGATAATTCTGCTTACATCACTGGCAGAATAGTCCAACAAATTCAAAGTTAAGTCTGAGTTTTGATCGAGCCAAAGGTGTCAATTTCAAGCCCTAAACAGTAGCTTCTGGAGGCAATTAAGGAGAGGCAAGATGACTGTGAGATTAAAGACTCTGTTGTAATAATTGATGTTGTTTGCAAGGCTATGGACATAGCCATTTTCACCATATATATATATATATATATGTGAGTGAACATTAGGCATTTTTTATATAAAGAGGCTGATTGAAGATATTCAGAGGAAAGATCCGAATTCTTTTTTTTTTTCTCCAAAAGTGAATCCACATATTCAAGTAAATCCAAATGTTATACACCAAGATTCTATTTTTTTATTTTATTTTTTCTGTCCAATTGTACAAAGAGCCTTGTAGCTCAACTTGTACTTCCTAATATTTCTAACGGATACATCCAAAATTTAAATCCGCCTTCACCTAACTATCATATAAAATAATTTAACCCCAAATGTTAAATGATTCCAATTTTTTAATTTTTATTTTCTCCTAATGCAAATCAAATTTGGAGAGAGAGAGAGAGAGAGAATACTAAATTCTTCAGAGAGATCAAATATATTATTGCATTTATATTTTATTTTTTAGAGTGATATACGCACACTATCAATTCACACTTTGGTTACTGTTTACAATTTATGGATATATGTCCACCTTAGGTGTGTACATGCAAAAATATTTATCCAAACACGAAATCATATACTTGTAAATCCCTCTAGTGACTAGTGACTGGTTATCATAATATTATGTGATAACAGTTTGAATTTGACACCAAACAAAAATTTATGGCAGCAAGGCCAGCACCCCAAAAAAAGACCATGTTTGACAGAGGAATGTTTTCACTCAACAAGGGCTAGGGGTTTTACCTGGCTTCATTCAAAACAGGGCCAGCCCTATCCTTAAGCGAGTTAAGCCATTGCTTGAGACCCCCAATAAATTTAAAAAAATCTACTGTAAAACAAGGCCCCGAATTAGAAAAATAAAAAAATAAAAGCCACAAAGACCCAGTTTAGAGGAATTTCAGGAAAAAAAAAAAAAAAAAAAAGTGCAGCCAAATATTTCTTTCTAGATTAGCCCCTCTGTCTTCGTCTACTTCTTTCTTCTCCTCAGCTGCTTGGCTCCACTGACCAGTGTTTCTCGTTCTCCACTTTTGTTTCTTCTTCTTCTTCTTTTTCATCTCTCTCTCTCTCTTTTAACTTTTTAGTTCTATTTCTATGTGCAATCCAAGTCCCAATGTTAGCTGACAACTTTTAAGAGATATTTTGCATTCTTGACTTACCAAGCCACCCACGTGGCTAGTTCTTGTCCTCACCTTTCAATATATGTTAAGATTTTGATTTTTTTTTTCTTTAACAATTATTATTTTTATTATGAGCATTGCTACAGACTAAATATTTTCACTACAATTTTACAATAATGTTAAGTTGACATATTTTTATTGGTTTTCATCTAGACCTATCACTTACTACACTTTATTATTTATCATTCAAAACTTGACACTGCAATATTTTTGTGAAAATGTTATGTCTGAAGTTTTATTGTTTTAAGTAATGGGCTAATATATTGTATTAGTGATTAAGATATTAGATTGTAATATAATATAATTTTCTACCTCTAACAAAATATTTTCAGCATATATATAATTCAATAAATATATAAAATAGGGATAATCCCAAGACTGTACTCTGTTTGAGACTTTGAGTATTGGTGTTATAACTTCTTCTTTTGGCTGAGATCTACAAATTCAGTAAGTACCAAAATGCAAGTGTGATCAATAATTAGTAAAAAGAATGAAATTTCATAAATATTAATTTTATTTAGTATTGAATGATCAAAGGTCCTAATTTGAGATTTCGCTTGAGGCCCCCAAAATGTTTGAACCACCCTGGTTAGTAAAAAACGTTGGGCCCATTTTAAAATTTTGGTTGAGGCCTCAAAATAATTGGGCCGGCCTGATTCAAAACCAACCCACCTGGTGCAGCTCAATCCTTCATTTGACTCAATTAGTCCTGATTGAACTTAGAGGTTGACTAGCCCAGCACTCCATATCGTTCTGACTCAGTACAAGTTGGTTTACAGTTTAACTCCCTCTCTTCAACGAACTTCATGAAATGAAATGCCACTCAACTCAAAATCATAAATATATATAATCCTTTCCCCTCTTTCTCTCTCTCTCTCTCTCTCTCTCTCTCTCTGAGTGAAAACTGAAAAATGTCTGAAGAGAGTCCAACATCTCCATCTCCAATCCTAGACATGACTCAAGAGAAAGAACAAGAAGCTCAGAACCTCCAAGAATCCCCTCAACCTCAAGAACAACAGAGAGAAGAACACACAACTTCTGATGACAAAACTGTCTCCCTTGACAGTTCAACTCCTCTCACTTCTCAAGAAGAGAAAAAAGAAGAAGAAGTGGGCATTATTTCTCTTTCATCACCTTGTGTCACAGTAGCTAAACTTCCTGTCCAAGACTCTGATAAAGATCATGATCATGACTTTCACTCTCAGGGAAAAGAGAAAAAGATTAAGACAGAGTCCACTCAAGATGACACTCCAAGACCGTTTCTTGAGAGGGTGTTCACAGATATTGATTGTGAGATTGGATTCTTGAATAGCATTATTGATTACTACGCAAACAAATGAGATATACCCATTTTATGACCACCATGTTTTATATGATTTCAACAAAAATTGGCTTGAAATCAATGCTACATCACGCCAAACAATTGATGCAATAGTGAAGCTGAGAAGGAAATATTTTGAGACTAAGGTCAAGATGGGTGTGAATAAGAATTTTTCTGATCCTCGTGATCAGAAGGCATTCCATTTGGCACAAAGCATATGGGGTTGTGTTGGTGATTTTTTTTGGAAGAAGGTGAAATCAGGCAGTTCATTCTCAAGGCGATAAAGGAGCTGGCCAAGGTGGAGATTTTGCTGGATGCAGTTAAGTCATTGTCAATTTGTAATCTTCACCAAGGAGCTTGCCCGAGTTGATAATAATTCAAAGGGTGTGTAGTATTCTTTCCTATTCTGTAAACTGATTGATCAAATTTTGATCACCAATATCATACATTTTTTTTTAGTATGGCTGAGAGCCTGAGATACACATTTTTGCACCTAGAGGAACTCTGTTGTTGATGTTGGGAAATCTTGTAAATGTGCATGGTGACTAGTTTGATTCAGCTTTGATTGAATATAAAATCACATGTTCTAGAGTTTCTTCTTTCAATTATTGTGCTCATGTTGTGTATTTTATTTCATTCTGAGACAAACTGTTACAGAATTTTCTTGGACTTTTTGATGTATGGAGCTTTGAAGATTCTGTTCATTACGATTTATTCTGCTTCTACTCGTTAACTTTATTCCTGGTTATATGAGGTATCCAGTTTAAGTTTTTGTTACTTTGGGGTTTTTTTTAAGCTTTGCATTAATTAACAGAATAGGAATTGCAGGTTAGTTATTTGATGACTGTTAGAATTCAGCTTTAATGTCAACATCTTGTCAAAAAATCAGTATGAGGCTTTGAAATATTATATAGAATTCTATTAACCTTCTGAGTGCTAGTTCCTTAACATCCGAAATAGAATGACATAAAGGATGTGTCAAAGCCAGGGGACTGGGGAGTGCTGACCCCAAATGGCAGTAATTGTATTGTATGTAATTCTTACTTAGAATAGCTTGCAACTAGTGACAAACCAAATAAGTTCTAAATTCATCACAATGAATTTTTTACACGAGGTGGATAAACATGTTTATCAAGGAAACAAGTCATTTGCATAAATTCGAGTGAGGCTTTAATCAATTGGAACAAAATTGAATCCAAAAACTTAAGTCTGCAGTTTTAGGTATAATTATATTATATTAATTGGTTAAGTTCTTTATTTTTCCTTCACGTGGGACTTCTAGTCACATGTGTAATACCTAGTAACCTCTCTCTTAAGTGTGAGTCATTTTCTCACTATGGATTTCAAAACCTCTCTTTCTAGGGCAAGAACAAATCTTATTAGCTCTCCCTTATGAATTTTTATTTCACTTGACTTTTCTTTTCACTTCAGTGAGTGTCATCCATGTGATCTCGAACACCATCCATGGAAACCATTTGTTAATCCCAGACACTCATCCTTGGGAAACTTATGTTATCATTATGTCGCTCTTTTTTATCTAGCACCATTGACAATACTACTCTTTTGTGGAAGCTTACCATCTACGTGTCAATTAAATTTACTAAACCCAAGTAATAGTGAAAATAAAAGTCCTGCAAGCAAATAACCAAGGACCAAGAAAACAACCACACAAGAACATACCAAAGCTATATGAGAAAAATCCTCCAAAATTGGTTTAGAGAAGAATATCTTAAAGCTAGCCCTCAAATATATGAATATCTACTTCACTACTCCCCACTCCCCAGTAATCTTCACTAGGATTAATAACAAACTTACTGACTACCCAACTTCATAAGTAATGTAATTGGTCGAGTACAAATTATAGCATACATCAAACTCCCACTATAGAAGAGTAAGAAATAGTTGCCATGTCTTCTTTATCTTTCTTAGTTGAGGGATAAGACTTCTTACTTAGTTTGAAGTGACAACCAAGAGGTGTACTCCCTATCTTAGCATGATTCATGTTAAACCCCAAGATACTTCTGTCAAACTTACTAGGCTAGTGTTTGCATTGCAAAATGTCTGTAACAGCAGATTAACTCACTTCTGTCATATAATTGGATGCAAGAAGATCAGTTGATTCCAAGTATACTTGGGGTTATCCTCTCTACTTGACTGAAGAACCGCAAGATACTTCCAATCCCATTTCTAAGAAGGTAGTGACTTCCAAATTTCCCAATGCCTTTCCTAGGCAGGGCGAGCTATAATGATAAAGTCAGTTACTCATATAAGTTTCCTAAGGAGGGCTAGTAGGGGGGTTTAACCTGGCTTCATCCAAAACCAACCCACTGGTGCAGCTCAATCCTTCATTGGACTCAATTAGGAGCCAACTTAGGTAAGTTTAATAATAGTCCCAATTGGGCTCATAGGTTGACAAGCCCAACACTAATTGGTTTGGCAACAATTTTTGACAGTTACAACTATAACTCCCTCTCTTTAACGAACTTTATGAAATGCAATGCCACTCAACTGGAAATCCAAGTCATATATATAATCTTTTTCCCTCCTCTATCTGCCTCCCCCTCTCTCTCTCTCTCTCTCTCTCTCTGAGTGAAAACTGAAAAATGTCTGAAGAAAGTAACACATCTCCTTCTCCAATCCAAGACATGACCCAAGAGAAAGAAAAAGAAGCTCAAAACCTCCAAGAACCCCCTCAACCTCAAGAACAAAAGAGAGAAGAACAAAAAAAAGAAGAAGAACAGAAGGTGGCCAGCCCTCTCTCAACCTCTGATGAAAGAACTGTCTCCAATGACACATCAACTCCTCTCACTTCTGAAGAAGAAGAAAACCTCCAAGAACCCCCTCAACCTCAAGAACAAAAAGAAGAAGAAGAAGAACACAAGGTGGCCAGCCCTCTCTCAACCTCTGATGACACAACTGTCTCCACTGACACATCAACTCCTCTCACTTCTGAAGAAGAAGAAGAAAATTCTTCTACCGCTGCATCCCATGTAGGAGGTGAAATGACCAGTAGTACTGAAGATGAAGACGTAGATGTGGACATTATATCTCTTTCATCACCTTGTGTCAGACCAGCTAGACGTCCTGTCCAAGACTCTCATAAAATTGATGATGATTATGACTCTCCCTCTCAGGCAAAAAAGAAAGAGATTGACGATAATGATTCTCACTCTCAGGGAAAAGAGAAAAAGATTAAGACCGAGCCCACTCAAGATGACACTCCAAGCCCGTTTCTTGAGAGGGTGTTCACAGATATAGAATGTGAGATTGGATTCTTGAATAGCATTATTGATTTCGAAAAAAAACATAACCGATACCCGTTTTTTGATTACAATGCTGTAATTGTTTTCATCAAAGATTGGCTTCAAGTCGAAGCTACATCACGCCAAATGACTGATGCAATAGTGAAGCTAAGAAAGAAATACATTGACACTAAGCTCAAGATGGGTGTGCATGAGAATTTTTCTGATTCTCGGGATCAAACGGCATTCAATTTGGCACACGAAATTTGGAGTAGTGTAACAGAAGAAGATTGGACGATTCTGAAATTAGGAATTATTGCACCTGCTCATCGTGATGAACAAGCTGGCCGCGGCGGAGATTCACCTGGATGTAGTTAAGTCATTGTCAATTTGTGATCTTCACCAAGTTTGATTGCCCAGTTGATAATAATTCAAAGGGTGTTTAGTGTTCTTTCTTATTCTGTATACTGATTGAGAAAATTTTGGTCACCAATATCTTGCATCTCTTCTTTAGTATGACTGAGAGATACACATTTTTGCACCTAGAGGCAATCTTTTGTTGATGTACTGTTTGTTTTTGGAAATCTCGTACATGTGCATGGTGAATAGTTTGATTCTGCTTTGATTGAATATAAATCACATGTTCTAGAGTTTCTTCTTCCAATATTGTGCTAATGTTGTGTGTTTTCTTTCACTCTGATACTAACTGTTACAGAATTTTCTTGAACTTTGTAAGTTATGTGATTTTTTGTTTTTTGTTTTTTTTTTTAATTAACAGAATATGAATTGTAGGTTAGTCATTTGATGACTGCTAGAATTCATCTTTAACATCAAGATCTTGTCGAAAAATCAGAATGAGGCTTTGGTGGAAACTGTATTAAAGGGTCAAGGGG
>OU015765.1:38314000-38470703 GCA_907173295.1 Fagus sylvatica
TTTTGCATGTACACACCTAAGGTGGACATATATCCATAAATTGTAAACAGTAACCAAAGTGTGAATTGATAGTGTGCGTATATCACTCTAAAAAATAAAATATAAATGCAATAATATATTTGATCTCTCTGAAGAATTTAGTATTCTCTCTCTCTCTCTCTCTCTCTCTCTCTCCAAATTTGATTTGCATTAGGAGAAAATAAAAATTAAAAAATTGGAATCATTTAACATTTGGGGTTAAATTATTTTATATGATAGTTAGGTGAAGGCGGATTTAAATTTTGGATGTATCCGTTAGAAATATTAGGAAGTACAAGTTGAGCTACAAGGCTCTTTGTACAATTGGACAGAAAAAATAAAATAAAAAAATAGAATCTTGGTGTATAACATTTGGATTTACTTGAATATGTGGATTCACTTTTGGAGAAAAAAAAAAAGAATTCGGATCTTTCCTCTGAATATCTTCAATCAGCCTCTTTATATAAAAAATGCCTAATGTTCACTCACATATATATATATATATATATGGTGAAAATATATAAATACCATATATATATATTATAATATATATAAATATATATATGGTGAAAATGGCTATGTCCATAGCCTTGCAAACAACATCAATTATTACAACAGAGTCTTTAATCTTACAGTCATCTTGCCTCTCCTTAATTGCCTCCAGAAGCTACTGTTTAGGGCTTGAAATTGACACCTTTGGCTCGATCAAAACTCAGACTTAACTTTGAATTTGTTGGACTATTCTGCCAGCCAGACTATTTTATCACTGCTAGAAATTTTTAGGATATCCTTGATTGATACACATAAAAAGGCTGCTGTACAAAGATGCTTATTCCAACCTTGCTTGTTCTCTTGCATCAGACTAGACACCATCAAAATTTCATCTCTTGCTTCTGGTGCTTTAGTGTGGGTTGAAAATTGGGAGCCCAGGGAACTCAAATGTCTTGCCAGACATTAATATCAAGACCATTCCCAACCATGTAACACATTTCCAAAACCACAGTTTACCTGGTTGCCTACACTCCTCTCCAAACCTATACTAATGTAATAAACTTCGAAGGAATTACATTAAATGATCAATGCCCGCTCCTTGACCTTAGGCCGATTCATAAGGGATGAGAGGTTTAGATGACTAACTCTTATTTCTAAATCTTTCCCAGAACATAATTTATATTTGAGATTAAGAAATTAAAATTTTGGAATCTCAATATGAATGGGTATCGCTCATTAAGAATTTTCGACAAGATGTTGATATTCAGGGTTGTCACTAGTAATTTGAAACTTCTTTGGTTTGTCACTAGTTGCAAGCTATTCTAAGTAAGAATTCCATACAATAATTGGCAATTGATGAAGGTTCATAGCATTTTTATATAGTATTTCAAACTCATTCTGATTTTTTGACAAGATGTTGATGTTAAAGCTGAATTCTAGCAGTCATCAAATGACTAATCTACAATTCCTATTCTGTTAATTAATGCAAAGAATTAAAAAAAAAAAAATCCCAAATTAATAATAACTTAAACTGGATACCTCAGAAAATCAGAAATAAAGTTAAAAAGTAGAAGCAGAATTAATAAATCATGATGAACAGAATCTTCAAAGATCCATACAGCAAAAAGTTCAAGAAATTCCTGTAATAGTTTGTATCAGACTGAAAGAAACACACAACATGAGCTCAATAATCGAAAGAAGAAACTCTAGAACAATCTGATTTTATATTCAAAGCAGAATCAAACTAGTCACCATGCACATTTACAAGATTTTCCCAAAACAAACTGTACATGAACAAAAGATTTCCTCTAGGTGCAAAAATGTGCATCTCAGCAATACTAAAGAAGAGATGAAATTGGTGACCATACTTTCCTCAATCAGTTTACAGAATAGGAAAGAATATACTTAACAATCTTTGAATTATTATTAACTTGGCAAGCATCAAACTTGGTGAAGATCACAAATTTACAAGGACTTAACTGCCGGGAAAATCTCCGACGCGGCCAGCTCCTTTATCAGGTCGAGCTGTGGCAAACTGATTCTAGATTCTTCAAATCTTGTTCAGTTACATTACTCCATATGTTGTGTGCCAAATTAAATGCCTCCCTATCACGACTATCAGAAATATTATTCAAACCAATCTGGACCACAATCATAATGAATTTCTTTCTCAGCTTCAATATTGCACCAGCCATTTGGCTAAATGAAACATCACTGATTTCAAGCCAATTTTGGATGAAATCGTCTGCAGCAATGTAATCGAAAAATGGGTATTTCTTATTTGTTTCGTAGTAATCAATAAGGCTATTCAACAAACCAATCTCACAATCAATATCGGTGAACACCCTCTCAAGAAACGGTCTTGGAGTGGGCTCTGTCTTCATCTTTTTCTCTTTTCCCTGAGAGTAAGAGTCATGATAATCAATAATGCCCACTTTTTCTTCTTCTTGGTTTTTCTCTTCTTGAGAAGTGAGAGGAGTTGATCTGTCAAGGGAGACAGTTTTCTCATCAGAAGTTGTGTGTTCTCCTTCATGTTCTTCTTGATTTTTCTCTTCTTGAGAAGTGGGAGGAGTTGATCTGTCAAGGGAGACAGTTTTGTCATCAGAAGTTGTGTGTTCTCCTTCATGTTCTTCTTGTATTTGTTCTTCTCTCTGTTGTTCTTGGAGGTTCTGAGCTTCTTCTTCTTGTCCTTCTTTCTCTTGTGTCATGTCTTGGATTAGAGATGGAGATGTTGAGCTTTCTTCAGACATGTCTTGGATTGGAGAGAGAGAGAGAGAGAGAGAGAGAGAGAGAGAGAGAGAACGATGGAAAGCTTTACGATTTCCAGTTGAGTGGCATTTCATAAAGTTCGTTATATAGTTGTAACTGTCAAAGTTTTGGTGCCAAACCAACTATTGCTGAGTCAGGACAATATGGAGTGCTGGGCTTGTCAATCACTGAGCCCAATCTGGACTAATATTATACCTACTCAAGTTGGTTCCTAATTGGGTCAAATGAAGGATTGAGCTGCACCAGTGGGTTGGTTTTGGATGAAGCCAGTTAAAACTCCTAGCACTCCTCAGGAAATTTACTCAAATGAAATTCTCACCTTGTTGAGTGAAAACAGTCCTATGTCAAACTTGGTCATTTTTGGGGTGCTGGCCTTGCTGCCATAAATTTTGCATGGCATCAAATTCCAACTTTTCTCACATAATATTATGGTGACCAGTCACCAAAGAGTGGCAAGTATATACTTTTGCATTTGTGTAAATATTGTTGCGAGGTGTGCACACAACTAATGTAGACTAAATCCACAAATTGTGGACATCAACCGAGATGTGTATTGGTAGTGTGCAAGTATCACAACCAACAAATAAAATTTAGAATTCGAATGTTGATTGCTTTAGGAAAAAATAAATTAAAAAATTGGAATCTGGAGTTTTTGGGTTCACTTTTATTTTTTTGATAATTCGATAGTTGGGTGAGAAGAAATTTGAATCTTGAATGTATCTGTTGGCAACATCAGAAAAAAGTTAGTTGAGCTATAAAGCTCTTGGCACATTTGAATTCATCTTTGGAGAGAAGAAAAAGCAGAATGTGAGTGTTTAACATCTGGATTTACTTGAACATTTGGATTCACTTTTGGAGAAAAAAAATAGAAAATAATTCAGATCTTGCCTCTGAATATCTTTAATCAACCTCTTTATTAAAAATGGCTATGTTAAATTATATATATAAAAAAAAAAAAAGAAAAAAAAGAGGCACTGTCCATCAATTATAATAACCAGCAATATGAAGGCTTTTAGATCCATTTTTCCTTCCAGAAGATCATTAGAAGTGTTCACCAAACATTTCATGAAGTAAAGGATTGAAGAAGCATTGATTGCAGCAATTCTAAACCCCCAATTGTAATAGAACCAAATCATTCTCACTATATACCTCTGAAAAAAGTGAAGCTCAGTTTCTTCTTCTAATTGACAAAAGGGACAGGTTGTATCACCTTCTTCTCCATGAATCTAAATTCTCTCTTTAATCTCACATTAACCTTGCTTCTCCATAATTGCCTCTAGAAGCTGCTGTTTTAGCCTTGAAATCGACACCTTTGGCTCACAATCAATACAGACTTAAGGGAGATGGGAATTTTTAGGATATATTTGATTTATACACAAAAAATGCTGCTGCAAAATATGCTTATTCCAACCTTTCTTGGCTGGCATAATGGAGTAGTCCTTCAAAGCTAAAAATTTGTTACTGTCAAGATTTTGATATTCAGGGTTGTCACGAGTAATTTGAAACTTTGGTTTATCACGAGTTGCAAGCTATTCTATGTAAGAATTCCATACAATTATTGTTATAAGAATTCCATTCCTATGTAGTATTTCAAAGCTTTATTCTGATTTTTCGACAACATTTTGATGTTAAAGCTGAATTATAGCAGTCCTCATAAAACCTTAAAAAACCCCAAATTAATAATAACTTTCTCTGGATACCTCATAAATCCAGGAATAAAGTTAAAGAGTAGAAGCAAAATAAATCTTGATGAACAGAATGAATGAAATAGTACATCAAGAAAATTCTGTAACAGTTTGTATCAGAATGAAAGAAAACACACACCATGAGCACAATAATTGAAAGAAGAAACTATAGAACAATCTGATTTTATATTCAAAGCAGAATCCAACTAGTCACCATGCACATCTACAAGGTTTTCCCAAAACAAACTGTACATGAACAAAGGATTTCCTCTAGGTGCAAAAATGTGCATCTCAGCAATACTAAAGAAGAGATGCATGAAATTGGTGACCAAAATTTCCTCAATCAATTTACAGAATAGGAAAGAAAATACTAAACATGCTATGAATTATTATTAACAAGAATCAAACTTGGTGAAGATCACAAATTCCTCCCACAATAGCCCCTCAAAACGGATCACTTCCGTTCAGGAATTCATTACTTTATTAGGGTTTTTTGACACGAATGGTATGTTTTCTGACACATGTTGAGGCGCCAATTCATTTTTCTGGAGACTTTTCAGATCGTGCTTGTTGTTTCAATCTCTTTTCTTGTTTTACGTGCTAATGTGCGTGATGACGTTTAGGGATCATTATTACAACCCTATTTCGCCCTTTCATTCGCCAGGATGTGATTGGTGGACGTGACCCATTGGCAGAGGCTTCCTTAAATGCTCCTTTATTGTTTCGAGGTCATTACCTCTATATAAGCTGGCGTTACGCCCGTTTTTTTGGTTTCTATTCTCCTCTTTTTGCCATTTCTGCCACTGCTTGATTGTTGCTCTCACACTTGATCTCCTGCTTCCTTTGCCTCCATATATTCTTGTAAGTCTTCTACTTCCTTTCTTTCATTTCCTGCGTTGCTGTCATGGCAAAGAAAAAGGCTTTCGGTAGGTTAGCCAAATATGTCCACCCGTTGGAAGCAATGGTGGCCTTTCGCCGTCATTATAGCATTCCAAACGACGTGGGTCTTGAGTATCGGCACTGGGAGGATGTACTCCCAAGTTGGTTGGGTGACCGTGTGATCCCAGTGGCTGCCATCATAGAGGGGGGAGTTCGTTTTCTTTTGGACCCCCTTTTGGTGGAATTTTTGAACTTCTTTAATCTATTTCCCACCCAAGTCTCTCCCAACATATTTAGGATAGTAATGGGGGGTGGTGGAGCTAAATCACCGATTAGGCCTGTCACTGACTGTGCATGATATAGTGGCCACATACATTTTGTATAGTACGAAAAATGAGGCCTATTCATTGAGGCCACGAGTTATGGATAGAACTTTGGTGAACGGCCTCCCTGACACCCATAAAGATATGTCAGATGACTATCTTTTGGTCACGGCAGCATGGCACCTTCCCAACCAACGGTGCCCGACCACAGACGGGACACAAGGTCAGGCTTTGTAAAAAAAAGCATGATTTCCAAATCTTATTCTTGGCGTTTGTAATTACTTTAATACAGTCACTTTTTTGTGTGCAGCTAACGAACAGAGGAAGCCTCGAGAGCGTTTGATTGACTATGCTGGTTTACAAATCGCCTACAACAGTGAGGTTTGTACGGACGATTTTGGACAACCACGCTCCGCCTTCTTGCTCCTCCGTTACATTCCCTCTGCTAAGACGTTCCTGACTTGCAGGAAAGTCAAGAGCATAGAGGTCGCTCAGCAAGTTGTTGAGAATCAGCCCGCTCCCCACCACAACATCAGGTACATGATTGGGTTTAGTTTGAAAGACTTTCTCCCTCCCCGCCCCACCCCAGCAGTAGAGACGGCCGTTCCTAAAGACAATCCTCCCAGGAAGAGGAAAGCGGTTGAGCGGGGGTCTTCCTCACAACCTGAAGGCGGGGCGAAAATACAAGAAATCCCTCGCTCGTCTCCTCTGAGTGGCCCCAGTCCGCCTTCTCAACCCCGGATGATGTTGTTGGGGAATGTACTTGACCCCTCAGCGATCCCGAGAGACGCTGTTGCTTCCGGGTTTGGGAACGATCTGGTCTGAGCTCCATCCTTTGAAGTCTTTGAGGAGGCCATGAGGTCCAGCGCGGCTATTCTTCCAATGGGTGATGGCATGGGAGCCAAAGTGGCAAGCTCACTTTGCCAGGCTGCAGGGCTCCCTACTGACATGGCAGAATGGAAGCGGTCCACGAACCCGAAGGTGATAGATAACCTCAGGCGCGGCCTGATGATGGTAAGGATCTTCCCACTTACTTTATGTTTGTGTTCAATTCAAAGTTGTGACTTTCCTTTTGTTCTGGTATGCAAGGGATTCAGGGCTCCTTGGTCATAGAGGACCGGTATCGCTCTCAAGTGGAGGAGCTGAGAAAGGCAATTGGGTTGGCCAACCGTTACTTTGCAGCCAAGAAGGCGGTAGTTGAGGCGGACAAGAGGGCTCGCGCTGAGCTTCAGAAGCGGACAGAGGTAGAGGAATCCCTCAAGATTACTTTGCATTCCAATTTAGCTGCTGAAGAAAAATTGAAGGCCTTTGAGGCGTGGTTAGCTGAGGCGGAGGAGTCTACTTTTGCCCGGGGAAGGAGGGAGGCAGAACTTGACATTGCACGCCAATTAACTGGCATATATAATGAGTCTTTCCAAGAAGGCTGGAAGACTTTGTTTACATGGTCAAGATCTGGTGAAGCCCCTTTCCGTCCTCTCAGAGACCTCCCATACTCGGATGCCCCAATTGGGGTTGAGGAGGAGGAAATGGGTGCTAGACTTTCTAACACTTAGCAGCCTCCAGATGACGTGACCGGCCCGCTCCCTTCTTAGCTGTTTTTCTTTACTTGTTACCCCTTTTCTTTTCCTTTTGTAAACGGCGTTTGTCCGCCTCCTCTTTTTGTAATTTTGAGAAGTTATGAATGAATAGAGATTTAACATGTATTTGTGTTATGGATTTGAATCCGTTTGTTGTCTTCTCATACATGCCTGTTTAGTAGCCTTACCGTAAATTATAGATTTGGTCTGATGTTAGTGTTGATGCATGCGGCCACATCTGAATGGACCAGGATTTACGCTTTGATTAGGTCTTGTAGGGGTGTAAGTCCTTGATTGCACCTGAGTGGATTAGGATGTTTGCTTTTGACAGGTTTTTTTGGGGCATTCTTACCCTGGTGACCAGAACGGATCTTCTTATCCGTGCCTTGATGGTCATGATCTTGGATGTGAATCCTTGATCATACCTGAACGGATCAGGGTTTATGCCTTTGACAGGTCTTTTTGGGGCATTCTTACCCTGGTGACCAAAACGAATCTTCTTATCTGTGCCTTGATGGTCATGATCTTGGATGTGAATCCTTGATCACACCTGAACGGATCAGGGTTTATACCTTTGACAGGTCTTTTTGGGGCATTCTTACACTGGTGACCGGAACAGATCTTCTTATCCGTGCCTTGATGGTCATGATCTTGGATGTGAATCCTTGATCACACCTGAATGGATCAGGGTTTATGCCTTTGACAGGTCTTTTTGGGATATCAAGAGAATGACGCTGATAATTGAGATTTCATTGATAATACTTCTTGAGGTTACAAATGTTCCAAGGTCGCTTTACAAGCATATCATTAGGCCCCTCTAGTTTAAAAGCCTCAGCGCTTGCTACAGACGTAATCTTGTATGGTCCTTCCCAGTTTGGCCCAAGCTTGCCATGAGTGGGATCCTTCTGGCTACCGATGACTTTTCTCAGGACTAAGTCTCCAACTGCTAGTTCTCAGGAATTGACGCGCCTTTCATAGGTTCTTCGCAGCCCGTTCTGGTAGGCAGCCAAGTGGATCAGGGTTGAATCCCTTCTTTCCTCAGCCAGATCTAATTCCGTGGCGAGACTTGTCTCGGTGGGATCATAGTGTTCTGTACGGATTGTCGGTAGACCGATCTCAAGAGGGATAACCGCTTCAACCCCGTACGTGAGTGAGAAGGGGGTTTCCCCAGTGGAACTTCGTGGGGTGGTTCTGTAGGCCCCCAAGACGCTTGATAGTTCTTCAACCCATCTTTATTTTGCCTGCTCCAAGTGCTTCTTGATTCCGTTTAGCAAGGTTTTGTTGGAGGACTCTACCTGTCTGTTTTCTTAAGGATAAACGGGTGTAGAGAAATGGTTCCTGATTTCATACTGTTCGCAAAATGCTTTGAACAGTCAGCTATCAAATTGTGTCCCGTTGTCTGATACTAACACCCGCAGGATGCCAAAGCGAGTTATGATGTTTTTCCATACAAACTTCTTGGAATCGATGTTCGTAATGTGTGTCAGTGGTTCCACCTCCACCTATTTTGTAAAATAATCTGTGGTCACAATGAGCCATTGTCGGTTTTTTGGGGCTCTAAGGAGGGGTCCTACCAAATCCAGACCCCACGGGAAAATGGCCAAGGGCTTGAAATGGGATTAAGACTGGCAGTTGGCTGATGGATCGAAGGAGCGAATTGCTGACATTTCTCGCATCTCTTAAAGTATTGGGCTGTATCCTTCTACATGTAAGGCCACCAATAGCCCTGCCCTATGGCCCGGTGAGCCAAAGATCGTCCTCTGGTGGGCCCTCTATACACTCTTTCGTGAATCTCTCACAACAGGTTTTGGAAGGTATCAGGGTGAACACAACGGAGGTAGGGCCTGGTGTGGGACCTACAGTAGAGATGCCCTTCTTTTGATACCCAATACCGTGGTGCAACTCTTCTGATCTGATCCGCTTCTTTTCGTTCCTCAGGGAGCATATCATCTTTCAAATAAGCAAGTATGGGGCTCATCCAACTGGTAGACTAATTGTTAGAACACACTCTGTCAGTTATTTCTCTTCCAACACTGGAGAGGTCTTGTACACTGACGGATATGATCTTTCTCAATTCAGGGGCAACAGCTGACGCTAAGCTGACCAAGGCATCAGCATGTCCGTTCAGATCTCTGCCTATATGCATTACTTGTACATGATTGAACTCCTTGAGTAACCTTTTTGCTTCAGTGAGGTATGTTGCCATCTTTTCATCTTTTGCTGCATATTCTTCAGAGATTTGGTTCACGACGAACTGAGAGTCACAATAGACGTGTAACGGATCCGCCTAGATATTGATGGCGCTTTCGTAGACCATGCAGTAAGGCTTTGTATTCGGTTACATTGTTGGAAGCGGGAAAGCCTAATCTGATTGCAAGTTCCATCAACTAACCCTGGGGGGTGGTAAGTACTATGCTCAGGCTTGAACTTCGTGAGTTAGACGCCCTATCTATGTACAGCTTCCACTTTTTCGTCTGTTGGATAGGTAAGACTTGATTCATCACTAGGGGCTCTGCGTCTGTAGGGGTGAACTCGGCAATGAAATCAGTCAGTACCTGTCCTTTGATTGAGGTCCTGGGTTGGTATTTGATGTCATAAGCCCCTAATTGAGCTCCCCATTTAGTTATCTGTCCTAAGAAATCTACGCTTCTCAATAAAGCCTTTAAGGGATGCTCCGTTAAGACGATCATAGTATGAGCCTGAAAGTAGTGGGGAAGCTTTTTGATGGTGCATATTAATGAAAAGGCCAATTTTTCTAACGGCAGATATCGTGACTCCGCCCCGTTTAGGGTCTTGCTAGTGTAATAGACCAGCTTCTGGATGCCGTGCTCCTCTCGTACTATAACCGCGCTGACAGCGTGTTTAGAGGCGGCCAAGTATATGTACAATAAGTCCTCGTTCATTGGAGTGGCCAGCAGCGAAGCAGTAGTAAGATACGCCTTTAACTGTTCGAATGCCTGATCAGATTGGTTTGCCCATTGGAAATTTTTGTCCTTCTTTATCAGGTTGAAGAACGGGCAGCATTTCTCAGCTGATCGGGAGATGAAACAATTCAAGGCCACTGCCATTTCGGTCAATCTTTGGATGTCCCAGATGGTTTTTGGTGGTTTTAGGTTGAGGATGGCAGTGATTTGGTCTGGGTTTGCCTCAATTCCTCGTTGGGTAACCATGAATCCGAGGAACTTCCCTGATCCTACACCAAAAGCACATTTAGATGCGTTGAGCTTGAGGCGGCATAGCCTCAAGATGTTGAACACGGCCTAGAGGTCTTTGAGATGATCTTCTGCAAAAATACTTTTAACTACCATGTCATCTATGTAAACTTCAACCGTTTTTCCAATTTGTTCCGTGAACATCTTGGTGATCATCCTCTAGTATGTGACCCTGACGTTCTTTAATCCAAAAGGCATTACTTGATAGCAAAAGATCTCCCTTGGTGTAATGAACGCCATTTTTTCCTGGTCTGCCAGATTCATAGCTATCTGGTGGTATCCTTGGAAAGCGTCTAGGAAGCTCATCCTTTAATGACCAGAGGTAGCATCAACAAGCTGGTCAATCTTGGGCAATGGGAACGGATCTTTGGGGCAGGCTTTGTTTAAATCAGTGAAGTCTATGCAGACCCTCCACTTTCTGTTTTTCTTCTTGACCACGACCGTGTTTGAGAGCCATGTGGGATAAAGGATCTCCCTGATGGCGCCGACTTCGATTAGTCGGTTTACTTCCTTGCACACTGCTTCCTTATGGAACGGAGCGGTCCGTCGTCCCTTCTGAATAACGGGTAGGGACAGGGGGTCCATATTTAGGTTATGACAGGTAAAAGCAGGATCCACGTCGGGTGCCTCGTATGGGTTCCAGGCAAACACATCTATATACTCCAATAGCAGTGCTAAGAGGCCATCTTTTTGCTCTGGTGGAAGGGATGTGCCAAGTAGGAAGTATTTCTCTTGGTCTGAAGCGGGTATTTGGTATTTTTCCAGTTCTTCGGCATATTTCTTCTGCGGGAGGCGGCCATCATTTTCCTCCCGCTCCTATGATTGCTATTTGTCCGTTATTTGTCTCGGCTCCGGTCTATGGACGACGACTGTTTTCAGATGAGCGACCGCTATGAGGTATTGTTTGGCCGCCACTTGATCACTTCGAATTTCCATAATTCCCTCAGGCATTGGAAATCTCAGTTTCTGATGTAAGGTGGACGGGACAGCCCTTAGCCCTTATTTTGTGTAATCAGGGCCTCCCTAGAAGAGCATTATACGAGGAGTAGGAGTTTAGAACCCAGAACTTCGTAGGGGAGGAGACTGTTCCTACGTGTACTTTGATGGTGACACGGCCTACGGGCATTACCGACTCTCCGGTGAATCCGTACAATGGGTCTACTTTTTTATTTAGGCCTTTAAAGAGGGAGTCATACATGATTTCAGCTAAACTCCCCGAGTCAATTAGTATTCTTTTGACATTGAAGTTGCCCACTCGCATTGTGACGACTAGGGCATCAGAGTGTGGCAATTTCACCCCTTCAAGGTCATGATTGGTGAAGGTAATTTCCTCTGTTATTTCCTTCCTTAATCTTTTTGAAGCCGAGGAAGCATCCTCATAGACCTGGAAGACTTCCAGTAGATGAGTGGCCGTCAGTGTTTCCGCTCTGAGGTTAGCGGCCCGTGTATGGGTGTGGATTACTTCGATGATCCTAATCGGGTCCTTTGGTTTTGGGGGGTGATCCTGTTGTTGTCTCTGCTTCGTGTCATCCACAAATTGGCGGAGATGCCCGTTTCTAACTAACTCTTCCAAAAACCCTTTGTAAGCTCGGCAGTTTTCAATCAAGTGACCCTTCTTCTTGTAGCAGGCACAGTATGGTTTTGACTCTCTGGAGGCCGGGTCTCCTCCCATCTTAGGTGGCAACACAAAGTAGGGCTTATCCTTGATCTGATGGAGGATCCTGAAGATTGATTCTTTGAAGGTGGTGTTCACGGCCTCAAATGATTCCTTTTGGACTGGCTCTAGTTATTTAGACTTGCGCGGTGCCCTGCTTATGTCTTCTCTGCTTAGCCTTTTAAGGGCGGGTATGCTGTTATCCGGTTGCCTCTAGGACTGCACTCCATCCTCTTCAACACAGATATGTTGTTCTATTTTGAACATGAGATCCGTCATGTTGAGGGGTGGCTTCTTGGTCAGGGATTGCCTTATCCTGCATCCTGTGGGCAAACCAAATCTGAATTGCCTGAAGGCGAGATCCTCTTCGCACAAGACGATCTTGTTGTATGTTTCCCAATACCTTACTGAGTAGGATTTTAGGCTCTCACTGGACTTTATGGTTAGTGCCATCAGCAAGTCCACTTCTTTTGGTTTTCTGGTGTTGGTGATGAAGTGGATGGTGAATGCTTTAGAAAGTTCTCTCCAAGAGCAAGTGGATCCGTGCTCTAGTCTGTCAAACCATCAGAGTGCTACCTCACCTAGACTGGAGGGGAAAATGCGGCACATGAGGGCATCATTCCCATTGTAGAGAGCCATGGACTGCCTATAATGGCTCAGATGACCTATTAGATCGCTCTTCCCGTTATAAGAAATTAAGTTCCGGGGGGGGGGGGGGGGGAGAACTTTGTGGGAAGTTTTGCTCGTTTGATCTTTGAAGAGAAAGGGGAGTATGAGATCTGTTGTAGCTGTTTCCAAACCGGGTTATGGTCCTCATTGTCGGACCTATGTACGAGTGGTGACCTTCTCGTTCTCTCTCCTGATTTGCTCTGCCTTAAACTTCTTTGAGCTCTGTGATCTCTCCCATGTCTTTTGGGGAAACGGTGGGAGCTTTCACAGGATCCGAAATGACTCCTGGATCTTTGTCTCCTGGACTACTGTTGCTCAAAGCTCTCCTGCGCGTTCTTTAGCTCGCGCAGTTCCTTTTCTAGTATTTCTATCTTTCGGTTTCTTCTTAGGGCTTCAACGTTGATCCTAACACCCGTGGTGTGAGACTCTCCTCCTCGCACCTCTGTCCTTCTTACGTCTTGGCTTCCTTGAAGCGTTATCCCATCTGCCTCAGTATGAATCTCTACTTGATTCCCCTAGTGTAAGAGGGAAGGGGTAGGGGATTGTCGGCCAGTACGAAGGCATTTTCCTCTGCCATTTTTAGGCTGGTCTACCTGATTAACTCGGCTGGCTCAGTTCTCTCTTTCTTTCCCACAGATGGCGCCAATTGTGTTGCGTAATTTTTATGATAATATAATAGACTAGAGAACATTACCAGGAGATATCTGGCTTATATGAAAGATGGTCGAGGATCTTGCTGCAAAACAATGAAAAGCTCTTTAGAGGTGGTGGCAGTATACACCGATCACTCTCCGAAGATTAAGTTAGATACTTTCTTAAGGGATCAAGGAGATAATAAACTGTATATATCCTCTCTAATGAAATGCACATACCTGATTTAGGCCTCATTTCCCTTCTATTTATAGGGAACTTGGGGTTCTGTCTCCACGTGGTATTTACCAGCTGTGAGGCACGTATTTTGATGTTGAAATGACTTATGACAACCGTCGAATGACTGATGTGACATTGATTCTAAGTGTAGCAGCAGCTATCCCCTTATGCATTCAATGAATTTGGCTGGACTGTCACGGGACGGGCGTCTTGAGGCCTATGTTCGGCTGGGGTAATCAATGCTCCAACCACCTTAATTAATGCTTCTGGGATACTGCAAACGTCCGTGCTCCGCCCTAAGAAAAGCGCTCGTTCATGTTATATGGGAAACGGTATCCGTTTCCCTCAAACCGCCCGGTATTCGTTCATTTCTCTCCGGTGAAGCCTCGATGCCTCCGGCCTTTCTTGGTGGATCTCCCAATGCCACAAAGGGATTTAATGTTAGTTTTAGAGAAGCCAACCTTATTGTTAAACATCAAGAGTCACTGGTGCTCATCAGCACAAACTCTAGCGTTGGTCTCTTTCTTTCTAAGTACTCGTTGTCTTTTACATTCTAAATGAGCTCCATAAGGAAAATAATTCCTCTCACAAGTACAAATTATTGAATAATTAACCATGAATAAGCTTGCAAAGAGTGAAAGCAAAAATGGAGGGAAAACAATTTCTTATTAAAAAAAAATCCACTAAAGGAAGATTGTTGTATTGACAAATAAGTTGGCATTTCTTTGTCACATTAAATCGCTAAGTACAAAAATTGAAACGAAATGTTGTGGTAGAAGTAAATACCCATCTTAACTTTGGGAAATTCTTAGGTTCTGCTGTGGGACCATCTGGTTAAAAGTATAAAAAATTATAATATTTGTGTATGTTTTGATAAAATATTGTATGTGTTAAGATAAAATGTATGTCAGGTGTTGTAAAATGTGTGTAGTTTGTAGTAAAATTAACTTTATCACAAATATCACTAATTCTACCAAAATTCACACATTTTATTTTTACATCAATAAATACACATTTATCAATACGGATACAACATTTACTACAAAACATACAAATTTTATCAAAATCAACACCAATCCCGTTACGGGACCTAAGTGTTCCCCACTTCGGACTACCTATGACTCATTGAGTCATGACTAGTCAGTGAAGCCCATCTATTTGTGTTTCTCTTTCAACTTCTTCTTCTTCTTCTTCTTCTTCAAACGGCCGATATATCTCTATTGCTAGCTTTAAAGTTGCAGGCATGGCAAAAATACTTGTTCTTGTTTGTCTAGTACTTGTAGCTATGGACGTTGTAGCTGGTATTCTTAGCATTAAAGCTGAATTTGCCAAAAACAAGGTACACAATTACTCTTTTATATGTCTAATTAACCTGGGAATATATAGTTATACAATTATGCCCTCTTCTTTTTTGCTAAATGTTATACAATTATGCCTATTTATTCTTTGTTTATCATTCTAACATCATAATATTTTATACTTTAAGTTACGAATTCAGTTTAACTATTTTCTTTATCCTCTTTCAATTACACTAGTTTTGAGCTTTTGTTTCCATAAAGGTCACACGTATGAAGGCTACGAACAATTGAGTGTAAGGAATCGAACTGTGATGGATTTAAGCTTGGATTAGCAGCAGCTGTACTCCTGTCTCTAGCCCATGTTGCATCTAACTTGCTTAGTGGGTGCATGTGCACTAGTTTCATGGAAGAGCTGGAAAGATCATCTAGCACTAAACTTAAAATATGGTTTGCAGTTTTCATCAACTTAAAGGAAAGAAAAAGAAAAAAAGGTAAGAGGAAGTAAACAAAGAAATTCTAAAAGGTACCACATTGGTCATGACAACCATCATTAGTATTTGTCATATATAGGCACAGAAGATTCCAACACCAAAATATGGATTGAGATGCGTGCAATGTATATATATTTTTTGTATTGTATGGGATCCAATGTTTTTTTAAAATGAAACTTTCAATCTCATCTATTCAGTTCAAAAATTTAAAAACTTAAAAGTCAAACAATTAAATAATAAAACAAAAATAAATTATACAATACCCTAGTTATTGTATGGGATCTCTATTCCCAAAAAATATCTCAAGCTACAAACTTTTTTTTTTTTTGATAATCTCAAGCTACAAACTATAGCTAGGCAGGGCTTACCATATATGGTAGGGAAAATTGAAACATAAAATTGCTAGACTCTATGAAGTGATGATGCTGCCATTGAATTGAATTTAACTTTGTATTGATGATTTAGTATGCGTTTGGATTAGATGTTTAGATTTGATTTTGAAGGTTTGGCAGTTAAACTTAAAAAAAAAAAAAAAAAGTTTTAAGAAATTGAACATAAATTAAAAAAAAAAAAGAAAAAAAAAAGTAAATTCAAACTTACATTAAATTGCTTGCATATTGACTATGGATGCTCCAAATAGACAATGAAGTTTTTTGCCCCTTCTCCTGAGCCATTATTTGACAAATAGTATAATTCTTATTATAAGCAGACTATGCATACGTAGCATAAAGCTTTAATGTACTATAAATTAATATGAATTAGGATTAAGTTTCTCTATTTTTCTTTGTTTCTTTGCTTTTCTTTTTCTTTGAATGGATAAAATTATGAAATAACCTGAGTTGAAATAGCACTTTCTCACCTTTTATCCAATTTAAACTTGTCCATTAAATTTTTTTTTTGTAAAACCACACACACAACTTCTTCTTTTTTTTCTTAAATCCCGTTTACCATATGAAAATAAAAATTAATACACATTTTATAGTTAAAAATATAAAACAAGTATTAAACGTTTTTCATTTATATATATATATATATATATATGTATTATATATATATAATATTATATATATATATATATATATGTATTCAAAAATACTTCAAGTGGACTAAGCTTTAGTATTCTTTTTGAAATTATAATTGTTTATTGTGGCAAGGTGTATCCATTATGTTATCATGTTCGACAAACAAAATTAAAATCAATATTTTTTTAGTTAAATGTTTTACTATTTATATTAAACATCAACACTTTCATTTTTATTTATAATCTTGATTCTGTTTCTTTTATTTGTTAATTTTTTCTTCTATAATTTGGATATTTAGAAAATGATGATATATATATACACACACATTTTTATTTATAATCTTGATTTTGTTTCTTTTATTTGTTAATTTTTTCTTCTATAATTTGGATATTTAGAAAATGATGACACACACACACACTCACAAATCAAATTATTTTAAATGATAATAATATGAGAATATAGATAACTTTTTTTTTTTGTTATTTATTACTTGAAAACAAAATCAATCAAAAATTCAAATGAAAAAAAAAAAAACCCAAATATATTAAACATACTTAATTAGTTGGATTTTGATAATATCTTATAAGATTATATTAAGCTAACACAAGTATATATGTTACTAAATTAAACTATAATAAAAAGATAATTTAAGATGTACATATTTCATATATTGTATACCTTTGTTCCCACATATTATATATGAAGTATGCTCTTCAATAAACAGGATTATAGTGGCCATTGGTCTTCCTACGCTGATTATGGGGATAGTAGAAGATTCCACATCAAGAGGTTCATGCCAACTCTTACATCATCATTTTGGGTTCATTGGTGGGATATCATGCTTCTTACATGGCCTGTTATCAGTGTTATGCAGAGCATCATATCTTTCTGCGGCGTTGAACTTCGGAATTAATGAAAGCTCTACGGGACATGCAGTTGATCCTTAACTGTCCTTTTCTTTTGTTTGTTTGATAGGAAAATTTGCCTATTGCGCATGCATGCATATATAAATATTGGTGACTACCATATATATATATGCAAGATTATAGTATTTCATGAAGAAAAAAGTCATTGGAATACGTACAACAAAAAACAAAGAGCAAAATTTTTAATAGATTAAGATTATGATTGAAGAAATTTCGGTGAGATTTCGCCACAACTTGGCCGTGCAGTGTGTGGATAGCTCAACCAACACAACTAGGTGGTGAGGATGTGGCGGAGCTTCGAAACGAAGGCACAACCCAAGAGTCTTGATCGGGTGTCCTTGGCCGTCAAGTTCTCCTTAGTGATAGACTCTAGTTGAGCCTAGGTCGAGTTTATTCGAGAGACCATTGGGATCCCCAGCTTCGACAACCAAATCTACCTTGTCCATCCTACTTTCTCATTTCGCTTCTGTGTCTTTCTAAGATGATAAATATAATTTCATGGAGTTTATATATATATAGCCTTTGAAAAGATGGAGTTTTTTTATTATTTGAATTTCATTTATATATGGGAAAATTTCAATTTCCCTCTTTTTAACTATTGGGTCTACTTGAATTTCTTCCCTAAACTTTAAAACCAAACAATGTCTTCCCTAATGTATTGGAAATAAGCAAATAACCCCACCGTTAACAATTTTTCCATCGAATTCAAAAAATTTAATGGAATTTTCAATTTATTTTTAAATTTATGCCTAGACCCACCAAATTTACACATATTACATCAAAATTATTATTTTCCCTTCAAATTAAATTGGTCAACAAACTAAAGAGAAAATGAACGGAAAGAAGTCAAGAAGACAAGAACAAATCAAAGGAAAATTTTGAAACCCCCTTTGTAGGCTCTATTATTGGTTTGAGAGAGGCACTGATTATGAGAGAGAGAGAGAGAGATAGTGTTACCCAACAAAGCAAACACAGATGGGCCACCCAACTTGCTCTCCTCTATACTTGCCTACTCCATCAAGCTCTTCATTTAAAAAAACCTAGCACACAACATTGCCACCTCAGTGAACATTAATGAATGGGATGAAAATCAAAATGATACCTAACACTAGCATTCAAAATCCAAATTTTTAAAATTTTAAAAGATAAAATCAAAATTATCTCCAACTTTATGACTGTAAAATCCAAAAATTTCCCCTTGCATTTCATGTATGGATGCATTGTGACTTGAGTAACTAGGCATATTGCTTTACAATAAAACTAAGGATACAATGTGTTCACAACTTTACTTAGGTGACAAAATGTAAATGATGAGACAATAAAGCGATATTAGTAGTGTGTTCATGTGAAAACCAATAACAATTTATCACTCGCACAATATTGGAAAAATATTATAAAAGCATTATGACTATAACATTATCGATCGTAAGCCCACTACCAAGAGATTTTGAAACCCCCTCTGTAGGCTTTATTTTTGGTTTAAGAGAGACATCGATTATGAGAGAGAGAGAGAGAGAGAGAGGGGGGGGGGGGGGTGAGAGAGATGGTGTTACCCATCAAAACAAACCCAGATGGGCCACCCAACTCGCCCTCCAATGTGCTTGCCTACTCCATCAAGCTTTTCATGTAGAAGGCCCCGTAGACAACAACGACATGGACACTAATAAGCTCAGTGTACATTAGTGAGAGGGCTAAACTCAAAATAATACATAACATTAGTGTTCAAAATCCAAAATTTTAAATTTTGAAACATAAAATCAAAATTATCTCAAGCTTTAAAATTAAAACATTATGACTGTAACATTACTAATCGTTATAAGACAACTACTAAGAGGGACCTATGAAAAGCTCAACTCACAAGTCAAACGTCACCACTAGCTAATTACATGAAAAAAAAAAAAAGAGGAGGGCATTTCCGTCAATCCCGAAGTCCTCCATCCCCAAAGCTGACTTCGATTAGCACGCAACTCCAAATTCAACCTATCGGTTTACAAACCGAAAACCCCGTAGTTTCAAATCTCCACCGTCCCTCTCCACCCTAATCCAACGGTTCTCCCACCTCGATCTGCGTACTTGAACTTCATTCGTCAAATCCCAAATCCCACCCACTATATATACCCTCAACCACCGTCTCAAGCCTCCTCATCCTTTATTTCTCTCTCTCTCTTTCTCTCTCTGCCTCTCTCGCCAATCCAATTAGCCCCAAATTTCCATAAAGTCCTTCAAAATCGATGGCGGGTCTCTTGGGTTATGTCTTGGATTGGAGAAGGAGATGTGTTACTTTCTTCAGACATTTTTCAGTTTTCACTCAGAGAGAGAGAGAGGGAGGCATATAGAGGAGGGAAAAAGATTATATATATGACTTGGATTTCCAGTTGAGTGGCATTGCATTTCATAAAGTTCGTTAAAGAGAGGGAGTTTATAGTTGTAACTGTCAAAAATTGTTGCCAAACCAATTAGTGCTGGGCTTGTCAACCTATGAGCACAATTGGGACTATTATTAAACCTACCTAAGTTGGCTCCTAATTGAGTCCAATGAAGGATTGAGCTGCACCAGTGGGTTGGTTTTGGATGAAGCCAGGTTAAACCCCCTACTAGCCCTCCTTAGGAAACTTATATGAGTAACTGACTATCATTATAGCTCGCCCTGCCTAGGGAAGGCATTGGAAATTTGGAAGTCACTACCTTCTTAGAAATGGGATTGGAAGTATCTTGGGGTTCTTTAGTCAGATAGAGAGGATAACCCCAAGTATACTTGGAATCAACTGATCTTCTTGCATCCAATTATATGACAGAAGTGAGTTAATCTGCTGTTACAGACATTTTTCAATGCTAACACTACCCTAGTAAATTTGACAGAAGTATCTTGGGGTTTAACATGAATCATGCTAAGCTAGGGAGTTGGTTGTCACTTCAGACTAAGTAAGAAGTCTTATCCCTCAACTAAGAAAGATAAAGAAGACATGGCAACTATTTCTTACTCTTCTATAGTGGGAGTTTGATGTATGCTATAATTTGTACTCGACCAATTACATTACTTATGCGGTTGGGTAGTCAGTAAGTTTGTTATTAATCCTAGTGAAGATTACTGGGGAGTGGGGAGTAGTGAAGTAGATATTCATATATTTGAGGGCTAGCTTTAAGATTTTCTTCTCTAAACCAATTTTGGAGGGTTTTTCTCATATGGCTTTGGTATGTTCTTGTGTGGTTGTTTTCTTGGTCTGGTTGTTTGCTTGCAGGACTTTTATTTTCACTATTACTTGGGTTTAGTAAATTTAATTGACACGTAGATGGTAAGCTTCCACAAAAGAGTAGTATTGTCAATGGTGCTAGATAAAAAAGAGCGACATAATGATAACATAAGTTTCCCAAGGATGAGTGTCCGGGATTAAAACATGGTTTTCATGGATGGTGTTCGAGATCACATGGATGACACTCACTGAAGTGAAAAGAAAAGTCAAGTGAAATAAAAATTCATAAGGGAGAGCTAATAAGATTTGTTCTTGCCCTAGAAAGAGAGGTTTTGAAATCCATAGTGAGAAAATGACTCACACTTAAGAGAGAGGTTACTAGGTATTACACATGTGACTAGACGTCCCACGTGAAGGAAAAATAAAGAACTTAACCAATTAATATAATATAATTATACCTAAAACTGCAGACTTAAGTTTTTGGATTCAATTTTGTTCCAATTGATTAAAGCCTCACTCGAATTTATGCAAATGACTTGTTTCCTTGATAAACATGTTTATCCACCTCGTGTAAAAAATTCATTGTGATGAATTTAGAACTTATTTGGTTTGTCACTAGTTGCAAGCTATTCTAAGTAAGAATTACATACAATACAATTACTGCCATTTGGGGTCAGCACTCCCCAGTCCCCTGGCTTTGACACATCCTTTATGTCATTCTATTTCGGATCTTAAGGAACTAGCACTCAGAAGGTTAATAGAATTCTATATAATATTTCAAAGCCTCATACTGATTTTTTGACAAGATGTTGACATTAAAGCTGAATTCTAACAGTCATCAAATAACTAACCTGCAATTCCTATTCTGTTAATTAATGCAAAGCTTAAAAAAAACCCCAAAGTAACAAAAACATAAACTGGATACCTCATATAACCAGGAATAAAGTTAATGAGTAGAAGCAGAATATATCATAATGAACAGAATCTTCAAAGCTCCATACATCAAAAAGTCCAAGAAAATTCTGTAACAGTTTGTATCAGAATGAAATAAAATACACAACATGAGCACAATAATTGAAAGAAGAAACTCTAGAACATGCGATTTTATATTCAATCAAAGCTGAATCAAACTAGTCACCATCCACATTTACAAGATTTCCCAACATCAACAAGAGAGTTCCTCTAGGTGCAAAAATGTGTATCTCAGGCTCTCAGCCATACTCAAAAAAAATGTATGATATTGGTGATCAAAATTTGATCAATCAGTTTACAGAATAGGAAAGAATACTACACACCCTTTGAATTATTATCAACTGGGCAAGCTCCTTGGTGAAGATTACAAATTGACAATGACTTAACTGCATCCAGCAAAATCTCCACCTTGGCCAGCTCCTTTATCGCCTTGAGAATGAACTGCCTGATTTCACCTTCTTCCAAAAAAAATCACTAACACAACCCCATATGCTTTGTGCCAAATGGAATGCCTTCTGATGACGAGGATCAGAAAAATTCTTATTCACACCCATCTTGACCTTAGTCTCAAAATATTTCCTTCTCAGCTTCACTATTGCATCAATCGTTTGGCGTGATGTAGCATTGATTTCAAGCCAATTTCTGTTGAAATCATATAAAACATGGTGGTCATAAAATGGGTATATCTCATTTTTTGCGTAGTAATCAATAATGCTATTCAAGAATCCAATCTCACAATCAATATCTGTGAACACCCTCTCAAGAAACGGTCTTGGAGTGTCATCTTGAGTGGACTTTGTCTTAATCTTTTTCTCTTTTCCCTGAGAGTGAAAGTCATGATCATGATCTTTATCAGAGTCTTGGACAGGAAGTTTAGCTACTGTGACACAAGGTGATGAAAGAGAAATAATGCCCACTTCTTCTTCTGCTTCTTCTTCTTCTTGTTTTTTCTCTTCTTGAGAAGTGAGAGGAGTTGAACTGTCAAGGGAGACAGTTTTGTCATCAGAAGTTGTGTGTTCTTCTCTCTGTTGTTCTTGAGGTTGAGGGGATTCTTGGAGGTTCTGAGCTTCTTGTTCTTTCTCTTGAGTCATGTCTAGGATTGGAGATGGAGATGTTGGACTCTCTTCAGACATTTTTCAGTTTTCACTCAGAGAGAGAGAGAGAGAGAGAGAGAAAGAGGGGAAAGGATTATATATATTTATGATTTTGAGTTGAGTGGCATTTCATGAAGTTCGTTAAAGAGAGGGAGTTTAACTGTAAACCAACTTGTACAGAGTCAGAACGATATGGAGTGCTGGGCTAGTCAACCTCTAAGCTCAATCAGGACTAATTGAGTTAAATGAAGGATTGAGCTGCACCGGTGGGTTGGTTTTGAATGAAGCCAGGTAAAACCCCTAGCCCTTGTTGAGTGAAAACATTCCTCTGTCAAACATGGTCTTTTTTTTTGGGGTGCTGGCCTTGCTGCCATAAATTTTTGTTTGGTGTCAAATTCAAACTGTTATCACATAATATTATGATAACCAGTCACTAGTCACTAGAGGGATTTACAAGTATATGATTTCCTGTTTGGATAAATATTGTTGTATGTACACACCTAACATGGACATATATCCATAAATTGTGAACAGTAACCAAGGTGTGAATTGATAATGTGCGTATATCACTCTAAAAAATAAAATATAAATGCAATAATATATTTGATCTCTCTGAATATTTCTCTCTATTCTCTCTCTCTCATTAGGAGAAATAAAAATTGATGCTGGAGAAAATCAAAAATTAAGCTCAATTGGAATCTTAAATTGATTTAAATGATAGGATTGAGGTGAAGGCGGATTTAAATTTTGGATGTATCCAGGTTAGAAACCCCTAGCCCTTGTTGAGTGAAAACATTCCTCTGTCAAACATGGTCTTTTTTTTTGGGATGCTGGCCTTGCTGCCATAAATTTTTGTTTGGTGTCAAATTCAAACTGTTATCACATAATATTATGATAACCAGTCACTAGTCACTAGAGGGATCTTACAAGTATATGATTTCCTCTTTGGATATAATATTACTCAATACCACAAATTATTACAATATAACTACAAATATATATATGGTGAAAATGGCTATGTCCATAGCCTTGCAAACAACATCAATTATTACAACAGAGTCTTTAATCTCACAGTCATCTTGCCTCTCCTTAATTGCCTCCAGAAGCTACTGTTTAGGGCTTGAAATTGACACCTTTGGCTCGATCAAAACTCAGACTTGACATTGAATTTGTTGGACTATTCTGCCAGTGATGTAAGCAGAATTATCACAAAAGGAATCATTTTCAGTTTATAGCTTATTATGTATTTGTTTTAAGCATTTTATTATCATTTAGATATTTGTAACACTCTATAGTGAGGTGGCAGGTTGTTATAGAGTTTGTTATTAGATTCTGTTAAATGGTTGTCAAGTTGTGGGATATATATAACCCATGACTGAATCATGAAAAGGGGAGCTTTTGAGAATATGGATATTTGAAATCAAAGAATCACCCTGAGATTGAGTTTTCTCTCAGGGGTCTATGCAAATTTAGTTTCTGTAGAATTAGGTTTGCATCAGCCAGCCAGACTATTTTATCACTGCTAGAATTAAGAAGGATGGGGATTTTTAGGATATCCTTGATTGATACCCATAAAAAGGCTGCTGCAACAGATGCTTATTCCAACCTTGCTTGTTCCCTTGCATCAGACTAGACACCATCAACATTTCATCTCTTGCTTCTGGTGCTTTAGTGTGGGTTGAAAATTGGGAGCCCAGGGAACTCAAAAGTCTTGCCAGACATTAATATCAAGACCATTCCCAACCATGTAACACATTTCCAAAACCACAGTTAACCTGGTTGCCTACACTCCTCTCCAGACCTATACTAATGTAATAAACTTTGAAGGTATTACATTAAATGATTAATACCCGCTTCTTGGCCTTAGGCCGAGTCATAAGGGATGAGAGGTTTAGATGACTAACTCTTATTTCTAAATCTTTCCCAGAACATAATTTATATTTGAGATTAAGAAATTAAAATTTTGGAATCTCAATATGAATGGGTATCGCTCATTAAGAATTTTCGACAAGATGTTGATATTCGGGGTTGTCACTAGTAATTTGAAACTTCTTTAGTTTGTCACTAATTGCAAGCTATTCTAAGTAAGAATTCCATACAATAATTGGCAATTGATGAAGGTTGATAGCATTTTTATATAGTATTTCAAACTCATTCTGATTTTTTGACAAGATGTTGATGTTAAAGCTGAATTCTAGCAGTCATCAAATGACTAATCTACAATTCCTATTCTGTTAATTAATGCAAAGAATTAAAAAAAAAAAAATCCCAAATTAATAATAACTTAAACTGGATACCTCAGAAAATCAGAAATAAAGTTAAAAAGTAGAAGCAGAATTAATAAATCATGATGAACAGAATCTTCAAAGATCCATACAGCAAAAAGTTCAAGAAATTCCTGTAACAGTTTGTATCAGACTGAAAGAAACACACAACATGAGCACAATAATTGAAAGAAGAAACTCTAGAACAATCTGATTTTATATTCAAAGCAGAATCAAACTAGTCACCATGCACATTTACAAGATTTTCCCAAAACAAACTGTACATGAACAAAAGATTTCCTCTAGGTGCAAAAATGTGCGTCTCAGCAATACTAAAGAAGAGATGAAATTGGTGACCATACTTTCCTCAATCAGTTTACAGAATAGGAAAGAATATACTTAACAACCTTTGAATTATTATTAACTTGGCAAGCATCAAACTTGGTGAAGATCACAAATTTACAAGGACTTAACTGCCGGGAAAATCTCCAACGCGGCCAGCTCCTTTATCAGGTCGAGCTGTGGCAAACTGATTCCAGATTCTTCAAATCTTGTTCAGTTACATTACTCCATATGTTGTGTGCCAAAGTAAATGCCTCCCGATCACGACTATCAGAAATATTATTCAAACCAATCTGGACCACAATCATAATGAATTTCTTTCTCAGCTTCAATATTGCACCAGCCATTTGGCTAAATGAAACATCACTGATTTCAAGCCAATTTTGGATAAAATCGTCTGCAGCAATGTAATCGAAAAATGGGTATTTCTTATTTGTTTCGTAGTAATCAATAAGGCTATTCAACAAACCAATCTCACAATCAATATCGGTGAACACCCTCTCAAGAAACGGTGTTAGAGTGGGCTCTGTCTTCATCTTTTTCTCTTTTCCCTGAGAGTAAGAGTCATGATAATCAATAATGCCCACTTTTTCTTCTTCTTGTTTTTTCTCTTCTTGAGAAGTGAGAGGAGTTGATCTGTCAAGGGAGACAGTTTTCTCATCAGAAGTTGTGTGTTCTCCTTCATGTTCTTCTTGATTTTTCTCTTCTTGAGAAGTGGGAGGAGTTGATCTGTCAAGGGAGACAGTTTTGTCATCAGAAGTTGTGTGTTCTCCTTCATGTTCTTCTTGTATTTGTTCTCCTCTCTGTTGTTCTTGGAGGTTCTGAGCTTCTTCTCCTTGTCCTTCTTTCTCTTGTGTCATGTCTTGGATTAGAGATGGAGATGTTGAGCTTTCTTCAGACATGTCTTGGATTGGAGAGAGAGAGAGAGAGAGAGAGAGAGAACGATGGAAAGCTTTACGATTTCCAGTTGAGTGGCATTTCATAAAGTTCGTTATATAGTTGTAACTGTCAAAGTTTTGGTGCCAAACCAACTATTGCTGAGTCAGGACAATATGGAGTGCTGGGCTTGTCAATCACTGAGCCCAATCTGGACTGATATTATACCTACTCAAGTTGGTTCCTAATTGGGTCAAATGAAGGATTGAGCTGCACCAGTGGGTTGGTTTTGGATGAAGCCAGTTAAAACTCCTAGCCCTCCTCAGGAAATTTACTCAAATGAAATTCTCACCTTGTTGAGTGAAAACAGTCCTATGTCAAACTTGGTCATTTTTGGGGTGCTGGCCTTGCTGCCATAAATTTTGCATGGCATCAAATTCCAACTTTTCTCACATAATATTATGGTGACCAGTCACCAAAGAGTGGCAAGTATATACTTTTGCATTTGTGTAAATATTGTTGCGAGGTGTGCACACAACTAATGTAGACTAAATCCACAAATTGTGGACATCAACCGAGGTGTGTATTGGTAGTGTGCAAGTATCACAACCAACAAATAAAATTTAGAATTCGAATGTCGATTGCTTTAGGATAAAATAAAAATTAAAAAAGTGGAATTTGGAGTTCAACATTTGGGTTCACTTTTATTTATTTATTTTTATAATTCGATAGTTGGGTGAGAAGGGATTTGAATCTTAAATGTATCTGTTGGAAACATCAGAAAAAAGTCAGTTGAGCTACAAAGCTCTTGGCACATTTGAATTCATCTTTGGAGAGAAGAAAAAGCAAAATGTGAGTGTTTAACATCTGGATTTACTTGAACATTTGAATTCACTTTTGGAGAAAAAAAAATAGAAAAGAATTCAGATCTTGCCTCTGAATATCTTTAATCAACCTCTTTATTAAAAATGGCTATGTTAAATTATATATATAAGAGGCACTGTCCATCAATTATAATAACCAGCAATATGAAGGCTTTTAGATCCATTTTTTTCCTTCCAGAAGATCATTAGAAGTGTTCACCAAACATTTGATGAAATAAAGGATTGAAGAAGCATTGATTGCAGCAATTCTAAACCCCCAATTGTGATAGAAACAAATCATTCTCACTATATACCTTTGAAAAAGGTGAAGCTCAATTTCTTTCTTCTAATCGACAAAAGGGACAGGTTGTATCACCTTCTTCTCCATGAATCTAAATTCTCTCTTTAATCTCACATTAACCTTGCTTCTCCATATCGACACCTTTGGCTCACAATCTATACAGACTTAAGGGGGATGGGAATTTTTAGGATATATTTGATTTATACACAAAAAATGCTGCTGCAAAATATGCTTATTCCAACCTTTCTTGGCTGGCATAATGGACCATAGTCCTTCAAAGCTAAAAATTTGTTACTGTCAGCTCGAGGCTTCTGCCAAGATGTTGATATTCAGGGTAGTCACGAGCAATTTGAAACTACTTTGGTTTATCACGAGTTGCAAGCTATTCTATGTAAGAATTCCATACAATTATTGGCATAAGAATTCCATTCCTATGTAGTATTTCAAAGCTTCATTCTTATTTTTTGACATGTTGATGTTAAAGCTGAATTATAGCAGTCCTCATAAAACCTTAAAAACCCCAAATTAATAATAACTTTCTACCTCATAAAACCAGGAATAAAGTTAAAGAGTAGAAGCAAAATAAATCTTGATGAACAGAATGAATGAAATAGTACATCAAGAAAATTCTGTAACAGTTTGTATCAGAATGAAAGAAAACACACACCATGAGCACAATAATTGAAAGAAGAAACTATAGAACAATCTGATTTTATATTCAAAGCAGAATCCAACTAGACACCATGCACATTTACAAGGTTTTCCCAAAACAAACTGTACATGAACAAAGGATTTCCTCTAGGTGCAAAAATGTGCATCTCAGCAATACTAAAGAAGAGATGCATGAAATTGGTGACCAAAATTTCCTCAATCAGTTTACAGAATAGGAAAGAAAATACTAAACACGCTTTGAATTATTATTAACAAGAATCAAACTTGGTGAAGATCACAAATTGACAAGGACATAACTGCCGGGAAAATCACTGCCGTGGCCAGCTCCTATTTCAGGTTGAGCAGGTGCAAAAATTCCTCAATATTCTTCAAATCTTCTTCACTTACATTACTCCATATGTTGTGTGCCAAATTGAATGCCTCCATATCAAGAGTATCAGATTTCTTATTCAAATCAATATTGAACTGAGTCTTAATGAATTTCTTTCTCAGCTATAATATTGCATCAGCCATTTGGCTAAATGTAACATCGACTTGAAGCCAATATTTGATGAAATCGTCTGCAGCAATGTGATCAAAAAATGGGTATTTCTTAATTCTTGCGTAGTAATCGATAATGCTACTCAAGAATCCAATCTCACTATCAATGTCTGTGAACTCAAAGAAACGGTCTGGGAGTGTCATCTTGAGTGGGCTCTGTCTTAATCTTTTTCTCTTTTCCTTGAGAGTGAGAGTCATCATGATCATCATCTTTATCAGAGTCTTGGACAGGACGTTTAGCTGATGTATGAGAAATAATGTCCACTTTTACGTCTTCTACTTTTTGTTTTTTCTCTTTTCCCTGAGAGTCATGCTCATCTTTGTTAGGGTCTTGGGCAGGAGGTTTAGCTGGTGTGACACAAGGTGATGAAAGAGAGTTATTTTCCACTACTACGTCTTCTGCATCTTCTTCTCTTTCTCCATTTCCTTCTTCTTCTCCATCTCCTTCTTCTTCTCCTTCTCTATCTCCATCTCCATCTCCATCTTCTTCTCCATATCCTTCTTCTTCTTCTTCTTCTCCATCTTCTCCGTCTCCTTCTCCATCTCCTCCATCTTCTTCTTCTTCTTCTTCTTCTTCTTCTTCATATCCTTCTCCATCTCTGTCTCCTTCTCCATCTTCTTTTTCTTCTTCTTCTTCATATCCTTCTCCATCTTCTTCTCTGTCTTCTTCTTCATATCCTTCTCCATTTTCTTCTCTGTCTCCTTCATATCCTTCTTCATCTTCATCTATGTCTTCTTCTTCATATCCTTCTCCATTTTCTTCTCTGTCTCCTTCATATCCTTCTCCATCTTCTTCTCTGTCTTCTTCATATCCTTCTCCATCTCTTTCATCTTCTTCTCTGTCTTCTTCTTCTTCATATCCTTCTCCATCTTCTTCTCCGTCTTCTTCTTCTTCTTCATCTCTGTCTCCTTCTCCATCTCTTCCATCTTCTTCTCCGTCTTCTTCTTCATATCCTTCTCCATCTTCTTCCCTGTCTTCTTCATATTCTTCTCCATCTCTTTCATCCTTTTCTTCTTCATCTCCTTTTCCATCTTCTTCTCTGTCTCCTTCTCCATCTCTTCCATCTTCTTCTTCTTCTTCATATCCTTCTCTATCTTCTTCTTCTTCATATCTTTCTCCATCTCCTTCTCCATCTTCTTCTTCTTCTTCTTCCCCATCTCCTTCTCTTTCTTCTACTCCATCTCCTTCTCCTCCTCCTTCTTGTTCTTGTCCTTGTGCTTCTTCACTGGTCGAGGTCAGGTCAATTACTGGAGGATATAATGTAGCTGTAGAAGCCACTTCATCTTCAAAAGGGAGAGGATTGGGTAGAATAAAAGCCTCATTTTCAGAAATGAGAGAATATGGTTCGTCAAGGGAGTCAAGGTTCTCATCACCAGATGAAGATTCAGTCGACATTTTTCAGTTTTCACTCCAGAAAGAGAGAGGGAAAAAGATTATATATTTATACAAGCCTTAGGATTTCCAGTTCAGTGGCATTACATTTCATAAAGTTAGTTAAAGAGGGGCAGTTATAGTTTCTAACTGTCAAAAATTGGTGCCATAACCAACTAGTGCTGAGTCAGAACCATATGGAGTGCTGGGCTTGTCAACTCTGACTTCAATTTTATTATAGTTTCTAAATCTTTAAATGTATTTCCATCCTCCTTTTATCTTCACTAGTCCAAATATTTTGCTACTGCCTCTTTGCTGATCCACATCTTCATGCTGTATTGGTTCTATCATATTATGGAACTTTAGCCTAAACATTTATGTTGTAAGACCTTGCAGTTCATGCAATTGATAGATATTTCTGTGCTTATGCTTCTTTGTCTCATACATTCAAAGTGAGAATTTTCTTGAGTGTGAGTCTTTTGTATTTTGAACTGCATGTGATTCAATGAGACAGTATTATGTTTAGGATTAATAAGTCCAGAGGCGGATCCAAAAATTCAATCTAGGATGGATATATTTTTATCTCAAACTTCAATAGAAATAATATGTATATATTTGTATATGTATAATTTGATAAATAATATATTCATTAACACAAAAAAAGCCAAAAACCGATATACATTATGTATATAAAACAAAGTATAAACAAAAAGAGCCAAAAGCCAATTATATGTATATATTTGTATACACACAATACATTGTACACATACTTGACACTCGGTTCACCAAAAAAAAAAAAAAAAAAAATCAAAAACTAATAAACTAAAACTAACCAAACAAAACTAAAAAAAAATCTACTAATAAATAAAACTAACCAAAATAAAATCCAACAATGTTTGCCAAAGTTTTGAAAACCATTCCGGTGACCATTTCGGTTTGGTCATTGGAATGAAATATTTCACTACCGATATGTACTGGTGTAACGTTTTGAGATTATTGCTATATGTATATAATTTGTATATTTATAAATATAAAAAATTACTACTCATAAGATAAATATAAGTTTCTTTATAAATGACAAAAAATATATATATATATATATATATATATATATATTAAATTGATATCCAGAAATGAAATTCTCAATTTTAGTTTGTCCTATATAATAACAATATGCATTATGTAGATGTAAATTTTATAACAATATTATAAGTGCATTTCTCTTAATGGCCTTATTTTTTTTGTTGGGTTAGAACTTAGGGTGATTTGGTTTGGTTTTGTATGACACTCAAAACTAAACTCATAAAGCCCAATCTTATTAAAAAAAAAAAACTCATAAAGCCCAAACCCATCATTTAATTTTTAATTTTTTTTTTTTCACCTCATTTTCTCTGATTCCAATCAGAGTCACTCAAGTTGGTTCCTAATTTCTCATAAATAATTAAAAAAAAAAAAAAATTGGTTCCTAATTGAGTCAAAATCAAGATTTGAGATGTACCAATGGGTTGGTCTTAGATGAAGCCAGATAAAACCCCTAGCCCTCCTGAGGAATCTTACTCAAATGAAATTCTCACCTTCTTGAGTGATAACAATGACATTCCTGTCAAACATGGTCATTTTTGGGGTTTGAAATTAAACACATAATAGCATAATAACCAGTCACTAGGGATTAGCAAGAATTATGCTTTCGTATTTGTAAATTAGTCTACTTCATAATGATCCTTTGTCCATAAAAGAATACCAAAATACTCAAATTTTACTATTAAGATTTTGTTTCATGGATGCATAAAGTGTCATGTCATTTAAACACACTTTAAATTTGTAATATTTAATGTGAACTATGATATGGATCAATTTCAAATGAAATTGATAAACTTAAATAGAAAAAAGGAAATTATCTGGTTTTGGACTTTACTTAACCTTTGATCTTGGTTGAATTTCTTCTTACTTCGTCCATGACATTTAATTTTGAAGAAAAATAATAATCATAAATGTGCAGCGACATTTCTGAGAACAAATTAAAGACTAGCCACTTAAATAATCAAAAAATCAAAAATATTTCCTTGTTAAAAAAAGAAAAGAAGAAAGAGCTATTCTAAATCTTTAAAACGTCTTGCTAGTAGCTACATATTCCACTTCTAAAACATGAAAAAATCTATCAACAAAACAAAGAATTAAAAATTAAAAATTAAATACAAGAACATCATTTTTTTTTTCTAACTACCAATTTATATGGGGGGGCTGCACTTAGGCAAAATCATGGTGAATCATGAATCCAATCCCATGGGTCCTCCAATGAGGATTCAGCCAGGCCTCTGTTTCAGTGAAATTTTGCCTTGAAGAGGAATGCCATAGCCCTCGGTTCGATCAACTCTCAGCGGATCCTTTGTAAGATATAGATTTTATCATCCATGCATGCCCTATAAAGGATGAGAATTGAGATATCTTGAACTTCTTTTTAAGAGCCCCCTGTATTAATAAAAAAGACAAGAACTTTAATTCAGCATACACCAAGAATGCAAGGTAAAGAAAATCTGCTTGGGAAGGATGAGAATTGTGATACCTCTACTAAAAGAAATTTATGTACTCTCATCATCTGAACTAGAATTATCCATCCGTCGATCTGTTATTGCTGGAAAAAGCAGCTTATGGAAATCAGGAGGAGGCTGGCGGGGATCAGAGGAAGACGGAACTGTAGGAGCCTCTTTTTTCTGTGTTTTCATTGGCCTCTTTGCTGCATCTCTCACCTCTCTGCATACCCTATCCAACATTATCAAAAAATCCCGTACAACAATAAATAAACGTAAGCCCTCATCCTTCCCCGCTTTCCCATGGAAGTAATCACCAGTGCTCTTCACCAAAGCCATGATTCTCTTTTCTTCCTCCAGGAGCGACGTGACATCAATCTCAGCATCCTGCACAAAACTCTTCAGTGCTTGGTGGAACCCACTATCTTCCCCAACACTATTCATGTCTGAGTTCAGGAAGTCTCGAGCTTTAATCAGTTGATGACCTAGTTTGGCAACAGTTCCTGTTAAGCTGTCGGCATCCAGAATTGCTGCTTTCTTGACATTTTCAAGTCCATTGACCAAACCTGAAACCACCTGCAAACCTAGACTGCGGTAGTGCTCTTCTGTGTCATGGGAGGTTTCCTCAAGCAGATCATCTGATTTGATGCTGGAGAGGCTCCGGCTCTCTTTAGCAGCACGGGCAGCTCGTATACCTTCAGACCGGATTATCTCTTGAACTACAAAATGCAAGAGTGTGGTCTTGCCGTCTATTCCTTTTACATCTGACAATTTCAAAAGCGTGTCAAGCTTGAATGCTTGTGCACCACCACGAAATGTTCCATCATTCATGCGATTTCCAGTTTTAAGAACAGCTTCAAGAAGTTTGAGGAACACTCGGCTGTTTCTGAGTTCCTTGCAGGCAACCTGGCATAAAAGAAAGATACACTAAATCAATTAGAGATTATAAAGTGAGGAATTTGGAAAACAATAACCAGAAAGTATCACTGGATGATGCCACAGGCAGAAGCAGACAGAACCATCAAGAAGCCATCTCCATTTGCATGGAACTAACTGAAATTTTTTATGTATTACTAAATACCGGAATAAATGAAATGGGCATCTGACCCGATGAAGAAAGGGAAGGGCTTTCTCATTTCAAAAGAATTTGTGCAATCAAGTTAGCAAATAGATACATATTAACAAATTTAGGATCACAATGACCTAAAGCATTTCCCACACCCCAACTCTTCCATCTAAATTATTCCTCTGTGTTTACAAACACCATACAACTATCAATCGTATAGGCTGCAGCTAATGTAGAAACCCCTTCACTAGACCATTAACTATGGCTAATGAATGCAAGTGCCAAAGATGGGTGTGCACACTGGATGGGGGCACACAGGAGCCCACTATTGGATTGACATAACCGTATGGTGTAAGCCACAGGATCCATCATACACATTAATAAAACCATAGACAAAACAGGTTAGAGGCTAAGTCCTTGAATGGTGTTCATATTACTTCCCAAATGAAATATAGCAAATAGAGATCAAATCCTTTGCTTCAATATGATCCAGTCATTGTATTACTGTACATGTAAATTGAGGAACCGGTCCATTCAAACAGGAGTGTCCTTTGTAAATTAGCAGAACTGAACCACTGGCAAACATGTACATGTCTTGAATTATTTCAGCTAAGAGTAACAAGTAGGTTCCGATCATTTTAAGGCTAGTGCATTGATGACAATGCAGGGCTTTGGACTCCAAAGGCCACATTGAATTGAAAGCCCCACAGTTTGTTACTATAAGTCACCATATAAATTTTGATCATAGGGTCCTGGTATCATTTTAAGGCTTCGCTACTGTCCTCCTGAGCACAACTTAGTAAGAACCATTGTTATTTATGCCATCTCAGCTTTATATATTACCTTGTCTTTGCGCTTCTGACTCCATGTTGAGTATCATTTCATTTTAGCTTTCTGCTTTACAAAGCTCCAAATAAGTATATGTCTCTCTGTAGGTTGTCAAGATCTGATGCTCGTTTAACACAAACCTTAGCTATGCTCAGCAGTTTGCCATCTCATTATTTTATTGGCAAATTTAGGTAGCTATTATTACTACATGTTTTTCATTGCTAAGCAAATTTAATTACTTAATTAGTTCCATTTCAAATTTGCCCAATTTGCTTCTAAGAACATAGCAGAGAAGAGCTACAAACGGTGAGACAAGAATTCAAAGAAGTGATGCAATTCAATTCCAGAGTATCAGTTCATAATCATACCTCTAAGGTTGCAAAAGACTCTTTAGTGATGGTAACCTCCTCCTGAAGGGTACACATGAAATGCAATGCATCCATTCGTTTAAAGGCAAATGGGATATCAACCAAGGCTTTTAGGAACCGCTCAGCAGGCCCAAGTTGCGCTAGTTCACCATTAAATAGCCTAAGCTTCAGTTCTTCTTCTGCAGTTGGTGCCATCTTCAACAAAGTTTGGAGGAGTTCAGGCGGAAGCTCATTTCCTGATTCAACTAAAGTAGTTAGAATATGCTTATTATGTATTGACACGTATATAAAAATGCAATACAGGCAGCATGATCAATTTGTTCTCTGTTCAAGAGATTATTTTTCTTGACCTCATGATGGAGCCAGCAAAAAGACTAGATTTGCGTTTCCTCATCGAATAATAAACTAAAATATAGAGCATATGCCATTTCTAATCCCAATCAGCTGCTTTCCTTCACATTGAGAAAAGTCTACCCCCCACATTTCATTACACGTCCTCATGTGTGTCCATACATACACACACATTTGTTCTATTGCTGCGAGTTACATTTCTCAGAAGAAGAAAAAAAGGCATAGATTACCTTCATGAAGTGCATCACGAACTTCTTCTGTTGTCACGTTCAATGCCCGCAGAAGAATTGCTAGATTTTGGGATTTTTTTGGATCAAGGATCTGAATATACTGGGGTGAGGGATCTTGTGAAGAAGACTCCTTGTGTGCTTTTCTGTTTTTATCAACAGCATTATACCCAAACAGAGTTTCTATCATCTCCTCGTTGAACCTGTAAATTGTATTCAGCAGCTAATTATCCATACTGATTCATGGTGAATACATCAAATACAAAGAAATTTGCAACTTACTGGAATGATCCGGATTTAATCTGATGCCAAACCATTGATTGATCAGGGCTGGCTAGGACCTTATCCCAGAAAAATGGCTTCAGTTTAGCTTTAGGAGCATCAGCATCATCCTCCAAGCCAGCTTCCTCACTAGAAGTAGCATTTGATGGATGTTTTTGTCCCAGAGTTGGTCGAGCTAACTTTGAGCCTAAGGGTTGAGGTGGCCGAGGAGGAGGTACACCACTTTTTGGAGGTGGTGGTGGAGGGCGAGGACCAGGTTTGGTGCCTGGAGGCACAGGTGGTGGTGGCGGCAGTGGTGGTCCAGGAGGGCGAGGGCCTGCACTACTAGAAGAAGGTTTCATAGAGGGAGGTGGTACAGGAGGTGGAGGAGGATGAGGACCTGCCTTGCTGGGGGGAGGCCTAAAGGATGAAGGTGGTTCATGAGGAAGAGGATCTGCCCTGCCAGGAGGGGGCTTCAGAGAAGGCAGTCCAGAAGCAGTGATCCCCATCCTTCCAGGAGGAGGCTTTAGGGCAAGAGGTGGTATCTGTCCATTTACATTGTGTGATGGGTCAAATGATTCAGGTGAGAATTTGGCAGCACCACCAACAGCTCCTACTGATGAAGTTTCATGCATTGAACTGTGGATAATATCAGACTCAATGCGGAAATTTCCATCCAAAGGGGAGGCCTTTTTGGGATGACTGGAGTTATTACCATACGAGTGATAACCAAGCTTCTCTTCTTTTATTGAATTTCCTGAAGCAAAAGAATTTTGTGAGGAACCTAAAGATAAATGCTAGAAATAATATCATGATTGTGTCGAACAATTATAGAATTACAGTAACAAGACTTGTAGGAAACCTACCGACAGAGTAGTCGCTTAAGCTCAGGCTGAGAAGGGGCCTCTCATCATTTCGTCTACCTGCAGTGCCTGTCCTACAAACCTTACAGAAACATAGGAAGAACAGTGCTGCAACTACAAATGTCACTGATGCAGTTACAATAACAGCAATAACAACAGGTTTACGGCTAGCACTTTTCTTATCTGCCTGAACATTTGAATTAGAATCTGGACTTGCAGAAAAAAGTTCATCAGCTGGAGGATCAGAAGTAGAATTCTTAGAATCTATAGGGAAAAAGGGCGGCACTCGTGGACTTGCAGCAGGGCGCTGAGAATTAGAATCTGGAGAAGATACTGGGGCAGGTGATAGTGCTGGACCAGGAGAAGGTGTTGGACTGGAAATAGGTGATGGGCCTGGTGGGTTTGAAATGCTCTGAAGTTCAGCACCCAAATTCCTTCTAGGAGAGTCAGGCCTGGAATTTTGGGATTCAAGATACTTAGCATACCAAATCTTGGAGCCACCTTCTTCTCCAGAGACAGAAAACTGAATATTAGTCTTTCTTAAACAATCTAAAAGAGTTCTTTCCAACTGGGGATGCAGAACACTAATTATTTTATGAATGTTTTCCTTTGCTAATGATCGAAATTTTGAATTGACTTCATTTGCACTGCTAGATGTTTCCTCTAGACAGCATAAGTCAAGATCCTCGATAGCTTCCTTTAAATGGATCAAATCTTGCCTGCAACTGATCCATAATAGCTCTGCCTGCAGAAGGAGAATGTCAATGAACTTCAATTTCTGCGTGTGCAGTCTTTAAGGACCATAATTTTTTTTTTTTTTTTTTTTTCTCTTTTAGATAAGTAAACTTAAGAATCATATTATAGTCTGTTTTCTTAAATCTCTCTACACTTGAGACTTCAGGTGAGTGTTGAAAAAGGATACATAAGCACTACATATTACTCCATGCCCTTTTTATATCCACCTATGGGAAATTAACCTTCAAGGAAAGATTATATTTTGCATTTACATATGATGCAGAACAACGCTCAGCACAAAATTCTCAAAAGGGAATTAAGATTTAAGAATCAACAAGAACAAAAATAAAAATAATTCTTCTTCTTTTTTAGAATACAAATTATTATTTGGTTATTTATAATTATATAAGTAGCTATAACTTTTTTTCTGAATATATAAGTAGTTATTTTTTTGAATAATTATTTAGATTTTTAATGGCAGTGACATGTATTCTGTTTACTATACATGGCTTTTTTACTATACATGCTTGAAATGGCAGTAAAAATAAATAGGAAAATCTCATTAATAACCCCACCTACCCCATCTACCCCACTTCCCTCAATTATTATTCACTTTTACGGTTGACCAAATGGTTTTCATTTGAAAGAGGAAAACAAATGCATGTGAAACAGACTCTTGAAGAAAGAAGAATTAGAGTCTTCTTCATGCACTAAGCAGAGCCATAGAGGACGCCGGTGGTAGCAGAACTCAGGTGAGTTTTTTTTTTTAATGTTATACATTCATACCGGCTGGAACTTGTATACTGGCCAGAATTTGCCAAAACGGGCCGGAATGGCCGAAACAGACCGGAATGGTCCTAATTTTAATCCGAGGTGGAACATAAGGGTGTTTCGTACTGGTTTACTCACTGGTATGAAATTTTCCAGCCGTTCCGGCCGGAACAAAACGGAATCCTCAACTATGCTACCAAGACTAAACATAATCCTAATTGACTTTGCAAAGCCTAAATATTGAATTACAATAATAAACTAGGGTTGAGGAAATTAAATAAAATACTACTTGGAGTCCGCAACAAGTGAGATGGAAAATCTATGAATCAACACCTAGAGTTGCTTGGAATCAACAGCAAGCATTGGAAAAAATTCCAACTAAATTTTTATTCATCAAGCAAATAGTCTCCATTGGAGGAGAAAGCATAATGATTTGTGCTCCTAAGTAATAGTAAAAGCTTTCTCATATAATTTTTGGTTCCCTGTTCTTTTCCTTCTTTCAAGTACATCAGATTCAAAATTTATAATCAAAGGAGAAAACTTCCCACATTATAATGAACAAATGTTATTACTTCAAGCAAAGCATTCCACAAAATGTTAAACAATATGACAATCTAGAATATAGAATACTTCAAATGAAATACTTTTTCCCTTGGACCAGTGCATAATCTACAATGATCACAGAGAAACTAAGACACTACATTCCTCAACTGATTACTAGAACTACCATTGGCACTGCATGTCAATTTTTTTTTCAAAATGATAATTTCATCAGACAAAATTTCAACTGTTATTATCACAACAATAAAAGCACAAATCTATGTTACAGAAATCCAAACATAAGTAACACAGTCATTCAATATGAAAGATTGCACTATGTAAAACATTCACCAAATTGCATTTAGAATAATAAAATCAGTGTATACCATGTCCTCATCTATCTCCCCGGATGTTGGATCAACTAATTGCCTGAAAAACTCTTCCTCATCATTGCTCCTCTCTTTTGAACTCACTGCAGCCAAGGTGCAAAGCAGAATTACCAAAGCAATGAAAAATCGTATCTTTATGAGACCCATAAGTTGTTGAATTGTCATTCCAAACGAATACTATCCTTCTCATTTCATCAATGCCTAAATCTTTCACAAGTAAAGCCCTAAAAGAGCTTTCATCACCCAAAAAGCTTCAATCTTTCACAATATGCCACCGACCCAATTCGATTTTCGCCAAGATAAACCCTATAAATCCCAATCACCAACACTTATATCCAAAATCTCACTTACCCACCAAGAAAAAAATCTGAAATTTGAAACCAAACACAAAACCCAGAATTTTTCTTCGCCAAAAATATTGAATCAAATCGCTATCAATGAGAAACCCACAAAGAATTTATCCCAAAAAAACAGAATATCAAATAAAAACTTCTTCTTGATTCTAAAAGCTGCACTGAAAATTCCAAACATGTGAATGCCGTGTTATGTGAAACCTTGAAGATGGATCTTTTTTTCTGACCAGATCCAAGAAAAGGAGCTCAAAAAATTAGCTGTGAAATGTAATAATAAGTTATGTACAATCAAAGCCGTGTTGTTGACTACGAAAAGGTGAATTTTTTTTCCCCTTGGGTTTTCCTACGAAAGCTGCCAAGCAAATGAAGCACAGGACTTTTTTTTATTTCTTTTATTTATTATTTTAATATTTCTACTGTTTGAATTTTTTTGGATTTTTGGATTTTTGTCTTTTTTTTGGGTGTTCCTGGCATTGTTGTTTACTTGTTTTGGAAAGTACCTGAAATTTGATTTATTTTTTTCCATGTGTTACGTGGGAATTTAATTTAAAAAAAAAAAAAAAAAAAGTTGATAATAATTAATAAAATTTAAACACTCTTAATAACAGTGATTAACGCTTTAACAAGCTAGCAAATAGTAGCAACTGAAGGAAACCGTGTAGGTTTGCTTGGATTAATTGCTTTATCAATTTGCATGAATTTGTTGACCTTTGGTGATAATAGAAGGTTACTCCCTCAATAGTTTTAAAACAGAGTTTTTTATAAAATATTTTTAAAAAATAGATTATTGAACAAAATTCCCAATTATAGTTATAAGAGGAAAGTATTAACTCGACATCTTTTAGTAATTAATTGAAAACTTAGACTCAATTAGGTAATGGGTGACCCGTTTGTTTTGCTATGCATGCAAGTTGCTAAGTTAGACATATATTACCTCAAAAAAACTCTTAGTAACGACACCATGCAAAGTTCGTGTTACAAAATGTTCTTTCTAACTGTATTTTGTATTTGTTAAAACGAAACTACAAACACAATAACTCTCAAACTTTATGTTTTCTAATTAGCATATGTTTAACATGAATGTCTAGTTTCGAAATCTCACTCCTCTACTTTAAAATGTATAAAGAAGAAGAAGAAAAAAAACAGTATGAACACCAAGGAAAAAGAAAAAGAAGGTACACAAGAGAATAAGATATTAAAAAAAAAAATACAAAATATGTCTAGGCTTTTAAAAGTCCTAGTTTTGCATTTAGTTATCATTCAAGGGCTTTTTTTTTGGTTGGGGGGTTATGGAATTTTTGGATAGGAAATACAAGTTAATTTTAATTTTTAAGAAATTACATTTATAGTAATTTCTTTGAAAATTTCAACAACGAAAAAAAGACTATCCATTTAATAATAGAAATATGTTCATTCCTCTCACATAATAATCAATCTCACTAATTAAATTCATAGTGTGATGTGAGAAGAAAGAACATTGAACTAAGAGTATTTTGTACCTTTTTTCTTCATATTCAAAATATTCCATATGGACATTCTTTAATGACTATCTCATAAATGCGATTCATGGTATTAATTTATGTTGGATTTTGTTAACCAGTGCCCTTAGGGCAATGGTTAAGGAGCATTAAATGCTTACACTTTATAAGAAATAACGAACTTTTAATATTAAAATAATAAATAGAAAGACTAAAATACCCTTAAAAGTTATTTTTGTATTATTTTAATATTAAAATTTTACTACTTCCTATAAAGTGGAAGCATTAAATGCTTCCTTAACCATTGCCCTAAAGGCACTCGTTAACAAAACCCATTTATGTTATATGTATGCAATATATGCGGATTTTAGGCATTGGGGTCTTTCTCTTGCTGTGCCAGTGCACTTCTTCTCTTTGCATTAATGGAGTTTTCTTTCTTTCTTTTTTTCCCCTCCCTCCTCTTCTTCTTCTTATTCCACCGCATTTATAGGATCAGTTTCGTTTATATTTGTGGACACCCAGTTTTGTACTAATTAATAAATTCAAGTCCTTAATGTCGATCTTAATGATGAAGTAATGAAGCTATATTAGATTGTTAAAAGGTTGTGAAAATTATTGTGACATTAGATTTGACTGAAATTTATTATACCTTCTGTTGTTTGGTGCATGACAGCATAAAGTAGTTAAAGTTGGGGATCACAACTCTCTCTAAAGATCCCCTAGAATCAAGTCTTTATAGGGTTGCCTTTCTTCTCACTAAAGAAAAAAATAAAAGGCCTACAGTGAATGAGGGCTACTCTGCCTACTTCTACTATGTAGCATCCTTGATTGGTTGGTGAAATATCAAGGAAGGCTAAGAACATACGAAGGGGCACATAAAATGCTTGATTGCATTTCATAAATCCTATGTACGATTTCATGTATTTGAAATTATGTAATTAGACGGTTAGAAATCACTAGAATGATCACTTTTCTGCTTCTATGGCATTAGAAATCACTAGAATGATCCAATTCTTTCTAAAAGGTTCTCCAAGCCTCCAATACTCAATAAAGCACAAAAGAATAAAAAAAATGCGTCATTTTGCAACTTGGCCTCAATATGTGCCTAGCTGCAACTTAATCTTGTACATTTTGATTACACCCAATTTCAATTCTTGATTTGACTCATCTATTCACATGTGTAATAGTATAAGTGAAATTGATCTATTTTACTTTATTCTTTATCTGATTTGGTTCAATAACACTAAAGTGAGGGAATGGTTATTCTAAAAAAAGAAAAGAAAAAGGAATCAACAGCTTTTATCCCCAACTATTACATGCATCAAGTTTTCTGTTTGATGTATGTGGACAAAGAGATTTCCTTATCCTCCCCTTTTGGATGGCTGAGCCTTAACCTATATGGGCTTAGTCATGGTAAGATTGGCAGTCCATTATGAGCCCTTATCTTTTAGGATAATTGCATCCATTTTTAATTGGGAACATACCCTTATGGCCATACTCCACTATCCAAAGTGGCCTCAGAATTCCCATGGCCATAAATTCAAACATCAATCAAGCATATACTAATCCTGCTTTTGTAAAAAGTAGTCCTCTAGATGCCACTACCATATGCATTGCAATGCATAAAGCTTCATTGCCAGTAGTCAAAAAAATTGTTGCCACTAAAATAGACTTTATATTAAAAGTAAGTATGTAAAGAGGGAGAGGTTCAATGTGACAAGAGGCACCCAACATATTTAAAAGATTCATTTTACACGGCTTTACGTGATGGAGTTTTTATACATTTCATTTCCTTTAAATTTGGTATTGCATTGAGAAGGAAATGCAAATCAAAGGATCACATTGTTCCTGAAAACCAATTTAAGATAACAATTATTGGACTAAAAAGCCTTACCCTCAATTTTTTTTTTTTGTAAAGATTGATTCTCATACTCGAGCCCGTGACCTCTCACTTTTGGTAGAAGGCACTTGCCATCACATCAGGACCCTACTTTCTATTAACAATTATGGGACTAAGCATCCTAAATTAATTTGCAAAGAAACTTGGCCTGGACAACTTGACAGTATGAATAGAGTGTTTGACTCGGTGGAATCACATCCTGTAGTGTACTTTTACCTAAAGGATATAGAAAATCTAAAATTTGACAAGAATTCTCTCTTCCTTTGAAAATTCAAAGCTATTAATGCAATCCTTAGAGGTTAAGGTAACTCAACATGAGTTGGCAGTTTCTTAATATGTAAGAAGAGTAATGCTAGGGAATAGGGACACAAGATTTGTCATAATTATAGATAGAGACCTATTATAATTAAATTTATCACTTTCACCTTACTCTATCATGACACCACTTTTAATACCAATCACATCAAATTATATCAATAGTATAATTGTGAAAATTTTGTGTTCCTATACTTAATCAACATACCATTGGACCATTATACATTTCAAAACATTTTATTAGTTTATCAGAGGCCCGAAACTTCATGCATAACAATTAAACGATCAGCTGTATTAGAAATAAGTAAAGATAAGATTTACGTTGTTAACCAAATTATTCAAGCTTTAAATAGACTAAGTCACCAAAAACTTTGTAGCTCAACCTGTATTACCTACTCTTCTTTATGAGGAGAACTATGGTTCAAATTCTCCCTTTTCCAATTATCGAAAAAAAAAAAAAAAAAAAAAACACTAAGTCTAACCTTAAAAAGAACAACATGAGTTGGCTAGTTAAATAGACTATAGACTTCGATTGCCATGACTATTTGGCTCAATTAGTGGCACCTTTAAGTTTGTTGTGGACATTTTGGCAAGACATATGATTCTTAGTTAAAGGGAGGAAGCAATGCCTTGAAATTTATCACCTAAATTGTGCCACCTGTGAGCTAAGGTTAAAGAATTTGAAATTTTTCTTCCACTATAATGAGTAATCAATTTATGTGGACAGATAACCCTGATGCTGAGGATTCTGCAGATTCTGCATGAGTGACATCAGAGTCACATAGTACAATGGGCTTGATTAATACAAGTTCCATTTTGCCACAACCTCCATGTTAGACCAAGTAATTTGCCATGGCCCATGTGTCACTACATGGCATCTTTGCATGCCTAATAGTCTTCTACCATAATTTCATCTTAACAAATAGCAATTTCTAGAAAAGAAAATATTCCTAATAGCTTTACAGCACTCTAAATATTCTTTTGGAATTTGTCCACTGCTTTTTTCAAAAGGCTTTCACACTATAAGAGAAGAAAACCTTCACCACACTCTCCACAAATTCTCAAACTTATAATTCTCTAATCTTCAATGTCTACTCGAAAACAGCTTGAAGTTCATTCTGGAGATCAAACTCCACAGAAATGGTGTATCTCATTAGGAGAAGAAGTCTTCAAAAGATTCATCTTCCAAGGCAGTCCAACAGTGCACAAGGTCTTCAATGAAGGGTCACTTTTTAGTCCACTCTTGTTTGGAAAATTCTTTGATCCTTCAGATGCTTTCCCTCTATGGGACTTGTCAGATAGCTTTTTAGCTAATCTCCAGAGCTCTGGCCAAACCACTGTTGATTGGTCTCAGACAGATCAAGATTATGTTCTAAAAGCAGAACTACCAGGTAAGAGTTCTAAGTACTGTTCAATATCATATGTTTGTGTCATTTAATTACTAGACTAAATTTTATTCTAATGTTCATGAACCAAGGGGACAGCAACTATATATGAAGTTGTCAGACTGCAAGTTATAAACCTAAGGAGTAGAGGCAATATTCCTTAACTCAAAGGTAAATCTTCTGGAACAAGGGGACCCTGGTATCTAGATTTTTATAATAATATTGGGTTCCAGTTTAAGGAATGAGAAGGAAATAGTTTTATTCATGATCCATCCATATGAGTTGGGGATAAGGCCAAAACTCCATAGGTTTAATCTAGAAGGGCAAATTACGCTTTTCTGCCCTAAACTTTCACTCAATTTACAATGTTCCCCCAAACTATCGATTTTGTCGATTGATACCCCAAATTTGAGAGAATTAGGGTATCAATATTTCCCCTAACATCTAAATTGAGAGTTAAATTAGACGGAAATTGTGGTTTTTCATTGCAACCAATGAAGGTAATTTCATAATTACATATAATTCCCGTCTCATTTAGGTCAATTTAGACGGCATGGGGCATATTGATATGAATTCTTTCAAATTGGAGTGTCAATCGAGCCAATTGATAATTTGCGGAAGACATTGTAAATGGGGTTGAAGTGTAGGATGGAAAAGTATAAGTTTTCCTCACTCTAGGAAAACTATACTTTAACAAGGGTGGTGAAACTAAAGAATTGCAATGACACTAGTTAATTATATGTTAAAACAGGAGTTGGGAATAATGTTCAAGTCTGTGTTGAAAAGGGAAAGGTTGTTGAAATTAGTGGGCAATGGAAGCTGCAAAGGGAGTCCAAGGCAAAGGACTGGAGGAGTGGCCAATGGTGGGAATATGGGTATGTTAGGAGGCTTGAGCTGCCAGAAGATGCAGATTGGAGGAGAATAGAGGCATATGTGAATAATGACATAAACCTAGAAATTAGAATTCCCAAGAACCTTTTGAATGGTGATCCTTCTGAAGGAAAGGATGTGGCTAGTCAAGATTCTGAAGTTGTGTAAGTTAAGATTTGTAAATCTCTCTGCTAAGGAATGTTTAATTTAAACAATCTTCCTTGCATTCAAGATACATGACATGAACTACTGTATGACTATATATTCATAGATAGTATTAGTACTAAAACATTTTATATTAGAAAGTAAGGATAGGGACAATGAACAACTTATAAATTATCAGTCTAGCATTTTCTGTAACTACTCAGTAGTCTCGTAGTAGTAATTAGCTAATTGTTACAAGAATGATCTACAGTAGTTATCACAAGAATTAGCAACAAAATTAGTTACTGAGTACTTGGAAAGTGTACTTCATAATATTATCCACTATAGGCACCATGCATCATGATGATCAAAAAGCTACAATTAGATTTTGGCATGAAATCCAAGACTCAATTACAATTATCAGGGAAAATAATCTCTACTGATTGACATGATTTAGATGAGTTGATGGATCCTGCTCTTCCCATCCCCTTTCACAAAATGGGTATTGATAATAATGTTTTCCCATAGTTTCGCCTACAAATACTCAAAGACTTTTTTTTTTTTTTTTTTTTTAATTCGATAGTTGGGAAACAGGGATTTGAAATCTTAGTTTTTTTCATAAAGAATATCAATCAATGTCAGTTGAGCTACAAGATTCTTAGCCTCAAAGAACAAAACTAAATAAAGAGAGAGGCTGAAGATTGCTTGCAGTAAATGGAAGCCCAAGTCCAAAATTTGGACTCAATGTACAAAATATATTGGATGGAAATGTTGTGCAGTTGTGCCATAGGTAGATTTTGGCTGCCCCATGAGCTGTTGGATTCAATCGAGACTTATGTTGTGTGAGTTTCTAAAGATTAAGGAGTCTGAGTTATTTTTATTAGAAGGTTTAGACCTGAGAGCCCATTTGGATTTGGTAGCTACACTCGTGAGTAGATTTGTTTGAAAGTGGATTAGGCCATGTTAAAGAGGTCCAATACACTGCTACCTAAATTGTTTGTGCCCAAGAAGTTGTGGCCTTATGTTGGAAGGATCAAATGAATAAGAGGGTCAAATATATATATTTGGGCATTTGTAGTCTCATCCATTAAAATTGTTGGGATTGGCCAAGGCCCATTCATAATGTAACAAAAAAACAGTTCACAATAGATGGAAACTCAGTACATTTGAATTCCAAAGGTTTAAAATAGATTTTGCATAAACTTTGGAAGATACTTTAATGAGAATTCTCCAATAGTTTTGAGAATAAACTTGTGTCAAGGACGCTATTTGAGTAAACCAACTCAACATGTATCAAGATGAATTTTCAACAGCTCATACTTTAATGAGAATTCTCCATTAGTTTTGAGAATAAACATGTGTGAGGATGAATTTCCCTCATTATGAGCTAATTGTTGAGAAGATGGAAGTCTCGTGAGGGTGGCAAATCACATGCAGAGGGTTTCTCTAGTAATGAGAGGGACAATGATGAAATAGTCTAAAGACTTGGGATTTATTTGTAACAATAATTATTTTATGCATCCGATATATGTATTATTTCTCTCATAGTGTGGAACTCTACAATCGTATGAGATTCACATGTCGTGAGAGAGAAAATGCATGAGATACCTTTATAGACACACATGTACCCAATTGTAACCCTATGAACAAGTACAACTCTTTGGAAGAGTAATAGCTATTTATTAGAGAAACAATATGTATGAAAAATTATCACCACTTTTCTTGGCGATATAACATGTGAAATTATTTTTGTTATGGTGCAAATCAGCCCTTGCAATAGTTACAATAATCACATATTACATCAACAACCTAAAACTATCTGAACAAGACAGGAGTGGGAAAAGCCATAATATGAACTATTTGAAGTTAGCTACATAGATCCATTGATGCCATCCACCCCATCTCAGACAGGCCATATTACCATAATCAATTTTTATTATGCGATCCCTTTATCCTAGCAAAACCTTCGTATATGTACCACATCATTCTTCACTAGCCTTGATTGACATGACTTAACCATCCAAATATTGTACTTCCATTGATGGTATTTAGCATACTTTGCTAGAGGCATCAATGCACATTTTATATGAATATTTATCCCTCCATTTATATCAAATTATCAATTAATCCATTAAACCTACTGTTTTTTTTTTTGGTGTAAGCGAAACCCCACTAGAGTACTCATCCATTACTAACTAAACTTGGAGTGCCATCAAGTAGCATCAGTGAAAGTCAACTATCATATAAGCACCAAAAGTAATATTATGAAATAAGTCTAACAAATCAGGGCTTCCTCGCTTCACTTATGACATGTTATGCAATTGTTAACGAGTATAGGAAATTAGGAAAAGTGCAAGTGTATGTATCTGTGTATGAATAATTGAATTGAACTTGGAATTTTACTAGGTGCTCCAAGGTGATAGCTGCAAAAACTAAACCATATGTCCTCTTAAGTCCACAATGGACATTTTGTTGAACAAATCAACAATTGAATGGCATCAAGCACGATTTTCAACTTTAAACATGTGATGACTTGTTTATTACCCTTTGGAACTATTCCAGAAAAATAACTAATAATTATTTGCTATCAACAAAAGAAAAAAGGGGATGTAGCTCAGATGGTAGAGCGCTCGCTTAGCATGCGAGAGGTACGGGGATCGATACCCCGCATCTCCACTTTTTGTTTAATTTTTGGACACTGAGTTCACGATGTGGGACTGAGGACTGGGTCAATTTATATGGAGGTCCGGCCCGAATAGACAATTGAAATCCCACCAAAGAAAATCATATTTGAGTAAAATCTAGAGTCATGTCTCTACCTACAATCTAAATTATCTGGTTCAACAAACCTCAACTAAGTCAAATAATCAAGCTTAAATCAAGTTCCTATAAGTGCATGTTTTTTAATCTCTTCAGGCCCCTTGACAGTTATCAAACTAAGATTCATAATTTAGGTGTTGAATTCCTATAATTCTATAACATTTTCTTTTGGCTTTATCTAAATTATCTACTACTCGTTTGGTCATCACTCAATTTGAGGATAAAGAGAGCCATCAAATGATTGATCACAAGTTTAAGCTGTCCCTAATCAAGAGGGTTTGTTTGAACGACCTCCTATGGTAATTATAATAAAGACAAAATATGTTTTTTATCCTAAAACCCCAACACTATTCCAGAATTCATCCTTAAAAGTAAGCAACCATTGCTGGCCCAATATGTTTGCACATGAGCCTGTGTTTAGAATGTCACATAATGACATAATGGTGGATTTTAATTTGGTTATTATGGTTACCAGTGAATCTAGTAAAATGACCATTGAATTTGTCCAAGTTAAAAGTCCTTTTGAATAAGCCAAACTAATGCCCTGGAAAACATTCTTTGAAAATCTTGCAGGCCAAGACAGTTGCTCCCATCACCTTGGGAATTCAGGAGGACCAGACAGTTATTGTGGTCAACCAGTTGGTCCTGTCCGGCTCTCAAAAGCATTAGATTCCACAGCTCTGAAATAGTGCCATACTACCATGTGCCTATATAGCTTCAACCATGCAGATTGTGTACCTTTGGTTTTTATTTATTTTTTTATTTGAAAATGACAAAAAGAGAAAGATATACCAAAATATATGTGGGAATCAACCGGTTGCTTTTAACAGATTAAACACAACTGGTATGCCAAATCAATTATCTATCACTAGAATAATATTTTATTAATTGTGAAAAGAATAATTATAATACTATCAGTTAAACTAATGTTTTGAAATAGATGCCAAGAAATGAGACATTCAAAGTTCAAATCCTCCCTGATTATTGAATTATTAACCAAAAATTTGTTGAAGTAGAAAATAATTTAGTTCATTGGTGCCTAACTGCCTATGATGAACTTTATGACATAACTTACAACTCTTTTTAAAGTGCCATCTTTTTCTATACTTTTAGTTTTACCATAATAAGTAAAATAAACTCACCCAAATGCATAGCAACATCACAAACATAAGGATTTATAAATTCCATTTAAAAAAATTAAAAAAAGTGGTTCTGAATGATCGTAGTAGTTGTTTGGTGGGCTGACATTATTTTTAGTGATTATTGACTTTGTTTTTAATCTTTATATTCAGATCATAACAAACAAGTAATTAGTTAGTACTCGTCACACCTAACTATTTGTTCTTACCATTATACTAATTAATGTTATTGCTCTTTATTTGCCTCCACGATGTCCATGCAATCCAACAATATCAAAGAAAAGGGAAACTTTACCATCTTTACAAAAAATCATAAATGTGCACTACGTTGCTTGTCAAAGCAGCAAAGTTCAACAAGGCCAATTAAATGCCACTAAATTCATTTAGTTGCATATACCAATAAGCCACATTAGCATGTCATATTACACAAGAAAATAGTAATTGGCAAAAAAATTGACTGATATTTTGTCATTTGCACCGACAAATTCATATAGTTGCATGCTACGAACTTATACAAATAAGCCACATTAGCATTAGCATGTCACACTACACAAGCCAGTAATTGGCAGAAAATTTGACTGAAATTTTTGTCACTTGTACCGACAAATGCATTTTCTTCCAGCAGTTTCTGATTAGCTATCAAAAAGGTAAGCTATGAACATCAAGATTGACACAACACAAAGAATTTAACCCTTTATTCCCTTTGGTAAAGAAGGCCCAGGTGTTGCTTGAACTGGAAAGTGATATAGCAAATATATATATCACCATGAAATTATCTTTTTAAGTATTATCTCAACAAGTTTAGCATAAATGTATTTGAGAAAGAAAGTCAATTTGAGCATGGGTAAAGAAGAAGCTTCCAAAAAGGATTAGAGATAAAGATAGGCAAGATTGCAGTCTAGTACCAAGAATTGAATGGAAATACCAACAACTAAGACCATGTGATATAGATACTTCCACTCTTTCTAAGTTTGTTACCTCACCTAAGAGTGGGAGGTCCAAATTAAACTTTTATGGGAAAGTAAACATGACAAATTCTTGGCTCCCATCTAACGCAAGAGAATATAATTCTTTAATCCTAAGTAGGTGTGAAAGTTTGGGGAGCCTATATGAATCTATAAGTATACAACATAATTATGGGAACCTTGGGTTTGGTACTACAACATAATTATGGGAACCTTGGGTTTGGTACTGCAAAAGGGAGAAGATACTCCATGAGTGGCTCTTATAGATATGCTTAGCTTAGCTTTCTTTTTTTTTTTTTTTTTTTTTTTTTTTTTTTTTTTTTAACTTTGGGTGTTCGGGCCAATGTTCCGTAGATACATGCACCTCGACTAATCTTAAGGAGACACGTAACACCCTATTAGCACATGTATCACGATAGACACAGGAGTTTACCTTAGGTAGGTGGTCCTGAGAGGACTCGAACTAGTGACCATTGAGGAGTACACCGAAGACTGGACCAGTTGAGCTATCCCTCAGGGTTTATGCTAGCTTGTTAGACATATATATTCCATTAATTTGGTTATAGTATATAGTTTATTTATTTATTTTTTAAATCCTTGTAGTAAGATTTACTTGCTAGCCGTTAACAAAGTACAAACCGCTTCTATAATCAAAGATCATCATCACCTCCAACTTTTCAGTTAAGTTCTACCTAACAAGTTGTTTTGACAAGTCTAATGTAGAAATTATCACCAAGCACCTAATAATTTTATCAAGTAGAATATTGAAATTGTTAGGAACTTAGGAAAAACTATTATTTGCCAAGTTAGACAGATAATGTTGCTGGAAAAGTCAAAAAAGGCAATAGATAAATACATAAATAAAGACCAGGACTGCAAAGGCTATACCTCGATTTTCAGCGTGATTGTTTTATTCATAAAACATGTTTTTATTATTTTTTTAATCAAACAATTATTTTTATCTTATCATTGTTCTACATATTTTCTTGTTTTTTATTTCTATTTTTTATTATATATTACATAATTATTTGTTATCCACATGAAAAGAATAACCAGTTTGGTTAGAGGTTGGTAAAGTTTCGGTTGTGGTTGATACATTTTGGTTCTATGTTTAATAATTAAATAAAAGAGAATATTAATTTTTTTATCACCACATAAGAAACGTATACATGTGAATTTTGTAATAAAATTTGGTGCGAATACATTGTCAAGTCCTTTTATTTAATAATCTGGTGAGTTTATAATGAATGGTTTTCATTATAGCTTCTTTTCCAAAAAAGAGAAAAGAAAAAAGTGTAACAAACTAACAATGCAGAAATTTATGATAATCACACGCACGCACTGAAACTTTTTGTGAAAGGCACGTAATTTCCTACAATAAAGTTGAAGAAACTAGTACTCTATTAGTCTATTTGTTCGTTAGAAAATGCTTTTCTATATTTTTCATTAGATAAAAGTTAATGAAAAATATTTTATGTGATCCAACAAGCCCAATATGGTAGAAAATGTTCTGCTTTTAAGAGTAAAAAATGTTTTATGAAATTTCATATACTCAATAAATCACCACTAATAAATTTTATACTACAAAAAACTCTCTAAATAATAATTTCTCTTTTTGTCCAATTCTTTATCTCCATAGATCAATTGTTGTGACTTGTGAATGGAAGTTTTTATTTATATAATTATTTAAAATTACAAGAAATATGAATAAAGTTCTATATGAGTCAAATAACATAAAATGTTTTCTGGTTCATTTTAAGTGTTGCAACCAAATATTCTTGAAAACGAATTATTTTCCAAAAAAATGAATTATTTTTCACCAAAACAATCAAAGTGTATTAATAGAAGGAATAAAACGTTTATTTCAATACAATTGAAAAAAAATAAATTAAATAATCTTAAGGGGTCGGACCAATGATTCTCAGACTTCATTTGATCAATGATATATTGAGTTCATGTTTCTTAACCAATATGTTGTAACTAACCTAGCGATTCTTCTTGTTAATTGTCTAGTATGTGTAGAACAAGAAAACTGCACACATATTAGGAGTAGTCAACTGCTCTACTTTTTTAAATTTTTTTATTTATTAATAATTCGATAGGTGATGGAAAGAGATTTGAACCGTAAATATCTTTATCAGAAACAATAAGAAATATAAGTTGAATTGAAGACGAAGCTAAGAAAGGGGCAAATGCAGTAATAGTTTAATTTGGGTTAAGTTGAATTTTAAAAAACAAAATTATATAAAACAAAAAGTTGGACTGAATTAGTCTAATCCAAACCTCTGATCCATCCATGAGTTAAATTAGAAGACTTTTGACAAATAACCAGTTACTTTGAACTTTGAAGTCTTCATAAGCAAAGTAGAAACAAAAAACAAAACAAAAATAAAATCTTACATAAGGGTAATTGAGGAATAACGGTATTCTAACGAATCTCTCACGTGCTACCGCCTGATGCTATTTCAAAAGAATTCAAAATCCCAGGCTTAATTTTAATTTTTTATATTGTATTTTTCTTTTTATATTAAATTAAATTTTCACTGTCTCTCATCTCTTTTGATCTTCCTGCTCGTTCAAGCAACGGCTCTGATACACTGTTAGCTTTCATTGCAATCCATGGTCCCACTCTAAACCTTACTCTCTCTCTCTCTGTCTTTGTGTTTATTATTCAAAATGGCCTCGGAGAATCAGAACAAGCGTCCATTTCCAAACAACAACAACAGCCCCACAACCAGAGCCACAACCACATGTTCTTCAGCTGTAAGCTTTCATTTACTCTTTTATACTTTCTTATTCTTCTTCAAATTTCAACAACTGGGTTTCATTCCTTATGCCATTAATATTAATGGGTTGCTTTTGTTTTTCTCTTTTGGGTTAGATATTACATCCACTCTTAATTATTTTATTTATTTCTTTTTTTTTTGGGTGAATTTTTTAATTATTAGAAGAAGTGTATTGGTGATGAGAAAATGGTTGGAACGGCAAATAATGGGAGGTTCAGGCAGGCCTTTTCGGTTGTAAATGGAGGTCAAGATCTATGTCCCAATAGTGCTCCAGCTAGCAATGCTGGCTCGGAGTGTGGAGGGATTGAGTTTACTAGAGAGGATGTTGAAGCTTTGTTGAATGAGAAACCCAAAAGGAAGGATAGGTTCAATCTTAAGGTAAGTGGGTTTTCAGTATTTTCAGTTTCTTGTGTTGAAAGATTTTATTTTTATTTTTAAATTTTTTATTTTGTGGTGACTTTGAGTTTAATTTGGTTTAATTGAATAGGAACTTAGATTTTGGACTTTGCTTTATCAAGTTGTTGCTTTGAATTGTTGGATTTCTAGGAAAGATGTGATAAATATGGAGTTTTTTTTTTTGAATGTATAGGTTAATGGGTCTTGAGTTTGATTTGGCTTAATTGAATAGGAATTGGACTTTGGTCTTTGCTTTATCAAGTTGTTGCTTTAAATTGTTGGATTTCTAGGAAAGATGTGATAATATGGTGGAGTATATTAAGAGGCTAAAGTTATGCGTCAAATGGTTCCAAGAGCTTGAAGGAAGCTACTTATTTGAGCAAGAGAAGTTGCGGAATACCTTGGATTCAGCTGAGCAGAAATGCAACGAAATTGGTATGATTGATTTCTTTGGTTTCATTGGGGTTCTATATTAATTTGTGTAGTGATGTAAATAGATTTGTTTGATTTTAGAGGTACTAATGAAAAACAAGGAAGAAGAATTGAATTCAATTATCATGGAGCTAAGAAAGAATTACGCTTCTTCACAAGAGAAATTTACGAAGGAAGAATCGGATAAGTTGGTAAGAGGACAAGTTTCAAAGCTAATATGTTATAGTCATGAAGTTATTGTTTAAATGATTGTTGTTTATGAATTATATAATGTCTTGAATATCAAAATCAGGCTGCAATGGACTCTCTCGCAAGAGAAAAAGAGGCTAGACTTAATATGGAGCGATCACAGACTTCTCTATCAGAAGAGCTGGCCAGAGCTCAACGAGATCTTTTAAGTGCTAATCAGAAGGTAAAGCTGATAATATAATTTTAATTCACTAGCCCAGTCCTATTTTGCTTTTGCTTTTTTCTTTTAGTTATTTTTATAGAAGTACTAACTTAAATGTTTACATTTGGGTTTGCTGAACTCTGCAGATAGCATCACTTAATGATATGTACAAGCGATTACAGGAATACAACACAAGCTTACAGCAATACAATGGTAAACTTCATACAGACCTTTCTACGGTTGAGGATGAGCTTAAGCGTGTAGAGAAAGATAAGTCTACCATGGTTGAAAGCCTCAGCATGTTAAGGGGTCAACTTACTATGTCCAGAGTGAGTGTTTTGTTTTTGTTTTTTGTTTTTTTTAAATAAATTGTGCATAGTAAGAACTAAGAAGGCATAGTTATCCAACTTTTACTCCACCTGCAAAATTGGGAATGGTTGGTTACATCAGAAGATTTTCAAAGAGCTTGGACTGAATTGTGTAATCAGGAAATGGTTTATTCTTGCAGTGAAAGAAGTGATTTGGCCTTGTTGATATGGGGTATGTGTTCAAAATTTTCAGAAACCTCAAAGACAATTAGACTCTGACCAACAGTCCTGAAAGCTTTAAGCTATTGTGAACTCGGCCAGTAACATATATCAAGCTCATAAATGTAAACACTAACAGTGGTCTTACACAAGCTTGTTTAGGAAAATTTATGAAAATAATTGGATGTTGTGTTTGCTATGCTATAATTCAGTTGTCAGATTGTTTTGGATATATAGAGGTTTTTACTATGCACATGGAGTTTGTGATAAATGTGCAGTTTGCTTCTATAATTTTGGGTTGTAAAGTGCAAGATATCTTTCCCATTTACTTTTATCTTCATTTTTAATATTTCTTTTATAATTCTACCTCATACGTTGGATTTGATGATTAGGCATCTCAAGATGAGGCTATAAAGCAAAAGGATGCTTTGGTGAATGAAGCTGCTTTTCTTCGGGCAGAGGTACACCAAGTGAGAGATGATCGTGATCGGCTGCAATCACAAGCGCAAGCTTTAACAACTGATCTGGTGAAATATAAGGAGTCTGCAGAAAAATACGGTGCTGAATTGGACATCCTGACAATAAGATCAAGTGAACTAGAGGTTGATTTTCCTGTTTTACTAACAATGTTTGTTCATTTTTTTTTTAAAATATATATTATGGCCTTTACTCTTAAAATGAAACATTGTGAGATGTTGGGTTTCTTTTATAGGCAACTTGTTCGTCACAAAATAACCAATTAAAGATACTACAAAACCGACTAGCAATTGCAGAGGACAAATTGCAGGTAGTGACATGAAGTTGAGCAAAAATTTGTGGTTATTTTATATTGCATGAGATTTTTATTCTATTAGGCATATGTGCCATTGTGCTTTTAAAATTTAAGGCATGAATCATTTGGTCATGTTGGTAGATTTATAATTGATGTCAAATTTTCTCTCTTTATAGCTTTCTGATTCATCTGCAATGGAGACGAGAACTGAATATGAAGGGCAAAAGAAACTTATAAATGAGTTACAAAGTCGCCTAGCAGATGCAGAATTCAAACTTGTAGAAGGAGAGATGCTACGCAAAAAACTACATAATACCATCTTGGTAATACTCTTATCCTGCAAGCTTCTATTAGCAGAAAATATGTTTATCTCACTAAAGTATTTTATACCATAGGAACTTAAAGGGAACATTCGAGTATTCTGTAGAGTGCGACCTCTTTTGCCTGATGATGGTATTAGCACAGAAGGAAAGGTTATCTCTTATCCCACATCAACTGAAGCTCTTGGACGGGGAATTGACATGGTGCAAAATGGTAATTCTATGGAGAGAAGATTTTTAGACAATAAGTTTCTTTTCTGCATGATAGCAATTATTTGAAAATTCATAGTGGATCTTGAAAATTAACAACTCACTTAAGTTTATATTGCAATCAGGGCAAAAACATGCTTTCACATTTGACCAAGTTTTCCTGCCTGATGCAACACAAGATGATGTTTTTGTAGAAATCTCACAGCTTGTACAAAGTGCTCTCGATGGGTATAAGGTGATTTATTAGCTCCATATGTTGAAGTCAATTTATGTATTTTGTCCAAAGTAATACATTTAGTTTTTGTTTAATCAAGCAACGTGTTTGTTAATCATGTGTGGAAGGGCATCAAAGAACTCAATAATATATTTACACACTGTGTGTGTAGACATATTTATATATATTTTACGTATATGTATACACACAAAATACCCTTGTAGTACTATATGCTTGTATATCTTTGTGAATTTTGTGAGATAACACATTGCCAAGAATCTTTCAATTTGAGAAATGATGGTGCTTTCCTTTTTCAGGTTTGCATTTTCGCATATGGTCAAACAGGTTCTGGTAAAACATATACAATGATGGGTAGGCCAGGACATCCTGAGCAAAAAGGTTTAATACCCCGTTCGCTAGAACAAATATTTCAAACTAGGCAAGCTCTTCAACCTCAAGGTTGGAGATATGAGATGCAGGTGAGCAAGATATGTCTTTTTATTAGGCTCTCGTTGTCAGAATACATTTTCGTATTCCTACATGTAATTATTGAAATGTTGACATTTACAAACATCTGTAGGTGTCTATGTTGGAAATATACAATGAAACGATTCGTGATTTGTTATCAACCAATCGATCATCTTCAACAGAAAATGGTGTAGCTGGAAAGCAGTATACAATTAAACATGATGGGAACGGAAACACGCACGTCTCTGATCTTACAATATTGGATGTCCGCAGTGCTAAAGAAGTCTCATTTCTTTTAGATCAGGCAGCACAGAGCAGGTAACAATTCATAGCATGCATATATCAAACTTGATTGTAGTTATGCCATATTTCAATATAAGTAATTCTCCTTTGTTTTGTAAGTATGATTTTGCTTTATAAGGAATAGCTACTAAATTTTACTTGTATTGTTGTATGTTTTGTTCTGCTAAATTTAACTTTCCCTAGTGATACAAAGACTTGCTGACTGTGAATCAATTTCAGTTGATGAAAGTTGTTTAAATGATACATGTAAACTATGATGCAATATTTTTGTATTATGTTAAAGATTTTTTTCACTTATTTTGCCCCAAAGCTCCCTGTACTTTAATTAGAGAATTTATCATTAAATATATTTTACTTGTATCCTTGTAGGTCTGTAGGCAAGACCCAGATGAATGAGCAATCGTCGAGAAGTCATTTTGTTTTCACCCTACGGATATTTGGTGTTAATGAGGTACAATCATTTAATATGGTCCAGATCACTTTCTTCTGTTTCTTTAATGTTGTATAGTTGAAACTTATTTTTCTCAATTTCCACTCTTACTAGAGCACTGAACAACAAGTACAAGGAGTTCTGAATCTTATTGATCTTGCTGGGAGTGAGCGTCTTTCTAAAAGTGGATCAACCGGAGATCGATTGAAAGAAACTCAAGTATTTTGGCAAATCTATTTTGATTTCTATTTCTCTTATGCTTTCCATTTTGTGGCAGTTTCTATAATCAGTTTTTTTTATTTTTTATTTTTACAGGCCATTAATAAAAGTTTATCATCCCTAAGTGATGTTATATTTTCATTGGCAAAGAAGGAGGACCACATACCCTTTAGGAACTCGAAGCTTACATATCTTCTTCAAGTAATTTCTTTAAAACTTTATGAATTAATTTCCTAGCTTCACTATGAATGATCTAGAGCCTCTCTTCATTTTTATTCTTTGGTTATTTTTTCTCATAAATGGGAAACTCAATGATCATCCTTGAATGCGTATGCTAAAGAAGAGAAAAAAGCCTCTGGCATTTATTGTTGCCTCTTTTTACAACAATTTTTGCTCTATGACACTTCTTTCATGACATGGCAACCTATGTGTTTTTTTATTATCAAAGATAGAGTCAACTGAATGGAGAATCACTAGCTTGATTTTGTGATACAATTACTTGCCTGATTTAGCAGTTTTCTAGGGAAAAAATGTGCATGTCTTGGGATGATATGATGTCTAAAGTAGATAAATAGGCAAAGAAATAGATTATGGTTATTCAATACTGTTTTATTGCTATTCTTCTAGTTAAATATGATTATTTGAGGTGTTCTAATCTTGTAAAATCACTGGTTGACCAGCCTTGTTTAGGTGGAGACTCAAAGACATTGATGTTTGTAAACATCTCTCCTGATCCCTCCTCGGTTGGGGAGTCACTTTGCTCACTCCGTTTTGCAGCCCGGGTAAATGCTTGTGAGATTGGGATTCCCCGGCGTCAAACCAGCATGCGCCCTTCAGATTCTCGCTTAAGCTATGGCTGATGTTTTGATAGATTAATGATTCCTTTTCTTTTATGAGGCAACCAAGTTTCCTGTATCTGCATTACTTGTATCAAAATTTGAAATGAGTGATTCTAACATAGGTCTATATGTTGTATAGCAAAGAAAATATTGAGTTTGTATTAATTAAAAGAATGCCTTTCTGATTATAATAGAGATTTCTAATTGTGCTGAGACTGATTTTTGATAACATTTCGCTTACCATACGGAAGTTTTTCTTAGCCAAACATAGCTCCAGTGTATCAGAATTCACTGAAATATAGAATTACAAGCACATATAATATGTATCTAGTTGTTTCTTTTATTGTTTTAAAGTAAAACTGACAATGAGACCTCAGAAACATCCTAACAAGCCTGTTTTGTACTTAAAAGGAGAAGAAAAAAAAAACTGTTTTGAAAATTAATAGCAGAGCAATGTGCAACTTAAATTTTTCATTAGTACCTCAAAATTGAGTACAATAATTTTGTTTAAACAACGACAGCAAATTCCACAGATTATGCCATTCGTTCCATGACCTCTTGGAGTATAACTGTTGTGTCCCGATAAAATGATTCTGTCTGAGGCAGATTTTTCTTCTTTGCCGCATCTTCAAGCTGTCAACACATTGTTTTACAATTCTTAATCTTTTCAAATTTGTAGAGATTGATTTGCAAGTGATTATCATAGAACTTTTCAAGTGACAATTGATTTACCTTTTCGAAACTGTCGAACAATCTGTTAGCTAGATCAGTCAGAGGTTGTTTTTCATTAACTGGTGCAGCTGAGATCACCTTGTCGAAATCATAGTACATGAAGGTGGACTTAAGTCTTAGATACTTCCTGACATAGTTCAGAGTATCTTGTCCAATTAAATCTGCCATTGCTAAGAGATCAAAGGCATACTTCCTCAGCCTATATGCACTACCCTTGACTCCTATATTTGCCATATAGAGTCCAATTTTCAGAAAAGAACGAGTACCCGTCTTCTCATTTGCAATCTCTGTAAGAAAAAGAACAATTATGAAACAAACAAATAGAGAAGCAATTTAAGCACTTTCTAATGAAGCAACACCGAGTGAAAATGCACATTATAAATACTGAGTTGCTTATGAGAAAGCTTACTGTTATAGAACAGGAGGCACAGTCAAAGGGCCCTCGCGCCAGAACCAATTTTCCGTAGCTAAAGATATCCCCTTGGTAGAATCTCCAATAAGAGCTATGGAGGCAAGGCCTATTGCTAATCTTCTTGTAGTTTGTAATGGATGTTCTTGAAAATCATCTTTTTTCTTGCATAGAAATCCAACTATTTTCACTCTATTTGGGATCCTTTGAATGTTGGAAAGTTTTGGAAGGGCTGGTAGAGTTTTGGAGACAACATTTATGTCTGCTAAAAGAGCCATTGTAGAGGAATTGAGTGAGAAAGGAAGCCTTGAGTAGCTTATAGAATGAGAGTCACAATTTCGGTTATATCCGTTGGCAAAGTGTTGGCTATTATTGACCACTGGAAAAGGATATCCTTATTGAAGATAGTTTGGTCATTTTGCCAGTAGAATTTGGACTTAAGACACTGATTTTGTATTTATTGGACCACCTTGGAGAATAAGATGTGCTCTAGTACTGCTTAAAAGCATGGATGTAAAAATAGAGTTGATGGTTGATGTGGTAAGGGTTTCAATTTGGCATCTCTAAAATTAGGCACTCCAAGTCTCCAAAACTAGATACTTTTTAAAATTAAAAAATAAAAATTGAAATTTAATTACTTAATTTGGAGATGTTAAATTAGACATCTCTTACTGTGATATCAAATAACATTTCATTTTTGGCATTTCACTTGAATTTGCTTCATGAGTTAGTTAGAGCTGTTGGCACTATTTATATGGATTTGAAAACTCAGTTGGAGATGCTAGTCTCCTTTATGAAGATCGAATCCCTTCATCACCTTTTTTTTTGGGATAAAACTTAGGGATTCAGATTCTTTAGAGTTCTTAGGGTACTTTACATGATAGAGTTTTTTAAATCTTCATTTCTTATTTTAAATAAAGGGTTATGATATTGCCACATCATCAATCCACCACTAAAACCATACATTAGTGTTTCAAGTGCATTAAAACACTCATTAACTATTCACGTTTGATAAACACGTTTGTTATAATCTTTGTTTAAGTTTATATTTAGAAAATTTCTATCAATTTGAACCGTCATTAAACACAGCCCAAAACTGATTTGTATATTGTGTCAATACAAATTTTTTTTTTTTAATCAATGGTCGGAATATTCATTTTTTTTGTGTGGTGTTGTGATATTCCCTTAGAATAGTGAATAGTGTTCTCAATCTCTCTAATATTTATATATATATATTTTTTATTGGCTGCTCAGTTTTCCTTTTTTCAAAAAAAAAAAAAAAAACAAGAACAACAACAACTGTGTGCCATACGGCCATTACAATTCAAGGTCAAGACTCTTTTCTTTTGGTGTGTTGGGATATTCAGTAGCCGAAGTGGGTATGGTCCACTTCCTCTGTGTACCTAGAGTTTTTAGTTAGTAAAATTTTATCTTAAAAAAAAAAAAAAGTTGTTTCAACAATATGTTCTTGATGCGTGAAGGTTAGATGTTCTTGATTGTTCTTCCCAATTAAAAATAAAAAATAAAAAGAAAGAAACGGCAGAATAAGAGAAGAAATTAGCTAACGGAGTTTATCAAACGTGAGTAGTTAATAAGTGTTTTAATGCATTTGAAACACTAATTTATGTTTTTAGTAGTGAATTGATGATGTGATAATATCTTAACCCTTTCTTTAAAATAAGAGATGGAGATTTAAAGAACCTACCTTGTAGAGTGCTCTAAGAACTCTAAAGGATTTGAATCCAAAACTTAGGTACAATTACTTAAATTAGGTATATTAGGTTTCTCAATTGAATTCAAACACATAGTTACATTAACTAATGAAATACCTTTTCCAAGAATATTTAAATTCAATGAATTTAAATTAAACTAGGAACCTATCTATTTACCTAAATTTGAGTCATAAATTGGTGCAATTCAATCCTTTGATCTCTATTATATGGCTTGATTCAGACGGTTGGATCAAAATCTAAGGGTGACGATAAAAGCATTGAAAAAAAAAAAGAACAAAAAAAAAAGCCTTGAACCGACCTAGTACTAATTTCCTTTTCCTCGGATTAGGATTCTTAACAAACACTATAAATACACCCTGCATTGTTTAGGACTTGATCTTGTAAAATTCCTAGTACAATTCAAACTTTCTTTTAGATGGCTTCGTCAACTTCTAATTTCGTTCACAAAAGTGAGTCTGTGAATCTAAGTCTTGATGGAACCAAAGTGTACCAGTACTACCCAGCCCAAGCTACGGCTTCTCTTCAAGTTCGGTTCAGTACGAGATACCAAAAATTGGAACGAACCATGGATGGGGTTTTAATCCAACTTGAAGATCGTATCTTTCCCATGAATTCGTTAATTCTTCCGGTTCCTCACCCAATACTCTCACACCAACCCTCCCACCAAAACTATATCATTGCTGGCCTCTTGGAACTCAACCTGAGTTTAGAGATTGCGCAACGCGTTGCATCGTTTGCGGTAAATTTGGCTTATGGGTATACGGGGTATTCGATTACGGCTGTAGTGGAGTTCCTCTACGTTGAAGAGGTTGATGAAAGACTCCTTTTTGAGTCTTTACATGAGGACTACTTGGAGTTGCTGAATGGTGGGATTGGGGATCAGGAATGAGTTATCAACTGAGGTTGGTGCATCAACAAGTGCGATTGAAAACTTGGTGAAAAAGGGAGGCTTTGTTTGTAACTGTAAGAGCCAAGAATCTGCTGATATGGGTACTTGTACTATTTGCTTGGAAGATTTTTCATCATCAGAAGCAGAGGAAGACGAAAAGCTTATTCGTATGGACTGTTATCACATATTTCATCAATCATGTCTACTTCCATGGCTTCAGAAGCAGGCTTCATGTCCTAATTGCCGTAGGGAACTCATCGAAGAATAATCATGTTGTTGCAATTTTAGTTTTTGTTTTACTTGTAAATTTTTTTTTTTTTTGGTTATAAGTACTTTTGATGGAATTCTTGTAAGATTTTAAATTTCATTGTTTGAGTCTATTTTCAATGGAAGAGGATTTGAATTTTAGAATTACTTGGTTACTTTCTCCATAAGGGAAACCAAAATTTCTGCCTGTATTAATTTGTAGATATCTTGACTCAGGTATTATCTACAAAAATGTTTATTCTAATATGATCTGCTAAGATGTGTTTTGGTGAGTCCATGAGATTTGTCAAGAAAACTACTTCTTATATTATATGGACTATATGGTTTACCATCTTCAACAGTGGAAGGTATATGCTATACAGATATAGGTTAATTCCTCTGTTGACAAGATCTTTGCTTGAGGTCAATTTTAGTGATCATCACCTTTTCTATTTTCTTATTGTGGTGAATGGGGATCCTTTGTCATTATATTACTTTTAAAGATGGAAGTACATATGGAAGTGCTATATCGTTTTTGGTTCCTTTTTTACTTGCAAATATTCAACTAGGATATATTCCTCTATGGGATGTTTGACTTTTCAACTTTATGTATAACCATTACCATCTCATATCTCATTCTCTGCAAGTAGAAGTAGAACCCCTTAAAAAAAAACTTAAACCAACTTGTTAACTATAGAACAAGCATAAAGGGATTGATGTTGATAATGCAACTTTAATGCTAAGCTTTATTTTTGAGCTTTTGGTTTAAAAGGAAACGAATGAAATGGAATGGATAGAATAAAAAAGAAAAAGAAAAGAGAAAGAACCGAATAGAGGAATGAAAAGTAACCTTGTTTGGAGATGAATGGAGAGAAATGATATTAAATCATTTTATAATAACATTACCATCATGCCATTTACTAAAAACATGAGTGTAGACATTTAAGAAAAAAACATAGATGTTATGACGATTTCAATAAAAATTTATGAAAAAATATTCAATCCTTTCAAATTCCTCCCAAATTGGACGAATTAAAAAATGGGTTTCATGCAATAAAACCCATGTTAAATTTCTTTTCCTCTTATCAAACTCCCAAACAAAAGAATGAAAACAATAACATTTAAAAATTCTTTTCTTTCTATCCAATCCCTCTATTCCTCTTTAGTTAAGAGTGGGCTTTAGAGAAAACACAACTTAGGTCTACAAAACCAGGCCTTTGAACCATGAAGCCCAAGACCCAAATAGAAAAAAAAAAAAGAAACAAGAAAAAAAAAAAAGCAGTTTTACTCGGTGAAAGATGACGAATCCATCCCAAATTCCCCAAAAATCCCAAATCCCAACTCCACCAGCCACCAATCACCCCACACCCCTCACCCATTTTTTTGTCCCACGACACCACCTCACTCAGATTATTCCCCTTTTCCCAAGAAACTCAAAAACCAACAAACACAAACAAAACAAAACAAAAAAAACTTATTTCTCTGTTTTTCTTTTCTTTCTTTCTTTCTCTCTCATTCCTCCCCTGTTTGTTTCCGAGGATAACCCAAATCCCTAGCCGGAAAAAATTAGGGTTTTTTCCGGCGAAACGAAAACAATGGTATCCCCCGAAAACAACACGAATTGGCTCTTCGATTACGACTTGATCGACGATATCCCTGTCCCCGGTGCCAATTTCTCTGTTCCAAACCCTGGTTTCACCTGGCCCGTACAGGCCTTGAATGGTTCTTCTAGTGTTAGGTATTCACTCAGAGCTCTTCTTTAGCTTTCTATCTCAATTTTGGGTTTTTCAATTTTCTTTGATTGGTGTGGCTCTGTTAGCTTCTCAGCAATTTAGGGTTTTTTTTTTGGGGGGGACAATTCGTACTCTCTAGCTGTTTCTGATGTGATTTTGTTTGATTTTTTTGGTTTTGGGTGTGTGAAATGGTTGAGAATTTGACAATTATGGGAAAAAGGTAGGGTTTTTTTTGGGCTTATAAATGAGTACAGGTTGAAATGATTGTTGTAATTATGCATGTGCTTGGATTTTTTTGTTTTTGGTTTTGGGTTAATTGGTACATTTCCACTAACCCATTTTAGTGTATTTTGGGGAATTTTTGTGTGTATATGTTGATAAAACTAGCTTTATTAAGTGATGAGTACATTAATTACCATTATTAGAATATGGAATTCTGTGAACTGCAATAGAGGGTGTATAATTATGGAGGGGGTTATTCAATATAGTGGCTCATTCGTGTTTATGTGACTTTATTGGATTTTGTAGATTGACAAAGTTATTCTTTTTAAAGAAAAATTGGGTGTTAGTAAGTTAGTTAGATGCTATTTGTTTACTATATCATAATCACCTGCTGATTCTTTGACGACTTAGCAATATCCCCATATTCATGCAACGTAGAGTATTCACACGAGTTCTGAACTGAATATTTTAAGGGCTTTATTCAATACTCAACTTATCACAAGAACATTTTTTTGTTAATCTGAAAAGTTTTTGGTACTCATCAGTATTAGTGGGTAGTTGGAAGGTGGAAAAAGTCCTGCAATGTTTTGGCGGCTATGGATATCCTTTTGTTTTAGATGATAGTGTTTTAATTGAGTTTATTGGAAGCTACAATACCTTGTTCAGTACAAATAAAGGTTAAATGATTTCATGATATTATTGTGAAGATTGATATGAAGGTGCTGGTATTTATATCATCTGCGAAGTCATTTTAAACATTTGATTAATGAGTAAGAATCAATTTGTATATACTTGCAACACGTGGCTGCTTTTATGTAAGAACCTTGTGGGCGTGTCTCTATGTGGTTACTGATTTCCTTTTGTTCTTGTGTGATGAAATGATCTTTTCCTAGCGTTGAGATTGATGGCTCATTGGGGGATTCAGATGGCGTCAAGGAGTCTGGTCCAAAGAAGAGGTACACAACTTCTTCTTTAATTATCTCTTTGATTCAAATGGAGGAACAGGTTCTTTACCACTCAGAAATATTTGTGTTCACCAATCCTTGTTGAAGGCTTTATAGCTATGCTCCCCTATATTTGTGTACCTTTAAGAGGATTTTGGGCTACTGTTTTCAATGAATAGATGAATAGTTGAATACTTAGTTTTACAAAAGCCTGAGTTTAAGTAATTAAATGAAATTCTTGTCAATTAGTCACAAGCTGCTAGAACCATACAGTTAGTGTTGTAACTTGTAAGTGGGTCGTTAATCTGACTGATATATGATTTAGGCATCATTACAAGTGTAATGCGTAGTTGATGTAACAATTGGTAGCCCAGATTATAATTTAGCTCAAGCAATCAGTTTACAATATCCTTACATGAAATTGAGCGCAATATCTAGAAATATGTTTTATCTATCCAAATTTCTTAGCTAAATAATCTGATAAAAGAATTGATTTGGTAGAAGTGTGATACGTGGATCGAATTTACATTTATATATTATTGTTTTAATGTTCGAAAAGTGTAGATTAATGAGTTTGTTGTTAGATCTTATGTTATCTCTCTCTTGCATCTCTCCTGCTGCAGGGGTAGATCTGAAACGTGCTGTGCATCTAGCTCCAAAGCTTCTCGGGAGAAGTTGCGTAGGGATAGACTGAATGACAAGTATTCTCTTGTTTTCTTTTCTCCTCCCCCCTGGGGATCTTCTTCTTCTTCTCTCTCTCTGGTATGCATGTTCTTATGTTTGACATGATTAGGTTTGTGGAACTGGGCTCTATTCTGGAGCCTGGGAGGCCTCCTAAAACGGACAAGGCTGCTATTTTAATTGATGCTGTCAGAATGGTGTCTCAGTTACGGGGTGAAGCCCAGAAGTTGAAGGATTCCAATTCGAATCTCCAGGAGAAGATTAAAGAGTTGAAGGTGAATTTTTTTTAATTTCTTTTAAATGAAATAGTTTTGAGGATTAAATGATTGTCAGAAGTTTTGTATTCTATATGATCTACTCATATTCACATTATGATTTTGCCTCAAAGCTACCGGTAGGTCCATATGATGGATAAGGAAACAAGTAGGTTTGTTAATGCCAATTAAGTTAAAGTTCCTTTTTACCTTGTGTAGGCTGAGAAGAATGAGCTGCGCGATGAGAAGCAGAGGCTAAAGGCAGAGAAAGATAAGTTGGAACAGCAACTGAAAACCATGAATGCACAACCTGGCTTCATGCCTCCCCCTCCTGCAATCTCTGCTGCATTTGCTCAGGGCCAGGCCCCTGGAAACAAATTGGTGCCTTTCATTGGTTACCCAGGAGTCGCAATGTGGCAGTTCATGCCACCTGCTGCAGTGGATACCTCGCAGGATCATGTTCTTCGCCCGCCAGTTGCCTAAATTGGCAGCCTACAATGGTTTGGGTTTGCATTTCAGCCCAAACAAGTGTATTCATTTTGTCATTGTCATTGCCCGCCTGTATTAGTTTTTGCCGAAGTCTTCTAAGTTCTAACTGGATTTGGTGGTTGACTTTATTTGTGTTGCAAGTACTATTATGAATTGATGTTGGTATTCCCATGTAAATGTTAATAAATTCGTCTGGCAATCTTTGTTTCTTTTTTGACTGTTTGATGGAGGGATCATGATACCTTGCCTTTGCTTTTCCCATTAGACTTAATCTTGCAATTGGATTCTGGCTCTGCTGTAAGTTTGAAAAGCCAAAGACTGCAGTTCCTAAAGAAATTAAACGAGAATATGTCGATTTTCCTTTATGACTTGAAATTCTCAATGATCCAAAAAAATATAAGGCTCCATAATTTTGAAAACACATTGATGGGATGATTTCATGAAAATAAATTTCATTGAAACTCTATGGTGGAATTTACTGAATCAGTATAATCAACCTGATGGACAGATGTAAAAATATTAGGAATTTAGGGTGCCTATTCGTTAGCTCAAGCTTGGTTGGACAGGGCGCTATCATGGTGCCAAATATGGTTTGGTAAAAGAGTTGACGCATGACAAAAAATATTACAAAGATGGAGTGGCCAAGGATGTTGACAGGTACTAACCGGGACCAACATCTATGTTACAAATCTTGCAAGGCTGGTATCCTCTGACAGGAAATCTTATCTAGATAGAGCTTTTGAATACTCGTTTCTTTTCAAGCCTACCCAGCCTTTTTACTCATTTCCAAGCCTCAAAATGGCTTCCAATCTTCTCAAACTACATCTACAGTCCATTAATAGTGCAAGGCCATCAACACCATTTCCATTCTCTAAATCTCCCTCCACATTTCTCCCAATTCTTTCACACAAAAACCTCCTCCACCAACACCTTTCCCATGTCTCATTCTTTCCTGCAACTCTGCCCCACAAACCCATATCCATCCACTCCTCCCTATCGTCTTCTTCCAATCCACCCACCTCAAAAGAAGAAGCCATACTCCAAGCCAAAACCTGCCTTTCAACCACCTTAGAGAAGCCCCTCAACAACCCCAAACTAGTTGGTAAACTCAAGAAACTAAAGCAACCCAGGTTACGGGTTGAAATTCCGGTCATTGATGACTCCGTCACATCGATATCTCAACTAGCTTTCCATGTCTTTCAAGACCTACCCATTAAAAGAAAAGGCTCTCCTATTAAGTTGCTAATCCTATGGCCTAACCTTACCTTAACAGAAGCTGCAATTAAAGCCTTTGAAACTCAAAACTCATCCAACCAAATTGAACACATTGACATTTCTTCAGTCACTAATGCTGATACCAGAATTTTGAACTCCGCTGACGTGGCGGTCTTTTTGGCACCAGAGGGTTCACAATTGGCAGTTATAAAAACTGTTACTGAGAGTTTGTATCCAAAGCCTGTGGTGATTTTCAACCCCAAATGGGTGTTTGAGGAGGAGAGCAATTTTGGTGAGCTGAGTGGCTTTGTGGGGTCATTTGAAGTGGTTTATTCATTTATGGGGTTGGAGGTTAGAGGGGTTTTGAGTAAGAGGAAAGGTGTGATTTTCAAGTGTGTTAGAGATGGGGTTGTGAGTGGTGAGAGATGGACTGTTCTTGTTGAAGAAGAAGGAGGAGAATTGAAAGTGGTTTCGAGGTTCAAGACGCGACCATCAATAGGCGAAGTTGAGAATGTTCTGTATAATATGATGGCAATCAATTCACCCATCACAAAGTCTGCAAAGTTTTTCAGGGGTTTGGTTTCAAATGTAACTGGAAAGAAGTAAGCTAAATAACTGAGTTTTGATTATGGTTTATGGTTTTATGATTAGGAATTGAGAACTTTAAGAAGTGTTTGTTGAATTCTTGCCTGAATGAACGCAGTTGTACTCTTACTGAAGTGTTTGTTGAATACTCTACTGGTTATATCATGTATGACAAAAACTTGGATTGGCATTTTGAATATATGAATGAATGGGGATCATATTTTGGTACGTAGTTTATTAAAGCCTCTGAGAGTGTCTTGAATTAGAGAGATGTTAGCGATGATTACATCTTTGATTAATTTATTTCGCGACCCATTATTTTGCTCTTAATGCTCTTGAGTCTGTCTTTCTTAGTCGAAGTGTCAGAAAAAAAAACAGTCTGCATCTTTGGTTACATGTATAGTGTGTGCGTGTGTAAATATATATGCATAAAAATCTCATGTATTTAAATAAATTAATATGATTTGAAAGCTTTGAGAACCAGAAAAAGAAAAAAAGAAAACGGAAGGGAGCTCCAACCAACAAATGAGAGTTCACAAAAACAGGAGGCTGATGCTGTTATCATCTCTCTTTCAGTTATCAAGGCCTTTAATTTGGAAAGAACTCTCATTTCTTTTTCATATACAAACAGATATTCTTTTATCAATATGCTCAGCATATTCTTCTCAAAATCCAACCTAGGATGGCCTAATATGACAGCTTTTGATGAATTTATCGGAAAAGTTGATGTACTTAGCCCACAATGGCCTAAGCTGAGGGAATGCTATCTCTAGCCAAGGCTTAGCTCTGCCATTAAAATGGATGACACCAGCACTCTCAGCATCAGCAAAGCTTGTATTGTCCTGGTAACCCAACCCGAGCATGTGCCAAAAGGGATCAATGACTTGGACATGACCATGGAAAGCAATTAGTCCAGGAGGTAATGTTCCTAGTTGCCACAAACTCAAGTCTGATTTCAAGTTCTGCATAGAGGAAAACAAAGTTAGGGATGATTAAAAGAAAAAGTTAGAAAACTAAATAGCATCACTCTAATTAGATTTTGCTGTTCCTAAACCAAGGTAGTCTATGATGGAGAGATACCTGTTCAACCCAGTAATGGTATGTAAGGCTTATGTTGGTCTTCCTCCATGCGTCTAGATCAAAAACGTTCATGCCATAAGCCCATGCACATTCACTTGGGATTGAAATTCTCTTTTATCAAAGGATGGGAGAAGTTCAAATAGCTCTTCAACCGCTTTGACATTACAAACTTATCTTCTCCCCTGCAAGTTTCCACTGCTCCATTAACTTTTCCATCCATATCAATGTCCCATAGTGGCGAAAGATCTGTTTGAATCACAATGTCGTCGTCGAGGAAGACCACCTTGTTTAGGCTTGGGAACAACTGCAAAATGAAAAGCAATGGCAATTTTGCTTCCATAAATAATAAGTGTACTTTCAAAATGAAATTAAGCCATAGCTTTTTTTTTTCTTCTTTTTTTTTACCTCTGGTAGATTTATTCTAATGTGATTCATCACAGAATTGTATTTAGGACTCAGTGCTTGTAACTTTGCTGCAATGACAACAGGCTTCTCAGTATTATTTGCCACAATGGCTGATGACCCACCTCTAAATTGTGACCGCACACGTTGATCTTTTTCCATTGCCTCCATAACCGGCACCTTCCCCTTGGCAAACCAATCAAAATGGTGCAATGCCTTGACCTCAATTATGGCAGGTGATAAAGGATGCAATGAGAACCATGCCTGCATCGGATAGTAAGTCTTCCTATCCGTGATTATATGTAGGACAACCTTTTGGGGGTGCAATGAGTTTCGGACAAGTGATTTTGCAACAACAGAGGCGGCTAGCACGTTGTCTGAGGCAAGGACGAAGTGGAAGTAGGAGTTGTCAACGAGGGCCGGGACAAGTTCAGCAGAAGGGAGCTGTAGGCGGGCAGCTGCATTGGTGGAGTGCTCATTGGCTAGCTTTAGTGCGAGGCAGTGGAGCTGTTTTGGTATGCTACTTGATGCTACATGACGATATAAATACTCCTGGATTTTGGCTGTCCGGGTTCTTTGTTCAAGAAGAGTAACCTGTATATAGAAATTTTCATTAATTTAGGACCAAATTTGGTGGAAAATGAAAGTGGAATATCACTTTGAAAACTGTATACAGAAATGATCATAAATTTGGTAAGAACTTTTGGTTTTGGGTCCAGTGCTAATGATTGATGGCTTGTGATTTTGAAAACACAGGAAACAACCTCTTGACATTTTGTGAAATCAAAAGAACAGAAAACAGAATTTCTTTCCACTGCCAAATGGCCCCTTCACTTCTTAACGGTGAAGAGCATTTTTTTAGGACTAAGGGTTCGGTCCAATGCTCCTAATGCACTGGACGAGACACTGGACAGACACGTGACCAATTTAAAACACCTGTAATTCCTATATCCCCTCCATGCACAAAAACACTGGAGACAAGCCACTCCCCTTTTGTAGTACTAGTTTAAAGAGCTAATGCAACAAGGATGAAAAAAGTAGTACCATTTCTCTAAGCTTGAGAGCAAAGGTCTTTGCATCTGATTTTTCTTTTTTAATCTCAGCCATAAACTCTTCTAAAGATTGAGGAACATCAGATCTTCCTTGTAATTCATCTTTGCCAATGGGCTCTTCGAGTACTTGGTATATCACTTCTGGGACCTTTCAAACACCAAAATTATATTCAATTAATACTCAAAATTAGCATGAATATATAATAAGATTTGATTGGCAAAATAATAAAAATAAAAATAATTGAACAGTTTTAATAAAAAATTAGGGTCCAGAGATTACATTTGATTCGAGCCTTCTTCTCAAAATACCTGGTCCTAATCGTTTTCCCAGGCAACCTATACCATTAGAACATAGTATTACATCAGTAACTATAGAAATTAAACATAATATTGTTATTCAGCACCCAAAAAATAATAATTATCATTATCATCATCACCGACTATTTTTTTTTTTTTTGAATCAAGTTCACCGACCACATACGTCTGTGTTATTGTACCCATTAATTATATCATGGACAAAATGACTAAAAAAATGAGCCATTGGATACCAAATTAAATCATATTTTTCACAGCGGTATTCTAGATAATTCAGAAGTATATCCAGGGCTGTGTACGTAAAATGGATCTCGCGGTAACACAAAACGTAACAGGCTAACTGTACTGGATTTGAATTGCTCACTTAATCATTTTTTATTTACTTTACAGGAAATATAATTTCTCTGAATATATAATTAATCTATGGTTTATCATCCAATTTTGTATCTTAGTTTATGGATATATATCAAATTTTATATACTCAATGTCGGTTACGAGGTGTTCTAGGCAGAATAAACATCCTTCTGCATTAAACCTAGGGACTTGGTAATGATTTAGAATTTTAGATAATGTCTTTTAATGATAAACATATAGACAATAAACGAAACTTCCAATAAAAAACCATATATAGTTAAACCAACTGTTAAAAGATGTTATTATAGGATAGTGATATATGCAAACTTATTGATCACCTAAGATATATGAATATATATTCATAAAATATAGACATTTGTTAATATTGATATTCATAATTTATTGTTATAAATCCATATTGATATTCATAATTTATTGTTGTAAATCCGGTGTATAACAATATTTACTGTATATATATATATAAACACATCAGAACTTAGATGGATTATAAATACATAATACATCATAATATAAAAAATTTCCTTATATGTTCTAACTTTTTTTTTTTTTTTTAACATTTTTTTGGTTTGGTTTCATTGGAATTTGAATTTTGTCAATTTTTCAAAGTTGGTTTCTCTTGCATTTTTTGTCACATTTTTCAAAGACCATGATGTCTAGCTAAGCAAAACCGAGAGAGAGAGAGAATGAAACACAATAGCATAGAATGAATGTACGTACCAATGGTAGAGCACTTGCTTTCTCCATCAATGGTGTCCACCGTGGTCAACACGAACACAAACCGAAGAAGAAATGTAAAGAACAAAAGCGAATAGAAAAGCATTCGATACGAAACCCGCCTCGACCCAACTTTCACTTTCATAAACTCTTTAAATCCTTTGGCCGGAAATACAGTGATGTGCCTCAAACTGGGAGATATGTAAAGCTGCATTTTGGCCATACACTAGGTAGAAAGAAGCCAAAAACCCCACGTAAATTTTATGTTCTTGGTCAAGGCTAGCTAGCTTGTTATTTCATTTGGCAAATCCAACAAGAATAAAGAAGGAAACTGATGGAGTTGAATTGCAAGAACCACCCTTGTGATGATAATGCTGTAGAAGTAAGATTTTTGATGGTGTTCAAGGTAGCTATCTGTTACCTAACCTTGCTTAGTATTTGGGCTAGAGATGTTAAGGGTTTTAGGGACTTTTATTTATTTTTTTAGAGGGTGTGTGGATAGGAGGGGTTGTTAAAGAGAAAGAGACATGGGACTGAGAACTGAGAAGGGGATGTCTTTGTTTTGTGGGTTTGTGTTTGGCTTGGGATTGAAGTAGGGAAGTTGAGGGAAAATAGGAAAAAAAAAAAGAAAAAAAAAAAAAAAAAAAAATGTATGAGAGGGGGGGTTGTTGGTGTTTCTTGGCTTTGCCTCCACATGAAGTCTTTTTAGGATACAAAGACTTTGAACACTTTGACACAACGGGGCTTCTACATGGAAAATGACTGAATCTCTATCTTTTATTTTTTAGGGGTGGGTTGGAGCTTTGGTCATTGGAGTGAAAATACAGGAACCCTGTCCTTTCAATTTCTTTAATAAATAAATGCAAGGGAACTTAAATGAGGTTTTGGCTTATGTTTGTTACTTTTAAACTAAAAAGTATGGACAATGACACAAACACCATAAGAAACAGGACACAAATACAGTAATTTAAAAAAAATTAGGACAGTAGGAATAAATTAATCAATCATTTAATTAATATTTTAGGTATATTGTATGTTTATTTTAAGTTTTCAAAATAAATAATAATTATTAAAATCTTTAAAAACATATCTAAATTTAAAGGAATTTTTTAATTTTTTAATTTTTTTTTTCCTCTCAACAAACTAAGGATATGCTTTCGTTTGAGAGTTTAGACTTTAGAGGGAATGGAATGGAATGAATTTAATGAATAGAATGGAATGAAATGAAAATAAGTAATCTTGTTTGGATGTTTTAAAATAGAGGAATGGAATGAAATGTAATGTAATGTAAGTAACCTTGTTTGAGAAGTAATATTAGAAGGAATGGAAATGAATCATTTTATATACACATTACATTACTATAATACCCTTTTTTTATTTTTATAAATATAATGTGTAGGATTATATCTATAGATATAATACTATAGAATTACCACCATATATGATACCTTGTGGTGTCACAATAATATTATAGAAATACCATGAGAGCTTATTTCTATTCTTTTGGCCTTTGCTAACAGAGAAAGAAACCAATATAGGACAACATGAGGTATAAAATCTGCTTAATTATAAACAAGCACAAAATCTAAGCAATATAAACTAAAAAATAATCCCAATAAATAGAAATTCGAAATTCATTGTCAACAAATTGACATTGTTAAAGGTCCATGCATAGTCATTTAGAAATATAATATTATAGAAATACCATGTGAACTGAGGAAAATAAAAGGTCAAATCTATAAGGGTAATTTAGGATTTTACAAAAATACTAAGGGCATTTTGGGACGTTTGGTGAAAAAATCATTAAACCTAAATTCATTTCCTCCTATTCCTCCCAATTTTGGGGGAATGAAAATTTGGGGTTTGGAGGGAATAGGGAGGAATGAGTGTTCCATTCCATTCCCTTCACTTAAACTCCTAAACAAGGGAATGATCTTTCCATTCCCTTCCATTCCCTCTTACTTAAACTTTCAAACAACAAACAGGGAAAAAGAGAATATTCTTAAATTATTATTTTATTATTTTTTTTTTCATTCCATTCCATTCATTTCCCCCCTCCCAAACGTAGTGTAAGGACATGCTTGCAAGAATGTCCATGTATATGTAAGAGATTTTGGGTGTATGAGTTTCTTAGCTTTTAAGGGTAAATTTGCCATTAACAAAAGACTAATTATGTTTTAGTTAGCATTAATTTTCGCTGATTGTGTATGTCAGTCAATCAATAATTTGTTACCACATAAAACAAAAGCAATTTAATGGTATAATTATGAGGCTAAGTCTCAAAATTTTATAGTTGGCGTGGAAAGTGTGGTGGCCGGTTTTATCAAGTCGTATTGATAAAAAGTAATAATGAATTTCTTAGTTTGAATAACATCTGTTATAGCCATCTGATTACTATTGTAATAGATTGATATTTAAGGATTTTACCGAAATAAAAATATGCTATATACACAACAACGTTTTCACAATATTTTTACATTTTGCATAGGTGGTAAGATGTAAATGATAAACAATAAAGTGGTGTAAGTGATAGATCCATGTGAAAACCAATAACAACTTAACACCTAGATAATGTAGTGAAAATAATGTAAAAACATTGTATCTATAACATTACTCAAATTTATTATATTATTATAACGACATCAATAACATTTATTGTCACGTTGTAAGTTTAAAATAAATAAAAAAATAGTAATAATTTTAGCATTTTCATGTGTAATATCCTATTCTCAAAACAAAAACATTATTCCCATGGATAGAAGTATATGAAGTTACAAATCTTTGGTGTCCTACCATAAATGTATTTTACTGACAGTCTAAAACTAACTGGTCCACATGGATTTATTAGAATATACTATTACTGAAAAGGTTAAGATTAGAACGACGGACTCTTTGAGTCACAAGTAATGGAAAACAAATTGAGACAGCACATCTACATTTTTACTATATTTGGGTCTGTATCTCTGTATAGATGGTAAATCAGGTAGGTTTAGATGGGTGCTTCCAACCTAAAATTTCTCTGCCTTGGCCAACCTGACTTGGTTTAAGCTTTCCACCATATTTTCATCGTGACTACTGCAATTTACAAGTTACCCCTTGAAGCAAAGGTTTGGTGGTAGTCAATGGGTCAGGCCTAATATGCACCATTTCCTGTCAGCAAAAATAGAGTTGGGCTTGGCATCTGAGGACCAGATTTTGAATTAGGATCAGATTTAGGACCATGAATGTGACGAATACACAAAGGCAACAGGAAGAGGCAGTGAATGTGACACCACCAAATCAAATCACTTCCAATAAATTAAAACCTGACTCATACTACTTAATTGGATTTAATCAAATTGTGGCTCTGTCCTATTGTTTCCAAACTTGGAGATAATGGCATGATTAACCTACTTAGGTACAACTTAGCTAATTCCTTGTCAATAGGTTTTTGACTCATTGATACTGGTTGATCCTCTTATAAGGAGAACGTGGGTATTTATTTAGGGTAATGATCGTCTGACACCACTTATTCTATCTTATTTCACACCACTTAAAAAATGTGGACAAATGTCTACAATTTGTGGTTCACAAAATGTGCATATTATGTCCACACCTAAGTGGTGTGCTGATGTATGTGATGTGAGATAATATTTTCCGATTTATTTATGCTTAAACTTACCTCACTTCTCTCATTTCTTCTTGCCTTTTGGAGCCTTTTTGGTCAAGCTGGTAACCCTACTTCATGGTACGGGGCTTCCCTCATGGTATTTACATCCAAATTTCGAAATGTTTAAAAGTAAAATCTAATTTTCTTAACTTAATTGTAAGGGAGACTTTTGTGTTTGCTGCCACGAAAAATTTGTTAGGGATTTTTTGGAGGAGGTGATGATGTAGAAAAATTTGTGATTTTCTATACGATGACAACTCACTTCTCTAAGATCCACATGATGACAACTCACTTCTGGAAAGCATATTAATTAATGAGAGAATGTTTGCAATTACTAAAAGTATGCCTATACTTACTATAATAAAAACTAAATATCTTTATGCAAATTAATAATATATAAGTTAATTTAACATGTTGAATAAGTGTGAAATATGAGGGCTTAATTAATGCCAGCTCTTAATACCATATTAAACATTAGAACTTACATATCTTGTGTGTCCATTTATTTTGGTTAGAGGGTATAATTTCAACAACAACAATCACCAAGCCTCATTAAATAGAGTATAATTAATTGCTTACCAAAAATATTTAAAATTTAATGATTTTTTTTATACATGAGAATTCAAATTTTGAGTTGTATTTACATAAAAATTATATCTATATCTAACTTTAGAGATTGAGGTTTAATTAATCTTTAGTGTTTAGGAGCTTTCTAGTGTCTTTTATTTCTGGTGAGAAGTTTTGCACTATCAAGGTGCTCCCAAGTGTGAAGACTTTTATAAAAATCATAACAAACAAAAAAATGGGCTCTGTGGAAGGTTTTAAAAGATACAACTTTTTTGGTTGTTAAGGGCGATTGTCACCTTTTAAGATGTTTTGGTAGCAATGTGCTCTCAAGAGTTAACTTTAATGTCTTTGCCAAAACAAGTTATAGTGAAGGCGACCCATGATATTGTACATATTGATATTGTCACCTCAATAATCATAAATTTAGGCCAACTTATTTGTTTAAAGTTTAATCTTTGAGGTCGTTAAGGCTATAAAGGGCCCTCCTGCTAATTTGCCTTGGGGTATTTCTGGTATTGTAACTGACATTAAACTCCTTTTGATTAGTTTTGACTGATTGGGATTTCGTTTTTGTGAATAGGTCGGAAAATTTTGTAGCCCATAACATAGCCGTCGGGTTGGGCTTTCTTCTGCAACTCCTTTGGGCTCAGCCCCATCTCCATTCTACCTCTCTGGGTTATTTTTCTCCTATGGATAGAGATGGTTCGGGCCCAAAGCTTTTTACCCTCAAAAAAGTTCATTTTATCCACACACACCACCAAAAAAAAGGGAAATTTCACTTTTTACCTTTTAACTATTAGGTCCATCTCAATTCCCTCATTTATTTATAAAACCAAGCAATGTCCCCCTTATGTATTGAAAATATACAAATCGTCACACCGTCTAATTTTAAGTTAAATCTAAGCCAAAATAACGGAATATTTTTATAGTATATTAATATATAATGATAGATTTTGAGTATTATGACTAGAAATTGACAAAATACATAAAAACATTTCGTTAATTTTGTTGGAATTTAACATAAAATTAGACAATAGGGGCTATTTGCATATTTTCAATACATAAAAGGAAAATTTCTTTATATATATATATATATATATATATAAATAAAACCTTTTTAGAGTTACAAATAAAAATAAAAATAAAAAAGTTATGAGATAATAGAAGTAAAACCTTATTATACAATGTAATTGGAAAAGCATTGCCATTGATATTTCCATTGCATATTAAACAATGTAATTGGACAGCAAAGTTGATCATATGAACATGGACAGCAAACCATTGTCCAAGATCTTTTACAAAGTTAATCCACATGCATGTCTTAAACTAGGACGGTTTTTATGTGGGTCTGTTTCTAAGATGAAGGAAACTGTCAAACTTCAATAAAAATTATCAGTGTTTATCCAAAACACCTGTAGTTTTAGCCTGTGTTTGGATCCTCTACTTAAAAGTGATTTCAAGGATTTTTATGCATAAAATGCATTCTGCAAAAAATCTAAGGTGTTTGGTTGGGATTTTGGAAAATACAAAATGCATTTTAGGTAGAATGCATTTTGCAAATTCTCATTTCTAGAGTAGAAGTCAGAATCCAAAATATTTTGGATTCTGATTCTAGCTTCTACTTTTAATTTTTGCTAAAGTAAATGGGACCCGTTTACAACAGTTTATTACTTGAAGGACTCTTTTTTTCCTTGCTTAATTTTTCTCTTCCTTTCTTTTATTTTCCTTCCCCTCTTTTGTTCCCTACTTTTTCTCCTTTTTTTTTAGTTTATTTTTTTTTTATCATAAATGGTTTGTGTATATCTCTATTGCACAGACAATACACATTTCTCTATATTTTTTTTATTAAATTATTCAAATTTTATAAAAATATGTGTAAGGAGATGTGCACAAATCATGATCTATTTTTTTTTATTAGTAGACATTAATTTAAATCACAACGTAATACTTTATTTATTTATTACATTGTTAATTCTGTATTGGTAATAAATGTATTTTTAGCCTTGTATTGAGATATTTAAAAAAAAAATGTTAATTACATAATGTATACTAATAATATATTATTTAATAGAAAGAATGCATTCTTTAAAATACCAACCAAACACAATTCATTTTAGCATAATCACTTCTTATAAATAATTTCAATATTTTACCAAACGCATTATTTTCAGCAAAATACATTCTAAAGAATGTATTTTCGAAAATACATTATAGCAAGAATGCATTCTCTAGAATGCATTCCCAAAATAGAGGATCCAAACGCAGCCTTAATAATTTACCACTGTGAAGGAATCGAGTTGTTATCATCAATACTCTTTGGCTAAGCCCGAGCTTGAATTATAAATCCCCAAAATATCTAAATCTGTGGTCTTATACCATACACGTGCTCTCCCTATTACCTTTCAAATCCCATCTTCAAGTCGTTTTATTCACACTGTTCCAACAATTGCTACGTGCAAGATGACAAACTTTAATGGACTGCTAATTCTCAAATGAAAAGTTCCCATAATGAAAATCTCTTCTCATTTTGTCAACACAAAACATCAACTCAAAAAGGGACGCCTATCTTTCTTTCTCTACTCTTTTTGTCAACACAAAACATCAACTCAAAAAAATATCATCTTCTCCTCCTAAGTGCCGCACCAATTTGTAAGGCCTATGTAGTAGAATGACAGCCATAATCCATGTCCAAACTACTGCAGAAATTTACTATACATATATCTTCTTTTTTCTTAGTTCTTACCGTAATGTCTTTTTATTTATTTATGTATAGGTCTGAAGAAATTGGGATATGTGGTTGGCAAGCAAGTTCTAGAGTTCCAGACACAAATTTCATGTCTTTATAGTAAAGTTAACCTCCATAAGTGTCTGGTAAAGATTGACTCAGTTCGACTAACTAAAATGGACCTTGGCTCCTTACTTGAAAGCTTCATTGTGTTTCTTTGTGATCAACTTGGCGAAATGAGTTTCAAATGTCCAATTTTGGATTTTCTTGTAATTTTTTTTTTCTGATCCATTTCTTATAATTGTGAGAAAATGTATTTAGGTCATTGATTTTTAACTCGAATAGTATTTCTTCCTCTAATATGAATGAAATGGAAAGTAACTTACTATGATTAAGTCATGAATTCAAAATCACTTTAATACTTATATATTTACCAATAAATAAAGAATGGATTCAATTTCATTGCCCAACATCAAGAAATTAATGTCAACGTCGATTTTGGAACTGGTTGCTCAAGATGGTATAAACACATGGTAGTTAAGATCATGAAAAAGAAGAAGGTGAACTCTGCTACATTATTTTTATCCAGGCAACAGCAACACATCAATTGTATGATCAATGAGATTTAATGCATGGCTAATAAGGAATTGTGACAATATTGTCAGATTGGGCAAAATACATACTTGGATGTATATACTCAGCTGTTATTTACAAAGTTGAGTAGATGAACATGTAGGTTTCTTCATTAAGCCCACAATTAGTATTGCCATGATTGGCATTGTGTTAGTTTTACTCCACTGCTAAAGCAATAATTGGGCCAGTCAATATGCTACTTCTGATACTGTAAAGGCAAATTCAATGAAAAGTCTCCATCCTGATTTTCTTAGTTTTTATTCTTTAGATCATTTTGTGGTTGTAGATGCAGTGAATCCTTTTAAGCTTATGGCATCTCACATAATTAGATACTTGGCATAAAGTGGGCGATTCTCTCTCTGTTGGCTCTGTCAATTGTAAGATCAAGAACAGTGTCAAACTGCAATCATTGAAACCATAAAAGTCGGATTCTTTTGCCCTTAAAGTCGGTTTCTTTTGTTTTTTTACAGACTTTTAGTGCCTTCGGTGCAAGAATGCGTCATTGCCCACAAAGGCGTGTCGAGATTGGTCAAATACATTTGTCGTTTATTGTTCAATAATGTTTGATGAAACCAACTTTATGGATTGAATGGCCAAATGGAATGTGAATTCTCATCAATTGGTTTTACTGAAAAGCCACCATAGTGATTTTCTTGGATGTGCTTCTTTTTAGATCACTTTTGTTTGCGAAACAGTGATCAATCAACTTCACAGTCCAAAACCCATAGCTGCCGATCTCACCCTTTCACCCCAGAGCCGCCACAACAATCACAAGACCACCGCCGTCCCCAATCACCGACGGTTCGAGCTTTAGCCCTCTACGGCTTCCTTCACACAAGGTTGGCTCGATATAACAATAGTCTCTCTCGCTCACACCTTTTTATTTTTATTTTTATATACATATCCCAATCCATGGTTTTTGTTATTAATTAGATTATCAATTGAGGTTTGAATACTTTTGGGCCTTCTACTGCTTCTTGATTTTGTTTGTAATATCTTCTTTAAAATTATTATAATTTTGTTCTTTGTTGCTTTTGTGCCTAGATTGATTTCAGTTCACTGAATAACCAAACAAGGTTTGTGTATCCAACCCGTTTGACATGAGTCTACATCATATCTTAAGGTGCTAATTTATATAAGAAATAATGTATTTGAAATCATCATGGAAATTGGGAAATAAAAAACGATAATGTACTGATTGAGGTTTGATGCTTTTTACTCAAACCAAAAACGAGTTTTGATGCTCACACGTTGCTTTTAATCTTGATTTATTTGTCCATCCTCTATGTGAATTAAATCCATGTCTCCACCTAGAGACATGATGTCGGGTCAATTTTGATGAGGGTTGAATAGTGTAGTAGTGAAAAAGGTTGTCAAACCATAGGAATATTAAAATTCAAGAGACACTTTTAAAAGAGTAAAAATAAAGAAAATAATATTTTGAGATTTGTAAAAAACTAATAATTAGGATTAAAAGAAATATGATTGGCAAAGATACATAGACTTTAGGTTCATCCACTTTATAAAAATACTATTAATTCAATTAAATCATGTGATAACTCAATTGATGGTTTCTCATTACGAACCATTAATTAATCGGAAGATTTGCAATAAATATTTGTTAAATAATTCTAAAATAAATTTCTCTAAAGGTTGTGCATTGATTAAAGCATAAAATCAATAACTATACCAGAAAAATCATAGGCAATGATATACTCTTATGCAATAATACAACAAACGATAACATCTAATACAATTAAAGTTCTGTATTTGATAATTCTAGGGTGTTAGCCTAATTTACCCAATGTAAATTCTCATCAAATGGTTCAGTCAGTGGGCGCCACATGGAAATTCTTAAAAAAATAAATAAATAAATAAAGTATAAAAATAACTTTCATTGTTTTAAATTTGGACTCTGAGTAAAGATACAAACATAACAAACTGTTACAATATTTTCACAATTGTTGAGGTGACTTGTTAGTAATAGATAAAGTGATATCAGTAACAAATCCAGATTATAACTAATAAAAACTTATTAACTTGTTATGAAAAAAGAAAAGGGAAAACCAACAAAGTGCTGCCTCACGTGAATGAATTCGAATGACCCGCCAAATCCCTTAGTTTGGAGCAAGATAAAACTAGCAAAGTGCCTGCTAGCTGCCTCGCATGAATGACCCAAGTCTTTTGGGTCAATAAATGCACAGTATTAGTGTCCCCAATCAAAAATGGTTGAAATGAAAAGCAAGAACTACATAATATTCTACCCAGGGGTGGCCCTGGGCAAGGGCGAGGTGGGCGACCGCCCTAGGCCTCACCTCAAAATTAGGCCTCATCCCAAAATATTTTAAGGCCCTTATTGAAAGACTTCAATATATTTATATATACAAAAATTAAAAAAGCTTATATATTTAAAACAAGCCTTTAAATTAAGCCTAATAATAATTTATTTCTCTAACCCAAGTATGTATGAAAACAATTATATTTTTGGTATTTATTTGATGTGAAGAAACTAACTTCACTAAATTATGATAATTTAAAAAAATATTATGTTAATCTTGAAGGTTTTTTAAAACCTGATAATTTTTTTGATCTTGATGGTATTGATTTATTTTCAGAAATAAAAGTTTTACAAGAGATTTTACCAAAAAAAAAAAAAAAAAGTGACAAATATACTTAATTTTATCAAGGAATTGAATTGTTCCAAATACATCTATTGCATAAAGAATATTATTGACTATATTTGTTACAGTCGCATCCGTTGAAAGAAGTTTTTCAAAGTTAAAATTATAAAAATCTTACTTGCGATCAACTATGTCATAAGAAAGATTAATGGATTAGCTATATTATTTATTGAACAAAATTTGTTAAAAAATATTGAATATAAAAGTTTAATTAATAATTTTGTAGCAAAAACCATATGTAGAGTAATTTTTCAATAATTTTTTTTTTTAAAAAGATAGAAGGCCTTATTTTTTTACACTGCCCAAGGCCTCATAATTCCCAAGGCCGGCCCTGATTCTACCTACTAAAGTAAATTTCTTTGAAAGGAAAATTAGCTCTATTCCTGTGAATTTATAATGGACTTGTTCGAAAGCGCAATCAGATTGGAGAATGATACTAGGCATAACAAGCGTGTTGAAACATCAATATGCAACGTGGAAGAATTTGATTTTTTGGGTTTTAAAATAGTAGCAATTGTCCCTTAAGCTAATATTCATTATCTCTTGGCTTCTATGGAACAATAGAAATGCAAGATGGGTGGGGAAAAAGTTATGAACTATTCAATTCTAATACAACGTGGAATGGACCTTTATCAGTAGTTCCAAGCAGTCAAGAAAGGGAGGTCTTTAGAGCACTTACGCATTTCTGTGCAAGAGAGCTCTATATTCGAGGAAAGAGGGCAAAACCTTTAAATTCTTTGGGGTTTTATGTGGGGTTTTGTTGTTATTACTATTAATTTGTTTGTTTTGGTTGAATCTATATTTTATGGTGCTTTAGTCTTTTTTCTTGGTGGTTGCCTCATCTAGTTGGCACCTATTCTTTGTTGGGTGTATATTTTTGTACATAATTTTTTCTAATAGAATTATCCTGTCGTTTTTACGAAAAAAAAAAAATAAAAAAAAATAATTGAAAAGCAAGAACTTTTTCAAAAATCAAATTTCTTATTTATGATTAAAAATCAATTTTTTATTAGATGGTTAAGCTGAAAAATCAGGACGGGATCTAGGTTCCCTCTCATGAATGGTAAAAAAAGAAAGAAAAAAAAAAAAAAAAAAAACCCATTTAGACAGTCACCCAACAACTTATTTAATGAAGTACTAGTTCCAGATATCTTAATGAAACTTTGAATCTCATTTGTGATTGAAGGCAACAGCAAAAACCAAACGGCGACGGTAAAACCCTCCTCACGTCCAGTGAACTAGCCACTTCTCTAGTTCTTTGGCTGTGAATTCTTGAAGCTTCTGCCATCTCACGTACCAAAATTTCCGGCATGCAAGTGGCAGGTGCGGCTGTTGGTGCAGTATTGGGACCAATTTGCAACCTTCTCTGTGGCTGTGTCAGTTCTAAGATGACCACCGCTCTTAATCTCCCATCAAACCTTGATGTTTTGGTCACGCAGATGAAAAGCCTTGTGGATCGTAGAGAGGAAGTCAAAGATGAAAATGAAGCAGCTGAGAAAGAAGGAAAGGAAATAAGAGCTCAAGTCGTAACTTGGCTTGAGGACGTGGAAAAGCTAGAGCTTAAAGTCAATCCGATTCAGGAAGAGATGGTCAACAACAAGAAGCCTTCTGCATGTTTCTTAAATTGCAATAAGCGGTATAAAGCAAGCAAGGAAGTGGAAGAAATACTGGAAGAGATCAAAAGGCTTCTACAAGCTAGAAGTTTCGATTCTGGTGTGGCTTATACAACTAGAAGACCCAGAGCAGTGGAGCACATTCCTGGACCTTCAATTCAGGGTCAAACAACTGCATCAAAAACTTTAGACAAAACAATGACTCTATTGTTTGATGATAGATATCGGACGATTGGTATTTGGGGACTGGGAGGGGTAGGCAAGACTACTCTAGTAAGGACCCTCAATAATCAGCTCAACACTACTTCAACGCAGCCTTTTGGCATCGTCATTTGGGTTACCGTTTCCAAAAATTTGGACATTAAAAATGTCCAGGCACAAATAGCTCAGAGATTGAATTTGATAACGGAAGAAAGCGTGCAGAGAATGGCAATTCGACTTCATCAGAGGCTTGAGAAGGAGAAAAAGTTTCTACTCATTCTAGATGATGTTTGGGAGAAAGTTGATTTGAACACTTTGGGTGTCCCACTGCCTGAAGTTCATAAAGGTTGTAAGATCATATTGACATCTCGACGTATGGAAGTCTGTAGGAAAATGATGACTGATGTTGAAGTTAAAATGGAAGTTTTGAATGATGAAGAAGCTTGGCAATTGTTTTGTGAAAAGGCAGGGGATGTGGTTCATTTGGAAGAAATTAAACCATTAGCGGAAGCAGTTGTTAGAGAATGTTGTAGATTGCCACTGGCCATCATCGTAGTGGGAGCTGCTATGAGAAGAAAGACAAAGGTCGAGCTGTGGGATGATACCTTAAAACAGTTGGGAAGGTCAGTGCCTTCTATAGAAGGCATTGAGGCTGAGGTCTACAAGCCATTGAAGTGGAGTTACGACTCATTACAAGGTAACAACATAAAATCTTGTTTCCTATATTGCTCTCTGTTTCCTGAGGACTTCTCAATTGAAATTAGAGAAATAGTGCAATACTGGCTGGCGGAAGGTTTGATAGATGAACAACAATACTATGTGGATTCAATCAATAGAGGAATTGCTTTGATTGAAAATCTGAAGGACTCTTGTTTGTTGGAAGATGGTGCCCGTGAGGGTACTGTGAAGATGCATGACGTTGTACGCGATGTTGCTATATGGATTGCATCATCGTCTGAGGATGGATCTAAATCCCTTGTTCTTTCAGGAATTGGGTTGAGTGAGATTTCAGTTGGAGAGTTTTTAAATTCAAGTTCTCTCAATAGAGTTTCTTTCATGAATAACAAAATAACAACGCTACCTGATTGCGTGATAAAATGTTCAAAAGCCTCAACTCTACTACTACAACACAATCGTGCCCTTGAGATAGTTCCTGACAGATTCTTGCAAGGATTTGAAGCACTGAGGGTCTTGAATCTCAGTGGAACCTACATCCGGTCATTGCCTCTTTCTCTACTTCAACTTGGTGACCTCTGTGCTCTTCTCTTAAGCAATTGCGTCTATCTTGAAGAATTACCCCCCCTGGGTGGGCTTCGTAGACTTCAAGTGCTTGATCTTAGTCTGAGTGGTATCAGAGAATTGTCAAGAGGGATGGAAAACTTGTGCAATTTAAGGCAATTGGACTTATCCCACACTCGCAACCTAAAAACCATCCAAGCTGGAATTTTATCTAGCTTGTCCTCTTTAGAGGTTCTAGATATGGCAGATTTGATTTTGAAGGGAGAGGAGGGAGAGGAAGAAGAAGGCCGGACAACTTTTGAAGAGCTCAGATACCTTGATCGATTACTTATTGTATCCATAAGATTGAATAGGGCCCCACATCTCACCTCTGAAGATCTTTCTTGGATAACTAGATTAAGAGGATTTCAATTTTTCATTGGTCCAGAAAGTTGCATCCGCACAAGAATCACAACTATAAATGACAAAAGGGTGATTATCCAGCGTGCCTCGTTGAATTTCTTACAAGAATCGATTAGGCAGTTAATGGATATTGCAAAGTCTCTGGTCTTTGATGATTGTCAGGGATTGTCTGAAATTCTTAAAGAGTTGTTCAATGTCAGAGGCTATGCTAGTTTAAAATCACTTACTATTACAGGATCTTCCATGGGTTTACGGAAATTTAGAAGAATGGATGGCGGTTATGACGGACTACCAAATTTGGAGGAACTTGCTCTTTATCGTGTGGATGGATTAGCATTTATTTCATATCTAGTAAATTTTCTTGGGCTGGGATTTCTTAGACTAAAATCAATCAAAGTGGTTGGTTGTTCTGGTATGAAATGTCTTCTTCTTGCATATGATGACCGCAAGCTGACCCTGCCAAACCTAGAAGTAATCAAGCTGGACACCTGTAAGAACTTAGAGGGACTCTTTTATAATAGCGAGTCAAACATGGCTTCTATTGTTCCAAACCTACGGACATTGGAATTGGAGAACCTTCCCAAATTAACAACTCTTTGCGAACACGAAGAGACATGGCCATGTCTAGAGCAGATTGAAGTGTTCAGGTGCAATAGTCTCGTAAGGTTGCCTCTTACTAAACAAAATGCAGGTACCATAAAAGAAATAAAAGGAGACTCAGAATGGTGGGATGCATTGCAGTGGGATGATGGTGAAACCAAATCAACTCTTCTGCCTTATTTCCGTCCAACTCTGCCTAAGTCCTTGGGATTGGGTGGCGGTGGCCTAAATAATGGTGTGGGCACAATGTGGCCCAGGAAAATTGAAAGATGACCCAGCAAGTGAGTTCAGAGTTTTTTCATTATCTTAGGATGAGAGTACTAATAAGTTAAGAGAGTTTGTTCATTATTTGAGTGTGAGTATCAATGGTTGTATTGAGTAAGTTAAGAAAAGATTTTTTTTGAGTTGCGTGTAATAATTTTTAAATTTGTGAAAGAGTTCAAGTTGTGATATATACCTTTGATATTGAATTTTGGTCCAAGTTAACTTTAATTATGTATCCCATTGTATGTTTTTAATTTCTTGTTTGAATGGATATGCTTATACTAATCACAAATAATGAAAAAAATAAATAAATAAAAAATCGTGCTACAATTTCCATTCCCTGATATCAAATTTTCAGAATTACAGGAAATAACAAATAAATTGTATGTTTCCTTCTAGACATCGTGTTAAAGTACTACACTTTCAAAATTTTCCTTTTCTTGGTTTTTTCTTCATTATTCAATGATGATCAATATAAAGTTTATCAAAATCGTGATTATGTAGTATCCTACGATCCTATCCTATAAAATCGATCTAGATCGGTACAAGATCGTTTAGGAGGTGGAATAGTGATAGAATTGCAAATTGGGTTGTATAATCGTGTATAATCGCAATTCTACGAGGATTACGATACTACTATCATGGCTTGAATGGGTATTTTTTTGGTTGGGTTATTTCCTTATTGGGCCTCCAATCTGAGCTTCAGTCAGTTTTCCCTATGTTATCCACCCAAAGGCCGCAAAAAACCCATTAAAATGAGAAAACAAAGACAAAAACAAAAACAAAAACAAAAGTTTAATAAAATTTTAAGACTTTTTTTTTTTTTTTTTTTTTTTTTTTTTTTTTTTTTTTTTTTTTTTTTTTTTTTTTTTTTTTTTTTTACATTTCTAAAGAATTCTGAAGACTCAAATTGTTTCGCTCAAGCGAAGTAGCAAACTGCCTTTTGCTTAACTATCTAGCAACCTAAAATGGCGTGACATTACACGAAACTTCACTCGTTTGTCATTTTACTCAACTTGCACGAGAAAAAATGCAATTAAACAAACTCTTACAAAAAAATATTTAATTATTATTTTGGTCCTTAACTTATAGTCTTTGTATCAAAATGGTCTTTAACCTTTTAAATGTGTCAATTTGGTTATTAACCTTTCATCCATGTATCATTGTGGTCTTTATCATTAAGTGATGGATGAAAAATACTGATGTTGCTAACAATTTTATTAAAATAATATTAAAGGTTAACGTGGTATGCCAACTCAAACAAAAAAAAAAAAATTGAACTAAACCCAATCAAATTAACATTGTTAATAAAACTACATTGGAGATTGAAATAATATCTGTACACCTGAGAGAAAAGGGACAGAGTGTAACACAAAACTCAAACCTCCAGTGGAGAATGATTGATTCAAATGTGACTAAAATGAAATCACAATAAGGAGGCAGAATGAATTTCAATATTTGAAAAAATGCATCACTCAAAAACCACCCCCAATAGCTTAGTAACTTAGATTGTACAAGCAAATGAAAGTTTGTGGCATAATCATATACTATCGATGATTCTCCAAATAAAATGCCGATTTATTTCTTTAACAGATCCAAAGCTAATCAATAGTAATAACCTCAGTAACTACATTTTTTATGTCCAACCAACCATTTGAAGCAGAAAAAGAACATACCTCTAATCAAACTCACCACCTTCGTCTTCACAATGATTCTCCATTAATTTTCAGGCCTTGTTTGTTACTATTTACAAACTTATTGGATTGAGCCTCCATTCTTAAGCTCTCTATATTATTTACAATCTCAAGCCTGAGTCTTCGTTTTTGGGCTGTCATTATTATTTACAAAGCCCTTGCTTGGTTTCTACTAGCATCCATCAAAGGACCATTACATATTTACATTCACTTTCTTCACTGTCATTGTGTTGAAATTCTGCTGAGGATTGCACGCTACGGTTATCGGGGGCTCATGGATCTCACATATGCCCCAAGCCCATCTGTATGATTCTTCATTAAGCCCAAGATAAGTGAGAAAAGTCTCTTCAACCCTCCATAGTCTAGACGGGATATGACATGTTATCGGACATAAAAGCTCATTGGCTTAATTAAGATTTTGGATTAAGGTGTTATTTCAATAATAGTTCAATAAATTTGATAGATGAATGAAAAGGTAAAGGATTAGTATTCACGTGATGTTTCAACATGTGTTTCATGGTGTTACTTGAGAATTCCCAAGAAAGATTCACTCGATCCGTGATACCAAAACCCATAATCAAGAAATGTAAAGAAATAGAAAAAGAAAAAGGCTGATCATTTTAGATATAATAGCATAAAGTAAAGCGATGGAAAAAGAAAATGCACAAATTTGAAGGAAAGAAAAGAATATGAAACTAAGGGACCCACTCCCAAGCTGAAGACCAACACCATGTTTTTCTTTTTCTCTTTCTTTCTTTTTAAAATGTTTGGAAATTTAGAGAGAAAGAATATATTAAAATAAAATGGAATATATTGGAATTAAAAGGATTAAAATAATCTGTGTTTAGAATTTTAAGAAGAAAAAAAGAATGTGAATAAAATTAGGGATAAAAGAATAATTTTGTCTCGATTAATTGATTAGTCGAGTGAAAGAAGGTGTTATTTTGTTCATTTTTCCTTTAGATGTTTTTTGTTTTTCAAACAAAAGAATCTACAAAGAACTGAATGGAAGGAAATGATATATTCTTTCCTTATTTTGGAGGTTATAATAGCAACATGAATGGAATTGTTAAATTTGTCTCACTTCAATTTTGTATGGAAAACTAAAGGTACTAATAATTTTACTTCAAAAGTAACTGACATTAATAATGGATATGACATCAACAACATAATTAAAAATAATAATTCTTAATTATATATATTTTTGTTTTACTTGTGCTTGAAACATGATATGTCAGTTTGAAAATTTTGTAATATCTTTAGAATCATTCATTTTAATTGTAGTGTCAACTTTTGGGCAAAACACTACTTATAATTAATCGAGTCAAATTAGATTTTACCTCAATGATTCAACTAATAAAGCACTGATAAAAAATAAAGAATATAAATGATATTAAAGTTCTATATTTATTTTTTCTTTTTCTATTCTTTTGTTAACATCCATAGAAAAGAAAGAGATCATTTAATTCCTTTCTTTCTTACTTCATCACACTTTAATTCGTTCATTCCTTGCCTTCTCACTCCTTTAAGCTATCCAGATTCTACTTTGAGAAACCCAAAGAAAAGGAAGACAAAAGTTGAGCTATAAATATAAATCTACCCAACCTTAATTCATGCAACAAAACAGACCAATATATATTTAAGAGAGGCAACTTGGTACCTTGACCAACGAAATTTTGAAGCCATATCCAAGTTCTTGTTCCTACGTGAGTATTGCTTGCTGTTATACATATATATTTTTAAATAATAATAAAAGTAGATTAATTAGGGTGTATTATAGAAAGGAAATGCAATAAGATTTTGTTACTAGTTTTCAATTTCAATTTATGATGAGTTAGTGAACATTTTTACTTTGCTTCTACTCCAATTTCTTTCACTAAATTGAGAATTACATCCTAGATTCATTTGAAGATAATCGTCGCTATTTAGTGCAAGGTGGGTGTGTTCTGTTGAAGACTTGAAGTGCTCAAAGCATTTATTTGCCAGGTGAGTGTCCTAGTTAGACTAATCCATGAACACGTGAGTCCCAGTCATACACGTAATGGATAATTACCAAACCACACACATTGATAATTAGTCATTGACTACTGTGGAGTAAAATAAGAAAAAAATAAAGAATTGTTTAATTTTCAAATCCAAAAATCTCTAAAAATTGTGTTCTTTTAAGAAACAATTTTGCTCAACATTTTAATCTTTTTAAATTGTAATATTTGTTGGATACTACTCTATTTTTGTTTCAATTTATTATAATTGTTATTTTTTAATGTATTTAATTAGTATCTTGCGTAATTGCTACATTTATGTATATATATAATCAAAACACCCTAAATGACCCAAATACTCCTAAAACCTTGAAATTTATCAAAATACCCTTAAAACTTCTAAAAGGATCAAAATACATTTAAAATCTAAAAAATTGACAACAATATCCCTAAATGAACTAAATACTCTTAAAACCTTGAAATTTACCAAAATACCCTTAAGCTTTTAAAAGGATCAAAATACACTTAAAATCTAAAAAATTGACACCAATATCCCTAAAACCTCTAAAATGACTAAATATCCTTAGAATCTCTAAAATGACAAAAATACCTTCAAAACCTCCAAATGGCCAAAATACCCTTAAAACTTCCTAAATGACCAAAATAACCCAAATAGCCCTAGATACTCCAAATAGATCAAAATACCCTCGAAACCACAAAAAAATAAAAAAAAAAATACCAAAATAGCTCGAAACCTCGAAATTGACCAAAATAACCCTAGAACTACAAAAATTACCAAAATACCCTTAAAACCTCAAAATTGATCGAAGTAACCCACGAAACTCCAGAACGGCCAAAATACTCTTAAAACCTCCAAAATACCCTCAAAACCTCCAAAATGACCGAAATACCATAAAACCTTCTAAATGACCAAAATAACCCTAGAATTACTAAAATGACAAAAATTCCCTTGAAAACTAAAAAACGACCGAAATAACCCACGAACCTTCAGAATGGCTAAAATACCCATAACCTCTAAAATGATTAAAATACCCTAGAAACATCAAAATGACCAAAATACCCTAAAACCTTAAAAATGACCAGAATAACCCTGAAACCACTAAAATGACGGAAATACCCTAAACCTCTAAAATGATCCAAAATAACCCTAGAAACACAAAAATGACCAAAATACCTTTAAAATCTCCAAAATGAGCAACATAACCCTTGACCTACTAAAATGATCAAAATACCCTTGAAACATCTCAAATGACCAAAACACCTCGAAACCTTTAAAATGACCAAAACAACCACGAAACCACTAAAATGACCAATATACCCCCAAAACCTCTATAGTGACCAAAATAACCCTAGAACCAAAAATGACCAAAATACTCTTGGAACCACTATTCCCATTACATTTCAATAATGACACAAATTTTCGTATATGGTTTGCAATTACCTTGTCTTCACTTGTATGGATGAGATCATATTAATTTGTCAATATTACAAGCTGTCTTAAGGGCATATGGGTAAGGTGAAGAAACCATGTTTAGTTACAACTTACAATATAAGTGGTTATTTTGGTGGTTTTAGTGATTTTAAGGATATTTTGGTCATTTTAGTGATTTTGGAGTTATTTTAATCATTTTCAAGGGTATTTTAGTAATTTTAACAGTTCTAGGGTATTTTGGCCATTTTTGAGTTTATGAGGTACTTTGGTTGTTTTAGAGGTTCAGAGGGTATTTTGTGTGTTTTAGTGGGTTTGGGGGTATTTTAGTAATTTTAATGGTTCTAGGGTATTTTGTTAGCTCTTGAGGTTTTAAGGCATTTTGGTTGTTTTAGAGGTCCTGAGGGTATTTTGGCCGTTTTAGTGGTTCTAGGGGTATATTGGTCATTTTTAAGGTTTTAGGGTATTTTAGTAAGTTTGGAGTTTTCGATGGTATTTTGGTCATTTTGGAGGATCTATGGGTATTTTGGCCATTTTGGAGGTTCAGAGGTTATTTTGGTCATTTTGGAAGTTTTATGGGTATTTTAGCCGTTCTGGAGGTTCAGACGTTATTTTGATCATTTTAGATGTTTTAGGGTATTTCGGTCATTTTGGAGGTTTCAAGGGTATTTTGGTCAGTTTTAAGGTTTTAGGGTATTTAGGTCATTTTGGAGATTCGAGGGTATTTTGGTCTTCTTTTTTTTGGGTATATTGGTCGTTACTAGGATATTTTGGTCGTTTTAAAGGTTTCTGGGGTATATTGGCCATTTTAGTAGTCCTAGGTTGTTTTGGTGGTTTTAGAAGCATTTTGATTGTTTTAGAGGTTTCATGGGTATTTTGGTCGTTTTAGTGATTTTCAAGTTACTTTGGTCATTTTAGATGTTTTAGGGGGTAGTTAGTGATTTTGGAGATTTCAGGTGTATTTTAGGGTTATTTTGGTCATTTTTTAGGTTTTGAGTGTATTTTTGTTATTTTGGAGGTTCCAATGGTATTTTGGTCATTTTTTTCAATTTTTTGAGATATTTTTGTCATTTTAAAATGTTAGGGTTATTGACTTGATTAATTTGTTAAGAATTAGTGAATTACCCAATAATTTATCCAATAGGCAACCCATTGAGTACCCAATAGATTACTTAATTAGGCCCATTTAAATGGGTAATAAATGGTTTGATCCAATTAAGCCCATTTATTGAATATGTGGGTTTGAGTGAATAATACCTAGGTGGTTTGGACAGGTAATTGGGTTTGGGCAATTTTTTCCACCTCTAAACTTAAAATGAAAAGCAATAACTTTTTTTTTTTTTTAAAAGAAGTTATTTTTCATCTCTGTTTAAAATATTATTTGAAATAATTTAAAAATTGATTTTTTATTAAACGGTTGAGATGAAAATAACTTTTCATTAGAGTGGTGTTATTTCCACACTACTTTATTATATTTCCAATCTAAAGTTGTGAAAATATAAAAAGATTAAGTGATATTTCACCCAATATTTTGATATTTTCGCACCATTAATATGGAAATAAAAAAAAAAATGCTATATAAATATCATTTCCCTTTAATTTATTTAAGGGTTAAGCTTATATACCCTCTCATGAACGATTAAAAAAAAAAGAAGCCATTTTTCGGGATTCTGGAAATGCGAAGTGTGAGAAAAAAGAAAAGAAAAACCCATTTAGAAAAATCGATTCTTTTGAAACTTTGTTGAAGTACTATTTCCAGATCTCTTAATGAAACTTTGAATCTCATTTGTGATTTGAAGGCAACAGCAAAAACCAAACGGCGACGGCAAAAACCTCCTCACGTCAGTCGTTGCAGCGAACTAGCGACTTCAAGGGGCGATTTACACGGCGACGGTGACGTCGATATCAACTTCGCTAGTTGATTTCTTTGAAGCTTCTGCAATCTCACGTACCGAAACTTCCGGCATGGAATTGGCTGCTGCGGCTTTTGATGCGGTATTAGCACCAATTTGCAACTTTCTCTGTGGCTGTGTCACTTCTAAGATCACCACCGCTCTTACTCTCCGATCAAACCTTGATGCTATGGACAAGGACATGAAAAGCCTTTTGGATCGTAGAAAGGAAGTCGAAGATGAGAAGAAAGAAGCTGAGAAAGAAGGAAATGTTATAAGAGCTCAAGTTGTCAAGTGGCTTGACGATGTCGAAAAGCTTCAGCATAGTGTGGAAGAGATGGTCAACGACAAGAAGCCTTCTGCATGTTTCTTAAATTGCAGAAAGCGGTATAGAGCAAGCAAGGAAGTGGAAAAAACACTGCAAGACATCAAAAAGCTTCTAGAAGATGGAAAGTTCCCAAACGGTGTGTTTGATCCAAAAATGCTCAAAAAAGTGGAGCATATTGGTGGACCTTCAGTACGGGGTCAAACAACAGCATCAAAAGCTTTAGCCGAAACTATGGGGCTATTAAATGACGAAGTTGGGAGAATTGGTATTTGGGGACCGGGAGGAGTCGGCAAGACTACTTTGGTAATTAACTTGAACAATGAGCTCCAGAAGACTAATTCAATGCTCGTCATTTGGGTTACTGTTTCCAAGTTTGACATTAAAAATATCCAGACACAAATAGCTCGGAGATTGCATTTGGGGGAGAAGATGGGAGAAAGCACGAAGGAGATGGCTATTCGACTTCATCAGAGACTTGTGAATGAGGAAAAGTTTCTACTCATTCTAGATGATGTTTGGGACAAAGTTGATTTGGACACTTTGGGTGTCCCACGGCCTGAAGATCATAATTACATCTCGACGTATGGAAGTCTGTAGGAATATGATGACCGATGTTGAAGTTAAAATAGATGTTTTGAATAAAGAGGAAGCTTGGCAATTGTTTTGTGAAAAGGCAGGGGATGTGGTTCATTTGGAAGAAATTAAACCATTTGCAGAAGACATTGTTAAGGAATGTTGCGGATTACCTCTAGCCATCATCGTTGTGGGAGCTGCTATGAGAAGAAAGAAAAAGGTCGAGCTGTGGGAGCATGCCTTAAATGAATTGCGAAGGTCAGTGCCTTTTGTAGAAGACATTGAGGTTGAGGTCTACAAGCCATTGAAGTGGAGTTACGACTCATTACAAGGTAACAACATAAAATCTTGTTTCCTATATTGCTCTCTGTTTCCTGAGGACTACTCGTTTAATATACCTGAGCTAGTACAATGCTGGATGGGGGAAGGCTTGATAGATGAACAACAAGACCATGAGCATAGAGTCAATACTGGAATAGCTTTGATTGAAAAACTGAAGGACTCTTGTTTGTTGGAAAGTGGTTTCTTTAATGATGTGAAGATGCATGACGTTGTACGTGATGTTGCTATATGGATTGCATCGTCGCATGATGATGGATGTAAATCCCTTGTTCGTTCAGGGATTGGGTTGTGTGAGATTTCAGTTGAAGAGTTTTCAAATAAAAATTCTCTCAAAAGAGTTTCTTTCATGGGTAACAAACTAAAAATGCTACCTGATTGTGTGATAGAACAATGTTCAGAGGCCTCAACTCTGCTACTACAAAGCAATGAGTTTCTTGAAGCCGTTCCTGATAGATTCCTGCAAGGATTTGCGGCACTCCGGGTCTTGAATCTTCGTGGAACCAATATCCAGTCATTGCCTCGTTCTCTACTTCAACTCCGTGACCTTGGTGTTCTTAATTTAAGGTTTTGCAAAAATCTTAAAGGATTACCCTCACTAGCTGGGCTTAGTAAACTTCAAATACTTGATCTTTCTTTAAGCAGTATCATAGAATTGCCTGATGGGATGGAAAACCTAAGAAATTTAAGGCAACTGGATTTATCTTCCACTTATGAGCTAAAAGATTTTCAGGTTGGAATTATATCCAAGTTGCCTCGTTTAGAGGTTCTAGATATGAGACACATTGCCTACTATTTTGAAGGGAATGGAGCAGAAGAAGAAACACAGACAACTTTTGAAGAGCTCAGACAGCTTCATCGATTACTTTTCTTATGCATCAGTTTCAACAGGATCCCACATCTCAAGTTTGAAGATCTTTCTTGGATAAAAAAATTAAGAGGATTTCAAATTCTCATTATGCCGCAAGAACACATGAACTGGAAACAAAGTACTACAAAAGTCAAAGAGGTGACAATCCGTCAGGTTGATATCGCACAAGAATCGGTTAGGCAGTTATGCACTATTGCAGAGTCTCTGATCTTTTTTCGATGTCAGGGACTGCATGAAAAGGTTATAGACTTGGACATTAACAGTATCTGCCATGGTTTAAAGTCGCTTGAGTTTTATTCAATGAAATTTAACAGGAGTTTAGAGCCAAATGGAGAAATGGCTTCCGACTGTGACCTACTACCAAATTTGGAGAAACTTAAGGTTGACGGTCTAGAAGGACCAGAAAGTATTTCAGAACTACTCGGTTATCTTGGGTTGAGTGGGTTGAGATTTCTTAGCCTAAAATCAATCAATGTGTGTGCTTGTTATAACATGAAATATCTTCTCTCCTGTGGTGACTTCATTCAGACCCTACCAAACCTAAAAGTAATGGAGGTATCCGAATGTCCAGAATTATTTGAGCTCTTTAATTATGATTCAAGGCAGAATATGGCTCTAGATCCTATTGTTCCAAAGCTACAGACATTAGAATTATTTTCCCTTCCCAAATTAAGAACTCTTTGCAGACACAAAGAGACATGGCCATGTCTTGAGCAGGTTAAAGTGTCGGAGTGTGAAAATCTCAGAAGGCTGCCTCTTTCTAACCAAAATGCAGGTACCATCAAAGAAATAGAAGGAGAATCAAAAGAATGGTGGAATGCATTGGAGTGGGATGATGATGAAACCAAATCAAGTTTGCTTCCTTATTTCTATCCAGCTTCACCCTAAATTGAAAGAAGACCCAGTGAGTAAGTTAATAGTTTGTTCATTATCTTAGGGTGAGAGTACTAATAAGTAGGAGAGTTTGTTCATTATTTGAGTGCAAGAGTATCAATGGGTGTATTGAGCTAGTTAAGATTGAAATATTTTTGAGTTGGGTGTAATGATTTTTAGACTTGAGAAAGTGTTCAAGTTTGTGATATATATATCTTTGATATTGGATTTTGGTTGGCACCTGATAAGTCATGAAATATGACTTATTAAGCCCATTTTCTAAGGTTTTTAATATAATTATTTTGCATTTTATTTTTAGTTATATGCAAATCATTGCATTTCTTTTATTTCATTACGTTGTATAAAAATAATTTATTTACATGCATCATTTTAATTTTATAAAGTCTAAATTTTATGTAATGTTTTAGGTGCAAACTAGTGCTGAAAAAGAAAAAGAATAGAAGAAGAAGTGGGCCAGCAAGTCCACAGGGCCAGCAGCAAGCCCACAAGGCCGGCAGGCCAGCAGTAAGCCCACAGGCCAGCAGCAAGCCCAGCAGTCCCATGGATTGCATGCTGTCTCCTTCCTCCTGCGCAGCACAGGATTATTGCTCATTAATGAGCTCCACGTGACCAGCTTACTTGACTGAATTGCATGCCATTTTTTTACCCGCAACACACATGATTATTCCTTTATTAGAGCCCTAAATGAAGAGGCGTGCAGCAGTAAAAAGAGGGCAGCAGTGCCGCCTAGCAGCAGTGAGCAGTTTTAGAGTTTTTTTTCTTCATTTTCTCTCTAGTTTTTTCTCTAGCATTTTTTCTTTAGTTTTCTTTTGTAATTTCTTGGCCATGATTGGCTAGACTTTTAGCTTGGGCTAAGGGGGAATCCAAATTTGTAAGGTAACTAATTTCTTTTAAATTCATTTTGAGTTTCAATGTTTAAGATTTATTATTTGATTGTTCTCATCTTTTTGTCATTCCTTTTATTTGTGGTTCTATAATTTGAATCTTTTCATGAGTTCAATCATGTTTTTCTCATAGTTAAGTAAAAATTTTAGTTCCATTAAATCTAAGAACTCTTAATTTCATTGGATATTACTTTTTACTACATTGTTGCTAGATTAATTAGTACAATGTCGATTTTAGGTTTTTCCAATGTAGTTATTTATTATGTATTTAAATCAATGAACAATCAAATAGTATTTCTAATTTAGATTTTATTAAAAATGGTTTTTATTGCAAATGTTCCAATTGAGGGTTTGGGATGTGAAACCCCCAATTGTGTAATTCCATGGATTTAAATTGAATTAGTTTATCTTAGCAAATTTGAGAAACCCAAAGCCCTAGCAATTTTTAGATTTGAGTTTCTTTACCTATTTAAATTGTGAGTTTTCAAAACAACCAAAACATTTTCTTGATTTAATTTCTAGTGTTACGTGTTTATTTAAAACCCCTCTCTCCGTGGTACGACAACCCACCTTACCATACATATTACCATTTTACCTTATACACCCACACATATATTCATACATATCAAATTTGATTAGTCTCCATTAAAGAACGACGTTTTGGAGGCCGACCAGCACCCTCCATGATTGTAAGCATAAAGTTAACTTAATTATGTTGAAATCTCGTTGTATATTTGAATTTCTTGTTTGTATGCATATGCTTATACTAATCACAAATAATGAAGAAGAAAAAACATCGTAGTACAATTTTCATTCCATTATATCAAATATTCAGAATTAAGGAAAATAACAAATAAATTGTATGTTTCCTTTTAGACAGCTTGTTAAAAGGGCCACACTTTGAACTTTGCACTTTTCCTGGTTTCTTCTTCATTATCAAAGATGATCCATACAGATCATTTATCTTGTTGTTCTTGTTAAAAATCAATCTTCTTTGATTACAAGCTTAAAAAGATTCAGATGGGCAATTTATGTATAATTTAGGTAAAATTTTCATTTGTCATATCTTTTTATGGTATTTATCTGGGTAAAGAAGTTCTGCTTTTGGAGCCCTATATTCATCTTCCAGTCCGTGTAAATGTGTAGCCTATTCTTTCCACATCTATCTAAATATAAATTACGTCTTGCAACTATATAAAGCTTATCAACTGATGTCTTTCTCGTGCATAGTACAAGCAAATGAAAGTTTGTGTCATAATCATACACTACCATTGGTGCTCTATTTAAAATGCCGATTTATTTCTTAATCTCTCCAGTTCTCTCAAAAAGTATAAATAATGTGTCAAAAATAAAAAGAAAGGCTCCAAAGATACAGGACTATCCCAACCAGGCTAACAAAGGCATTTATTACATAAATATTTCATCTAAGCCTCGAATTTAGATCAAACAAACACTCAATCCAGATTAGAATTGCCTTGGCTAATGATAAGTCTGCATCTAATAATGTCCAGAGTGGTGACATACAAGATAAAATGGCACGGGAATTAAACAGAAGACACTCAATTAAATATAAGTAATAGGGAATAAAAAAGAAGGGACAAAAAAAGAGTCCCAATATAAATTAGTGTAGCACCTTATAACATGTGTGCTTGATTATGATACAATCTAAATAAAAATTCATTACGGAACAAGCTAACATGAGAAGTTCTTCTCACACGCCTAAATTTTAGACCCTGAACACATGGAAATTTGATCTTTGTTTTAAGTTTCGGGTGTGGAAAACAATTGTACAACAAAGTGTGCACATAGCTCCAAAGCCAATCAATACTAATAAGCTCAATAACTACATTTTTCATGTCCAACCAACCATTTAAACCAGGAAATGAACAATCAAACTCACCACCTTCGTCTTCAAAATGATTCTCCATTTTCAGGCCTTGTTTGTAACTATTAAAAAACTTATTGAGTTGAGCCTCCATTCTTAAGCTCGCTATATTATTTACAATCTCAAGCCCGAGTCTTCGTTTTTAGGCTGTCATTATTATTTACAAAGCCCTTGCTTGGTTTCTACTAGCATCCATCAAAGGACCATTACATTCACTTTCTTCACTGTCATTGTGTTGAAATTCTGCTGAGGATTGCACGCAACGCTTATCACTTTATCAGGGGCTCATGGATCTAAATGTTCATGCCAAGTTGTGAGTGTAACTGACATTAAACTCCTTTTGATTAGTTTTGACTGATTGGGATTTCGTTTTTGTGAATAGATCAGAAAATTTTGTAGCCCATAACATAGCCGTCGGGTTGGGCTTTCTTCTGCAACTCCTTTGGGCTCAGCCCCATCTCCATTCTACCTCTCTGGGTTTTTTTCTCCTATGGATAGAGATGGTTCGGGCCCAAAGCTTTTTGCCCTCAATAAAGTTCATTTTATCCACACACACCATAAAAATAAAATAAAATAAAAAAAAAAAAAAAAAGGGGAAAATTGCACTTTTTCCCTTTAACTATTAGTCCATCTCAATTCCCCAATTTATCTATAAAACCAACAATGTCCCCTTATGTATTGAAAATATGCAAATCGCCTCCATCTAATTTTATGTTAAATCCAAGCCAAAATAAATGGAATATTTTTATATATATAATTATATATAATAATGATAGATTTTGAGTATTATGACTAGAAATTGACAAAATACATAAAAACATTTCGTTAATTTTGTTGGAATTTAACATAAAATTAGACAATAGGGGCTATTTGCATATTTTCAATACATAAAGGGGACATTGCTCAGTTTTATAGATAAATAAGAGAATTGAGATAAACCAATAGTTAAAGGGAAAGTGCAATTTCCCAAAAAAAAAAAAAAAAAAAAAAAAATATATATATATATATAAATAAAACCTTTTTAGAGTTACAAATAAATAAATAAAAGTTATGAGATAATAGAAGTAAAACCTTATTAAACAATGTAATTGGACAAGAATTGCCATTGATATTTCCATTGCATATTAAACAATGTACTTGGACAGCAAAGTTGATCATATGAACAAGGACAGCAAACCATTGTCCAAGATCTTTTACAAAGTTAATCCACATGCATGTCTTAAACTAGGACGGTTTTTTTGTGGGTCTGTTTCTAAGATGAAGGAAACTGTCAAACTTCAATTAAAATTATCAATGTTTATCCAAAACACCTGTAAGTTTAATAATTACACTGTGAATGAATCGAGTTCCCATAATGAATACTCTTTGGCTAAGCCCGAGCTTTGTTAAATCTTTTTTACCTATCTTTCTTTCTCTACTCATTTTGTCAACACAAAACATCAACTCAAAAAAGGACGTCTATCTTTCTTTCTCTTCTCATTTTGTCAACACAAAACATCAACTCAAAAAAATATCATCTTCTCCTCCTAAGTGCCGCCCTGCTTAGTGTGAATTTCAGAATTTGCAATTGCAATTGTGTGAGGGTGAGAACCTTTTGTGGTTGGGTGGTTTTTGGAGAGTGATATTGTGTTGAGTGTTTTTTTTCCTCATCAAGCTTCCGTTCTAGTTCTTTAATTTGGCTGTGAATTGTTTGAAGCTTCTGGCATCTCACGTACCAAAATTTCCGGCATGCAAGTGGCTGGTGCGGCTGTTGGTGCAGTATTGGGACCAATTTGCAACCTTCTCTGTGGCTGTGTCAGTTCTAAGATGACCACCACTCTTAATCTCCCATCAAACCTTGATGTTTTGGTCAAGGACATGAAAAGCCTTGTGGATCGTAGAGTGTACGTCAAAAATGAGAAGGAAGCAGCTGAGAAAGAAGGAAAGGAAATACTAGGTGAAGTCGTAACTTGGCTTGAGGACGTGGAAAAGCTTGAGCTTAAAGTCAATCCGATTCAGGAAGAGATGGTCAACAAGAAGAAGCCTTCTGCATGTTTCTTAAATTGCAATAAGCGGTATAGAGCAAGCAAGGAAGTGGAAGAAATACTGGAAGAGATCAAAAGGCTTCTACAAGCTGGAATTTTCGCAAACTGGTATGGCTTAATACCAAGTAGAAGGACCCAGAGCAGTGGAGCACATTCCTGGACCTTCAATTCAGGGTCAAACAACTGCATCAAAAACTTTAGACAAAACAATGAGTCTATTGTTTGACGATAGATATCGGAACGATTGGTATTTGGGGACTGGGAGGGGTAGGCAAGACTACTCTAGGTAAGGACCCTCAACAATCAGCTCAACACTACTTCAACGCACCCTTTTGGCATCGTCATTTGGGCTACTGTTTCCAAGAATTTGGACATGAGACATGGTCCAGGCACAAATAGCTCAGAGATTGAATTTAGAGGTGAAAACGGAAGAAAGCGTGGAGAGAATGGCTATTCGACTTCATCAGAGACTTGATGATGGAGGAAAAGTTTCTACTCATTCTAGATGATGTTTGGGCGAAAATTGATTTGGACACTTTGGGTGTTCCCACAGCCTGAAGTTCATAAAGGTTGTAAGATCATATTGACATCTCGACGTATGGAAGTCTGTAGGAAAATGATTCACTGATGTTTGAAGTTAAAATAGATGTTTTGAATGATGAAGAAGCTTGGCAATTGTTTTGTGCAAAAGGCAGGGGATGTGGTTCATTTGATGAAGAAAATTAAACCATTAGCAGAAGCAGTTGTTAGAGGAATGTTGCAGGATTACCTCTAGCCATCATCACTAGTGGGAGCGGCTATGAGAAGAAAGGACAAAGGTCGAGCTGTGGGATGCATACCTTAAAACAGTTGGGAAGGTCAGTGCCTTCTATAGAAGGCATTGAGGCTGAGGTCTACAAGCCATTGAAGTGGAGTTACGACTCATTACAAGGTAACAACATAAAATCTTGTTTCCTTATATTGCTCTCTGTTTCCCTGAGGACTACTCATATTTAAATAATTGAACTAGTACAATGCTGGCTAGGGGAAGGCTTGATAGATGAACAACAATAACTATGTGGATATCAATCAATAGAGGAATTGGATTTGATTGAAAAACTGAAAGGACTCTTGTTTGTTGGAAGATAGATACCCGTGAGGGTACGTGAAAATGCATGACGTTGTACGTGATGTTGCTATATGGATTGCATCAACGTCTGAGGATGGATGTAAATCCCTTGTTCGTTCAGGGATTGGGTTGAGTGAGATTTCAGTTGGAGAGTTTTCAAATTCAAATTCTCTCAAAAGAGTTTCTTTCATGAAGAACAACATAACAAGGCTACCTGAATGTGTGATACAGTGTTCAGAGGCCTCAACTCTGCTACTACAAGGCAATCGAGTTGCCCTTCAAACAATTCCTGAGAGATTCCTACAAGCATTTGAGGCACTCAGGGTCTTGAATCTCAGTTATACCAAAATCCGGTCATTGCCTCTTTCTCTACTTCAACTCAGTGACCTCTCGTGCTCTTAATTTAAGATCTGTGCAGTGATCTTGAAGAATTACCCCCAACTAGGTGGGCTTAGTAGACTTCAAACACTTGATCTTAAATCTAGCTGGTATCAGAAAATTGCCTGGATGGGATGGAAAACCTAAGCAATTTAAGGCAACTGGATTTAAATTCCGCTATTAACCTAAACACTTTTCAGGTTGGAATTCATATCCAGGTTGCCTTCGTTTAGAGGTTCTAGATGTGAGAGAACATTGCCTACCATTTGCGTGTGGAAAGGAGCAGAGAAATAAGAAGACAACTTTTGAAGAGCTCAGACACCTTGATCAATTACAATTCTTAGGCATCAGTTTCAAGAGGATCCCACATGTCAGCTCTGAAGATCTTTTCTGGATAAATAGATTAAGAAAGATTTCAAATTCACATTGACTCAACAATGTTTAAGTTTACTTTCTACACGGAAGAATCAGCATTACTGCACAATGACAAAAGCGGTGAAAATTATCGGTTGATGCTAAGATCTTGAGACAAGAATCGATTAGGGCAGTTATGCGGTATTGCAAAGTCTCTGGAATCCTGGATTGATTGTCAAGGGACTGGATGGAAATGATTGATAGACTTGGTCATTAATAGTATGGGATGCTTTACTGGTTTAAAGTCACTTACAATTTCAGGACTTGAGTCATTTAACAAGAGAGTTCAAGGCCAAATGGAGGAATTGGCTGCCCACTGTGACCTACTACCAAATTTGGAGGAACTTACTGCTTTTCCAATTTGAATGGAACTAGAAAGTATTTCAGATCTACTTGGTTATCCTGGGCTGAGATTTCGTTAGACTAAAATCAGTCGATGTGAGTGAATGTTCATGAACATGAAATATCTTCTTCTCAATGTGGCGACTTCATTCAGGACCCTGCCAAACCTAGAAGTAAATCGAAGGTACGTGTATGTAAGAACTTAGATGAGCTCTTTAATTATGGTTCACAGACAAATTTGACTCCAGATCTTGTTGTTCCAAACCTACGGACACTGGAATTGAAGGAGCTTCCCAATTTAAGAACTCCGGGTAGACACAAAGAGACATGGCCATGTCTAGAGTATGTTGAAGTGTTGCGGTGCAAGCTTCTCAAAAGGCTGCCTCTTACTAACCAAAATGCAGGTACCATAAAACAAATAAAAGGAGAATCATATTGGTGGAATGCATTGGAGTGGGATGATGAAGAGATCAAATCAAGTCTTCAGCCTTGTTTCTGTCCAACTTCACCCTTAACTTCTGTTGATTTTGTGGATGACCGTATGTTACGATTGGGGAGATTGGAGGAGATGAGGGCAGGGCAGATGAGGGTAGAGGAGGTGAATGGAGATTGAAAGATGATTAACATGTACTAAATTTTAGCACATTCTAGCCACCTTTTTCTCTCCTCTTCCTCCTTCTCCTTCTGTTTCAAACATACCCTTAGGGTTTCGGCCCAAAGTGGACCTTTTGTTTGTGTTTGAAAATTGAAAGATGACCTGATGAGTGAGAATTTGTTCATTATCTTAGGGTGAGAGTACTAATAAGTTGGAGACTTTGTTCATTATTTGAGTGTGAGAGAGTATCAACGGTTGTATTGAGAGAGTTAAGATTGAAATATTTTTTAGTTGGGTGTAATAATTTTAGAGCTGTGAAAGAGTTAAAGTTTGTGATATATATCCATGATATTGGATTTTGGTTGGTGCGCTCTATGATTGTAAGCATGAACTTAATTATGTTGAAATCTCGTTGTACGTGTCCTTCTAGATAACTTATTAAAAGCTCCACACTTTTAACTTTTTCCTTTTCCTTGTATATTTTTTATTATTCAAAGATGATCCATACAGATCATTCATCTTCTTGTGCTTGTTAAAAATCAGCTCATTTCTTTGATTACAAGCTTAGAAAGATTAGGATGGGTTTTCATTTGCCATATCTTTTCTAGTATTTATCTGGGTAAAGAAGTTCTGCTTTTGAAGCCTTATATTCATCTTCTTGTCCATGTAAATGTGAAACTATATAGAACAGCTCCTAATTGCATGGAATTAGGCCATCTTTAGCAAATAGGAACACTGCTACAAGCCTACAAGTAAAAGAGCTTATCAACTGATGTCTCTCATTGCATAGTACAAATAATGCAAGACCAATATATCCAGTTTTTTTTTATGCAAATAAGCAGTACCATGTAACAAGCCCACACTGTCACACATCTTTCCTAGAGAGACTTTGGATCTGATTATGGTTAAAATGTCATTTACATTTAAGAAGAAAACCTATGCAACAGAAGTCCACAGCTTCATTAGAAACCTGATTACAACTGAGTATTGTATTATGCAGAGTAAGGTAGAGGCTTCAGAGGAATCTTGATGAGTGACAAATTTCAAAGTGAAAACTGTAGAAAACCTAAATCTAATGACAATGGAAAATATAATTGAGAGATAGAGAGAGAGGAAGAGAATGGAGGCTAGGGTTTTCAAGTGGTTCAGCTATATGAGCCTACGTCCACAGGATGTAGCCAATGGGCTGCATCTTTATTATATTCTCTTTGTATTGTATTTTGGATAATTACAATGTGTTGTGAGGTGTCCTATTTATACATAGGACTACTAACACAACTCTCCTATCTAACCTATGTGGGATTCCTTAACATTCCCCCTCAAACTCAAGGTGTAATTTTAATGAAACCTTTGAGTTTGTTTACAAAAGAATAGCTCAAATATCTTGGCTCAACTCGGCTTGGCTCGTATCTCAGCTCGGCTCGTATCTCGGCTTGATGGATCGGATCTCGGCTCAGAGGCTCGGTGGCTTGGATTTTGGCTTGGGGGCTTCGATCTCGGCTTGGCTTGGTCGGATCATGACTCGATGGTTCGGATCATGGCTCAGTGGCTCAGAGGCTCGGATCTTGAAATGGTCTTGGCTCGGGATCTCAGCTCAGTGGCTCGATGGTTTGGCTCGATCTCGGCTCATGAAAATTTTTTCGAAATTTATTTATTTATTTATTTTTTAATTGGTCAATGCCAATTTTCTCTTACTTTTTTTTTTTTTTTTGAATTTTCGAATTTTGAAATTTGAAATTTGAATTTTTTTTTTTTTTTAATATTGCAAATAAAATAAAAGGCATACAAAGGAAAATAAAATGATTTTTTTTTTTTTCTTCTTCTAGTCTCTACCATTTTTTCGCCTCTTTTTTATTTTTTTTAATTCAAAATATCCGGATCGGATCAGGCTACGGGTCAGGCGAACTGCGGGTCAGAGGATGACGTGGCACGGATCTATTGGTGGCTGCGTGTGAGGCGCGTGGATCGAATTGTCGGAACTCCAACCGGCACATGGAGGCGCATCCTTACTTTGATTGTGCCGATTTTTTCTGCTTTGTGTAGATCGTCTGCCGATATACCGATTTATGGTTTCCTTTTTGTTGATCGATGCCTGAATGCTGTAGATCTGGAACTTGGTAGCTCCAGCGGCGCGTGAATGTTTTCGAGGATAGTTGCCGCGCGTGGGGGCGCGTGTCTGCTTGGATCTGCTCGTTTTTTCCTCGGTTTTGTAGATTGATGGAAGATCTCTTATTTTATGATAGTGGTTGGTTGAACTGGGTTGGAAGACAATGGATCTGAAGCTTTGTAGTGGCTGTGCGTGGGAGGAATTTTTTTTTTTTTGAATGGTGGAAAGGGATAGGATTGATGGGTTTATGAGATGCGGAAGCGGAAAGATCGAAGTTGCTCGTTAGAGCTTTAGGGCTTTGATACCATGTAGAAAACCTAAATCTGATGACATTGGAAAATATAAAAGAGATTGAGAGAGGAAGAGAGAATGACGGCTAGGGTTTTTCAAGTGGTTCGGCTATGTGAGCCTACGTCCACATGATGTAGCCAATGGGCTACATCTTTATTATATTCTCTGTATAATATAATTTGGATGATTACAAGGTGTTGTGAGGTGTCCTATTTATACATAAGACTACTAACACAACTCTCCTATCTAACCTATGTGGGATTCCTTAACATTCCCCCTCAAACTCAAGGTGTAATTTTAATGAAACCTTTGAGTTTGTTTACAAAAGAATAGCTCAAATATCTTGGCTCAACTCGGCTTGGCTCATATCTCGGCTCGATGGCTCGGATCTCGGCTCAAAGGCTCGGTGGCTTGGATTTTGGCTTGAGGACTTCAATCGCGGCTTGGCTTGGTCGGATCATGGCTCGATGGCTCAAATCACGGCTCAGTGGCTCAAAGGCTCGGATCTTGAAATGGTCTTGGCTCGGGATCTTAGCTCAGTGACTCGATGGCTTGGCTCGATCTCGGCTTATCAAAATATATATCCCACAAATGGTTTTCCCTTTTTTTTGAATTTGAATTTTGAAATTCAAAATTCAAAATTCAAATTTGAATTTTTTTTTTTTTTTTTTTTACTGGTCAATGCAGTTTTCTCAAATTTTTTTTGAATATTGCAAATAAAATAAAAAGGCATACAAACAAAATAAAATGACTTTTTTTTTTTTTTTTTTCTTCGGGTCTGCTGGTAAGCTGTAGCGACCTAGGGCTGACATCATCATAGGTAAGGCTGCACGGGTCAAAGTTATGGATCTCAACTCTGGGTCACAGGTCAAACCGTGGGCACGAGTACCCGTTGAGTGAACTGGCGAATGCAGGCGCGTCTAACAATTTTTGGTAGCGAGATTTCTGGGGTGGTATATCGGGCGGCGAAAAATGAGGTGATTGTGGCCGTTTTTTTGAATCGCTACATGGAGATGGCAGATCGGTGATATTGTGGTTCCGATGTTGCTGAAGGAAATCAGGAGATTTGCTCGGCACGGGGAGGCGCGTCCACCGTTGGATCTGGTTGATTTTCGCGGCTTCAAATAGATCGGCTTCCGATCTGTTGATTTATTGTGTTTGATTTTTGATTTAGTGTTGGTAAGAGGTAGATCTGAAGCTGGTGGTCTCGGCGGCGCGTGGGAAATTCTGGAGATCTGTCAGAATCTTCAGGACGCACGTGGCGGCGCGTTCATTGTCCGAATGGACTAGTTCCCGTCGTTTTCCTGAGCTCTTGATGTTCTACTAATCTGTGGAATCAGATTTTCAAAAAAAAAAAATGAGATTTGTGGTGAGGGGCCTTTTGGATGGATTTTTTTTTTTGAAATGTGGAAGTGGAAAGATCGAATTGCTTGTTAGAGCTCTAGGGCTCTGATACCATGTAGAAAACCTAAATCTAATGACAATGGAAAATATAATTGAGAGATAGAGAGAGAGGAAGAGAATGGAGGCTAGGGTTTTCAAGTGGTTCGGCTATATGAGCCTACGTCCACAGGATGTAGCCAATGGGCTACATCTTTATTATATTCTCTTTGTATTGTATTTTGGATTATTACAATGTGTTGTGAGGTGTCCTATTTATACATAGGACTACTAACACAACTTTCCTATCTAATCTATGTGGGATTCCTTAACAAAAACAACTGATTCTAGAGCTAGGCATCTTTAGAATATATATGTGAGTATGTTTAATTGAGTTGCCACATAGTGGGTATAGAAGCTTGTGAAAATGTGAAGAAGAAAAGAGAGAAGACATATAAAAGTTTATGTTATTTAGCGTTGTGACTTATATCTACGAATTGACGGTCTAAATATGTAACTTGCATAAACTTATATAATTTTGAAAACTACGTCTTCCAAAGTAGTTTATACTTCTTTTTTAAGTACAAGGAAGTGAGGTGACAATTCAATACTTGGTATGAACCAATTTGGGTGCTTCAAAAGGCACATTGGCAACTATAGCCAATATCAGTTACTATGGCCGGAATAAAATGGGAAAAAAAAAAGAAAACAAAGATTGAGAGGAGAGAAACAAAGAAAATATTCGTCGGGACTGAAAGGATTTGACAGTGGAAACATCATGCTGAGGTAAAGGCTTAATGGTTGATACTAACCCAAATCAAACCCCAATGATGACTATCTCGGCATGGACGACGGAGGTAAAAAATACAGCTGTACACAGCATGAAACCCACGTGCCAAACGTGTTGCTTTCTAAGCCTCACCAGAAAAGTTAAAAGCGCAATTAAAAGACCCAAATCAAGGACCAAACGGTTACAAATCAGGACCAGACGGTTACAAATCAGGACATGAAAACCCATTTAATGCCAATAAACGGCTAGAAGACTGGAGCCCCCTATATAAAGCTAAGAGCTTCACAAACCAAGGTAGATACTCTTTTCTCATCTCTATACTCCCGGAATTCATATTTTGCTCTAGATAACCAAACGTTTGACTTAAGCATCGGAGGCTCCCCCACCGGACCACCACTGGTGCATACTTTCACATTTTCTCTGTTTTGCAGGTACACTCGTCTGTCAGTGCAAGTTCCGTTCGTTCGAGTCAAGACATGTCCGTGCCCACTAATTTTAGGCATTATCAATGGTAAAGATATAAGAAAATGATTTGTTAGGATAAGGAAAAAAAACGTTTGGAATTTTTTTCCCTCAAATATCGCAAACAAAGAAACATGGGAACATATGAGTTTTGAGATTTTTATTAGGATCACTGTGACTCGCAAGAGCTTTAGAGTTTTGATACCACGTTGAAACTTGTGATAATGTGAAGGAGAAGAGAAAAGACATGAATGTCTACATGGTAATTGGGTGTTGTGACCTACTAATGTTTTAAAAACCGAACCGTTTAAAAAACTAGGAAATAGATAGGGTTCAAGTTTTTTAGGCTGAAATGGAATTTGACTGAAAGTTGAACTGTGATGATAATATAATTAATTTAATAATTAATGAATATACAAATAAATATAATAAATATCTACACTCAAATTTATTAATTTCTCATAAAGGGCGTTATATAGCTTTTTTTATAAAAAAAAAAAGGGTAACATTAAAAATAATTAATCTCTTAATTAGTACAAAGTATATTTGTATAAAAACATAAAAAAAAAAACAAATAATTTCAAAGTTTTACATTCAGTTATTTCAGGTACATAAGTCACAATGAATGTAAATGATTTACGTTATAATCTTTTTCACCAAAAAATTATATATATAATTTTTTCTTTTTTAGAAAGGGCTAATTACAAAAAGAATACACGTTTTTAGGACACATTTAGCTCATTGTAATGGTTGTTACATTATAATAAATCATATTACAAAGATAAAAGAAACTGTAATGAATAGCTATTACAATTCATGTGTTTCGTGACAATGCACTAATAGAATATTGAATTTGTATTCTATATTTTACTACCACATGATTATTATACTTTATTATTCAAAATTAATAACTTCATAAATGTTAACGATTTTTGTTTTGGCAGGAGGTAATGGTCATTCCATTAAAGGACCAAATGTGCTTTCAATGGTATCCCATTTACATATACCAGTTGAACTACAAAGCACTTTATATTATATATATATATATATATATATGAAAGCTGTGTCATAGAGCCGAAGACCACTCTTAATCTCCAATCAAACCTTGATGTTTTGGACAAGGAGATGAAACGCCTTCTGGATCATAGAGAGGAGGAAAATTATTCAGTAATCCTGGATTACTGAATAATCACGCCTTTTGTTGTGGTCCATTTTAGTTCTTATTAAAATTTGTTTTCCTTCTTCTTCCTATATTGAGTTGCCATTATACTCCAACAAATTCCATAACCATCATGCCCCCTGAGTTTTCAGTTGAGTCTTATGACTATTCACATCCTTCCATTGATGAATGAAAGAAAAACAGTCTCTAATATTGTAACGTTCCTAGAAGACTTAGAGTCTCTATATGTCTAAAATCTCAAATCCAAAATCACCCTTCCACTTTAAAAAGTTGAATACAAAATCTTATATTCCACTGGTAAGTTCTCTCTCTCTCTCTCTCTCTCTCTCTCTCTCTCTCTCTCTCTCTCTCTCTCTCTCTCCACTTAAGATATAGATTTTTTTTTCTTCTTTAGTCAATGCCTAATGGATTTGAAGGGTGTGTGGAAATAATCAAGGATTCAATACCACCGTTCGTTTATTGCTTGCAATCTGAGAGGAATTCTGCGATCGTCTCTTGAATCTTTAGTAATCAAATTTCTTTTACATATCAATCTTTTTTCTTTTGTTTTCATTCCGTCTTGATTTTTGTTTAGCTGTTTCAACTTTTGATTACTTTTTCAATGGTTAATCTTCTTAGTTTAGCATTAAGACTAAAGGAATTTGCTCTAACATGTTTTGATCTTTTGTTTCTAGAAGGTAGCAAACCAATCAAGCTAACTTATGTTTTGTTACTAGAAGGTATTTGTTATCATTTTTTATTTTTTTTTATTTTTTTTATGAGAAGGTAGCATTATCATTCTTCTTTGTTTGTTTCATCCACATGTTTCAAAAATTCTCATTACCTTTTTCCATCAAACACTTAAATGGCAAAGAACTTTTTGACACAAACTTAAAAATATAAGAACTAAAATAAAATATTTAAAATGATAGGGACTATTTAGAAACATTGGGTAAAGGTTGAAAACTAAATGTGTAATTAAACAAAAAAATAATCATATTAAATCTTCCCGCACATCATGTAGGTCAACGACTAGTATATATAGGGGATGAATTTGGAAAGTCATGACTTTGAAAATTCGATTAATAACAGTTATTATTATTATTATTATTATTATTATTATTATTATTATTTTTATACTAGATTAATAACAGTTATTACCTGCTAAGAACGGTCAAATTTCAAATTAGGCACACTTGTATGCATATTTTTTTAGAAAATGAAGTTTCGATGGACCTGACACTTCGCTCGAGAGAACTGTAATCGAACCTCAAATAGCCTTAAACAGACACTTCGATCAATCTTGGTGCACCGCTCGCTCAAAGGATCCTCAAACATAAACTTCACCCAATTCTCGTGCATGACTCATTCGGGCAAACTATTGAAAAACATATCGTTATAACTTTGTCCCTTTCAGTTTATTCCACCGCTTTTAATGTTGGATTACCTCATATATTAGAAATATATATTTTATTTTTTTTGCTAAATATATTAGATATAAGGTATTTATATAGTGATAATTGTTAAAGTTGTTGAGTGATTGAGTGAGCGGAAGCGAAAATAATAAAAATGAAAGCAAAAGGTTTTAATGTGCTTCGGTCTTGGAGACCTACGTCCACGGAGAAAAACCCTTAACGACTACATCTTTATTATATAATTCTTCATGTTACAATGGACCCAATGTAGGATTTATATACTAGATAAACCTATACTAGTTCTAGATTAGTTAGGACTAGATTTGTTTGTTCTACAAGTACATTGACTTGCTTGTCCTACAAGTACATTGGCTTACTTGTTTTACAAGTTATTCGGTCCTACACTAGGTTAGACCTCATGGGCCAATATATTTCTAACTTGGTCCTACACTAGGTTGGGCCTCATGGGCCAATATATTTCTAACATATATATAAAAACCACAAAAGTTGGTAGCTTCCCCTTGTGAATGGGTAATATTTTATGTAACAGGGTATACATGACATTACTCTCATATCATATGTATGTGGAATTCGTGCATGTGGATTTTAGGTACATGTGAGATAAGTGTTGTATACACGACTAACATAAAATAATTTCTCAACATGGATTTGAGCTAAATTATCTGGCAAAGACAGTTAAGAATGATTAGGCTAGATTTTGATTATGTCAAGAACGTGGATTCAGATCATTATTTCATATGCTTCACACGGATGATCTCTGAGTTATATCTGTTTCATAATTGTGAGGATTGTTTTCCTTGCCAAAGCATTATAACTTCTATATTTTCTGGAGAGGGTTACAACTGCGTCCGGTCAAAGAAAATGAAAGGTATGGAAATCATATTCTATTCAGATTAGTTAGAAGGCAGCTCTCACAATCAGCCAATTATCATTACAACTAGTGGCTTCCTATAACGTGCAAGAATAGCATAACTAAGTCGTGTAGAGAGAATTGGTCAAATACATTTTTCTAATTTAGTCAATTATGTTTAGTGAAATAAATTTATGGGTTGCTTATTGCTTAGGCCAAAAGAAAAAGACTGCTAAATAAAAATTTAGGTTGTGGGACCCAAATTTGGGCCATGCATGTAACAGGCCATTAGTTTAAGAATATGTCATTGATGTAGTCAATTAAAGAAAAAAAAAGTGCCATACTAATAATTGACCCAGTAAAGAATGCTAATTGGCCTGGGAGAAAAAAAAATTGTTTAGGGTGGATTTGTTTCGACCTAAATGAACTTCCCGAAAACAGTTTCTCCCACACCAACCACCAAAACCCAACCATGACCCACCTTAACCACCACAACCCTCCCCAGCCACCGGAAGTCTACTCTCAATCGGCCAATGATCAATGCAGCAAGCCGCTTCCTTTTACGTGCTAGAACAGCATAAACTATTATTATTATTATTTTTTGCTAAATACATTTTTTTAGCATAACTAAGTCGTGTAGAGAGAATTGGTCAAATACATTTTTTTGTTTTGGTTAATTTAGTCAATTATGTTTACTAGAAATAAATTTATGGGTCGTTTACTGCTGACGGTAATAGAAAAAGACTGCTAAATAAAATTTAGGTTATGGGACCCAAATTTGGGCCATGTATGTGACTGCCTAGTGCCTACAAGCTCAAGAATGTGTCATTGTGGTAATCTTCTCAATTAAAGAAAAAAAAAAATTGTCATAGCAATAATTGAGCCAGTAATGAAATGACATAATGAATAGTCAAACTCAGCCAAAAGACTTTGTAAACATAGAGTCCGTATGGGAATCTATTCCCTTACCATGTTTTTTGAAGGAATTTTTTTTATAAACCATGATTTTTTTCTTCTTACAAAACACAAAATTGGGTAGTGCATTTTCAAAAAACGTTTTAAATTTTCAAAATATTTAAAATTTAATGATTTTTTTTATACATGAGAAAATCAAATTTTGAGTTCTATTTACATAAAAAATTATATCTATATCTAACTTTAGAGATTGAGGTTTAATTAATCTTTAGGGTTTCAATGAAATGTGGCTTTAGGGTTTAGGAGCTTTTTAGTGTCTTTTATTTCTGGTGAGAAGTTTTGCACTATCAACGTGCTCCCAACTGTGAAGGAAACTTTTATAAAAATCATAACAAACAAAAAAAATTGGCTTTGTGCAAGGTTTTAAAAGATCCAACTTTTTTGGTTGTCATAGGCGATTGTCACCTTTTAAGGTGTTCTGGTAGCAATGTACTCTCAAAAGTTAACTTCAATGTCTTTGCCAAAACAAGTTACAGTGAAGGCGACCCATGATATTGTACATATTGATATTGTCACCTTAATAATGATAAATTTAGGCCAACTTATTTGTTCAAAGTTCAATTTTTGAGGTCGTTAAGGCTATAAAAGGCCCTCCTGCTAATTTGCCTTGGGCTATTGGTATTGTAACTGACATTAAACTCCTTTTTTGATTTTTTTTTTTTTTTTTTTTTGGAAGATAGAAAATTTTATTGAGGAAAAAGAACAGAGTACATACGTAATAAGAGCCTCACAAAGTAGAAAGCTCGCATCCAACTAGGCACGGGTTAACCGTATTCTCTAGCAGATAGAACAAGTGCCACGCACCTATACATTAAACTCAAAAAAGGAAAATTGAAAAAACAGTCAAGACACCGGTAAATTAACCTATCCATTTAAGCATTAAGGTGTCGTTGTAAGTCTGGCCAACTGGTAATCTTAACGAAGAGCTAGGGCTCCAGATGGAATGATCACTGGTGAGAGTTGACGATTGTCATGGACAAGTCAGTTGTGAGCGTTCCAGAATGTCCAAGCTGTAAGAGCCCATTCCTCCACATCCTCCCCAGAGAAATCGATGAAGATTTGTTGCATAAAACTAGAGAAGTCACCCCCATGATTGGGAAGATTTTGTATACGGCCTGGCACCAAAGCCCAAGTATTACGTGCTAGTGGGCATTGCCACAGTGCATGAAGGGTTGTTTCTGTCTCCTGTGAGCAGACTGAACATAGTGGGCTGGAGTGGATCTTCCTTCGATGAAGTTGATGGTTTGTGGGCAAAGTATCATGGTATGCATGCCAAAGGAAATCTTTTACTTTACCTGGGACAGCCAACTTCCAATTTTTGCGCCATAACCAACACAGTTCCCCTTTATTGGAGCACTCACCAGTGACCGTACCCCATCTGTCTTCTTCTAGCATGTCATAGGCCAATTTTACAGTTAAAATGCCCATCTTTGTTCCAACCTAAGAAGGCTGAGGCGTTGACCCTTCACGGTGGTGCCATCTGATTCCCTTGTTTATTACTGCCCTTCCCGATATCAAGCTTCTCCATAAGTAAGATGGATTTTGTCCTAGTAGAGCCTCTAGGAATGTGCATGAAGGGAAATATCGAGCCTTAAAAACTCGAAAGAAGAAGGATTGGGGGTTAGTTAGCAACCTACAGCACTGCTTTGCAAGGATGGCCGAATTGGAAAGATGCAGGATCCGAAACCCCAGGTCCCCATCCCGTTTTGAGGTGCACAGTTTGTCCCATTTAAGCCAGTGCAATTTTTGTTCTTCTTTTTTCTGGCCCTATCAATATCGAGCTATTAGGTTATTGATCTTGTCACACCAAGTCTTTGGAAGGCGAAAACAGTTCATAGCGTACGTAGGAATGGCTTGAGCAACAGCCTTTATGAGCACCTCTCTACCTGCTCGGGACAAAAAATTTCTTTCCACCCTTGTAGCTGTTGTACTATTCTTTCTTTGAGTCCACTGAAAATTGATTTTTTCTATTTACCAATCATGGCTAGGAGACCCAAGTATTTATCGAAATTATTCACACCATGTGCACCCCAAAACTCCTTAACTATATGCCGAGTAGCCAGTGGGGTGTTTGTACTAAAAAAAATAGATGTCTTCTCTCTATTTATTTTTTGACTGGAACTCCCTTCATATAACTTCAAAATCTCCATTATTTTCCGGCATTTGGGGAGAGAAGCTTGGCCAAATAACAAGCTATCGTCAGCGAAAAACAAGTGCGAAACCCAAGGGCCATGCCAGCAGGTTTGCAGCTCCTTGAGGTAACTAGAAACACTAGCCTTGTGGAGGAGCACCGAAAAGCCTTCAGCGCAAAGGAGAAACAAATAAGGGGACAAAGGGTCCCCTTGTCGAATACTAGGGGTTGGAGTGATATAGCCTTTTGGTACCCCATCAATTAGAATCGAATACTGGACAGTTTTGATACATTCCATTAACATGGATATCCACCTCTCCGCAAACCCCATTTTTCTCATGATGGACTCCAAGAAAATCCATTCCACTCTATCGTATGCTTTACTCATATCAAGCTTCAAAGCCATCTCTCCCATCTTGCCCGACCTCTTTGCCTTTAGTTTATGAATCAATTCAAAGGCTACAGAGACATTGTCAGTGATAAGTCTCCCAGGTACAAATGCACTCTCGGAGTCCGAAATAATAAGCGGGAGGACCACCTTTAATCTATTTGCAAGTACTTTTGAGATGATCTTGTAGACCATGTTACATAAACTAATGGGTCGAAAGTCACTCATACTTTCAGGATTCTTCTTTTTTGGGATCAAAGCAATATGAGAAAGGTTTATTTTACGTAACACTTTTCCAGAATTAATTACAGAGAGAACGACATGAGATACTGTATGACCAATAATATCCCATATTTCTGAAAAAAGAAGCTAGACATACTATTGGGGCTGGGAGCCTTTAAGGGATGCATTTGGAACAAAGCCACTTGAACCTCATCTTCGGTGTAGGGATGGAGCAAAGTCTGATTTGCTTCGATAGTAACTGTGCTTTCCATGGTTGAAAGTGTCTCCCTCAGGTTCACGGGGTAGGTGGTATGGAAAAGGTCTTCAAAGTAGGATACAACGATTTCCTCAACTTGACCCTCTTCGGTCATAAGTCCCATGATTTTGTTGGTCTGACGCCTCTGATGTGCACGGTGGTGAAAAAATTTAGTATTACAATCTCCTATGGCCAACCATACCATGTGCAATCGTTGCCTCCAATGTATTTCTTCATCCAAGAGAAGCTTATTAATAACGACTTTGGTATCTGCGACATTGTGCCTAATCGCCGTCCTTTCCTTATGGAGAGGTGATTGTTGTGGTAGGGTCAAAGCCTTTCCACAGCAAGGTTGATTCGGGTCACATAGGACGTACACCTTATTACTTGCAATCCCGTTATTCTCGACTGACTTCATGGGAGAAGATGGCGTCATTAATTCACTATCAATCACGCGAGGATTTAGGACGTAGGGGTCAACTGGTTTGCATGCAAGGTCCTGAAATTAAGGGAGAGTTTCCTTGATCTTCGTAAAATACATAGATGCGCCCCCCGCCACCGGAGACTCGCCGCACTTAGATGGAGATGACGAGTCACCCCTATCTTCAGTATACGGTTGAAGCATTTTGCCCCATCGTGGGACATTTGACTAGCTCGCCACCTTAACCTCCACCTGCCTCAATGGTTTGTCCACCGATGCTCTTAACCACACCCCATATTCCTGGTCCTCATGCCTAAGCGAGCCCTTACTTCTCAGCCACTATTCACAGTCTCTATCCCCATGCGTAATCATGCCATACCAGTAACATAAATTAGGTAGTCATTCGTACTTGAAAGAGAGCCATGTTTCTGTTCCAGCTAACAACCGAGCTTTTCGCCCTCTACAAAGAGGCTTCGAGATATTTTGCTTCACACGAACCCGCATGCACCCTTCACGTTCCTTCTCCTCTTCACTTTCTGCAACCTGTTCAACAAGCCCTAGTGCTCCCCCCAACGCCGCAACCATCTTATGATTCATGCGATGTATTGAGAGATAGTGGATTTGAACCCAAAAAGAAACCCAATGACATTCCATATCAGCAATGGATATGTCAGCCTCCACTCGCTGAAACGAAACTAAGTGCTTATCATAAGACCATGGCTCAGCGTGAAGTACTCACTCTAGATCAAAAACATCTTCGAACGCAAAAAGTAACATATTGTTCCCCATGTCCCTAGCTATAAAACCTTGGACAGTCCTCCACAGCGGCCTGAATGTACATACAACGGATTCAATGTTAATGGCCCAGCTTGTCATAAACCTGGCCACCAAGGTAAAAGGGGTCAGTCTCATCCGCTGGGCCAAACTCAAACGGAACCTCCTCCTTTGTAATCAAAGAGAACCTTTGCCACAATTCCGAAATATTGTCCATCGTTGCCCTAGGAACTCCCACTATTTCTTTAGACTCACCAACGTTAACAAGGAAGGAAAAAACCAAATAGAATAGAAAAAGACAGCAGCCGCCCTATCCATAGTGATCGCTATCGAAGGGAACAGACAACCTCGTACTATGATGAGGGACTAAATTCTACTAACGGCTAGGGTTTGACACAGTCACACCTTTCGCCTCAGAGAAACACGACATGATTTCATTTCAAATGGAGAGAATCTTAATATTTCGTGTCTGCCCCTTAAACTCCTTTTGATTAGTTCTGACTAATTGGGATTTCGTTTTTGTGAATACGTCAGAAAATTTTGTAGCCTATAACATAGTTGTCGAGTTGGGCTTTCTTCTACAACTCCTTTAGGCTCAGCCCTATCTCCATTCTACCTCTTTGGGTTTTTTTCTCCTATGGATAGAGATGGTTCGGGCCCAAAGCTTTTTGCCCTTAATAAAGTTCATTTTATCCACACACATAAAAATAAATAAATAAAATAAAATAAAAGGGAAAATTGCACTTTCTTCATTTAACTATTGGGTCTATCTCAATTCTCTCATTTATCTATAAAACCAAACAATGTCCCCCTTATGTATTGAAAATATGCAAATTGCCCCCACTGTCTAATTTTATGTTAAATCCAAGCTAAAATAATAGAATATTGTTATAGTATTTTAATATATAATGATAGATTTTGAGTATTATGACTAGAAATTAATAAAATATATAAAAACATTTCGTTAATTTTGTTGGAATTTAACATAAAATTAGACAATAGGGGCTATTTGCATATTTTTAATATATAAAGGTGGACATTGCTCGGTTTTATAGATAAATGAGAGAATTGAGATAAACCCATTAGTTAAAGGGGAAAAGTGCAATTTCCCAAAAAAAAAAAAAGCGTTTCTTTATATATAAAATTAGACATCAATTACATTTATTCACACATCGATTTGTATATTTTTTTTCTACTAAAATTTGTAGTAACTTTAGCATTTTCCAAAATCTAAAAGGGATTCTTATCAGAACAACAAAAAATTAAAAATTGCTTTTTGTTCTCATTGCTCAAAGGCCGTGCAGTGTTTTATAACTTTGCTGGGTTTGCTAGTTTTGGGCTGTTGGATAAATTAGCCCAAAACACCAACCAAAGGTATGTAGGGTGAAAATTTGTCAAAAAATGGCAACAAGTTGATAAGCTCGAAATTTTCTAAGTAGGTTTGTCTCTCCTTAAACATATATGTAAGAAAAACCAACTGCATATTTATGTGTATTGCTAATATATATATATATATATGTTCATTTGAGTTGTCACATAATGGGTATAGAAATTTGTGATAATGTGAGAGAGAAAAGAGAGAAGACATAAAAGTTTACGTGATTTAGCGTTGTGACCTATATCTACAGAAGATGGCCCAAATATTTATGGAAGTCTATAGGAAAATGATGACAGATGTTGAAGTTAGAACGGATGTTTTGAATGATGAAGAAGCTTGTCAATTGTTTTGTCACGTAGGGGTTGTGGTTCGTTTGGAAGAAACTAAACCATTTGCCTCTAGCCATCAACTTAGTTGGAGCTGGTATGAGAAGAAAGACAAAGGTTGAGCTGTGGGATGATACCTTAAAAAGAGTTTCAAAGGTTAGTGCTTTCCTATATTCCTCTATATTTCCTGAGGACTTGTCAGTTGAAATAAGTGAACTAGTACAATATTGGTTGGCAGAAGTTTTGATACATGGACTAAAATAACATGTGGATTCATTCAATAGAGGTATTGCTATGATTGAAAATATGGACTCTTGTTTGGTGGGAGATGGTGTGGATGAGGGCATTGTGAAGATGCATGATGTTGTTCGTGATGTTTCCATATGGACTTTATCGTCTTTTAAGGATGGATTTCAGTCCCTTTTGTTGTGAAATGCTTGAAAAAATTAAGGGTTTTGATATTTTCACATCACTACTTTACACCATTTAAATATGGATAATATTGTACACAATTTGTGAGCATGTTCAAATTTATGAATAATGATATTCACAATGCCACTTGGGTATTCAACCCAGTGGTAATCCCCTCCCAAAAAACCCCTTCTATGAGGGTATGGGTTCGATCCTTGAGATCTTCAAAATATACGTGTGTGTGCATTTATATAAGAATTTTTATCATATTTAAAAAAAGGTCCTTTGGTCTGGTAAGGTCCATATCTTCTAACATTGTGGCCCGGGTGATGCGGTGTTTATAACTTTGCTCGGCTTGCTAGTTTTGTGCTGTTGGAGAAAAGCTGCTGCCCCCAAACACCAACCAAAGGCATCTAGAAGGGAAAATTTGTCAAAATAACTTCTTTCTTTTTTTTAATATTATTTTCCATAACCAAATGGAAAAAGATTGGAAGAAAAAAAATGAAGCTATAGGACCCAAATATGGCCCCGACCACATTGACAGGTGATAAGATCGAACATTCCTAAGCTACGTCCACTGCTAAAGCAATAATTGAGCCACCAAAATATGCTACTTCTCACAAAATGACAAATTCAATGGCAATTCTGTTGAGTTTGAAGTGAATAAACTCACTAAGAAAACACTCTTTATTACAAATATTTATATTCACTCAAATACACCAGCTTACAACACATTACTCTTATATAAGACCACTTGTACACACCTCACTCTTTAGACACCTAAGCACTCACACTAAGACTTTACTCTTTGCTTTACACTACTTCGCTTCACTTCACACTACACTTCACTCACTTCACACTAATACTTCACTCATACTTCACTAGTACTTCACTCTATTTCACACTTTCTTCACTCATACTTCACGCTTACTTCACTCTACTTCACACACAAAATGGGATCCATTACTTCCTATTTATACTAGCTTGAGAGTTTCTAGGACATTCTTGCATAATGGCAAAATCAACTCTTCACCAAGCTTCTAGCACATTCTTGTGTGTGGAAGTCTCTAGATAGTAGTATCTTGTAGAGACTTCTAGAGAGATAGAGAAATTTCTAGAGAGGGTTCTAGAAATTTCTAGAGAGAAGGAGAAAACTCTAGAAAGCTCTAGAGAGAAGCTTCTAGAGAGACTTATAGAAATTTCTAAAAATCTCTAGATAGAGAGAGAAATTTCTAGAAAACTCTAAAGAGGATTCTAGAGAGAGAGAGAGGCGGTGCTTGATTTTTAACACTCCCCCTCAACACTGACTCTCTCTCAATTCCGCCTGGGTCGAAATTCCAAGTTGCTTTCTGAAACTTAGCTATGTTGAAGACTTTAGTGAGTATGTCTGCAACTTGGTCCTCTGTAAGGGTTGCATTTGCATACCTGTGATTAGCTTTATGATGTCTCATCAACCTTCTAAGTTGTGGTTGTGGACTCTCTTCTTTTTCTATAACTTCTTCTCGCCTTGGTTGATCCTCCTTTGGTGTCCTGTGGTGAACACCCGTCTGCCAAGGATTTTGGGTTATTTCACTAGATTCTAGCTCACCTTCATCTTCAAAAAATTGTATTTCTTCAATCGCCTTGGATTGATCTTTTCTTGATTGCTCCTCAATGCTTTCTGGCATCTTTTCTTCAATCTCTTTTAAGACTGGCAATGTTGCTTTGTCTTCTGACCACCATGAAGATGCTTCATCAAATATCACATTCCTTGAAGTGTAGCAATGACCAGTCATATCGTTTGAGCATCCTGAGTCAACGATCCAATCTTCTCTATAATTGACTTGTTCTGGATTAGCCACTGCAAGTGCCATCTCTTTGTCTTCTTCCACGATGGAAGTTGCTGCCATCTCTTCTTCTTCAGTAGGCTTTATCATGGAAAATAATGCTTCGGCATCCCATTCTTCTTCACTATCACCTTCTTGGTTTGTGAATGCCGCAGTGTTTCCTTGAGCTGTTCTCCTCTTGAATCGACAATCTCGAGAAAAGTGGCCCATTTTTCCACAATTGAAACACTTAAGATTGCTATTTTTGTATCCAGTGGATCGTTGCTCATTATTGTCGCAACATTCTTGAGCTCCTTGTTCTTGAGAGCTCTTTTCATATTTTCTATTTATATTTTCATTATTTCTTTTCTTAGATCCTACATTAAATCTTCCCTTGGGTCGGCCTATGTTTTTGCCGCTAAAGAGTGCTTCCTCTTCACTCTTTAGTGAGACCTCAACCATTTGCTTGACCATCGCTTCTTGGTCAGCTAACAAATTTTCTAATTCTACTAATGATGGTTGGACTGGCCAACCTTGTACGGCAGCTATAAAACTTCTATATTCAGGTCTCAACCCATGAATGATTATTCTTCTTATTCTTGATTTAGAAATATTTGATGCAGGATCTAATTCAGAGATTTCGCAACAAAGAGACTTTACCTTGGTGAAGTATTGAGTAATAGTCATATTTCGCTGCGCTATTGACATTAGCTCATTCTCGAGCAGCTGTAGTCTCACATTATTCTTCTTTGAGAACAATGTTGCAAAGGTGTCCCATGCTACTTTTGGTGTGTCTGCACGCCTGATGTGCTCCAACATTTCTTCCTCGATACTTGTCTTAATCGCAAACATAGCTCTCCCAGCTTTAACCTTCCACTTCTGTAAAGCCTGATCATTGTCAAGAGGTGTGGTTTCACTGCCAGCCATAATCTCCCACAAATCTTGCCCCTGCAAGTAAGACTCCATGCAGGTTGACCACATGTTGTAATTCTAGTTGTTGAGCTTTTTAACGCTACCAACGGCTTGGAGTTCTGCCATCGCGACTTGGTGAAAACTCTCACACCACCAAGTAAGCTTGGTCCTAGACCACGAGCTTCACAGTCCCAGACTATGCACGAGCAAAAAAGCGCCTCCAAAAATATTTCCGTAGACACCACAGAAACGGTCCCTAACCGCCTAGCTTTGATACCAGATTGTTGAGTTTGAAGTGAATAAACTCACTAAGAAAACACTCTTTATTACAAATGTTTATATTCACTTAAATACACCAGCTTACAACACATTACTCTTATATAAGACCACTTGTACACACCTCACTCTTTAGACACCTAAGCACTCACACTAAGACTTTACTCTTTGCTCTACACTACTTCACTTCACTTCACACTACACTTCACTCACTTCACACTAATACTTCACTCATACTTCACTAGTACTTCACTCTACTTCACACTTTCTTCACTCATACTTCACGCTTACTTCACTCTACTTCACACACAAAATGGGATCCATTACTTCCGATTTATACTAGCTTGAGAGTTTCTAGGACATTCTTGCATAATGGCAAAATCAACTCTTCACCAAGCTTCTAGCACATTCTTGTGTGTGGAAGTCTCTAGATAGTAGTATCTTGTAGAGACTTCTAGAGAGATAGAGAAATTTCTAGAGAGGGTTCTAGAAATTTCTAGAGAGAAGGAGAAAACTCTAGAAAGCTCTAGAGAGAAGCTTCTAGAGAGACTTATAGAAATTTCTAGAAATCTCTAGATAGAGAGAGAAATTTCTAGAAAACTCTAGAGAAGATTCTAGAGAGAGAGAGAGAGGCGGTGCTTGATTTTTAACAAAGTCTCCCTAATGATTTTCTTAGAAATGATTCTTTTAAGCTTGTGGCATCTTTCAGAGTAAAATATCCGGCATTATGGAAGTGGTTGTGTCTAATATCTTTTGAGGTTGTGTCTAATATCTAGTGTAGGTTCAATGCATAAAGTGGACGGCTTGTCTGTTTTCTCACACACTATTCTAAGATTAAGAAAACCGTCAAACTTTAATTAAAAATATGAGCAAATTACTACTCACGGTCTAATTTTTTATTAAATCCATTATAATGATGTATTAATACGTAATGATAGATTTTGAGTATTATGATTTGAAATTGACTAAATAAATATATATATATATATATATATGTATATGTGTGTGTGTGTTTTAATTTTGCTTGGATTTAACATAAAATTAAACAATTAAGGATTATTTGTTTATTTTCAATACATAAAAGAATCATTGTTCGGTTTTACAGATGATGATAAATTGACATAGACCCAATAATTAAAGAGGAAAAGTACATTTTATCACACAAATAATCAATGTTAAGCCAAAGGACTCTGTAAACTTAATATAGTGGGTAAATCAAATCCACTGTTGGTCGGATTTGTTTGCCTTTTGCCTGTTGTCTTTTTATTGACAAACTTGGGATGGCAAGTTAGCTTCTTTTTAGGTAAAATAATGCATCGTTGCCCAACGAGCCGTGTTGGGAGAAAATTAGTACAATACATTTGTCGTTTACATTATTGTTCAAATTATGTTTAGTATAAATTAGCAACAAAAAAAAAAAAAAAAAAATGTTTAGTATAACCAACTTTAATTTAAGGGTTGACATTATTGTTCAAATCATGTTAGGTGTAACAAACTTTAATTAATGGGTTTACATTATTGTTCAAATTATGTTAGATGTAACCAACTTTATGGGTTTCATAGTCAAACGGAATGCTAATTCTCATAGAATGATATTACTAAAGAGGGACCAATAAATTAAGGGCAACACTATATGCACAATATTTTTTACAACAGTTAAGATGACAGATTTTATTATTTCTTATCTAGAACAACGCTTAACACATCAACAATTTGTGAAATGTTTTGTGAAATATTTTGTGGAAGTAGAATTACCGATAAAATAATGGTGTTTTTTTATCTGTTTCTTTAGATCATTTTGCTTAATGAAAACTGGCACTCTTCTCTAGACTCTAGGCTCTAGTTCTTTGGTTGTGAATTCATTGAAGTTTCTGGCATGTAAGAGTCACTCGAGCAGACTAGTTAAACCACAATTTTCTCTATTTGTGGAGAGCAAAACCCAAAAATGATGTTCCGATATACTAGTTTCAAGCTTTCCATCTATCCTAAATGCTATAGTAGCTCTCTACATAAGGAGAGCTACTGTAGCTCTCCACTTTAATAAAAAAAAATGATTTAATCTCACATATTTTAATCTATCACATTTCTCTCTCTTGCCTCTCACCTCTCTCCTCCCTCCTCTCATCCCAGAAATTTTAAATGAGGAGAGAGAGAAAAAGTTAAAATAAAAGAATGAAAATATTATTTTAATAAAAGTTTAAAAAAGTGATTAGCTACATGGAAAAAATGGTTAGCTACATGAGGGTGAGAAAGTAGAGTCCCGTGGAGATGCTCTAAGTGGTGAATATTATATTTAGGAGTAGTTCATTAGTGGCAGAAACTGAACATGCCTTCTCTGTGGCTTTAGCAATTCTAACTGTTAAACTCCAATTAAAAACCCATTAAGGCGTGTCGAGAGAAAATTGGTCAAATACATTTTGTAAAATCAAAACTTTTTTTATTTTTTGTTAACTTCATGATATGTTGACACATAAGTATTTGAGCTCTCACAAATTTACACGTCATCACTATTTTTTTAATTTAATTTTTTAGTTAAAACTTCCCCACCTCCTCGACTAAAAAACTAGAGAAACAACGCATAAACCCTCTTCTTCTCAACTACAGCATACAAACCATACCCACCTTCTCTCTCATTTCAAACCCTCTTTCTTCTTCTTTGAACCCCCCTTCTCTCAGTCTTTATCTTTCTCAATCCCCAAGTCCATAATTGTTGCAACTTCACAGTCCAAAACCCATACTGCCGATCTCACCCTTTCACCCTAGAGCTGCCACAACAATCACAAGACCACCGCTGTCCTCAATTACCAACAATTCGAGCTCTAGCCCTCTACTGCTTCGTTCACACAAGGTTGGCTCTATATAACAATAGTCTCTCTCTCTCACACCTTTTATTTTTTTATTTTTATATGCATATCCCAATCCATGGTTTTTTTTTTTATTAATTAGATTATCAATTGAGGTTTGAATACTTTTGAGCCTTCTGGTGCTTCTTGATTTTGTTTGTAATATCTTCTTTAAAATTATTATAATTTTGTTCTTTGTTGCTTTTGTGCCTAGATTGATTTCAGTTCATTGAATAACCAAACAAGGTTTGTGTATCCAATCCGTTTGACATGAGTCTACATCATATCTTAATTTGCTAATTTATATAAGAAATAATGTATTTGAAATCATCATGGAAATTGGGAAATAAAACACGATAATGTACTGATTGAGGTTTGATGCTTTTTACTGAACCAAAAACGAGTTTTGATGCTCACACGTTGCTTTTAATCTTGATTTATTTGTCCATCCTCTATGTGAATTACATCCATGTCTCCACCTAGAGACATGATGTCGGGTCAATTTTGATGAGGGTTGAATAGTGTAGTAGTGAAAAAGGTTGTCGAACCATAGGAAGATTGAAATTCAAGAAACACTTTTAAAAGAGTAAAAATAAAGAAAATAATATTTTGAGATTTGTAAAAAACTAATAATTAAGATTAAAAGAAATGCGATGGGCAAAGATGCATAAACTTCAGGTTCATCCACTTTATAAGAATACTGTTAATTCAATTAAATCATGTGATAACTCAATTGATGGTTTCTCATTACGAACCATTAATTAATCGGAAGATTTGCAATAAATATTTGTTAAATAATTCTAAAATAAATTTCTCTAAAGGTTGTGCATTGATTAAAGCATAAAATCAATAACTACACCAGAAAAATCATAGACAATGATATACTCTTAAGCAATAATACAACAAACGATAATATCTGATGCAATTAAAGTTCTATATTTGATAAATCTAGGGTTCTTATATTACTATAAGAAAAGTCTAACTGAACTTATGAAACAGTCCAGACCCTAAAAGTTCCAAATGCAATTAAAGTTTTGTATTTGATAAATCTAGAGTTCTTACATTTCTTTTTTCATAACAAGTTTAGTTTTCCTAAAAGAGTAAGGTGTCAGTGTAATTTTCCCAATGTAAATTCTCACCAAATGGTTTTAGTCAGTGGGCGCCACATGGAAATTCTTAAAAAAAAAAAAAAAATAAAAAATAACTTTCGTTGTTTTAAATTTGGACTCTGAGTAAAGATACAAACATAACAAACTGTTACAATATTTTCACAATTGTTGAGGTGTCTTGTTGTTAGTAGTAGATAATAAAGTGATATCAGTGGTGGATCCGTATTAGAATTAATAAAAAACTATCAACTTGTTATGAAAATGTTGTGACAGTTCGTTGTGTTTGTAATATTTTTCTATTCTAAAATAAAATGACCAAAATTAAATACTAGTATTTAAATAAAATGACAAATTACACTAACCTCTCTTAAGTTTTGAGGACATGACAATGCCCCCTCCTATTTTAAAAAATGACACTCCCCCTTTGATTTTTGTAAACGTATAATAGATATACCCTTTAACTCAAATGGATGACTAACAGTAACATAATATTCCTTATTCTTAAAAGATTCTTAACTTAAGCTTTAACCATAGTTAAATACTTAGTTACCTTATCACCTATTACAATTTTTTTTTTTAGTAAAACTCATTACAATATTAAGCAACTGTATATTAGCTGAAGGCAACAATAAATTTCGTTTTTTTTTTTTTTTTTTTTTTTTTACATGATAATTCCTTAGGAGATTTTTTCTTTACAATTAATAAGATTAGTTTAACTCAATCAAGATTTTGTAGGACATCTGCATAGTTAATTATCAGAGATGAGATTCACAAAAGTTTCAAAAGTTTTATAATAGGAGGTTCCAATACTTTAAATTAGTGAAAGATAATACTTTGTTTGGCTTTTGTGCATTCAAAAAAGAATGTAGGTTATATTGAATGAGGTCTTGTTTTTAAGTTTAAAACAAGGAAAAATATAGTAATATTCAGAATTTGTTTGCTTAATTATGACATTATTAGTTCTTTGTATTTTTTTCCATGTAGATGTTTAATACATGCATTGTGTTTATTTAATTGTATTTAGATTGTATAAAACTTTTTTGCATCAAATGTTTTTTCGCTTACACATTGCTTAACACTAAATTGGGCCCTTGTTACTTTTTCGTTTTTTGCTAAAGAGATTTTTTCTTACTTGTGCTTTTAGCAAAAAATAAAAAATAAAAAATACATTGTTTAATATTGTAATGAGTTTTACTAAATAAAAAAAAATTGTAATAAGTGATAAGGTAACTAAATATTTAACTGGATAAGGCTTGAGTTAAGAATATTTTAAAAATAAATGAATATTTTGTTACTGTTAGTCTCATTCATTTGAGTTAATAGGAAGGACACTCTTATTTCTCTTAATCTTAAAGAAGGTTAGTATAATTTGTTTTTAAAAATAAATTAAATTAAATATTAGTTTTTAAATAAATAAATAAATACTCTTTTGGGTCATTAAATGCATGGTGTTACCATGTTAGTGTTCACTAACCAATATAACAAGAACAAAATAAAATAAAAAACCAACAGAGTGCTCGCATGAATGACACAAATCTTTTGGGTCAATAAATGCACAGTATTAATGTTTCCCAATCAAAAATGGTTGAAATGAAAAGTGTTAACACTTTTTAAAAAAAATTCATCTCCGGTTCAAATATTATTTGAATAAAAATTATTTTTTTATTAAACAGTTAAGATGAAAAATATCTTCACATAAACGGTTAAGATGAGAAGTATACCCTCCCATTAATGAAAAAAAAAAATGATAAACAAAATTATTAAAAAAAAAGGTTAAATTATTGTTTTTGTCTCTAAATTTTGTTTGGAATTCGTTTTTCGTTCCTGACCTTTGAAAAAATTGATTTTTACACATTAGATTTCGTCATTTTAAAATAAATTCAGAAATGAAATTCATCTATAAAAAAAAATTTAAAAAAATATATAAAAAAAAAAATTCAAAGTTTAAAGACAAAAAACGAATTTAAAGAGCTAATGGCAACAAGGATGAAAAAAGTAGTACCATTTCTCTAAGCTTGAGAGCAAAGGTCTTTGCATCTGATTTTTCTTTTTTAATCTCAGCCATAAACTCTTCTAAAGATTGAGGAACATCAGATCTTCCTTGTAATTCATCTTTGCCAATGGGCTCTTCGAGTACTTGGTATATCACTTCTGGGACCTTTCAAACACCAAAATTATATTCAATTAATACTCAAAATTAGCATGAATATATAATAAGATTTGATTGGCAAAATAATAATAATAATAATAATTGAACAGTTTTAATAAAAAATTAGGGTCCAGAGATTACATTTGATTCGAGCCTTCTTCTCAAAATACCTGGTCCTAATCGTTTTCCCAGGCAACCTATACCATTAGAACATAGTATTACATCATTAACTATAAAAATTAAACATAATATTGTTATTCAGCACCCAAAAAAATAATAATTATCATTATCATCATCATCATCATCATCACTGACCACTAATTTTTTTTGAATCAAGTTCAACAACCACATACGTCTGTGTTATTGTACACATTAATTATATCATGGACAAAATGACTAAAAAAATGACCCATTGGATACCAAATTAAATCATATTTTCACAGGGGTATTCTAGGTAATTCAGAAGTATAGCCAGGGTTGTGTACGTAAAATGGATCTCGCAGCAAAACAAAACGTGATAGGCTAACTGTACAGGATTTGAATTACTCACTTAATCATTTTTAATTTATTTAATCTATGGTTTATCTATATTTAAAATAGAGTATAATTGCTTATTTGCTTAGCAAAAATATTTAAAATTTAATGATTTTTTTATACATGAGAAAATAAAATATTGAGTTCTATTTACATAAAAATTATATCTATATCTAACTTTAGAGATTGAGGTTTAATTAATCTTTAGGGTTTTAATGAAATGTGGTTTTAGGGTTTAGGAGCTTTTTAGTGTCTTTTATTTCTGGTGAGAAGTTTTGCACTATCAAGGTGCTCCCAAGTGTGAAGGAAACTTTTATAAAAATCATAACAAACAAAAAACTCTGTGGAAGGTTTTAAAAGATACAACTTTTTTGATTGTTAAGGGCGATTGTCACCTTTTAAGATGTTTTGGTAGCAATGTGCTCTCAAGAGTTAACTTTAATGTCTTTGCCAAAACAAGTTACAGTGAAGGCGACCCATGACATTGTCACCTTAATAAATTTATGCTAACTTATTTGTTCAAAGTTTAATTTTTGAGTTCGTTAAGGCTGGCCCTCCTGCTAATTTGCCTTTGGGCTATTTCTGGTATTGTAATTGACATTAAACTCCTTTTGATTAGTTTTGACTGATTGGGATTTCGTTTTTGTGAATAGGTCAGAAAATTTTGTAGTCCATAACATAGGTGTCGGGTTGGGCTTTCTTCTACAACTCCTTTGGGCCCATCCCCATCTCCATTATACCTCTCTGGGTTGTTTTTCTCCTATGGATGGAGATGATTAGGGCCCAAAGCTTTTTTCCCTCAATAAAGTTCATTTGATGCACATTGCTACCAACGTTGCTTTGTATATATATATATATAAATAAAACCTTTTTAGAGTTACGAATAATAAAAAAAAAAGTTATGAGATAATAGAAGCAAAACCTTGTTAAGATTTAAGACTTTTTGAGATTTAAATATCTACTCACGTATATATAAGCATATTAAACAATGTAATTGGACAAGCATTGCCATTGATATTTCCATTGCATATTAAACAATGTAACTTGGACAGCAAAGCATTTTTACTTTTTTTTTTTTTTTTTTTTTTTTTGCATTATAAAAAAATTTATATATATAGTTAAACCACATGCATGTCTTAAACTGGGCCGGTTTTTCTGGGCTCCCCTTTTTTATTTTTTGAGTCCACTTGTTTGAAGTGGTGATACAAATTTCTAGTCTATTCTAAGCCAAAAAAAATTTAAGTTTTATTCACTCGATATAAGCTTGTGCTATTTATTTTTATTTTTTTTCTTAATTCGATAGTTACCAACAATAAAAAATTAGAGATTTGAACTAAACAGCAACAAACAATACCCCTTTACAATTAAAATACTCTTAGGCTAAGCCTGAATTTTAAATCCCCAAAATATCTAAATCTGTGGTCTTAATACCATACACGTGCTCTCCCTATTACCTTTCAAACCCCATCTACAATTCTTTTTATCCACACTGTTCCACCACTTATCTTGAAAACTTTAATTCTCATATGAAAAATTCCCATATTGAATTTCTTGGATTTGTTTCTTTTGAATTTATTAGATCCTTTTGCCTGTGAGGATCCAATAAATTTTTTGAAACTTTGAATCTCATTTGTGATTTGAAGGTGACCGCAGAAACCTCCTCACGTCAGTGGTTGCAGCGAATTAGCGACTTCAAGGGGAGATTTAGACGGCGACGGTGACGTCGATATCAACTTCGCCGCAAGCTTCCGTTGTAGTTGCCGACTTAGTCGACGCTGGCTTGGTCTCTACTTCTGTGGCTGTGATTTCTTTGAAGCTTCTGCCATCTCACATACCAAAATGTGCGTCACGGACTTAGCTCTTACGGTTATTGGTGCAGTATTGGGACCAATTTGCAATATTTTCTGTGGCGGTGTCAGTTCTAAGATGACCACCACTCTTAATCTCCGATCAAACCTTGATGATATGTTCAGGGACTTGAAAAATCTTATGGACCTTATAACGGAAGTCAAACAAAAGAAGGAGGCAGCTGAGAAAGAAGGAAAGGACATACGACCTCAAGTCGTAACTTTGCTTGAGGACGTGGAAAAGCTTGAGCTTAAAGTCAATCCGATTCAGAAAGAGATGGTCGACAACAAGAAGCCTTCTGCATGTTTCTTAAATTGCTATAAGCGGTATAGAGAGAGCAAGGAAGTGGAAGATATACTTGAAGAGATCAAAAGGCTCAAGGATAATATTCTTGATGTGGTTTATTTAACTACAATTCCCAAAGCAGAGGAGCACTTACCTGCACCTTTAATTCCAATTCCGAAAGCAGTGGAGCACATACCTGGACCTTCAATTCCAGGTCAAACAACTGCATTAAAAACTTTAGACAAAACTATGAGTCTATTGTATGATGATAGATATGGGGTGATTGGCATTTGGGGACTGGGAGGGGTAGGCAAGACTACTCTCGTAAGGACCATCAACAATCAGCTCAACAACACTACTTCAACGCACCCTTTTGGCATCGTCATTTGGGCTACAGTTTCCAAGAATTTTGACATTAAAAATGTTCAGGCACAAATAGCTAAGAGATTGCTTTTGGAGGAGAAGATGGGAGAAAGCACGAAGGAGATGGCTATTCGACTTCATCAGAGACTTGAGAATGAGGAAAAGTTTCTACTCATTCTAGATGATGTTTGGGTGAAAATTGATTTGGACACTTTGGGTGTCCCACGGCCTGACGTTCATGAAGGTTGTAAGATCATATTGACATCTCGACTTATGGAAGTCTGTAGGAGTATGTTAACCGATTTTGATGTAAAAATAGATGTCTTGAATGATGAAGAAGCTTGGCAACTGTTTTGTGAAAAGGCAGGGGATGTTTTGAATGATGAAGAAATTAAACCATTTGCAGAAGCAATTGCGAAGGAATGTGGCGGATTACCTCTGGCCATCATCATAGTGGGAGCTTCTATGAGAAGAAAGACAAGGGTCGAGTTGTGGGATTATGCCTTAAATGAGTTGCGAAGGTCAGTGCCTTCTATAGAAGGCATTGAGGCTGAGGTCTACAAGCCTTTGAAGTGGAGTTACGACTCATTACCAGATAACAACATAAAATCTTGTTTCCTATATTGCTCTCTGTTTCCTGAGGACTACTCAATTGAAATAATTGAACTAGTACAATGCTGGCTGGGGGAAGGCTTGATAGATGAACAACAAGACCATGTGCATAGAGTCAATACTGGAATAGCTTTGATTGAAAAACTGAAGGACTCTTGTTTGTTGGAAAATGGTTACCGTAAGGGATACGTGAAGATGCATGACGTTGTACGTGATGTTGCTAAATGGATTGCATCGTCGCATGATGATGGATGTAAATCCCTTGTTCGTTCAGGGATTGGGTTGCGTGAGATTTTAGTTGAAGAGTTTTCAAATAAAAATTCTCTCAAAAGAGTTTCTTTCATGGATAACAAACTAACAATGCTACCTGATTGTGTGATAGAACAATGTTCAGAGGCCTCAACTCTGCTACTACAAAAAAATGAGCTCCTAGAAGCCGTTCCTGATAGATTCCTGCAAGGATTTGCGGCACTCAGGGTCTTGAATCTTCATGATACCGGTATCCAGTCATTGCCTCGTTCTCTACTTCAACTCCGTGACCTTGGTGTTCTTAATTTAAGTTATTGCGAATCTCTTGAAGGATTACCCTCACTAGCTGGGCTTAGTAAACTTCAAATACTTGATCTTAAATGCAGCAATATCATAGAATTGCCTGATGGGATGGAAAACCTAAGAAATTTAAGGCAACTGGATTTATATAACACTTTTGAGCTAAAAGATTTTCAGGTTGGAATTATATCCAAGTTGCCTCGTTTAGAGGTTCTAGATATGAGAGAGATTGCCTACTATTTTGAAGGGAATGGAGCAGAAGAAGAAACACAGAAAACTTTTGAAGAGCTCAGACAGCTTCATCGATTACTTTTCTTATGCATCAGTTTCAACAGGATCCCACATCTCAAGTTTGAAGATCTTTCTTGGATAAAAAAATTAAGAGGATTTCGAATTCTCATTGACCCGGAAACAAGCCCAGACTGGGAAGAAAGTACTACAAAAGTCAAAGAGGTGGAAATCCATGATGTTGATATCTCAGAAGAATCGTTTAGGCAGTTATGCACTATTGCAGAGTCTCTGATCTTTTTTCAGTGTCAGGGACTGCATGAAAAGGTTATAGACTTGGACATTAAAAGTATCTGCCATGGGTTAAAGTCGCTTGAATTTTATTCAATGGAATTTTACAGGAGTTTAGAGCCAAATGGAGAAATGGCTTCCGACTATGACCTACTACCAAATTTGGAGAAACTTAGATTTAACTATCTAGAAGGACTAGAAAGTATTTCAGAACTACTCGGTTATCTTGGGTTGAGATTTCTTAGCCTAAAATCAATCGATGTGAGTTATTGTTCTAACATGAAATATCTTCTCTCCTGTGGTGACTTCATTCAGACCCTACCAAACCTAGAAGTAATCATGGTAACGAGCTGTTATGAATTAGAAGAGCTCTTTAATTATGATTCAGGGCAGAATATGGCTCTAGATCCTATTGTTCCAAAGCTACGGACATTAAAATTAAAGAACCTTCCCAAATTAAGAAGTCTTTGCAGACACGAAGAGACATGGCCGTGTCTAGAGCAGGTTAAAGTGTGGAAGTGCGAACAGCTCAGAAGGCTGCCTCTTTCTAACCAAAATGCAGGTACCTTAAAAGAAATAGAAGGAGAATCAGAATGGTGGAATGCATTGGAGTGGTATGATGACGAAACCAAATCAAGTCTTCTGCCTTATTTCCGTCCAGCTCTAGACCCCTGGAACTGATAATCTTGTGGGTCTGGGCGGCCGGTTTCAACCCAACAGGTACGTCTGATTGTCTTTGAAAATTGAAAGGTGAGCCAGTGAGTGAGTTAAGAGTTTGTTCAATATCTGTACTACAGGGTACTGATAAGTTGGGGAGTTTGTTCATTATTTGAGTGCGAGAGTATCAATGGTTGTATGGAGCGAGTTAAGATTGAAAGATTTTTTTTACTTGGGTGTAATGATTTTTAGAGTTTCTGATATATATCTTTGATATTAGATTTTGGTTGGTGCCCTTTATGATTGTAAGCATGAAGTTAACTTAATTATTATGTTGAAATCTCATTTTATATTTTAATTTCTTGTGTTTTATGGATTAGCCAACCCAAAAATAATTTGGGATTAAGGCTTGGTTGTTGTTGTTTGTATGGATATGCTTATACTAATCAGGAATGACAAAAAATAAAAAATAATAGAAGTACAATTTCTATTCCATTATATCAAATTTTCAGAATCATGGGAAATAACAAATAAATTGTACGTTTCTTTCTATACAACTTGTTAGAACTGCCACACTTTCCAGGTTTCTTCTTCATTATTCAAAGATGATCATTTATCTTGTTGTGCTTATTAAAAATCAGCTCTTCTTTAATTACAACATTAAAAATATCGGATAGGCAATTTATGTATAATTTTCTCAAAAAATTTATTCGCCATATCTTTTCTGGTATTTATCTGGGTAAAGAAGTTATGCTTATGAAGCCTTATATTCATCTTCCTGTCCGTGTAAATATGTAGCTTATGCTTTCTAGCTCTTTGTCTAAATATAAATTACATCATGAAACTATATAGAAGAGCTCCTAATTACATGGAATTAGGTGATCTTCAGCAAATAGGGACACTGCTACAAGTAAAAGATCATTTCTCAACTTTTGTCTTTCACGTGTATAAGTACTAGCGTACTGCAAGACCAAAATATCCAAGTTTTTTCAAGTAAATAAGCAGCACCAAGTTACAAGCCTACACAAGTTTCCAAGAGAAAGACTCTGGATCTGATGCTGGTTAAAATGTCATTTATATTTATAAAGAAAATTGGTGCACTCATAACTGAAGTCCACAACTTCATTGAAAACTTGATTACAACTAAGAACCTATGCAGAACAAGATAGAGGATTCAGAAGAATCTTGGTGAGTGACAAATTTCCATATAATTCTAGAGTAGGCATCTTTACATCCTATGCCGAACGAACTTACTATTCTAACCATCCTATTCATTTGTACCTTGCAATAATATCCTTATCTCATCACTATCTTGTTCACATGTAAATTACTATATTACAAATTTACAATACCTTAATGCATCTACTCCTTTAGAAAATAAAAAACCATTTTCCTTGAATAATTATCACTGATGTTTAACACCTCACAACATTGCTCACAACTTTACAAAAAGCTTACCTGAATACTTTTCCTCTATACACAAATTGTTAAGGAATCTAGAAACTCCATGGCAAAATGGGAAGAAATCCAATTAAACAAATTGTTATAGAAAGAAAATCTGAACCCACACAGAGATTGCTCAAGCATTTCATCCTGATAAAATGTCAAAAGAGTGGTAGCAGAAAAAATTTAATTTAATAGAATAAAGAAATAGTGAGAAAGAGTTATTACATGATGTTATTATGTACATATTATAACTGATTATTGAGAAAATATATTTATTTACAAAGTTGAGTAGATGAAACCCCAACATAGTGATAGTATCCACAATTCCGCATCACACTATACTCTAAATTTCCACCCATTATATTAACACTGTTAATAAACCCCCACTGGAGAATGAAAGAATATCTGCACACCTGAGAGAAAAGGGACAAAATGTAACTCAAAACTGCAAGCAACAAATAAGGAAATTAATTCAAATGTGACTAAAAGGAAATCACAATAAGGAGGCAGAATGAATTTTAATATTTGTTTATTTGTTCAATGCTTTACTCAAAAACCACCCCAAGAGCTTGGTAACTTAAGATTGTACAAGCAAATGAAATTTTGTGGTATAATCATATACTATCGCTGGTGCTCCATATAAAATGCGGATTGATTTCTTAACCTCTCCATATAAAAGTTCTTCTCACACGCATGAATTATAGACTCTGAACACAGGAACAAGTATGACAAATTGGAAATTCATAGATATTTGATCTTTGTTTTAATTTAAAATGAAGGTCTAAAGTTCAGGTGTGGATAACAAGTGTACACATAGCATTCTTGTACTGACATTAGCCAATCTATATCTATATCTATATCTATAATATAAACTAAAACTTGAAGCTGAGAGAAAGTTTTTTGTTACCTCCAAAACTTGCCACGTCAGCTTTTGTCCTCTTAGAAAATTCTATCTCTATTTCATTGTCTCTCACACACTTCCTTTCTCTCTCTCTCTCACACGTTTGCCCCAATTAATAATTTATTAATGCTTCACGTTTGCCCCAATTAATAATTTATTAATGCTTAATTATCTAACTCTCTCTCTCACACGTTTGCCTCCTCATCTCCTCTTTCACTCTTTCTCTCTCACACGCCTCCACCTCTAACGATCTCTATTCCCCGCCTCTTCATCTCCCATGGTTTCTCCCTTCCACTCACGTTTCTTTTTTCTTCTACAATTAATAATCCCCAAATCTCCAGCTAGGTTTTCTGTCATAACGGAAGCTCAGGCATGCTCTTTGCGTCTTTTCGTTCCATCCATTGTTACAGCTTCCTCTTCCACAATTTCACAACTTTCTCTCTCATCAATTCTTTATTTAAGCTTTTCTCCACAACCTTCATCATCACACTTTTAGCCGAAGCCCACTTCTTTCTTTGTTTTCTCATTCTTCCTGAAACCAAAGGCACACAAGACTTGAAGCAGAGAGAAAGCGAGCAAGAGCCAGATGGTTCCTGAGCTGCAGTCTCACTTGGGTTTCCAAGCTACAAAGAATAGTGATTCTAAGGTGAGGTTTTTAACAGTGGATTTTTTTGTTTTCATTGATTTGGGGTTAGATTAGGAAGTTTTCCACTCTTTCTCTCTCAATAAAGATTGGATTTTTATGTGGGTTTTGTGTGTTTGCTATGTGGGTGCTTTTGTTTTCATTGGTTTGGAGTTAGATTAGGAAGTTTTAGACTATGGGTGGTTGTTTTTTTTCTTTTAGGAAAATATCTATTGAGAAGGTATCGGTACATTTGAAGAAGAAAAGAGATACTGAACCTGCTGTAAAATTCCTGGCAGCAACCCTTTCTTTGGTAATAACAGGTTCCGTTCAATGAATTTCAGGAGTTTGGCAGTGATCTGAGATTCTCAAGGCCAAGACAGTGAGACACAGAACGAGAGCACTTGAGGTGGTTTTTTTTTTTTTTTTTCCCCTAATTTTAATTGAATTTTATGGTCCAATATTGATATTTTGTGGATGATTTTCTTTTGATGGGTTGCAAATGACGTGGTAACAATTCTTATAAGGTCGGATATAGGTTGGAAATCTATGGGTGGTTGTTTCTGCTCTTTTAGTCAACGAAATTTAGCATGGCTTTGCCTAAACAAATCACATTGATATGGTCTTGCCTAAACTAATCACATAGATATCTAACTTCAATAATATTTATTTTGGATGTTAGTGTGCTGTATGTTATTGTTCCTAATATAAAACATTTTGATGTAATCATAGTTGCTATATTATTTTGATTAAAAAATCCAATAGAAAATCTTAATTATGTGATATCCTACATCATTACGTGTACACAAGTTGTTTGATAAATTTCCTAAGTGATGTTTTGTTGGCTGATTGGGGAATATATTTTTCTTGAGGATGATTCTTTTGTCGTTGACTAGGTGAGCACTGGTTGTCTATGTCATTGGTAGTGTGGTTATTTGATGCCAGAGAATAGAGATCGTTACTGTTGTTTAGTGCTGGAGGTTAGATAGGTGTCTATGCTAAAATGGGGCTTATTTATCTAAAAGGTGAGTGGTAATATTACAAAGATTTAGAGTAATTTTTTATTTGTTAATGTTTTTTTATCATCATCCTAGGATGCCTTTTGACTTGTACTTATCTTTCCTTTTCGTATTGTCCCTTTTCTATTGGCTACAGTAATTGAGTAATTTATTTTTTCTATGCAAATGTTAGGTTCATGGTTTATGATGCAAACTCTGCTATGATGACTGGGGAATAACTCTTTCCACTCTTTCCTTCTCCATCAGACCCAATCATGATGCTGACAACAACCACTAAGGTGGGTATTTTCTATCCTTTATTTTTTATTTTTCAATTTTCTACCCTTTTTGGTGGTTTGTGAGGTGTTTTGAAAAAGATTTGAGTTGGTTAGCATTGTGGCGTTTAGGGTGTATCCTACCTGTTTGAAAAATGTCTTAGAAACCTTTTTAGCTTTGTGTTGTTTTGGGGCATGGCATTGATGAGTGGAAACCAAACAATTGAAGCCCACAATTGAGCTTTGGTTTTTGAGTTTGGGAAGTGTGGCCACTAACATTTGCTTTACCTGTTCATTAAGATATTCAACAATCTAACTCTCTTAAGATGAATGTTTTTTTTTTAAAGGGAGAGTAGCAGAAAAACTAAAGTTGTGGTATGTATCAGATACAAAGTTATCATTAATAAACTCATATGAATCAATTTCAAAATTTTGAGGTAAAGCAATTTAGAAGCTGGAAATAGAATAAGGGTGAAAGTGAATTTATCATCATGATCAATGCAAGAACAGGTGTACTTCCACTTTCATAGTGGTTGGGAACAGCCTGCTGCACTGGCCTAGCTGGCCAGCTCACCAGATTAAGTCCACTGCAACCGACCTCTAAACCTCTAAACTATGACTCTACCATTGCAAAGGCTTGTCCTTGACTATTTGGTACATTTGCTATCTAAGAACTTGCATGTGAAATCTTCATTCATTTCTAAGGAGGCTTGAAATTTTTTGAATCTGCCCATACACAGGTGCATCTGACTGATATAGAAGCCCTAAAAAAGAGTTATGTACACATTCTCTGCTACAATGTATTTAGAAGTGAAACATGAGAATCTCGACTTTCAAGAACTTGTAGCTTCACATTTGGAAGCTCATTATCTTTTATGAAATTAGATTCATCATATCTAATGGTTACAAATGGTTCTGATCAAATATCTTATGACTTTTATTTATTTATTTTTATGTTTCTACTTATCAAAAAAAAAATTTATTTTAATGTTGCTTCAAAGGTTAGCAATAATGAGAGGAACTAGAAGAAATGAGGTATGGATCTGGGTGTGGACATCATGAGACATCTCTCCAAAGCATGTATAAATCTTTTTTTATTATTTATTTATCATCTTTTTATGGTTAAAAATTGTAAATCCAGTTTGTTAGGTTCAATTAGCTCCAATTCCTTAATAAATTAATATCAACTTATCATGTAGAACAATCTTTGTATGAATTTTTCTTTTTTCTTTTTTATATTAAGAAAAAAGGTGCTTCGAATGAGTGAGATGTATGGAACTATGGATAGATTTGTTGGTTGTTTTGTGTGTGTGTGTGTTTTTTGTGTGGTTAAAATAAGGATGAGAATGAATGCACTGGAGGCTCATATCTTTTGACTGCAAAAACTCACTCAATATTTGGTTTAGTATTAATTGGTTATTTCAAATAATTGTGAGCAACTTGAATATACCATTAATTCACATGTTAAATCCACCTCAACCATTCAAATTTGTGTCTTAATTCAGTGATCCTTCAGTATGTCTTGCCAATAGCCAAAAGTATAGGCCTTTTCACTTTCTTATCATTTAGTCTGTTTTAGGCACACTTTTTATTACCTTAGCAATTTTGATGTGTAAGCTTATATTAAGTGTCCAATTTTCGGTTTAATACTGTGTTCCTTTAACTACTTAACAATATGATACATGAAGCAGAACATAAACAATTTGCAATTAATGTGGTTTATTCATGTAGTAAATGTTATGGAGTGTATTAAAGACTCAGAACTATCTTGCTACGAACCTTTTACTTTTATATGATCTTTTTGTATCTTGGTGGTGATTGTTTATGTGTAGGTTGGTATTATTGTCTCACAAAGTTCTTGATCCTAATATATGAAAACAATCTTTGGTTTAATCATGGTCTAGATTTAATTGTGAATTTGGTTTGCTTTGTATTAATACAGTAAAGATGTGAAGAGATGGGGTTCTAAATTTTCACCTTTTAGAGCCCAGATGTATCTTTATTCTGGAATGTTATTTGTAACCATTCATTTCTCAAAATCTTTTGAAAGGAAAAGATCTTTTGAAAGGAAAGAAGGAATAAATTTGTTATTTTTCTTGGGTGGTGCTTAATAGTGATATGATTAAAGCAATCTCTAAAACCCAAAAATAAAAATAACACAATATTTCTTTAGAGCTTATATTCAGTAAGTTTTCCGTGCATCGCACGGGTTTGCGACTAGTATATATTAAAGTAGAAGCCTATGCTGAATCTCTGCCATTTGTGAAGGTTTGTAGCTTTCATGACTTGACACGTGTAAATATATTGTATTGATTTTGAATGACATGGACATAACACACCATGTGGCAAAAAATAATTAGTCCATGTCAATTTTCATACTTAATTGCCATGTGTAAATAATAAATAAAACTTATTCATAAATACTTAATTAAATATAACATTAAATGTTTTTTCCTTCTTCTTTATTTTAGACTTTTGAGGTAAATGAAACATCACAATTTATGATATTTGTATTTGTTACTCTTGCATAATTACGTTTGATTTTAGAAGGGAAAAAAAAAAAAAAAAAGGCGAAAGTAAAATATAAGCTGCTGTACCCAAAATCTATATATATATTAAAGTAGAAGCCTATGCCGAATCTCTGCCATTTGTGAAGGTTTGTAGCTTTCATGACTTGACACGTGTAAATATATTGTATTGATTTTGAATGACATGGACATAACACACCATGTGGCAAAAAATAATTAGTCCATGTCAATTTTCATACTACTTAATTGCCATGTGTAAATAATAAATAAAACTTATTCATAAATACTTAATTAAATATAACATTAAATGTTTTTTCCTTCTTCTTTATTTTAGACTTTTGAGGTAAATGAAACATCACAATTTATGATATTTGTATTTGTTACTCTTGCATAATTACGTTTGATTTTAGAAGGGAAAAAAAAAAAAAAAAGGCGAAAGTAAAATATAAGCTGCTGTACCCAAAACGACGTCGTATTGAAGGATAAAAAGAATAAAGCGTTTCATTAGGTTTAGACTTCTCCCACGCTCAGCTCTCCATCTTCCCAAATCCTCTGTCGTCATTGTTTCTCTCTCTTCTTAATTATCTCATGTTCAGTTTGTCTCTTTCTCTCCCTCACCTCTATATCTCTCCATCCTTAAGATTCTTGGCCCTTCCTTTCAATTAGACAATTCTTTGCAAATTGTGTATCTCAACCCTCAACTCTCATAGATGAGCAGCAATTTTTTTTCTTTGGTTTCAAATGTAATCTATATAAATCTTGCTTGATTTATCTGTAGGCTTTGAGATTTAATAATTCTTTTATTTTTTTTCCTTCATTTTTGTAGAAAAAAACAGTATTGCTTCTGATTTCAATTGTTGCTGCGGAACCGATTTGTTTGGGACAGAGGGGCCAAGTTCAAGGGCGATTTATGGCCAAGGCCTGGCAGTGGCAGTGGCAGTACCGGTAGAAAAAACCCAGGTATGCTTTCAACCCAATTTGTCAAATTTTAGATGGGGTTATTTCCCCAACTCCCTTAATAATGGATACTCTCTTTTTTGTTGTTGTTGTTTTTTGGATTATTTCTCTCCTTTGAAGTTTGTTTCTTCAAACAGAAAACTGAACCTCATTTGAGGTGCTGTTTGTTCTGTGATGTAAAATATACATAGTAAGTTTCTATGTTCCTAAAAGCTACTTAATATGTGTGTGTGTGTGTGTGTGTGTGTGGGGGGGGGGTGTCAAAGAATTATAGTGCTCCTTTGAAAAGCAGAGATACATAACCATGGTTCAACAATTTCGCTCACATAAGAAAATGAAGATAACTGTAAGAGAAGCCTCACCCTGTCTTATAGTGCTCAATACATTGGTTGCTCAAAGAGTGGAAAATGGAAACCTTTTATTGCAATGATAGCAGTCGATTTTGCCTTTGCTATTGTGAATATTCTTCTCAAGAAAATCCTTGACGAGGGAATGGACCATGGACCATTTGGTCTTTGTCACATACCGGCTGACAATTTCTACCATGTTTATAGCTCCAATCGGATACTTTTTAGAAAAGTAGGAAATCCTTAAACCTCACTTCAGTTATTTTGTTACTTGAGAAAATTTATATATATTACTTATCAAAAAAAAGAAAATTTATATATATTAGCTAATGCTCCCAATTCAAGCCATGTTCAAGCTAGATAATAAATTAATTCATTGAGCTGAACTGTGACATCCTTAGTATAGGATTCAAGACCATTCAGTCATAATTTCTGAGTCAAGTTTACTTTCTTTACCCTCTTCTTTCATTTTGAAAAATTTCCATAGTACTAATACATCATATAAACTCTGCTTGCTTGCAGGAAGAGCAGACGGAAGCTCACATTTCGTATCTTATGTTACCTTTTCTTCAGTGCAATTGTTGGGTTAGTAATTATATATTCAGACAAATTCATGATGTATCTGCTCAAGCAGTTTATAATTATAATTGTCATATGATGGTACTTGGTACAGTGGTGTGCATATGATTGTTTAGTATTGCTTTACGGGTTAAAATCGTGTGGAACAGACAAGCTTCCTTATTTGACCCACTCTTCTGTTTTACATTTAAATGGGTACTACTGAAATTTGTAGAGCTATATATCTCTTTATGCAGCTTAGGTTGAGTATAGTATTTCCACAACAACTTTAGGTGAGGTTTGTTGCAAGAGGATTATAAATTAGTTCATGAAGCAAGCAAAAATGTTTTTGGGTTTTAGTCAATTTTCTGCTCTATCTAAAGCAATTCAATATTTTAGATAGATTTGTGGCTTTAGATGTTTTGTTCTGTCTAAAGCAATTCTCACCCCTAACAATAAGTTTTTCCCAGTCATTTTTAGTCTTTCTCACTATTGTTCTTATATAAGATTTGAGAAAGTAAGATGTCTCACACAAATGAACCTATTGTAATGTGTCTTTGTCGAGGTAATGCGTTTATGCTTTGTGCTTTGGATCCAAATCTAAATCAATAACAAAACTTATGATTCAACATTTATTGGTATTATGTTTTGTGCAAAATAAATGACAACATAATCCATATGAATCTTTTGTTAGAAAAAATATATTTTACTTTACGTAGTATATTTAGCTAGATTTATCAAAAAGGGTTTTTGTTGTTCTAACTTTTTGCTTTGTTGTAGTATATGAGGTAGATTTCATCTTGAAGGAGGCAAAGAGAATATCAAAGAAGATGTGATGTTATTACAAATGTGGCAAGGAAGAGTTGAGGAGTTAAAGCCCTAATTGTTTTTTCATTAATTACAACTGTTCTAAGTGTTATTTTAATTAGAAAATATAGTGTTCCTTTATTTTTAATAATCAATTTTCTTATATAATACAGATGTAATAGAGTTGCAAATAGGGGTTGATTGACAAATGCAGTTATATATTAATGATTTGTTTTGTATTGTTACATCTACAATACATAATGTATAAGATAATTTTTTAAATAGTTCACATGGCAAAAGATTTGTGGAATAGAACGAGCTAAGAATGTTGTATTATATTTTATTGGTGTAACTAATCTTCATGTGTTTGTATGAAGTGTTTGATTTTTGGTATCTCATGTATGTAAAGAGTTAACCAACAATGCAATAAGATTTTAAAAATAGTTTACATAAGAGATGAATTTAATTATAATTTTTTTACTTCGGTTGAAAATTTTCATCTCATTGATATTATCAACTACATCTGCAGCAACGCGCGGGCTAATGCCTAGTTGCATTTAATTTCAAGTATGTTATGTGTGAAACAACCATTGTATCACTTTAGAAAGTACTTACTAATAACGTAAATATATACCGCCTTCATTCAGTGTGACATCTTTTACCAGATCCTAAGCCAATCAACACTAATAAGTACAGTAACTTAATTTTTCATGTCCAACCAACCATTTAAACCAGAAAAGAAACATACCTTTAATCAAACTCACCACCCTCATCTTCAAAATGATTCTCCATTTTCAGGCCTTCTTTGTTACTATTTACAAACTTGAGTTGAGCCTCCATTCTTAAACTCTCTCTATTATTTACAATCTCAAGCCGAGACTTTGTTTTTGGGCTATCACTATTATTTACAAAGCCCTTGGTTTCTACTGGCATCCGAGGACCATTACATTCAGTTTCTTCACTGCCATTGTGAAATTCTGCCACTGCAGCAGCACTGTCAGTCATAGAGTCAAGCGAGCCAGAGCTGCTCCTGCATGAAAGCCTGCCGTTTTCAAATAGCCCAGACCTCTGATGCTGAAGTCGCCCATTGGTATCTAAAGCAGGGTTCCTGTATGACAAAAGAAATGGTACCCAAAAATGTCAGTACACCCCTCATCGTTGTGCACAAAAAGTCAACTTACAAAGCAATCAAAAGCAAAAATATATATATATATATATTACTGATGCACATTTAAGCATATGATTATGTTGAAATCTCAATTTATATTTTAATTTCTTGTGTATAGGTTTTAGACTGCGGTAGCATATGATTATGCCACAAACTTTCATTTGCTTGTACAACCTAAGTTACCAAGCTCTTGTGGTGGTTTTTGAGTGATGCATTTGTACAAATATTGAAATTCATTCTGCCTCCTTATTGTGATTTCCTTTTAGTCACATTTGAATTAATTTCCCTATTTGTTGCTTGTAGTTCTGAGTTACACTCTATCTCTTTTCTCTCAGGGGTGCAAATATTCTTTCATTCTCTCCACTGGGGGGGTTTATTATGATGGGTGGAAATTTAGAGAATAGTGTGATGCGGAATTGTGGATACTATCACTATGTTGGGGGTTTCATCTACTCAACTTTGTAAATAAATATATTTTCTCAATAATCAGTTGTAATATGTACATAATAACATCATGTAATAACTCTTTCTCACTGTTTCTTTATTCTATTAATTTAAATTTATTCTGCTACCACTTTTTTGGCATTTTATCAGGATGAAATGCTTGAGCAATCTCTGTGTGGGTTCGTATTTTCTTTCTACAACAATTTGTTTAATTGGATTTCTTCCCATTTTGTCATGGAGTTTCTAGATTCCTTAACAATGTGTATAGAGGAGAAGTAAGTATTCAGGTAAGCTTTTTTGTAAAGTTCTGAACAGTGTTGTGAGGTGTTAAACATCAGTGATAATTATTTAAGGAAAATGGTTTTTTATTTTCTAAAGCAGTAGATGCATTAAGGTATTGTAAATTTGTAATATTGCAATTTACATGTGAACAAGATAGTGATGAGATAAGGATATTATTGCAAGGTACAAATGAATAGGATGGTTAGAATAGTAAGTTCGTTCGGCATAGGATGTAAAGATGCCTAGCTCTAGAATTATATGGAAATTTGTCACTCACCAAGATTCTTCTGAATCCTCTATCTTGTTCTGCATAGGTTCTCAGTTGTAATCAAGTTTTCAATGAAGTTGTTGTGGACTTCAGTTATGAGTGCACCAATTTTCTTTATAAATATAATGACATTTTAACCATCATCAGATCCAGAGTCTTTCTCTAGGAAACTTGTGTAGGCTTGTAATTTTTTTATTTTATTATGTTTTGAGTTTTGTAGGCTTGTAACTTGGTATTGCTTATTTACATGAAAAAACTTGGATATTTTGGTCTTGCAGTACGCTAGTACTTATACACGTGAAAGACAAAAGTTGAGAAATGATCTTTTACTTGTAGCAGTGTCCCTATTTGCTGAAGATCACCTAATTCCATGTAATTAGGAGCTCTTCTATATAGTTTCATGATGTAATTTATATTTAGACAAAGAGCTAGAAAGCATAAGCTACATATTTACACGGACAGGAAGATGAATATAAGGCTTCATAAGCATAACTTCTTTATCCAAATAAATACCAGAAAAGATATGGCGAATAAATTTTTTGAGAAAATTATACATAAATTGCCTATCCGATATTTTTAATGTTGTAATTAAAGAAGAGCTGATTTTTAATAAGCACAACAAGATAAATGATCATCTTTGAATAATGAAGAAGAAACCTAGAAAGTGTGGCAGTTCTAAGTACCGCTGGTGCTCTATTTAAAATGCCGATTTATTTCTTAATCTCTCCAGTTCTCTCAAAGAGAATAAATAATGGCTCCAGAGATACAGGACTATCGCAAGCAGGCTAACAATGGCAATTATTACATAAATATTTCATCTAATAATATTTCATCAAAGAGTATAAATAATCACTCAAATTCAGATCAAACAAACACTCAATCCAAATTAGAATTGCCATGGCTAATGATAAGTCTGCATATAATAATGTCCAGAGTGGTGATGTACAAGATAAAATGGCACGAGAATTAAACAGAAGGCACTCAATTAAATATAATTAATATGGAATAAAAAAGAAGGGACAAAAAAAGAGTCCCAATATAAATTAGTGTAGCACCTTGTGACATGTGTGCTTGATTATGATACAATCTAAATAAAAATTCATTACGGAACAAGCTAACAAGAGAAGTTCTTCTCACACACCTGAATTTTAGACCCTGTACACATGGAAATTTGGTCTTTGGAGAGTGAATTGTGTGCTTGATTGTGGAAAACAATTGTACAACAAAGTGTTCACATAGCTCCAAAGCCAATCAATACTAATAAGCTCAATAACTACATTTTTCATGTCCAACCAACCATTTAAACCAGAAAAGGAACATACCTCTAATCAAACTCACCACCATTGTCTTCAAAATGATTCTCCATTTTCAGGCCTTGTTTGTTACTATTCAAAAACTTTTTGAGTTGAACCTCCATTCTTAAGCTCTCTATATTATTTACAATCTCAAGCCTGAGTCTTCGTTTTTGGGCTGTCATTATTATTTACAAAGCCCTTGCTTGGTTTCTACTAGCATCCATCAAAGGACCATTACATTCACTTTCTTCACTGTCATTGTGTCGAAATTGTGCTGAGGATTGCACGCTACGCTTATCAGGGGCTCATGGATCTCACATATACCCTAAGCCCATCTGTATGATTCTTCATTAAGCCCAAGATTAGTGAGAAAAGTCTCTTCAACCCTCCATAGTCTAGACGGGATATGATATGCACGTTGGGCCAATATTCTAACACATATCCATTTTGAGTATGCAAATGACCGGAATTCAAAATGGATAATGTTTTATTTGAATGAGGCGATATGTCTCAAGAGGAGGGGGGATGTTGGTTGAAATAAAATTTTAATAATTATAGTTTAAAATTTTTATCTTATTGATGTTCATGTTACTAATATGTCATTGGTCAAGCGGAGCCATTTTCTTGGATGTGCCCTATTTAACATGTACCAAAAGGACATGGAAAACAAAAATATGATGTTAAAGATTAAACTTGTAAATCTTTTACAAAGTTATTTTAATATTCGCACGATCAACTTTTTGTTAAAAGCATTGCCATTGATATTTCCATTTTCTGGAAGTCATATCGTATACGTGTGGTTTGGACTATATGTTTTGATGAATATTCATATCCTAGAATGTTTCAACTTTCAAGGACTTGATTCTTTGAGCATCCAGGAGAACATTCGTCATGTTAGTACAAGATTTTTCCTCTCTGGCTGAGTGAACCAAAGCTCTCCTCTATAGATGGGTGAGTGGAGCAAAGTAGTGAGCATTGAAGCCAAACTAAGCAAATGGATAGTAATTTCCTTTGCTTGGACTTTATACGTAGGTGGTGACAAAATGGTTTCAGCCCTTGTTCTTGTTCCTTTCCCCTCCACCTTTTTGTCTGCTTTAATCATTGTCGCATTAAGAGCCTATATATATTAGAACACTTAGTAGAAAACTTCTATTCATTGCCATAGATTTCTTTAGTGCATTTCTTGTTGAAGCTGGTAAGTGTTTGACCAGCTACATGTTCTCAAAGATTGCAACTGTCATAAAATTCCATGAAAACACCAAAACTTTGGAGAGTGTATTGGGAAAGCTCAGTAGCCGAAAGAATGATATGCTAGAGTATATTGAATTAGCCAAAGCAGAAGGGAAGCATCCAACGATGCAGGCTAATGTGTGGCTCATAAAGGTTGAGGAGATCGAACGTGAAGTAAGGCCGATGCTGGAGGCTAGTCTGAACAAAAGTACTTGTACCCAAGATTCTGTCTTGACTGCAACATGTGTAACCGATACCAACTCAGCAAAAGCGTGGCACAAAAGGTTAATGAGGTGAAAGAATTAATAGATTCATGCAGTTTTCATAATGTGGTGGATGATAGAAGGTCTCCTATAAAGGCTGTTACGGTAATGCCTGCACCGTCTCTTGTTGGTCAGAAAGCAGCAGAGGAGAGATTAGCCCGGCTAATGGGATTTTTGAATGATGATGGGATCAAAATCATAGGTGTTTGGGGAATGGGAGGAGTGGGGAAGACTACACTAGTGAAGAACTTGAACAACATGCTCAATTCCTCTTTGGAATCATTTGATATAGTCATCTGGGTCAAGGTGTCAAAAGACTTGGATTTGAGAACTATTCAATCTCACATTGCAGAGAGATTGAATTTAGAATTGAATGAGGGAGAGAGTACTCAGCAAAGGGCTAATAAACTGTTCAGAAGTTTAATGATGAAAAAGAAATGTCTTCTCATTCTTGATGAAGTTTGGGAGAAGATTGATTTGGACATTGTGGGTGTCCCGCAAGGCCATGACCAAGCAAACTGCAAGATCCTACTAACGACACGATCTTTGGCAGTGTGTAGGCAAATGATGACCAATGCAGATTTCAGGGTGGATGTTCTGAATGAAGAAGATGCTTGGAACTTGTTTGTGCAGAATGCAGGAGACATAGCTGAGTCAGAAGGCATTCATACTCTTGCAAGAGCAATTGCCAGGAAATGCTGTGGTTTGCCATTGGCAATCAACGCTGTGGGGAAGTCATTGAGGAACAGAATGGTAATTGAACTCTGGAAGAATGCACTCAGCCAATTGCAGTGCTCTGTGCCTCATTATGGGAGTAGCGAGGAGGAGATCTACCTGCCACTAAAATTGGGCTATAACTCATTGCCAAGTAAGATTCTTCAGCAGTGTTTCTGATATTGTTCTTTATATCCAGAAAGCTTTTCAATCAATACAAGTGAATTAATACAATGCTGGATAGTTGATGGATTAATAGATGCACATCAAACACTAGACGAATCATTTAATAATGGGATTGCTTTGGTTGAAAATTTGAAAGATACATGCATGTTAGAATAGGGTGAAGGTAGTGGAACAGTTAAGATGCACGATGTATTGAGATATGTTGCCATATGGATAACCTTAATTGAAAAGAAAAGCGGATTTTCCTATCAACCCAACCATTCATTACACAAAATGCCAGACAACTTGCAGAAAAATTGCAGGAGAGTATCATTTATGAACAACAGCATAACAAGATTGCCAAGTCAATTACTAGGATGCTCTGAGCTAACTGTGTTGTTTCTCCACGGTAATCCTCTTAGAAAAATTCCTTATGGATTCTTTCAAGGAGTAAGAGCACTGAGATTCCTCAACTTAAGTGGCACTCATATAACTTCCTTGCCTCCTTCTCTTCTTCAGCTTGGAGAGCGACATGCTCTTCTCTTAAGAGACTGTCCTCTCTTAGATAAGCTACCCCCACTTGGAGCTCTTGAAAAACTCCAAGTGCTTGATCTTTCTGTCACTAGATTGAGAGAACTGCCTACAGAAATGTGTAAGCTCAAAAATTTGAGAGAACTAAACTTGTCCTGCACACACCACTTAGAAGACATAGAAGCTGGAACTTTGTCAAGATTATCTAGTCTTGAGGCCTTGGACATGTCTTCCAGTGCTTATAAGTGGGATGTAAAATGCAAAACAGAACAAAAAACATCATTATATGAGTTATTATCATTGGAGCAATTTTCAGTTCTTCACATAAGGCTAGACACTGTTGGTTGTCTTGCCTTAGACTCTGCCTGGTTGGGAAGATTGAAGAAGTTCAGTATAGAGATTAGCCCAAGAAGCTGTAGTTCAAATTATTTACCAAATCAACATAATGAGAGTGGTCATCCTTAGAGGGGTTTACCTCATGGAAATACGCGTTGAGGGGTTATTGCGCAAAGCTTGTGCCTTAGACCTGGTAACATGTGGAGGCATACGCGAGGTATCTGAAATAGCTGGCAGGAGGAGTTTGTGTGGCCTACCAAGCTTAAAATCACTCACCATAACAAGTTGTGAATGGATCACAGAATTGGTAAATGGAGAAAACCTACAGGGAAGTATGTTACCAAATCTAGAGCATTTAAGACTTATTCGCTTAAGAAACCTATTGAAGATAGTGGAAGGAGGGCTCCCTGAGGGTGGATGCCTTGGCAGATTAAAAACTATAGAAGTGGTGGATTGTCGAAGATTGAAGACAGTCATATCCTATGCTTTGCTTTGTCAGGTCCAAAACCTTGAAGAGATCAAGGTAAGTGGTTGCCGAAGAATGAAGTGCATTATTGTGAGAAATGTTTCTGATGGGCTACTTCGAAAGTTAAAAGTCATAGAAATAAGGAATTTGATCAATTTGAAGACCATTTGTTCAAGGGAATTAGCTTGGCCTGTGTTAGAGAGGATTCATGTGAGCAACTGCCCCATGTCGGAGAGGCTACCTCTCTCAGCCTACGATGCAACTGCTATCAGAGAAATTAAAGGAGATCGAAGATGGTGGGATAATCTTAGATGGGAAGATGACAAGACAAAACTCAGTCTTCAAGAAAGATTTCAAACATGCTCGGATACTGAAACACTACCAATAGAAGATAGATTTTAGTAAGAAATTTCTCACTCTTTCATTCTTGTATTGCTTTTGTTTAGCATTGTCCCTACTAGTAGATTCTTCTAATATTGCTTTTTGTTTAGCATGCAGATTCACTCAACACACTCGTAGATTCTTAAATTACTTTTTGTTTAGCATGCAGATTTACCCCATATACATTTGAACATGTTGTTTACATAAGCTTATTTCTTACCAACTGATTCACATGATGGATGGCCCAAAGGATCATGGTTAAGCTTTATATATTCAGGACATCCAAAAGTATTAAAAGGAAAATGCTAAAACTACAAAATGTTTAGTACTGACATTCCAATAAATGTGCTCAGTGCCACATCAGTAAATAAATTTCTTAATTAATTTTTTGTTTTGTGTTTAGAATTGACACATCAATTTGTAAGGCCTATGTAGTAGAATGACAGTCATAATCCATGTCCAAACTACTGCAGAAATTTACTGTACATATCTCTTCTTTTTTCTTAGGTCTTACTGTAATGTCTTTTTATTTATTTATCATGTATAGGCCTAGAGAAATTGGGATATGTGGTTGGCAAGCAAGTTCCAGAGTTCCACACACAACTTTCATGGCTTTCATGGTAAAGTTTCTCTCCAGAAGAGTATAGTAAAGATTGACTCAGCTTGACTGACTAAAATGGACCTTGGCTCCTTTTTTGTGATCAACTTGGCGTAATGAGTTTCAAATGTACAATTTTGGATTTTCCTGTAATTTTTTTTTCTCATCCACTTCTTATAATTGTGACAAAATGTATTCATGTCATTGATTTTCAACTCGAATGTTATTTCTTCCTCTCATATGAATGAAATGAATAGTAACTTACTTTGTGTAAGTCAAGGATTCAAAATAACTTTAATACTTATATAATTTACCAATAAATAAAGAATGGATTCAAGTTCAGTGCCCAACATCAAGAAATTAATGTCAACGTCGATTTTGGAACTGGTTGCTCAAGATGGTATAAACACATGGTAGTTAAGATCATGAAAAAAAAAAAAAGTGAACTCTGCTACATCAGTTTTATCCAAGCAACACATTAATTGTATGGACAATGAGATTTTATGCCTGGCTAATAAGGAATTGTGACAAATATTGTCAGATTGGGCAAGATACTCAGTAATACTAGATTTAGTTGCTGAGGGGAACTGGTATTGCTATAAACTTCACCCAACTTTTCTAGGAATTTACTCTCATTAGCCATTGCTAAAAACATAGTAATTGGCAATGGCTCCAAGAGTGATAGAATGCAACACCCTTTATGCATCCTAGAGGACTGCATTCTAGGAAATAAATAACCTGCTGGTTCCAGAGTTTAACAATACATGAACAAAGGTATTCACTATTTAGAATATGACAAAAAAGAAGAAAATGTATAATGTAAAAAATAAAAATAATAATAATAATAAAAAACATAAATGTTGATGTTGATGTGTTTACTATAGAACTTGGACCTTTTGTTAGTCAATTAGATTGTTATCCTGGTGGCCTAATAACCCTTCAATAAAATAAAAGGCTAAGAGTGATGAGGCATGTTAAAAATTTTTGGACAAATTACAAATGGCACTCTTTAAGTTTGGTTAAAGTTCAATTCAGTCCTCTAAGTTTTGACCATGTCAATTCAGTCCTCTAAATTTCATTATGTTTCAATTCAGTATTTCCGTTACACGCTGTTACTGATTTGCCGTTAACTTTTTATTTTATTTTTTTAGTTTCTTCGATTTCTTGATTAGGTAGTTCATTTGCGCTCGAATCCAGAACCAGTATCGTCGCTGCTAGGAAAAATCTCAAGCCCAATAACCACAGCATCTGGCGGACCCCGGCGACACCTTTGCTCCATCTCTTGGACCACATCAGAGTTCCCATAGAAGAGAGCTTCCACAGAGCCACCGTCCAGTTTCTATAAAACACCACCTTGTACCTGCCCCTTTATCACAACCCTCACCTGCATATCTAAAACCCAAAACCCCTTACTCAAGACCCTAAATTGCAAAGACAAAATTTATCACCAGGCCGCAAGGCCCGCAACTAATAAATAAAGAGAGAACCATTATCCTAGTTCATACATGACTGAATCAAAACCGATGATCACAAATTATCAATAAATATAGAGCAACCCATCACTCCCATAAAAGGCTAGAGAAAAGCCAATAACCATACAATTATTAGTGTATTTAGAGTGACCCATTACATACACATCTCAGAGAAACCAAGGGAAACAACCAATTGGCACAAATTATTAATGAATTCAGATTTTCAAAGTGAGCCATTAGGCCATTACTCAAATAGAGAGATAGCCAATGCACAAATTTTATGCAAAACCAAGAGCGACCCATTATTCCCAAATGAATGACAAAGGTATATAGATAGAGAGCTGGGTGAGTACATACCGTTTTGGTTGAGGGCTGGTATCAAAATAGCAAGCAGAAAATGAAAGATAACAAAAAGAAGAACTTAGAATACTTGCTTGAATCTTATTAACTGAATTATACAGAATATATATACACAGAGGCAGAGAAGCTTCTGCTGCACAATGAATTACCAACCTAACAACTTAAACAGGCTGTACTAATAACAGAAATAATAACAGAATCAGTATCACACAAACACGTGTGTTATTAGTTCTAACTAACTTGCATTAGCTAAACTACAAGTAGTCCTACACTATACAAATTAAACTACATGTCGTTTGACTTGTTCATCAATAATGCAGCAGCAACAACAGAACAGAGAGCTTGATTCTGAGAGCAGAACACTGAGAGCTTGAGCTTCAATTAATGCTGCATCTGATCTGATAACACCAACTTTAATACTCCCCCTCAAGATGGAGCATAGATATTGTGAACTCCCATCTTGCCTAACAAAGATTGAAACTGAGCAGAACCAAGAGCTTTGGTCATTATATCAGCTAACTGATTTTGAGATGTCACATGGAGTGTTCTGACCAAACCTGCTTGAATCTTTTCTCTTATCAAGTGACAATCCAGCTCTATATGTTTTGTTCTTTCATGATAAACAGGATTAGCTGCTATGTGGAGGGCAGCTTGACTGTCACAAAAGAGAAGAGCTGCCTTAGGATGAGGAGCTTGAAGTTCATTGAGTAATGGCAGTAACCACATCAGCTCACATACTACAGATGCCATTGCTCGATATTCTGCCTCAGCAGAAGATCTAGAAACTGTATGCTGTTTCTTTGATTTCCAGGAAATTAATGAGTCTCCAATGTAAACACAATAACCCGTAACTGATCTTCTAGTATCAAGGCATCCAGCCCAATCAGAATCTGAGAAGGCTTTAAGCTGCAGATCTGAATGGCTGGGAAAGAAGAGACCCTGACCCGAAGTTCCCTTGATGTATCTCAACACTCTATAAGCTGCTGAGAGATGCATACTAGTTGGCTTAGACATGAACTGACTGAGTTTTTGCACACTATAACTGATGTCAGGTCTAGTAACTGTTAAGTACAATAATCTGCCAACAAGTCTTCTATATGGGGAAGGATCAGCAAGAATTTCTCCAGTAGACTGACTGATCTTTAAGTTCTGTTCCATAGGTGTAGTTACTGGTTTTGATCCTAGCATTCCACTGTCTGAAAGGATGTCCAGGGCATACTTCCTTTGGCATAATGAAATGCCTTTGGTTGATCTTGCAACTTCCAAACCAAGGAAATATTTCAGATTTCCTAAATCCTTTAATTTGAACTCTGCATGAAGTGAAGCTTTAAGAGTGTTAACAGAAGGCATATCATTACTAGCTATAAGTATGTCATCCACATACACTAGTAGAGCAATGAAGGCTGTCCCTTGAGTTCTGGTGAACAAGGAGTAGTCAGACTTGGATTGAACAAAGCCTTGTTTGATGATGGTGGAAGAAAACTTTGCAAACCACTGCCTAGAGGCTTGTTTCAAGCCATAAAGTGACTTATTCAGTTTGCAAACCAGATTAGGAGTCTCCCCCTTGCTAGGAAAACCAGGGGGCAATGCCATGTAAACTTCTTCAGCAAGATCTCCATGAAGGAAGGCATTATTGACATCCAATTGTGTTAAAGACCAGTGCTTGACAGAAGCAACAGCCAGCAGTGTTCTAACAGTGGAGAATTTGGCTACTGGAGAGAAAGTTTCTGAGTAATCAAGGCCTTCCTGCTGTGTGTAACCCTTAGCTACAAGCCTGGCCTTATATCTCTCTAAGGAACCATCTGATTTCAGCTTCACCTTATAGACCCATTTGCACCCAATTGGATGCTTGCCAAGAGGTAATGGAGTAAGAGTCCAGGTGTTGTTTGCTTCTAAAGCTGCCAACTCAGCAAACATAGCCTCCTGCCAATGAGGACTCTGATTGGCTTGGTGGAAAGAGGATGGTTCTGATATAGCAGTAACAGATAGGGCAAAATTTCTGTGGGTAGGTGACAAGTGAGCATAAGAGAGAGAAGTGGACAAAGGATAAGGTTTACCTGAAGATGCAAGAGGAGGAGAACTGGTAGAGCCAACACAATGGGCCAACTGACAGTGATAGTCTTGTAAGTAAGTAGGAGGTTTGTGAACTCGAGTGGATCTCCTTAAAGGTGAAGGGACTGACTGACCAGGAGAATCAGGTTCAATGTGATCAAGTGAAGGAGAAGATGAGGAATTATGGTCAAGAAGAGATGAAGTGTCTAAAGGAGAAAAAGATGCAGAAACTGGAGGTGCTGGAGATGCT
>OU015765.1:38470803-38543318 GCA_907173295.1 Fagus sylvatica
TGTGGATGCACAAAATTTTTGCACCGTATGGGCCACGTATCAATCCACGGACGGGCTGGATACGGGCCGGATTTGTGTGTGTGGGGGATGTTGAGCCCAAAACTCTACTCCAAGTGTGGTAGACCACTCAGAGGCTAATGGTGCATTTCCCTCTAGTATTCTTCAGTCCACCGGGCTGCAATGCTCACGCAGGAGGTTGCGGTGGATCAATGAAGCTAATGCCGCAGATCAAAATAAACTAATGATTTTGAACTTCGCTTCCACCAGAACATTCAGTAATTACAATATAGAGAGAACAACACATGGGATAATACATTGCAAATTTACACATTCAGTGGTGGAAAATACAGTAGACATGACAAGTAATTAGAAATCAAAGTCCAGTGCCGTGGATCAAGAGACTGGACATAGTGCGCTTGACTTCTTCTGTGGCTTGCAAGAAAGTAGCAGCAGATCAAAGAAATATAATAATCATAGAACTTAGAGAGATTTGGGAGTAGGAAGAGAACCATTTACTGTGCAAAACGTACATGAGTCAGTACAGAGTGTTTAGTTGAGTGTTTGTTGGGAATTTTCTGTTGTGGCAGACTAAAAGTGTTTTTAGTCTACCGTGGACCTACGGGAAGTGTCCCGTGGACTGCTGTTGGCTTTGTATTTCTGGAGCTTTTGAAGTCAGCTCTAATGGAGAAGATTCCAGTCTAAGGGATTTCTGATCAGCCAAAAGACCAACCCCTCTTCCTTCTTCTCACCCCTATTTATAATGGTGTTTGTATCCTAATGGTTTTATTTGTTATCCTCCTCATCATGAGAATCATTGTTTAACCAAGAGATAGAGGGGCTGAGATTTGACAAGGTTTAATTTTTGGGGCTGAGCTGATGGTTTTCATCCGCCGCAGATCTGATTTGATCTGCGGTGAACGGCGGATTTCAGGCCATTAATGAGGGAGGAAGTGACGAGCATTTAATGCTTCGATGATGGCCTGAAACATTTAAGATGACTTGACTCACGCACGTTTTGCATTAATTAGATTTGAGCTTACCGTTTTTGGTATCATTTCCCCAGCAAGATTCAATACCATTTTCTGTTACGGCAGATCAAATGAATATTTGAGTAAATTGGTTCCCCTACCTCCAAACCTTGCTTCCTAAGTTCCATGATGTGGAGGAGCAAGGACCACCGGAGTGCTGGGCTGTGGTGGTCGTTGTCCTTGAGTGGTGGTGGCCATGGCAGATTTCTCAAGTCTTTTCTAAACTTGATTATCATTTTTTTTGTCTCAGCTGGTGCTGCCGTGGACTGCTTTATGCTGAGGTCCACCGTGACCAGTGGATAAAGGGAAGTAACCAGCTGGCTTTTCATCATTACCCACTTCAGATGGTACTGATTTGGGCGGCCATGGGAGGATTTCTTGGTCTTTTCAGCCTTATCTCATCTCCTTCGTCACTCTCTTCGTCATTGGCCGCAGCTGGTGCCGCCGCAGATCGTTTCTTGGTGACTGAGTTTGCTGTGGACTGTTGGACAACTCGCCGTGGACCACTGGGTGGTGTGGAGGACCAGCTCTCTTCCACTTTTCTCTCTTCCACTTTTCTGGGCTTTGGCTGATGCTGCGGTGGATCATCTTCTTCTGGGCATTTACCATGTCTGATGGTTAATGAAGAAGACCAATTCTTGGTGTAATGATTACACTTTGGAAATGTGATTCTTCCTTGGAAGTGTCTCCCTTCAGCGCCTCGAGCACCGTGCCAAGGGAGGAGGGAAAAAATGATGCTTGAAGGCCATTTTCCCTCTCATTTTCAAATTGTTTCAGAATTCCTTTGTGTGGCAGACTGGAATTTGATGACCAGGTGGGCTGGGCTTTGCTCTCATCTTTTGGACTTTGGACTCGGTGGATGGCTTTTGGGCCATTTTTCCTCATGTTTCGTCTACCGTGGATCGTTAGTATTGTTGGGCTTTGGACCCCTGGTGGATCACTGAGGTGTTGGATTTGGTCCATAGTGGACTGAAAAAATAGGCCTCTACACATATTAATACATCATTAAAATAGATTTAATAGAAAATTAGACGGTGAGTTGTAATTTGCTCATATTTTTAATTAAAGTTTGACAGTTTTCTTAATCTTAGAATAGTGTGTGAGAAAACAGACAAGCCGTCCAGTTTATGCATTGAACCTACACTAGATATTAGACACAACCACTTCCATAATGCCGGATATTTTACTCTGTAAGATGCCACAAGCTTAAAAGAATCATTTCTAAGAAAATCATTAGGGAGACTTGTCAATGAATTTGTCTTTACAGTATATCGTTTTGTGAGAAGTAGCAGATTTTGGTGGCTCAATTATTTGCTTTAGCAGTGGACGTAGCTTAGGAATGTTCGATCTTATCACCTGTCAGTGTGGTCGGGGCCATATTTGGGTCCTACAACTTCATTTTTTTTCTTCCAATCAAATTCCATTTGGTTATGGAAATAATATTAAAAAAAGAAGAAGTTATTTTGACAAATTTTCCCTTCTACATGCCTTTGGTTGGTGTCTGGGGGCAATTTTTTCCAACAGCCCACAATGTTAGAAGATATGGACCTTACCGGACCAAAGGACCAGCCCAGACTTGTGGAGCAACATAGCCCAACCGAGAGTGTCAAACTAGGCCTAAACACAAAATATCTTTCTTGGTCCACAAATTGTGAACATTATTATTCATAAATTTGAACATGCTCACAAATTGTGTACAATATTATTCATATTTTAAATAATATAAAATAATGGTATGAAAATATCAAAACCCTTAATTTTTTCAAGAATTTCACAACAAATCGTCTAGGGTTTCGTTCCTTTTTTCTTCTCATTCTTCTTGGTTGCTATTTCAATAAAAGGGAGTGACATCCATCCTTAAAAGATGATGAAGTCCATATGGAAACATCACGAACAACATCATGCATCTTCACAATGCCCTCATTCGCACCATATTTTTTATAGGGAAAATTACATTTTAAACATTTTAGTTTAGGAGGTGTAACAAATTAAACTCTATAATTTCAAAAATAATAAATTAAATCCCGAAGTTTCAAAAAGTAACAAATTAAACCTTGAAGTTTCAAAAGTAACAAATTAAACTTTTAAATTTCAAAAAGTAACAATTTAAACCTCAATCCATATAAGTAAAATAAGGGTTTAATTTGTTACTTTTGAAATTGTGGGGTTTAATTTGTTACTTTTTGAAACTTTAGGATTTAATTTGTTACTGTTTGAAACTTCGAGGTTTAATTTGTTACTTTTTAAAATATAAGTTTAATTTGTTACACCTAAACTATAGGTTTAAAATGTAATTTTTTTCTTCTTTTTTTTTTTTTAATGGAGTTTATCAGTTTGAATTGCTAGAGCCACATATAACTATATAAGGCGTGTTCAGTTTCTAGCTTTGTGCCACTAATGAACTACTACTAAATATATATCTCATAATCACTATATTATTATTTTTTTTTGGCTAAAGAATGATACAATGTTCAATTAGAGATGATGAAGGGTAATTTTTTATTGAACACTAATGTAAACGACAAATGTATTGGATCAATTTTCTCCCGACACGCCTTGATGCATTATTGTACTTAAAAATAAGCCAAGTTGGGCAATGATGCATTATTATACTTAAAAAAAAAAAGACAGGCAATTACCATCCCAAGTTCGTCACTAAAAAGACAAAAGGCAAACAAATCCCACTAACAGTGGGTTTGATATACCCACTATATTAAGTTTACAAAGTCTTTTGGCTGAACATTGATATTTTTATGGTAATTTTTTATTTATTTTTTTCCCTTTAATTATTGGGTGGATCTATATCTCATAATCACTACATTAAGTTTACAAAGTCTTTTGGCTTAACATTGATATTTTTATGGTAATTTGTACTTTTTTTTCCTTTAATTATTGGGTGGATCTATATCTCATAATTTATAAAATCGAATAAGTTTTTTTTTTATATGATTGAAAATATGCAAATAGTTCCTAACCGTCTTTTTTTTGTTAAATCAAAACAAAATTAATGATTTTTTTATTATATTTGTCAATTTCAAGTCATAATACTCAAAATTTATCATTACATACTAATACATCATAAAAAGATTCCTTTTATTCTTGCTTAGATTTAATAGAAAGTTAGATGGTGGATGTTGTTTGCATATTTTCAATAAATAAGTGAGGAGATATTGTTCGGTTTTTTTATATAGATTATGGGGTGAATTGAAATAGACCCAATCATTAAAAGGGAAAAAAAAAATGTAATTTGCCCTTATTTTTATTAGAGTTTGACAGCATTCTTAATCTTAGAATAGTGTATGAGAAAATAGACAAGCCACCCAGTTTATTATATTTTTAATTGTGTAAAATAATGGTGTGAAAATATCAAAACCCTTAATTTTTTCAAGAATTTCACAACAAATCGTCTAGGGTTTCGTTCCTTTTTTCTTCTCATTCTTCTTTGTTGCTATTTCAATAAAAGGGAGTGACATCCATCCTTAAAAGACGATGAAGTCCATATGGAAACATCACGAACAACATCATGCATCTTCACAATGCCCTCATGCGCACCATTTTTTTATAGGAAAAATTACATTTTAAACACTATAGTGTAGGGGGTATAACAAATTAAAATCTAAAGTTTCAAAAGTATTAAATTAAAGTTTCAAAGTTTCAAAAAGTAACAAATTAAACCCCAAGTTTTTAAAAGTAACAAATTAAACCTTCAAGTTTCAAAAAGTAACAACTTAAACCTCAACCTATATAAGTAAAACAAGGGTTTAATTTGTTACTTTTGAAACTGTGGGGTTTAATTTGTTACTTTTTGAAACTTCGGGGTTTAATTTGTTACTTTTTGAAACTTCGGGGTTTAATTTGTTACCCTAAACTATAGGGTTTAAAATGTAATTTTTCCTTTTTTTTTTTAATTTGAATTGCTAGAGCCACTATTACAAGCGTGTTCAGTAGTTTCTTGTGCCACTAATGAACTACTACTAAATATATATCTCATAATCACTATATTATTATTTTTTTTTGGCTAAAGAATGATACAATGTTCAATTAGAGATGATGAAGGGTAATTTTTTATTTTTATTTTTATTTTTGATGAAAATGAGGAAGGGTAATTGAACACTAATGTAAACGACAAATGTATTGGATCAATTTTCTCCCGACACGCCTTGATGCATTATTGTACTTAAAAATAAGCCAAGTTGGGCAATGATGCATTATTATACTTAAAAAAAAAAAGACAGGCAATCACCATCCCAAGTTCGTCACTAAAAAGACAAAAGGCAAACAAATCCCACTTACAGTGGGTTTGATATACCCACTATATTAAGTTTACAAAGTCTTTTGGCTGAACATTGATATTTTTATGGTAATTTTTACTTCTTCTTTTTTCCTTTAATTATTGGGTGGATCTATATCTCATAATCACTATATTAAGTTTACAAAGTCTTTTGGCTTAACATTGATATTTTTATGGTAATTTGTACTTTTTTTTCTTTAATTATTGGGTGGATCTATATCTCATAATTTATAAAATCGAATATGGTTTTTTTTTTATATATTGAAAATATGCAAATAGTTTCTAACCATTTAATTTTTTGTTAAATCAAACAAAATTAATGGATTTTTTATAAATATTTAGTCAATTTCAAGTCATAATACTCAAAATCTATCATTACATATTAATACATACAAAAATTCTTTTATTCTTGCTTAGATTTAATAGAAAATTAGATGATGGATGTTGTTTGCATATTTTCAATAAATAAGTGAGGAGATATTGTTCGGTTTTTTTATAGATTATGGGGTGAATTGAAATAGATCCAATCATTAAAAGGGAAAAAAATGTAATTTACCCATATTTTTATTAGAGTTTGACAGCATTCTTAATCTTAGAATAGTGTATGAGAAAATAGACAAGCCGCCCAGTTTATGCCTCTACTGAACCTACTACACTAGAAATTAGAGACAACCACTTCCATAATGCCGGATATTTTACTATGTAAGATGCCACAAGCTTAAAATAATCTCGGACAAAATAATCTAAAGAATCATTTCTAAGATAATCATTACGTAGACTTGTCATTGAATTTGTCTTTACACTATATCGTTTTGTGAGAAGTGGCATATTTTAGTGGCTCAATTATTGCTTTAGCAGTGGACTAAAACTACCAGAATGCCAATCTCACGTAGCTTAGAAATTTTCAATCTTATCACCTGTTTAATCTAATGTGGTCGGGGCCATATTTCAGTCCCACAACTTCATTTTTTCTACCAATCTTTTTCCATTTGGTTATGGAAATAATATTAAAAAAACAAAAAGTTATTTTGACAAATTTTCCCATCTACATGCCCTCTGTTGGTGTTTGGACTTTGGAGGCAATTTTTTCCAAGAGCCCAAAACTAGCAAGCCCAGCAAAGTTATAAACATTCATGGCCCGGGTCACAACGATAGAAGATATGGACCTTAACGGACCAGCCCAGACTTGTGGAGTAACAGCCCAACCGAGAGTGTCAAACTGGGCCTACACACAAAATATCTTTACTTTTCCTACTGTGTTGTCCAAGCCCTTAAAAGTATGAAAAAGGGAAAAATTAGGAGATGTAGATTGGACTTTGGACTTTGGAGACTTAAAGAGACTTATCATTTTCCAACTAATCATGGACTTAATAAGGAAACCTGTGCATATAGTCTGTTTTTGTTTATATAAGAAGAGGGCATGTACTTCTAATTAATCCGTGGAAAAATATTCTTTCACATCATCTATATCTTACACTACTTAAATGTGAATAATATTATTCATAAGTTGTAGATATCATTGTTCCTAAAGTTGAACATCCTCATAACTTGTGAACAATATTGTCCAAATTTTAAATCGTGTGAAATAGTGATGTGAAAATATCAAAGCCCTTTAATTAATTCAACCATTTCACAACAAACTGTCTATTGTTTCATTTTTGTTTTTTATTTTTTTTTCTTGGTTGCTATTTCAATAAAAGGGAGTGACATCCATCCTTAAAAGACGATGAAATCCATATGGCAACGTCATGCATCTTCACAATGTCCTCATCCGCACCATCTTCCAACAAACAAGAGTCCTTCAGATTTTCAATCATAGCAATGCCTCTATTGATTGAATCCACATGGTATTGTAGTCCATGTATCTAACCTTCAGCCAACCAATATTGTACTAGTTCACTTATTTCAATTGACAAGTCCTCAGGAAATATAGAGCAATATAGGATACATAAATATGCAGTTTGGTTTTTCTTATATTTATGGAGAGACAAACCTACTGAGAAATTTTCGAGCTTATCAAGTTGGGGCCATATTCTGACAAATTTTCACGAAACATGCCTTTGGTTGGTGTTTGGGGCCAAATTTTCCAACAGCCCAAAACTAGCAAGCCCGGCAAAGTTATAAACACCACACGGCCTTTGAGCAATAAGAACAAAAAGCATTTTTTTTTTTTTTTGTTTGTCTGATAAGAATCTTATTAGATTTTAGAAAACGTGAAAGTTACTACAAATTTTAGTATAAAAATATTTACAAATCGACGTGATAAAAAAGTAATTGATGTCATTTGAACAACATAACAAATAAATAAATGATTGAATTTTCTTTTTTGTTGTTGGTGACAAATTTTTTTTAACATGCCTTATCACTCTTAGATTTTTATTTTCTTAAGGAGTTGTTAGGCCATCAGGATAACAATCTAATTGACTTACAAAAGGTCCAGGTTCTATAGTAAACACTAATACATTTATGTTTTTTTTTTTTTTTGTTGACATCATACATTTACTTCTTTTTTGTCATCTTCTAAATAGTGAATACCTTTGTTCATGTAATGGTATAATCTGGAACCAGCAGGTTATTTATTTCCTAGAATGCAGCCCTCCAGGATGCATAAAGGATGTTGCATTCTATCACTCTGGAGCCATTACCAATTACTATGCATCCTACTACTCTTTTGTTTGGAAATTAGTCACCATTTCACATTTTTTTGAACTAATTAACCAAAACCAAACCCCTTTCCTTGGTCGGTTGGTCCCAATCTATTTATAATGGGAGTGAATTCCTGGAAAAGTTAGGTGAAGTTTCTAGCAGTACCAGTTCCCCTCAGCAACTACATCCAGTATTACTGAGTATCTTGCCCAATCTGACAATATTGTCACAATTCCTTATTAGCCATGCATTAAATTTTGTTGACCATAAAATTAATGTGTAGCTTGGATTAAAGTAATGTAGCAGAGTTCACCTCTTTTTTTTTCTTTTTCTTGTCGTGATCTAATTACCATTTGTTTTTTCCATCTTGAGCAACCAGTTCCAAAATTGACGTTGACATTAATTTCTTGATGTTGACTACTGAACTTGAATCCATTCTTTATTTATTGGCAAATTATGTAAGTATTAAAGTGATTTTGAATCCATGACTTACTCAGAGTAAGTTACTCTCCAATTCATTCTTATGAGAGGAAGAAATAATATTCGAGTTAAAGTTCAATGATGTGAATACATTTTCTCACAATTATAAGAAGTGGATGAGGAAAACAATTACAGGAAAAATCCAAAATTGGACATTTGAATCTCATTTCATCAAGTTAATCACCAAGAAACACAATGAAGCTGTCAAATAAGGGGCCAAGGTCCATTTTAGTCTGTCAAACTGAGTCAATCTTTATCATACTCTTCTGGAGAGAAACTTTACCATGAAAGCCATGAAAGTTGTGTCTGGAACTCTGGAACTTGCTTGCCAACCACATGTCCCAATTTCTCCAGGCCTATACATGATAAATAAATAAAAAGACATTACAGTAAGACCTAAGAAAAAAGAAGATATATGTATAGTAAATTTCTGCAGTAGTTTGGACATGAATTATGGCTGTCATTCTACTACATAGGCCTTGCAAATTGATGCGTCAATTCTAAACACAAAACAAAAAATTAATTAAGAAATTTATTTACTATGTTATTGATGTGGCACTGAGCACATTTATTGGAATGTCAGTACTAAACATTTTGTAGTTTTAGCATTTTCCTTTTAATAGTTTTGGATGTCTTGAATATATAAAGCTTAACCATGATCCCATGGGCCATCCATCATGTGAATCAGTTGGTAAGAAATAAGCTTGTGTAAACAACATATTCAAATATATATATATGGGGTAAATCTGCAAGCTAAACAAAAAGTATTTAAGAATCTATGAGTGCATTGAGTGAATCTGCATGCTAAACAAAAGGTTATATTAGAAGAATCTACTAGTAGGGACAATGCTAAACAAAAGCAATACAAGAATGAAAGAGTGAGAATTTTCTTACTAAAATCTATGCATGTTTGAAATCTTTCTTGAAGACTGAGTTTTGTCTTGTCATCTTCCCATCTAAGATTATCCCACCATCTTCGATCTCCTTTAATTTCTCTGATAGTAGTTGCATCGTAGGCTGAGAGAGGTAGCCTCTCCAACAAGGGCAATTGCTCAAATGAATCCTCTCTAACACTGGCCAAGCTGATTCCCTTGAACAAATGGTCTTCATATTGATCAAATTCCTTATTTCCATGACTTTTAACTTTCGAAGTAGCCCATTAGGCACACGCATTGCGCAATAACCCCTCAAGGCCTATTTCCATGAGGTGAACCCCTCTAAGGATAACCACTTTCTCATCATGTTGATTTGGTAAATAATTTGAACTACAGCTTCTTGGGCTAATCTCTATACTGAACTTCTTCAATCTTCCCAACCAGGCAGAGTCTTAAGGCAAGACAACCAACAGTGTCTAGCCTTATGTGAAGAACTGAAAATTGCTCCAATGATAATAACTCATATAATGATGTTTTTTGTTCTGTTTTGCATTTTACATCCCACTTATAAGCACTGGAAGACATGTCCAAGGCCTCAAGACTAGATAATCCTGACAAAGTTCCAGCTTCTATGTCTTCTAAGTGGTGTGTGCGGGACAAGTTTAGTTCTCTCAAATTTTTGAGCTTACACATTTCAATTCTTTAGGCAGTTCTCTCAATCTAGTGCCAGAAAGATCAAGCACTTGGAGTTTTTCAAGAGCTCCAAGTGGGGGTAGCTTATCTAAGAGAGGACAGTCTCTTAAGAGAAGAGCATGTAGCTCTCCAAGCTGAAGAAGAGAAGGAGGCAAGGAAGTTATATGAGTGCCACTTAAGTTGAGGAATCTCAGTGCTCTTACTTCTCGAAAGAATCCATCAGGAATTTTTCTAAGAGGATTACCCTGGAGAAACAACACAGTTAGCTCAGAGCATCCTAGTAATTGACTTGGCAATCTTGTTATGCTGTTGTTCATAAATGAAACTCTCCTGCAATTTTTCTGCAACTTGTCTGGCATTTTGTGTAATGAACGGTTGGGTTGACAGGAAAATCCGCTTTTCTTTTCAATTAAGGTTATCCATATGGCAACATCTCTCAATACATCGTGCATCTTAACTGTTCCACTACCTTCACCCTCTTCTAACATGCATGTATCTTTCAAATTTTCAACCAAAGCAATCCCATTATTAAATGATTCCTCTAGTGTTTGATGTGCATCTATTAATCCATCAGCTATCCAGCATTGTATTAATTCACTTATATTGATTGAAAAGCTTTCTGGATATAAAGAACAATATAAGAAACACTGCTGAAGAATCTTACTTGGCAATGAGTTATAGCTCAATTTTAGTGGCAGGTACATCTCCTCCTCGCTACTCCCATAATGAGGCACAGAACACTGCAATTGGCTGAGTGCATTCTTCCAGAGTTCAATTACCGTTCTGTTCCTCAATGACTTCCCCACAGCGTTGATTGCCAATGGCAAACCACAGCATTTCCTGGCAATTGCTCTTGCAAGAGTATGAATGCCTTCTGACTCAGCTATGTCTCCTGCATTCTGCACAAACAAGTTCCAAGCATCTTCTTCATTCAGAACATCCACCCTGAAATCTGCATTGGTCATCATTTGCCTACACACTGCCAAAGATCGTGTCGTTAGTAGGATCTTGCAGTTGGCTTGGTCATGGCCTTGCGGGACACCCACAATGTCCAAATCAATCTTCTCCCAAACTTCATCAAGAATGAGAAGACACTTCTTTTTCATTATTAAACTTCTGAACAGTTTATTAGCCCTTTGCTGAGTACTCTCTCCCTCATTCAATTCTAAATTCAATCTCTCTGCAATGTGAGATTGAATAGTTCTCAAATCCAAGTCTTTTGACACCTTGACCCAGATGACTATATCAAATGATTCCAAAGAGGAATTGAGCATGTTGTTCAAGTTCTTCACTAGTGTAGTCTTCCCCACTCCTCCCATTCCCCAAACACCTATGATTTTGATCCCATCATCATTCAAGATTCCCATTAGCCGGGCTACCCTCTCCTCTGCTGCTTTCTGACCAACAAGAGACGGTGCAGGCATTACCGTAACAGCCTTTATAGGAGACATTCTATCAGCCACCACATTATGAAAACTGCATGAATCTATTAATTCTTTCACCTCATTAACCTTTTGTGCCATGCTTTTGCTGAGTTGGTATCGGTTATACATGTTGAGGTCAAGACAGCAATCTTGGGTGCAAGTACTTTTGTTCAGACTAGCCTCCAGCATCGGCCTTACTTCACGTTCGATCTCCTCAACCTTTATGAGCCACACATTAGCCTGCATCGTTGGGTGCTTACCTTCTGCTTTGGCTAATTCAATATACTCTAGCATATCATTCTTTCGGCTATTGAGCTTTCCCAATTCACTCTCCAAAGTTTTGGTGTTTTCATGGAATTTTATGACAGTTGCAATCCTTGAGAACATGTAGCTGGTCAAAAACTTACCAGCTTCAACAAGAAATGCACTAAAGAAATCCATGGGAATGAATATAAGTTTTCTACTAAGAGGTCTAGTATATATAGGCTCTTAATGCGACAATGATTAAAGCAGACAAAAAGGTGGAGGGGAAAGGAACAAGAACAAGGGCTGAAACCATTTTGTCACCACCTACATAATAGTCCAAGTAAAGGAAACTACAATCCATTTGCTTAGTTTGGCTTCAATGCTCACTACTTTGCTCCACTCACCCATCTATAGAGGAGAGCTTTGGTTTACTCAGCCAGAGAGGAAAAATCTTGTACTAACATTACGAATGTTCTCCTGGATGCTCAAAGAATCATGTCCTTGAAAGTTGAAACATTCTAGGATATGGATATCCATCAGAACATACTGTCCAAACCACACGTATACGATATGACTTCCAGAAAATGGAAATATCAATGGCAATGCTTGTAACAGAAAGTTGATAATGCAGGACAACAATGAGGAAATAGGATAAATGAGAAAAGGGATAGAAACAAACAGAACAAACCTTAGGAATCACCACCTAGAATCTGCCTGTAAAACCCTAAGCATCACCATCTTAGGGGTGTCTGATATCACCACCAAACGAAGAAGAGAGACGCATTTCAAATCATAGAAATTTTCATTAATCATCAAATCCCTTGAAAATGAGTACAAACTTTGCTTAAATAGGCCACTAAGCCTTAACATAAGAAACCCTAATTCTAATGGGCTCAACCCAATTATTGAAAAATCATCAAATCCCTTGAAAATGAGTACAAGCTTTGCTTAAATAGGCTACTAAGCCTTAACATAAGAAACCCTAATTCTAATGTGCTCGACCCAATTATTGGAATTAAAATACTAATAAACTTGATTAGATACTAAGACCAAAATAAACATACAATCAACTCCAAAATTGAATAAGATAAGAATAAAATAATCTTTGTGAGGCTCCCGCATCATACTCTTCTGGTTGGAGAAAACTCAACCTCGAGTTTTATAATGTTGAAGGAGCAAAAGTCTGACACGGAACACTTGCTTCAACTCTGGAACAACAGTTGGGAGGACGGAGAACAAAGGAGCCTTGGGTTCCATCACATCATTAAACTTGTGAGGAATTATAAATTCAATGTGTGGAATCGGTGAGGAAAATGAAACCACCTTGTCAACTTCATCAAGTTGTGTATCTTCAAACACTTGTTGCTTAGGCTCTACAATAAGCTCTTCTTCTTGCACTTGTAAGTCCGGAACCTCGACTGTAGCACTAAGGTTTGATGGCTCAACACTAATGTCTCTTGTATGTGACACTTCAGAGTTATTGGTCTCCTTTTGAGACGCCTTAATTTCATCTTGGATAATTTTTCTCAAGTTTTCTCTCGTTGGACTAAGTGTAGGACTAGAAACTGAATGAACATTCACTTTATTTTCTTCAAATTGCACAATTGGTTGGCTATTCCGATGCCTAAAGTTGTATTTTCGATCCTGAGAATGACCACAAGAAGATTGGGGTAGATATTTTGCTCGAAAATATTGTGGTAAATATTCATCTTGAAGCTTTGCTTTCATGTCTTCCCATTCAGTAATAGCCGGTTCTTGCCTAACAAAGTGCATATATTCAAGATTCTCCCAAAAATCTTGTGCTCTCCCTATTAACTTTCTTTTTGCAAATCTAACTTTAGTGGCATATGAGAAATTTCTTCGATCAAGGAATTGTTCAATCTCATTTAACCACTTGACAAAAACCCACAGGCTTTCATCTCTACGACCATCAAAATCAGGTACCTCAAAGAGTGTCATGATACAGGAAAATAGTGTCTCAACAAAGAATTTTAAAAAGAACTTGAACTGTTGCTGCTTGACTCATGTGCTTTGTATTGAAGATGTTGTACGGGCGTAATGGACTGTTCCAAGTGGCCTGAAAAATTGAAGTTGAAACTTACTGCTGAGCTCACGGGTTGAGTGCAACACAACTCCAAAGAAAACAAATAGGAAACTATTGGACCGAGCCTTGCTGTCTACCTTCAAGGACAAGGAGAAAACTATTCTTTTCACGGGCTGGACAGGGGCTGACTATGAGTGGGCTTTTTTTTTTTTTTTATGAATCTGGGTTGGGCTATTTTGTTTGTTGGTTAATGGGTCAGTAATGGTGGGTTTTTTATGAATCTGGGTTGGGCTATTTTATTGGTTGGTTAATGGGTCGGTAATGGTGGGTTTGAGTGTTTTGTGGGTCGGGTCAAAACTAAGGTTGGTTTCCTAAATGGATTGGGATATATATTTTTTTCAAATGGGTCGGGTCCAAATCTGGGTATTCTATAGGGTGGGGTGTGGGTATTCAAATTTCAAGACTGAGAATATTGGTTACAGCAAGTTACCTACTAAGATAAAGAGATGGTTTGATGACTCGATGGAGAGTTGACGTTGTGTAGGTGGGGGGATTTCTAGCGAGATGGTGGCAGCGCGGCACGGTATAGGCGAGGGAGGAGCTAGTTGAGGATTTGTCTTGTGATGTCCGTGGCGGCGGTTCTAGGATGAGATTATGGAGTTCGAAATCGAGCTGGCGGTGCGATGGTGGCTCGCGATCGGCGCTGGGGTTTGCGAAACCTCGAATGGCAGTGTTGTGACTTCAACTAGTGGTGGTGCGAGCCCGATTCGAGTTAGAATGGGTCTTCGCGGGTCAGGTCTGTGACATGGAGTTCCAGTTGGTGTGATGTGGGTCTTAGGGGTATGATGGGGTGCGCATTTCTTTTGTTTGTTCTGATGTTTTTTTTTTTTTGGTGATGTTTTGTGATGATGTTGAGATGGCAAAGGAGGAAGGTTCACGGTGGATGTGTTGTTTGTTTTCTGTTTTGGTTCTTTTGGATAGATGGTGATGGATTGACAGGTGTTGGCTTGATGAGTGTGGCTTTGGTGGGTTGTTAATGGCTGGTTCACGGTGGGTTTTGTTTGGGTGTTTGGGTTGTGATAATGGTGGGTTATGGGTTACGGTATTTTTTGATGATGGTGGCTTGAAAGGTGTTGGGTTGTTGGTGAGAATAGGGTACGATAGGTTTGCTGAATGTTGGGATTCAGTAACAGCGCGTGGGGATCGAAGTTTGCTCTGATAGCAAGTTGAAGCAGGACAACAATGGAGAAATAGGATAAATGGAAAAAGGGATAGAAACAAACAGAACAAACCCTAGGAATCACCACCTAAAATCTGCCTGTAAAACCCTAGGCATCACCACCTTAGGGGTGTCTGGCATCACCACCAAACGAAGAAGAGAGACACATCTCAAATCATAGAAATTTTTATTAATTATCAAATTCCTTGAAAATGAGTACAAACTTTGCTTAAATAGGCTACTAAAAACCCTAATTCTAATGGGCTCGACCCAATTATTGGAAAATCATCAAATCCCTTGAAAATGAGTACAAACTTTGCTTAAATAGGCTACTAAGCCTTAACATAAGAAACCCTAATTCTATTGGGCTCGACCCAATTATTGGAATTAAAATACTAATAAACTTGATTAGATACTAAGACCAAAATAAACATACATTCAACTCCAAAATTGAATAAGATAAAAATAAAATAATCTTTGTGAGGCTCCCGCATCAATTGATCATGCAAATATCAAAATATCTTTGTAAAAGATTTACCAATTTAAGCTTTAACGTCATATTTCTATTCTATCTTATTGATGTTCTTATCACAAAAATGTCATTGGTCAAAATGGAGCCATTTTCTTGGATATGCCCTATTTAACATGTACCAAAGGACATGCAAAACAAAAAAAACAAAAATTTGCATACTCAAAATGGATATGTGTTAGAATATTGGCCCAACGTGCATATCATATCCCGTCTAGACTATGGAGGGTTGAAGAGAGTTTTCTCACTAATCTTGGGCTTAATGAAGAATCATACAGATGGGCTTGGGGCATATGTGCGATCCATGAGCCCCTGATAACCGTAGCGTGCAATCCCCATCAGAATTTCAACACAATGACAGTGAAGAAAGTGAATGTAATGGTCCTTTGATGGAGCTAGTAGAAATCAAGCAAGGGCTTTTGTAAATAATAATGCCAACCCAAAAACGAAGACTCAGGCTTGAGATTGTAAATAATATAGAGAGCTTAGAATGGAGGCTCAACTCAATAAGTTTTTGAATAGTAACAAACAAGGCCTGAAAATGGAGAATCATTTTGAAGACAAAGGTGGTGAGTTTGATTAGAGGTATGTTCCTTATCTGGTTTAAATGGTTGGTTGGACATGAGAAATGTAGTTATTGAGCTTATTAGTATTGATTGGCTTTGGAGCTATGTGTACACTTTGTTGTACAATTGTTTTCCACAATCAAACACGCAATTCACTCTCCAAAGATCAAATTTCCATGTGTACAGGGTCTAAAATTCAGGCGTGTGAGAAGAACTTCTCTTGTTAGCTTGTTCCGTAATGAATTTTTATTTAGATTGTATCATAATCAAGCACACATGTTACAAGGTGCTACACTAATTTATATTGGGACTCTTTTTTTGTCCCTTCCTTTTTATTCCATATTAATTATATTTAATTGAGTGTCTTCTGTTTAATTCTCGTGCCATTTTATCTTGTACATCACCACTCTGGACATTATTAGATGCAGACTTATCATTAGCCATGGCAATTCTAATTTGGACTGAGTGTTTGTTTGATTTGAATTCGAGTGATTATTTATACTCTTTGATGAAATATTATTAGATGAAATATTTATGTAATAATTGCCATTGTTAGCCTGCTTGGGATAGTCCTGTATCTCTGGAGCCATTATTTATACTCTTTGAGAGAATTGGAGAGATTAAGAAATAAATAGGCATTTTAAATGGAGCACCAGCGGTAGCATATGATTATGCCACAAACTTTCATTTGCTTGTACAACCTAAGTTACCAAGCTCTTGTGGTGGTTTTTGAGTGATGCATTTGTACAAATATTGAAATTCATTCTGCCTCCTTATTGTGATTTCCTTTTAGTCACATTTGAATTAATTTCCCTATTTGTTGCTTGTAGTTCTGAGTTACACTCTGTCCCTTTTCTCTCAGGGGTGCAGATATTTTTTCATTCTCTCCACTGGGGGGGTTTATTATGGTGGGTGGAAATTTAGAGAATAGTGTGATGCAGAATTGTGGATACTATCACTATGTTGGGGGTTTCATCTACTCAACTTTGTAAATAAATATATTTTCTCAATAATCAGTTGTAATATGTACATAATAACATCATGTAATAACTCTTTCTCACTGTTTCTTTATTCTATTAATTTAAATTTATTCTGCTACCACTTTTTTGGCATTTTATCAGGATGAAATGCTTGAGCAATCTCTGTGTGGGTTCGTATTTTCTTTCTACAACAATTTGTTTAATTGGATTTCTTCCCATTTTGTCATGGAGTTTCTGGATTCCTTAACAATGTGTATAGAGGAGAAGTAAGTATTCAGGTAAGCTTTTTTGTAAAGTTGTGAACAGTGTTGTGAGGTGTTAAACATCAGTGATAATTATTTAAGGAAAATGGTTTTTTATTTTCTAAAGCAGTAGATGCATTAAGGTATTGTAAATTTGCAATATTGTAATTTACATGTGAACAAGATAGTGATGAGATAAGGATATTATTGCAAGTTACAAATGAATAGGATGGTTAGAATAGTAAGTTCGTTCGGCATAGGATGTAAAGATGCCTAGCTCTAGAATCTATTATATAAACTAATAGCTGAAGCTTCAGCTTTCTCTCCAAACACGCCACGTCAGATTTCCTTTTCGCAAAACAATCCACACATGCCTCTCAACTCTCTCAGGTCCGGCCCACTTTCATTTTTTTTTTCTTTGTTGGGCTTTTATTATTTTTACGTTTTTTGGCTTTTAAGTTTTGACACTTTCAGTTTTTTTTCCTTTTTTAATTTTCACCACTTAATTATACCCTAACTGCTCCCCCTTCTCACCTCCGCCCCCTCATCTTCAAGCGTTAAACTCCCTTATCTTCTCCTCTATTCTCTCTCTCCCTCGCCCCCTCATCTTCAAACGTTAGAAGCCCTACTTCGTTCAAGCGTTACCCTCGAGTTTCCGGCGTTTCCTATTTATTTATAAACTAATAGCTGAAGCTTCAGCATTCTCTCCAAACACGCCACGTCAGATTTCCTTTTCTCAAAACAATCCACACATGCCTCTCAACTCTCTTAGGTCCGGCCCACTTTCATTTTTTTTTCTTTGTTGGGCTTTTATTATTTTTACGTTTTTTGGCTTTTAAGTTTTGACGCTTTCAGTTTTTTTCCTTTTTTAATTTTCACCACTTAATTATACCCTAACTGCTCCCCCTTCTCACCTCCGCCCCCTCATCTTCAAGCGTTAAACTCCCTCATCTTCTCCTCTGTTCTCTCTCTCCCTCGCCCCCTCATCTTCAAACGTTAGAAGCCCTACTTCGTTCAAGCGTTACCCTCGAGTTTCCGGCGTTTCCTATTTCTAAAATTCACAACCTTCTCTCTCATCAATCTTTATTTAAGCTTTTCAACCAAGGAGACTCACTCATCCGCTCAACCATACCAAGGTAAGGTAAGTTTTGCCCATAGCAACTTGAAAATCCTTAAGTAGAGCAGCAAAGGTTGCACAAAAGAGTTTTCCTAGAAAGTATCAATTAGGAAAATCAAACTCCTTTAGTGTGTGTTTTGTTTTTAGTTTGTTTTAAGTAATAAAAGTTTGCAAGTTCTTTATCATATAATGTTTTATTTCATGAGAATGGTTCTATGATGTATTCACAGGTTGTGTCTTTAATTTTTTTTTCCTGATTTCTCTTTTCCACAATCATTATTTACCAGATTGACGCATAAGATCGAGGTAAAAAAAATCCTATGTTTCCCCCTCTCCTTTATTCTTTCAGTGTTATCGTTTTGGTCAAATGGGTTTATGTTTTTTTAAGAGAATTATTCTTTTATGTGTGTTCTTTAAATCAATCTCAATAACCCAGCTGTAAATTTTGAAACTTTTGATAGATTGAAGGAATTTAGAGTTAACAGTTTGTATATTTTGTGTAAATTAGTGGTGCATGATGTATATTTTGTGTAAGATAGTATGTGTATGTTGAGTGATTCGGCAAATTGGTGTGGGGCAGACGAATTGAGGGACATTTGGGGTTTGTGGTTTTCAGGTACCCCAGACGATTTGAGGGACATTATAGGTTAGGGATTGCCAAATTTCTATGTATGAAATTTGCTCAATATGTGTTCGATGTTTTGTTTCTAAATGGACACCATTGGAACATATGATGATTCCCCTTCTTTGGCTGTCTGTATCTTGAGATTGTCCTGTATTTCATAGGTTTGCAAATTTCTTATCAAAGTTAGTGCTAAATATATGCCAAAACTTCTTGGTTGTTTGTAGTTTAATCTTGGCTTCATTATTTTCTTTGGATCAAGCACAAGTATTAGGTCCATTGTATCATTTTCTTTGGATCAAGCACAACTATTAAGTCCATTGCCTCATTTTCTTTGGATCAAGCACAAGTATTAAGTCAGAGTACAGTTCTCCAACAACCATGCTTCTCCATCAAATAGCTTCCAAGGACATTCTCACCATTCTCTTTTGGTTGGATTATTTTGATTGTTGGGAAACATTTGATTCGTACGTGTATTTCTATATTTAAGGAATTTTTCTTTGTTAACGTCCATTTGTAATAACAATTCCTTTGTATTCAAAGTTGAGAGAGTTCCACGCTTCCATCCACATTTTTTTTTTTTTTTTCTTTTTTTTCTTTTTGGTGATTGTGGTATAAAAACGTTTGCTTCCATTCAATTCTGTTTTAAAGGTTATTTTGGTTTGATCTTCCCTATGTAATGGAATTTTCATTGTATCCAAAGTTGAGAGGGTTTCGACTGAGTTTTTTGGGGTGTTTGCAATATAAAAAAATAGGGTCATGTACCATCTATGTTTATAAGCTCAGGTTTGTTAACAACCTATAAAGGCCTTACTGCATATAAAGGAAAAAAAAAAAAAAATCACCTCATAAGTCATAACAAGTATGGCTTATGAGTAGCAAACATATTAGCCTACTATTTTTTTTTTTTTTTTTTGATCCGTACATATTAGCCTACTGAATTGGGTATACCAACGAATAAAGTTCAAGCCGTAACCATTCAATGAGTAAATCAATGAGCAAAAATCATGTAACATTCCCTAAAATTTATCACTTGACCTTTCTAGATATTGTTGTGAAAGCCATTTTGGTAGTTGTTGTATTTTTGTTCATTGCTGCTTGAATAAAAGTTGCTTTAGTTTGCAGGAGGCGTGCTGTTTATAACTTATTTGGATGATAATTAATGTTTGTTATGAGTTTTTTCCTTTACTTTTTTAGACAAATTATATTCTCTTCATATTGTTTTCCTATTTCGCTCTTATAACAGATTTAGCAAAAAAAAAATTCGCTCTTATATATTTACTTTGTTTTGCTCTGTAGAATTCGAGTAACATGTTCTATTCAAGAAAAGGAATTTATTTTTTCATTAAGTAAAATAATGGGTAAACAAAATGGTATTAAATGATATATTTTCCTACTAGCATTTGTATTCTTTCATAGAGGAAGAATTGATTTATTATATATTTTTAGTTTTTCTACCATTTTTGATATGCAATTGCTAAGTTTTTCGTTTAATTTCTATTTCATTTAAAATATAATATCATTTCATAGTAGTCATATTATGAGTGGGTCGATAACCTTAGTCGTTTTCAAGATTTTTTTGAGCGAAGTAAATATATATAATTTTTGTTAGACTATCCCATGCATCGCACGGGTTACCGACTAGTTATATGAAAATTTGTCACTCACCAAGATTCTTTTGAATCCTCTATCTTGTTCTGCATAGGTTCTCAGTTGTAATCAAGTTTTCAATGAAGTTGTTGTGGACTTCAGTTATGAGTGCACCAATTTTCTTTATAAATATAATTGACATTTTAACCATCATCAAATCCAGAGTCTTTCTCTAGGAAACTTGTGTAGGCTTGTAATTTTATTTTTTTTTTTTTTTTGTTTTGAGTTTTGTAGGCTTGTAACTTGGTATTGCTTATTTACATGAAAAAACTTGGATATTTTGGTCTTGCAGTAAGCTAGTACTTATACACGTGAAAGACAAAAGTTGAGAAATGATCTTTTACTTGTAGCAGTGTCCCTATTTGCTGAAGATCACCTAATTCCATGTAATTAGGGGCTCTTCTATATAGTTTCATGATGTAATTTATATTTAGACAAAGAGCTAGAAAGCATAAGCTACATATTTACACGGACAGGAAGATGAATATAAGGCTTCATAAGCATAACTTCTTTACCCAAATAAATACCAGAAAAGATATGGCGAATAAATTTTTTGAGAAAATTATACATAAATTGCCTATCCGATATTTTTAATGTTGTAATTAAAGAAGAGCTGATTTTTAATAAGCAAAACAAGATAAATGATCATCTTTGAATAATGAAGAAGAAACCTGGAAAGTGTGGCAGTTCTAACAAGTTGTACAGAAAGAAACGTACAATTTATTTGGTATTTCCCATGATTCTGAAAATTTGATATAATGGAATAGAAATTGTACTTCTATTATTTATTTATTTTTTGTCATTCCTGATTAGTATAAGCATATCCATACAAACAACAAAAACCAAGCCTTAATCCCAAATTTTTTTGGGTTGACTAATCCATAAAACTCAAGAAATTAAAATATAAAATGAGATTTCAACATAATTAAGTTAACTTCATGCTTACAATCATTAAGGGCACCAACCAAAATCTAATAGCAAAGATTTATATCAGAAACTCTAAAAATCATTACACCCAAGTAAAAAAATCTTTCAATCTTAACTCGCTCAATACAACCATTGATACCCTCGCACTCAAATAATAAACAAACTCCCCAACTTATTAGTCCCCTCACCTTAAGACATTGAACAAACTCTTAACTCACTCACTGGCTCACCTTTCAATTTTCAAAGACAATTAGACGTACCCGTTGGGTTGAAACTGGCCGCCCAGACCCACAAGATTACATTAAGTTGGGGTCCCTAGCTGGATGGAAATAAGGCAGAAGACTTGATTTGGTTTCGTCATCATCCCACTCCAATGCATCCCACCATTCTGATTCTCCTCCTATTTCTTTTATGGTACCTGCATTTTGGTTAGAAAGAGGCAGCCTTCTGAGCTGTTCGCACTTCCGCACATCAACCTGCTCTAGACACGGCCATGTCTCTTCGTGTCTACAAAGACTTCTTAATTTGGGAAGGTTCTCTAATTCTAATGTCCGTAGCTTTGGAACAACAGGATCTAGAGCCATATTCTGCCCTGAATCATAATTAAAGAGCTCTTCTAATTCCCTACACCTCCATACCTCGATTACTTCTAGGTTTGGTAGGGTCTGAATGAAGTCACCACAGGAGAAAAGATATTTCATGTTATAACATTGATCCACCTTGACTGATTTTAGTCTAAGAAATCTCAGCCCAGGATAACCAAGTAGATCTGAAATACTTTCTAGTCCTTCTAGACGGAAAAGAGTAAGTTTCTCCAAATTTGGTAGTAGGTCACAGTGGGCAGCCAATCCTCCATTTGGCCTTGAACTCCTGTTAAATTTCATTGAATATAATTCAAATGACTTTAAACCATGGCAGATTCTATTAATGCCCAAGTCTATAATCTTTCCATCCAGTCCCTCACAATGAGCTAAGACCATAGACTTTGCAATACTGCATAACTGCCCAATCGATTCTTGTGAGATATCAGCATCATAAATATTCACCTTTTTGTCATTTGTAGTACTGATTTCTCCCTTTAGTATCTCTTTTTTTGGTTCAATGAGAATATCAAATCCTCTTAATCTATTTATCCAGGCTAGATCTTCAGAGCTGAGATGTGGGATCCTCTTGAAACTGATGCATAAGATAAGTAATCGATCAAGATGTTTGAGCTCTTTAAAAGTTGTCTGTGCTTCTTCTTCTGCTACATTCCCATCAAAATAGTAGGCAATGCGTCTCATATTTAGAACCTCTAAACAAGGCAACCTGGATATAATGCTAACCTGAAATTGTTTTAGATTCATAGTGTAAGATAAATCCAGTTGCCTTAAATTGCTTAGGTTTTCCATCCCTTTAGGCAATTCTCTGATTTTGCTGAAATGAAGATCAAGTATTTGAAGTCTACTAAGCCCACCCAGTGCGGGTAATTCTTCAAGATATTTGCAATCTCTTAATTGAAGAACACGGAGGTCACGGAGTTGAAGTAGAGAAGGAGGCAATGACTGGATTGTGGTATAACTGAGATTCAAGACCTTGAGTGCCTCAAATCCTTGTAGGAATCTCTCAGGAATTGTTTGAAGCAACTCATTGCCTTGTAGTAGCAGAGTTGAGGCCTCTGAACATTGTATCACACAATCAGGTAGCCTTGTTATGTTGTTCTTCATGAAAGAAACTCTTTTGAGAGATTTTGAATTTGAAAACTCTCCAACTGAAATCTCACTCAACCCAATCCCCGAACGAACAAGGGATTTACATCCATCCTCAGACGTGGATGCAATACATATAGCAAAATCACGTACAACATCATGCATCTTCACAGTACCCTCACGGGCACCATCTTCCAACAAACAAGAGTCCATCAGTTTTTCAATCAAAGCTATTCCAGTATTGATTCTATCCACATGGTCTTGTTGTTCATCTATCAAGCCTTCCCCCAGCCAGCAATGTACTAGTTCAATTATTTCAATTGTGTAGTCCTCAGGAAACAAAGAGCAATATAGGAAACAAGATTTTATGTTGTTACCTGGTAATGAGTCGTAACTCCACTTCAATGGCTTGTAGACCTCATCCTCAATGTCTTCTATAGAAGGCACTGAACTTCGCAACTCATTTAAGGCATATTCCCACAGCTCAACCTTTGTCCTTCTTCTCATAGAAGCTCCCACTATGTTGATGGCCAGAGGTAATCCACAACATTCCCTAGCAATCGCGTCTGCAAATGGTCTAATTTCTTCCATATGAGACACATCCCCTGCCTTTTGACAAAACAATTGCCAAGCTTCTTCATGATTCAAGACATCTATTTTAACATCAAAATCGGTGAACATACTCCTACAGACTTCCTTACGTCGAGATGTCAATATGATCTTACAACCTTTATGAACTTCAGGCTGTGGGACACCCAAAGAGTCCAAATCAATTTTCACCCAAACATCATCTAGAATGAGTAGAAACTTTTCCTCATTCATAAGTCTCTGATGAAGTCGAATAGCTATTTCCTGCACGCTTTCTCCCGTTTGTACCTCCAATTTCAATCTCCGAGCTATTTGTGTCTGGACCTGTTTCATGTCCCAATTCTTGGAAACTGTAGCCCAAATGACGATGCCAAAAAGCTGCGTTAAAGTAGTGTTGTTGAGCTGATTGTTGAGTGTCCTTACGAGAGTAGTCTTGCCTACCCCTCCCAGTCCCCAAATGCCAATCACCCGATATCTATCATCATACAATAGACTCATTGTTTTGTCTAAAGTTTTTAATGCAGTTGTTTGACCTGGAATTGAAGGTCCAGGTAAGTGCTCCACTGCTTTGGGTTTTGTAGTTGAATAAACCACATCAGGAATATTCTCCACAACAAGCCTTTTGATCTCTTCCAGTATTTCTTCCACTTCTCTGCTTGCACTATACCGCTTACTGCAATTTAAGAAACATGCAGAAGGCTTCTCTTCCTGAATCGGATTGACTTTAAGCTCAAGCTTTTCCACGTCCTCAAGCCAAGTTACGACTCGAGGTAGTATGTCCTTTCCTTCTTTCTCAGCTGCCTCCATCTTTTGTTTGACTTCCGTTATACGGTCCATAAGATTTTTCATGTCCCTGACCATATCATCAAGGTTTGATCGGAGATTAAGAGTGGTGGTCATCTTAGAACTGACATCGCCACAGAAAAGGTTGCAAATTGGTCCCAATACTGAGCCAATAAATGTAAGAGCCAATTCCGTGACGCACATTTTGGTATGTGAGATGGCAGAAGCTTCAAAGAAATCACAGCCAAAGAAGTAGAGAAGTCACTAGTTGATCTCGACTTGGAAGCTCGACGTCACCGTCACCGTCACCGTCTAAATCTCCCCTAGGAAGTCGCTAGTTCGCTGCAACGACTGACGTGAGGAGGTTTCTGCCGTCGCCGCTCAATCACAAAAAAGATTCGAAGGTTTCAAACAGATCCAAATGGCTTCTCTGTTGATCTTAAAAGTTTTGAAGTAGAACTTGACCAAAGTTTCAAAAGATCTTTTAAGATCAATTAGATTAAATGAGCATAGCCAGAATCGATTTTTCTAAATGGGTTTTTCTTTTTCTCACACTTCGCAGAGCCAGAATCCCAAATGGCTTTTGTTTTGATTTTTATTTACTAGATTTTGTTTATCATTCATGCGAGGCAGTTGACTGGTTTTTCCTTTCTCTTTTTCTAATTTTTTATTTTTTATTTTTTTAACTTTTTATCCTATCATGGCAGCTGGCAAGCACCTGCTCGGAATAACTTTTTATTTTTAAACTTTCTGTTTTTTTATATTGGTTGGAGATCAATAAAACTATGCATTTATTGACACACTCTATATATATATATATATAGGTTGGAGAACATTAAAACTATGCATTTATTGACACTAACTATATATATATAGCATAAATGTTATCAATGATAGACATCTGTTTGATACCCTATTTTGTAACTATTAATTTTATTTTTTTACACTTTAGTGCAATAAAAGGTAAAATAGTAATTTCATAAGCATAAAAATTCAAAATTGGTCCATAAATTTGAAAATCATATTTTAAGTGATCAAAGTTGAATGGAGAGTGAGAGTGCAATTATTGGATAAAAAACAAAGATTTTATTAAGGAAATAAATTTGATTGGTTGAAATAATGTTTACCATAAGCTCACATGTATAAGATTAATTTTTAATTAATTTGATTGGTTCTCTAAAGGATTAAATTAAAATCAATTAATAAATAATTCTTATTGGTCTAGAACACCTTAAAATGATAAGTAGTTATGCACAAGATATCCACCAAAAAATAATTCTCAAATTGATTTATTTTAAATAGTGGGATAATTATTTTGACCAATAATTGTCATATTAATTATTAATAAATCAATTAAAATTAAGGAATCTCGAGTTTAGTCAGGGGAGGACTTCTAAATCCAATAGAAGATGACCTAAGATGAAAAAACCAGAATTATCAATTTAAAAGCTAAAAAACAGATATTGGGTGTTGATCGGGCCTCATTGGGCAACGATCGAGCCTCTTTGGGTGCTGATTCACATGTTTTTCATGCAAAGTGAAATTCCTTCGAAATACATTTGATTATATTTCGAAAACCTAATGTACTCCTATGGGTCCAGAACGTGGGTAAGTTCATTTTTTACCTCCTCGTATAGATAGAAACATCTCATTTTAACGGAAGGTTGGAATTTTCATTGCTCAGAATCCCAATCAAAATTCAAGAGAATTTTTGTGAGTGATTAGACTTATAAATAAAAACGTAAGTGTGTTCTTATATCAAAGTCAAGAGATTACAAGAAGCTATTCTTGTAATCCCACTTCCAATCTTTTTAATTTTATTATCAATCTCATTTATCGAATTTGACAAATCTTTCTCCAAAAATTATTTTTCAGGTTGGATCTAATTGAATCGAGTCAAGGAGCTTCCTCCACAACACATGCAGGTACCTCTCTCCCTTATTTTTCATTTCAAGATATGATTGCATGATTGGTTGTATATAAATATTCTTAGAACTATTTTTGTTTATTTTTATCACATGTATTGTCTTGATTAATTTTTTAAAAAAATAATATAAAAACATGTTAGGATGTAAACCACGGCTTTAAAAATATAAAAATGACATAGGGTTTAGTTTCAAAGCAAGACGGAAAGTATTTTTCAGATTAAAGGCCATTGGGTCTCCAGTAGTTACTACCGATCGGGTGGGCTTGTTTGAGATTCAATCTAGGGTTACTTAAGTGCCGATCGAGGCTTAATCTTGATTTTGAGTTTTTTATACATAAATTTTTTCTTTGTTAATTCTACCATGTGTATTCTGGATTGATTAAATCTTAACATGTTTTCTTATTTGTTTACATGTAATTAGGAATGTTTGTTTGAATTATTTTAATTACTGTTGATTGATCACCTTTTATTTTCTTTGTATGCATGTGCTATATATAATTGATGTCAAATACAATTATAGTTTGGATGAGTCGTGAACTATAGTTTAGGAATCTTAAGAGATTGACTTTTGTCTAGTTGAGTGGGTGCCTAACACCTTCCCACTCAATCCTCTAGCCCTCGAACCCTAATCTTATGGTGAATTTAGACTAGTTAATGTATTCTTTTACTTTCTTTTTTTTAGATTGTTTTTGGATCAAAACTTTGTATTTTGTTTTCTTAGATTGTATCTAGGGAAAAATCATTTTATTCACTTTTGCAATATTGTATCATTTATTCAGTTAATAAAAGATAGTATTTTTTCTTAGCTTTTTTGTACAAAAATTAGGTGGCGACTCCATTTGTAATTTTCCCTAGTGATTAGGATGGAAAACACTATAATCGCAATTTTTGAGAATCATGTTTAGACCTCTTCTTTTTGGTTTAGGGTCGTGGTTCTCACACCACCAAAACCACAAACTCACAGCCAAGAAAAGGCCACCGAAACACCAGAATCCCCCATCACCAATATCCCACTTTTCATTTTCTCCTCCAAACAAACTCAAACCCACTCTTCCACCTCATAACCTTAACCCAAAGTTGCTGTAAACCCCCAATTTGTAATGGTCAATACTTATGGTCCCTGGTCTCAGTGATGATTACCAAAAAGTTCTCATAAGACAATGTGTGTTGAAAACCATTAGAAGCTTCTAAAAATTCGTGCCAAAACCTAGTTGTTAAACCTAAATGGCGTACGCCACTTTCTATTGGACGTACGTCTGTAGTAATGAGGCGTACACCACTCTGCAAAGCCAGCTCCACCTATGAGGCAACTTAGGCCATCGCCTAAGGCCCCTAAATGGAGAAGGCACTCAAATATTAGTTAATAAAATATTTTTTTTTTTTAAAAAAAAAAAAGAAAAAGGAAGAAAAGAAGAAAATATTGGGTTATTAATTTCTTGTAGGAGTAATAGTTAAACCCCAAGTTTAGCTAATGGCCAAATAGATGAAAATTTATCCTAGTAGATTTTGCACTCTTTTTGATTATTTAGTTCAGAATGTTTAGATTATTTCATATGTTTGTGAGACTTTAATCTCTGAGTCTCCTACACACACAAAAAAAAAAAAAAATTAAGTATAGTTCCTTAGGTTCAGTACTCCTGACAATTCCCTAATTAAATTCAAACATTAGTTGCATTACATTTAATTTTTATTAGAAAATAAAACATGTATGTGTTTAATTGGTCAATGCAACTATGTGTTTAATTTTAATTGGAAAACCTAATGTATTGTACCTAAAAAAAAGAACAAGTTCTCTCTCTCCAAAAATAATTTTTACTAAAAATACATGTTACAGTTTCTTTGACAAAAAGAATTTCTTACAAATTAAAATTGGTAAAATCTTATCTAAGATCGACTATGTCACAAGAAATATTAAGTGGATTAGCTATATTATCAATTGAAAGATAGATATTGGCAGAACTTGAATAAAAAAAGCTTAATTAGTAATTTACATCTCAAAAGTAATATAAAAATTTAAATGAAAAACTATTATATAAAAAATTAATCACATTTAATATATATTTAAATATTCGAAAAGGCTATTTAAATTTTCACCTTAGGCCCTAAAATCCCTTGAGCCGGCCCTGCCACTCTGTAGGAGCGTACACTTGTGCCATCAAAAACCCTAATTTTTAAAGAGCCTAACTACAATTAGGGTTGCCTCCTGTAGCCCTAATCAACTTGTTCTCCAATAAACCTTAGTAGCCTCCTACTACTATATAAAGAAGTTTTCAGCTCACAATTTAAACACATTGAAGAGCCCCTAATTGAAGAAACACACCAAGGAGCACCCAATACACTGAAAATAAGAAGAAGTACTAATATAGTAGAATTTAGAAAGAAGTAGTCCTAGAGCAGCGAAGCCCTGCTGAGGTAGAGAGTTTAGAAGTAGTAGTTTTAGAGTAGCGAAGCCCTGCAGAGATAGAAAGAAGAAGCTTTTTCCTTTAGTGTTCAGCACACAATTCTGTTAAAGAGATCAATCTGAGAGACCAGTGAAATATTGTTAGCTTGCTACAAGCTCCCTAGAGGCTAGGTATGTATTTTCTCAATAGTCCATATCAATCTTCTTGAATTGTTTATTACTATTATGTTTAATTTAGATGTAGTTTGCATGTTTTAATCTTTCTTTCAATTTTATTTTAATTAAATCCTTGTTTTGATTTTAATATTTATTTGCAAGTTTATTTTAATTTATTTTCATTATAGGTTTAGATATTCAAAACCTTTTTTCTTAGTTCTTTAATGAATTATACCATGATTCTTGCTTTCGAAGCATGTCTTTTAACTCTTCAATGAATTTTTCCATGATTATTGCTTCTCAAACCATGATTCTTAAATTATCACATGTCTTGCATTAAATTCATGTTATTTAATTATTGTGGGGATTTCTTCCCTACAAGTTGGTGATAAGCTTGGTGCCAGGTAAGAGTTTCTATGTTCTTTAATTTATCATGCGATTTTCATTGAAATTATGATATATGATTATTGTTGGGATGTTTCCCTACAATTTGGTGATAAGCTTGGACTCAGGTGAGAACTCCTATTTTTAACTCCATATGAATGTTGTGCCATAAATTCTCTTATTCTGATTGCTCCTTGATTGTCATAGTTTTGGGTTTAATTGTTTTTTTTTTTTTTTTTTTTTTTTTTTATGTTTAGAGATTGTTTTATAAACTCCTTAAAAAATATCAAGTAATATAGATGAATGCTAGCCACTAGGCTGGGCGTTCTTGGGTGCCTAACACCTTCTTAAGACATACCTTAGCTTCAGACCTAGCTTTAAACTAGTCATTTTGTGCATAAAATTATATTTATGGTTCTCGGACCTATAAACTAGGTGACGACTCCTTGTTCCTCTGCTTTCAACCCTAAAAAGGTTCAATAACACAAACGACCCCCCTGAGGTAACCACGCGGTATCTCACAACTACCGCCACCGCCACCATCGTCACTAAAACCACAAACCCACAGCCAAGAAAACCCCGACCATTGAAACACTACAAATCTATAGCCAAGAAAGGACAGAGTTTACCTCCAACCCACTACGTGATAAGTAAATAGACCATCCACATGTGTATTTTAAAAGTCACATGACTCATTAAAAATGTCATGTGACTAAAAGTACACGTGTATGGTCTATTTACTTGCCACGTAGTGAGTTGGAGGTAAACTATTTCCGCCAAGAAAAACCCAAAAGACCAAAAACACCCAGATCATACCCATGACAGACATCCAAAGCCAAACCCACTGCCAAAATCAAACTTATTTATGATATCATCGCTTCGATCACTAGTCCAACCTGGATTGGACCGTCAAGTCGTGAATCATTCTACTTTCCCATTCTCTGCCTTATCGGACTTTTAAAACCATCATATTATAGTATATCATTTTATGAGAAGTAGCATATTTACTGGCTCAATTATTGCTTTATGAGTAAAACTACCAGAATGGCAATAGTAATCTCACATGCTTTGTAATTTTTGAGCTTATCATCTGTCTAATGTGTCCATCTCCTTGACCAAAATGTCACGGTTTGAATGGAGATTGAGAATGGTTTTGATCTTAGGATAGACACAACCACAAAGAAGCTGGCTAATAATGCACCAACAGTCGTAGCCACCACTTCCATGCCGTAAATTTTGCTATATGTGATGCCAGAAGCTTCAAAGAATTCACAACCAAAGAACTAGAGAAGATTATAAGTTTTCACAGGCAAAGCAATCTAAAGAGAAACACATCCAAGAAAATCATTATGAGGGATTTTCAGTAAAAAGCTGTCATCTCAATTATTGTGAAAAATATTATGAAATATGTTATACATGTAGAATTGCTCTTATTTTATTGATCCCTCTTCAGTAAAATCATTTTATGAGAATTAGCATTCCGTTTGACTATGCAACCCATAAAGTTGGTTACACACTTACACCTAACATAATTTGAACAATATTGTAAATCCATTAATTAAAGTTGGTTACGCCTAACCTAATTTGAACAATAATGTAAACCCATAAAGTTGGTTACACCAAACATTATTATTATTATTATCTTTTGGCTTAACAACGATACAATATCCAATTATAGATGAGGAAGGGTAATTGTACAATAAAGTAAACGACAAATGTATGGATCTCATAAATAAATAAATAAATAAATAAAATAAAATAAAAAACCGACAAATTTATGGGAGGAACCCAACACGCCTTGTTGGGCAACGATGCATTATTGATTTATTGTACTTAAAAAGAAGCCAAGTTGGGCAATAATGCATTATTGTACTTTAAACAAAACTAGGCAATCACCATCCCACGTTCGTCACTAAAAAGACAAAAAGGCAAATAAATCCGACTAAACAGTGGGTTTGATTTACCCACTATATTAAGCTTAAAAAGTCTTTTGGCTGAACATTGATATTTTAAGGGTAATTTGTACTTTTTTTTTTACCTTTAATTATTGGGTGGATCTATGTCTCGTAATCTATAAATTCGAATAAGATTTTTTCTTACATATTAAAAATATGACAATAGATCCCAACAGTTTAATTTTCTGTTAAATCAAAACAAAATTAGCGGATTTAAAAAATATATATTATATATTAAATTTCAAGTCATAATACTTAAAATCTATCATTACATATTAATATCATAAAAATTTTTTATTTTTGCTTAGATTTAATAGAAAATTAGATGATAGATGTTATTTGCATATTTTCAATAAATAAGTGAGGATATATTATTCGATGTTATTGCACATTTTCTCTACTTTTTTTTCTTCACTCTCTCTTTCTTGTTCTCTCTTTTTTTTTTTTATAATAAAATATTGCAAAAAAATAAACAAATCTTCTACAAGTAAAAAAGGACTCGTTCAAAGTTGTTTACACCAATATAATCACTAATACCATAGATAAATTTCTTAAAAAAAAAAAAAAAACAATTGTGTCCCAAGATTCATCTCCTATCTAAGAAACTCGTGTTAGTGACAGTGATCATTCTTTTAAGAAAAATCGTATTGACTTGAAAATTATTTCCATGGATCTAGGATTACGAAAAAAAATATCAAAGTATAGAAGAGTATATAAAGGTTATTTTCAACCTCTTAACCACAAATTCCTGTAAAGGAACCTTGATGGGGTGTTCGTCGATTTAATTATGCACGGTTGAATGACCCCATAAATAAATTTTTTGGCTCCGCTCTACAATCATAAAGGGGCACCCACCAAAATCCAATATCAAAGATATATATTACAAACTTGGACTCTTTCACAACTCCAAAAATTATTACACCCAACTGCTCAATAAAACGATCGATACTCTCACACTCAAAATAATGAACAAACTCTTCAACTTATTACTACTCTTCAACTTATTACTACTCTTCAACTTCTTCTCAAAATAATAGCAACACAAGAAATTAAAATATAAAATGAGATTTCAACATAATAATTAATTTAACTTCATGCTTACAATCATTAAGGGCACCAGCCAAAATCTAATATCAAAGATATATATCAGAAACTCTAAAAATCATTACACCCAAGTAAAAAAATCTTTCAATATTCTTAACTCGCTCCATACAACCATTGATACTCTCGCACTCAAATAATGAACAAACTCCCCAACTTATTAGTACCCTAACCTTAAGACATTGAACAAACTCTTAACTCACGCACTGGGTCACCTTTCAATTTTTCAAAGACAATCGTACCCGTTGGGTTGAAGCCGTCTCCCAGACCCACAAGATTACTAGGACTTGGCTTTCGGAGTTGGACGGAAATAAGGCAGAAGACTTGATTTGGTTTCGTCATCATCCCACTCCAATGCATCCCACCATTTTGATTCTCCTTCTATTTCTTATATGGTACCTGCATTTTGGCTAGAAAGAGGCAGCCTTCTGAGCTGTTCGCACTGCAACACTTCAACTTGCACTAGACACGGCCATGTCTCTTCGTGTCTGCAAAGACTTCTTAATTTGGGAAGGAGCTGTAATTTTAATGTCCGTAGCTTTGGAACAACACGATCTAGAGCCATATCCTGCCTTGAATCATTATTAAAGAGCTCTTCTAATTCCAAACAGCTCATTACCTCGATTACTTCTAGTTCTGGCAGAGGCTGAATGAAGTCACGACAGGAGAGAAGATATCTCATAACTGAACAATCACTCACTTTGATTAATTTTAGTCTAGGAAATCTCAGCCCAAGATAACGAACTAGTTCTGAAATACTTTCTAGTGCATTCAGACGGGAAAGAGTAAGTTCCTCCAAATTTGGTAGTAGGTCACATTGGGCAGCCAATCCTTCATTTACTCGTACTCTCCTGTCAAATCCTGTAATAGCAAGTGATTTTAAACTAGCAAAACATCCACCACTTTTGACCAAGTCTTCAAGCATTTCATCCAGTCCCCGACAATCATTTAAGACCAGAGACTTTGCAATATCCCATAACTGCCCAACCGATCCTTGTGAGATATCAACATTACCGAAACTCACCACCCCTTTGTCATTTGTAGTACTGATTACTGAGCTGGAGCCTTTTTTCGGGTCAATGAAAATTTGAAATCCTCTTAATCTCTTTATCCAGAAAAGATCTTCAAAGCTGAGATGAGGGATCCTCTTGAAACTGATGGATAAGAAAAATAATCGATTAAGGACTCCGAGCTCTTTAAAAGTTATCTCTCCTTCAACAAGAAATTCGTAGGCACTGTCTGTCATATCTAGAACCTCTAAACAAGACAACTTTGATATAATTCCAGCTGGAATGGTTTCTAGGTAGCCAGTGTGGGATATGTCTAGTCGCCGTAATTTGCTTAGTTTTTCCATCTCTTGTGACAATTCTGTGATCTGAGTGCCAGAAAGATCAAGCATTTCAAGTTTACTGAGCTCTCCCAATGAAGGTAGTTCTCCAAGAAACCAACAATCCCTTAAAAGAAGAGCACGGAGGTCACCAAGTTGCATTATAGAATCAGGCAATGACTGGATGTTGGTTTTGCTAAGATTCAAGACCCTGAGAGATACAAATCCTTGTAAGAATCTCTCAGGAACTATTTTAAGGTGCCGATTGCCTTGTAGTAGCAGAGTTGAGGCCTTTGGACATTGAATCTTGGAATCAGGTAGACTTGTTATTTTGTTATTCATGAAAGAAACTCTTTTGAGAGAATTTGAATTTGAAAACTCTTCAACTGAAATCCCATTCAACCGAATCCCTGAACGAACAAGGAATTGACATCCATCCTCAGACGTGGATGCAATCCATATAGCAACATCACGAACAACGTCATGCATCTTCACAGTACCCTCACGGGCACCATCTTCCAACAAGCAAGAGTCCTTCAGATCTTTAATCAAAGCAATTCCTCTACTGATTGAATCCACATAGTATTGTTGTTCATCTATCAAACCTTCCGCCAGCCAGTATTGTACTAATTCATTGATTTCAATTGAGAAGTCCTCAGGAAACAGAGAGCAATATAGGAAACAAGATTTTATTTTGTTATCTTGTAATGAGTCGTAACTCCACTTCAAAGGCTTGAAGACCTTATCTACAATGCGTTTTATAGAAGGCACTGGCTTTTGCAACTCTCTTAAGGCATCATCCCACAGCACGACCTCTGTCTTTCTCCTCATGGAAGCTCCCATGGTGATGATGGCAAGTGGCAAACTGCAACATTCTTTAACAATTGCTTTTGCTGAAGTTCTAAAATTTTCATCATTCAAAACAGCTGCCTTTTCACAAAACAGTTGATAAGCTTCTTCTTCTTTCAAAACATCCATTATAACGTCAGCATCGGTGCTCATTATCCTACAGACTTCCACATCTCGAGCTGTAATAATGATCTTAAAACCATTATCATCACCAGGCTGCGGGACACCCAATTTCTCCAAATCAATTCCCTCCCAAACATCATCTAGAATGAGTAGAAATTTTCCCTCATTCTTAAGTCTCATGTGAAGTTTTTCAGTCGCATCCTCTTCTTTGGCCACTTTCACATCCAAATTCAATCTCTTAGCTATTTGTTCCCGGACCGCTTTCATGTCTAAATACTTGGGAACGGCAGCATCCTCGGAATTGGTAGAGTAAACGGTAGCGAAAATGACGATGCCAAAATTATGCGAAGTACTGTTGATGAGCTCATTGTACAGGATCTTTACCAGAGCACTTTTGCCTATTCCTCCCATTCCGATAATGCCAATCATTCGTTTGTTATTATTCAATTGCTCCTTAACTTTATGTAGATTTTTTGACATTGTTGGACTCTGAATTGAAGGTGCAGGAATATGCACTACTCTGTGTCTTGCGTTTTGATCAACCACACCGTCTGGGAAAGTTCCATCTCTTAGAAGCCTTTGGACCTTTTTCAGTATTTCGTCCACTTCCGTGCTTACCTCACACCGCTTACAGCAATTTAAGAAACATGGTTCACGCTGGTTCTGAATCCCAAACAGTTTAGGCCGAAGCTCTTCGACCTCCTGAAGCCAATCTTTGACTTCTTCTCTCATTGGGATTTCTTCTTGCTTAGCTACTTCGTTTTTCACTTCAATTCTACGACGCAGAAGGCTTCTCTTCGCCCTGACCAAATCATCAAGGTTTGATGAGAGTTTGACAGCAGAAATGATCTTGGAACAGACACAGTCACAGAGAAGATCGCAAATTGGTTTCGCTCCAGCACTAACAACCGAAGCCGCAACGGCAGCTTCCATTTTGGTACGTGAGATGGCAGAAGCTTCAAAGAATTCACAGCCAAAGAACTAGAGAAGTCGCTAATTGATCTCGACTTTGCATTCAACTGGCCGATTCACCAAGCCAGCGTCCACTACGACGGAAGCTTGCGGCGAAGTTGATCTCGACTTGGAAGCTCGACATCACCGTCACTGTCGCCGTCTAAATCTCCCCCCACAAGTCACTAGCTAGTTCGCTGCAACGACTCACGTGAGGAGATTTTTGCCTTCGCCGTTTGGTTTTTGCTATCGCCTTCAATCACAAATGAGATTCAAAGTTTCAAAAGATGATCTGGGAGTAGTACCTGACCAAAGTTTCAAAAGATCTCTATTACGTCCAATGAGATCAAATTCCGAGAATCGGTTTTTTTTTTTTTTTTTTCCTAAATGGGGGTTGCGGGTGACTTTCTAAATGGGTTTTTCTTTTCTTTTTCTCACATTTTCTTCACATTCGCCATTTAGAATCCAAAATAAATAATGGCTTTTTTTTTTTATTATTATTTTTTTTTGGCCAAATTACACATTACACCCTTTATGTTTAGTCAAAGTTCAATTTAGTCCTCTAAGTTTTGACCGCTTCAATTCAGTCCTCTAAGTTTCATTTCGTTTCAATTGAACATTTTCCGTTAAATTTTGTTAACACCATTAGTTTTTTATATAAATTTAAAAATTTTCAGATTTTTTTAATACAATATTACAAATCAAAAACCTGGTTAAACCATACCCAACCAATTCAGCTAACCCGATTAAACCAAGACAAAATCCCAGCATCTCTCTCTTCTCAACAACTCTCTCTCTCTCTTACCATAACACCACCAACCTCCTTCGCCGCGAATCCACCATAATCACCACCAACCTCCCAAAAACCCACCATCAACATCACTCCACAACCAACCTCCCCAATCGCACACCCACAAGCCCCATCAAAACCCAAACCTCATCAAGACGGTGTCGTTTCTGTTTCTGAGTTGTCGAAGAGAGAGTGTTCGAGCTGAGTCGAGGAATTTGATAACTCGGTTGCAGTTTGGGGGTTCTACAGGAGAACGATAAGAACATGATGATTGTTGTGGCTCAGGGTGTGGTTCCTGTGTTGGTTTGATTGTTGGATTCGAGCTCGTTGGAGATGAAAGAGAAGGTTGTTGCTGGGATTTTGAGGATTTCCATGGTGGGTAGTAGCAAACACGTTTTGATCGCGAAGGGTTTGTTGCTTTTGAATCATTTGCTATGAATTTTAGATTCGGGAAGTGGGTTTTCCAAGGAAAAAGCTTGTTTGACCCTCCCAGCTCTGAGCTTTACTAAGGAAAACGCATGGATGATTGGTTCTCGAGGTGGGATTTCATCGTTGTTGGAGATCTGTCAAGCAGGGTTCTCAAGCTTCGGCAGCTGGGGTTCTGAGAAATCTCGCTCTGTTCAGTGAAATCAGAGAGAATTTCGTTGAGGGTTGTTGTTCTTTTGAGGGTCACGAATTACGGGACTGCTTTAGCACAAGAAAATGCTATTGGGTGTTTGTGTAAAATGCAATTCTGGTCTCTAAGGATGAAAGTTTGAAGCTTTTGGTTTTTAAGGAAGGTGGGGTTCAGTGTTTGATGGATTTCTGGGATTCTGCTTTGAAAAGTTATGGCCTAATGGGTTTCGATGAGGCTTGGGTTTTTATGAGACTTGTGGGTGTGTGATTGGGGGAGGTTGGTTATGGAATGATGTTGATGGTGGTTTTTTGGGAGGTTGGTGGTGGTTATGGTGGATTCGTGGCGGAGTAGGTTGGTGGTGTTATGGTAAGAGAGAGAGAGAGTTGTTGAGAAGAGAGAGAGATGCTGAGATTTTGTTTTGGTTTAATCGGGTTAGCTTAATGGGTTGGGTATGGTTTAACCAGGTTTTTGGTTTGTAATATTGTATTAAAAAAATCCGAAAATTTTTAAATTTAAATAAAAAACTAACGGTGTTAACAAAATTTAACGGAAAATGTTCAATTGAAACGGAATGAAACTTAGAGGACTGAATTGAAGCGGTCAAAACTTAGAGGACTGAATTGAACTTTGACTAAACATAAAGGATGTAATGTGTAATTTGACCTTTTTTTTTTTATCATTCATGCGAGGCAGCTGAAAGCAGGATTTATTTTTTGGATTTTAATGACGGTTAAAAAATATTAAATATTTATACTTTATAAAATAACAAATTTTTAATATTAAAATAATAAATAAAAAATTAAAATATCTTTAAAAACTGTTTATATTATTTTAATATTAAAATTTAACTACTTCATAAAAAATGCAAGAATACTTCCTTATTTATTAACACAAAGATTTGGGTCAACTGGAATTCATCTTTTCTTTTCTTTTTTTAATGATAAAAAATCATTTTTGTTTCATATGTTAGGTTTGTTTTCATTGTAAATTGTAATCCTTCTATTTTGAAAAATTTCCTTATGATTCTTGAGTTTTTTTAAACTGGATCCATTTTGGTCCTTGCTATCATCCAAAAATTTCCTTATTATGATTCTTGAGTTTTTTTAAACTAGATCCATTTTGGTCCATGTCATCATCCAAAAAGGATGGAAAATGGGAAACAAATAACAACACATCACTTATAACCTTTCTTGAAATTTATTTCCATGAAACACCTACAGTTCTAATTCCATGACATTCTAAATTCACTAATGGTGTGTTTGCATAAAGAATTTGTTAAATACACGTAATTTTACAAATGATGGGATTTAAAATTCCATCATTCACAATTTTCACCGTTTGGATGTAAGTATGTAACACCAATATTCTATTTTGTCTTTTTCATTATTTTTTATTTTGATTTTTTTTTTTATGGTCATCTCATTAAACAAAAGTTGCTCACTCAGTCACTCAATTTTCCTTCCCAAGCACTGACTCAGTTAGACCAACACCACCACTAAAGCTCAAAATCTCTCATCCTCACTACAAGCAAGCTACTACACCAAGCCACATAGAATAGTCAAACTACCATATTGGGGTGTTGATCTTGGGTTTTGGTGGGTCATTCGTGTCGGAAGATTCGTTGTCAGATCGGATCTCGGTGAGGATTCAATTGGTTAGTTTGTCAATCTTCTCGGCATCAAGTCGTTGTGGGTGAGGTTGAACGGTGTAATCACGTTCCACCGTGTAAATGAACATTAACGCATTATGCAATTAGCACACCAAAACAAAGAAAAGAAAAAAGGAAGGCTGTGAACGACCTTGAGCAGGAGGCCATAAGTTCTGGGGACTTTTCCTCAGCAAGTGTAGGGTCAGAATCGGAGACAAAACAATAGAGATGGAGGTGACTGAGAGGGTTTTACTTCGTGTGGACAGTAATAGGACGCTTGGTCTTGGTGTCGCCGCCGACGTGGTTGAACTGGAAACCCAATAGCCCATCAAAGCTTCGATGAGGGCGCTTTTGCTGTCCATCCAATGACCCTCTACTGGCGCCTCAGTTGGGATCTCGAACTCAAGGATGAAGGTATAGATGTCATAAAAAGGAGAAGGGTGAGATTTAGGTGAAAGAAATGTTAGCGTGTGATTTAGCAAAAGACGCCACTTTAGATGGAATTTCTAGGCGGGATTTGAACCCCACAAATTTTGTCTCAAAGTTCCGTGGGATTTTTTAAATTCTACCTTTAAATCATCCAAACTCAGAAATTACGGAAAGCTTAATTTAAAATACCGCCTCACCCTCAAATTTCGGCTAAAAGTACCGTACCCAAACACACTATAAAGGTTTTTATTGTTACAAGTTTGTATTTAAATCACTTATATTTAATTTTTACCTTTTTTATTTTAGAATAAATTTCTACAAAAAATTATCCATCTTATTAATTGCAGTAGAGCCCAATTAAATCTTTTTTATTCTCAATTATGTTGTAAAATACTAAATTATGATCAAGAAAAAAAATTATTATAATTTTTGTAATGTTAAGTTATTTTTATACTTTTCTTTAATATTATTAGATATGAAAAATCACTTAAAACTTTTTATATGCTTTTGTAGTAAATACTATGAGTACTTATCTATTATAAATTTACTAGTCGCAAACCCGTGCGATGCACAGGAAAACTATTGAAAATGAAATTCTGAAGATTTTTTTTTTTGGATTCAATCACTTAGTCTACTATCAGTTCAAGTCAATTATTTTTTGGAAACACTAAACCCATTTAGTATTCCACAAAAAAGAGCTTCTGGAATACCAAATTTGATTTTTGCTAATATACTATCATAGTCATTTTGCAAGATATCATTTAAATTATAAAAAATTGAACAATCATATAATAAAATAAAACACAAAATAAAATTACTATCTAACAAATATTATAATTATGCTAGAAAATAGCCTTAAAAGTACACAAAATTTAGCAAATTTATTTCTCTAAAATGTATGTGAATGTTTCATAATATATTGTTCATATTACAAAACCATTATTGCAAGTATAATTTTCAAAAGAAAAAATGTAAGAATATTTAAAGAATTCTTTATTTGTTATTTTACTTCTTGTTCTGTTGCTCCGCAGTATAATCTGATTCTATAGTCAATGATGGCACAATCCCACCACACAATATGGGTGCAAGTGATATGGTTTTTTGGCTTATGTTGCACCTGTATACTACATCACAATTAAAAGCATCCATGAGAAGATTTGAGCAAAGTGAAAAACTAATTAGGTGTACCCTTGCATAGAATTCTCAAACCATATGTCTTCAAGTGAAAAGTAGGGATAGGAAGCTAAATTTATGTTGTTTGGCCCGCTTTTGTGCCAATGCAATTGAAATAAATCAACTAAGATTGATAAGCCAAAAAAAAAAATTGTATTAAAAAGAAAGCAACTTGAGCTATCTAATGACCTCTACTGTATTAATTCCAATTTGGATGAGTACCCGACCCTTAACAAAATTCTTTCTAGCTAAAGAATCTCTTAATTGTAATTATCAAACCATGACAAATTTTATACCTCCCCCTTTTCTATTTGCATTACAAATAAAATAACCGCATGCATGTAAAATTAACATAAAAAAAAAAAAACCTTTGATCCTATCATGAAACTCTCAGCAGTACTTAGTACCATTTCACTGCTATGAACCCATCAAAAAGGAGTAGTCAAAATCCAAAAGTTTTTTAATATAATAATATTTCCAAGTTTTTAATAAATGGTTCATTTTATTAAAATAGTGTAGAACTTAAATAGACTAAAGCCTAAAGTGTTGGGGAATAAATTGAGTTCTTCAACTTAAAGCTACATACCAATGGCCATCAAAAGAATATTCGGTTCTGGCAATGTCACCATTTTTACCAGAATATTTGGTGCACAATGCAATTTTTTTTAAGGGTTGAGATATGAAAGTTTTGCTTCAAAAAACTTTTGTACAACTTTTTATGTTTTCGATATTTTACCTTTTACCCTTCACTTTTTAAAAATTTTGAATTAAGTATTGCGTGTGCAATAGCTAGTCCAACTACCAATAGCAATCTCACGTGCTTTGTATTTTTTGAGCTTATCAAATGTCAAATGTGTCCATCTCCTTCACCAAAACGTCAAGGTTTGATTGGAGATTGAGAACAGTTATGATCTTAGGACAGCCACGGCCACAGCCACAGCCACAAAGAAGCTGGCTAGTTGCCTAGTTGCTGTTAATTATGCACCAACAGCTGTAGTCCGTAGCCACCACTTCCATTCTGTAAATTTTTCTATATGTGATGCCAGAAGCTTCAAAGAATTCATAGCGAAAGAACTAGAGAAGATTACAAGTTTTCACCGGCAAAGCAATCTAAAAGAAACACATCCAAGAATTTATTTTATTTTATTTTATTTTATTTTCCAGGGTGTTCATTCAAAATTTGTCTATATTACTAGCAAAAGAAAAAAAGACAAAATATAATCAAGTGTTCGGATGTAAATCCCATCATTTTTTGATTTGCTTGAATGGCTGTAATCTTTGTAGAAAATTTAAAACAATGGGAATTATAAATTTTTAAGTATGGACATAATCAAAATTTATAAAATCCTTCCATATAAAGTATGTTTATCGAATCAATTAAAAAGAGTTCTATTAAGCCCGATAAGATATTTATAATTAAATCAATTAAGTTAATAAATTTGACCAGGAGAAGACAAAAAATAATGATAATAATGAAGTAGTGGACTATTGGTTGAAAAACAAAAGAAAAAGAAGTGGGTAATAAAGCCACGAATAAGAAATGAGGGGGAAATTATATTGTAGTCCCGGAGCACAAGGTCAGCAAGCTGACCTTGTACTCCAACCCTTTAGATATCAGCCAAGTGGCAAAAAATTCTGAAATCAACCAGCTCATTAAAGAGAGCTAACTGACGTTAGGAACAAAGTTAAGTAGTAAATATATTTCTAAGTCACTGTTGGTTTAGGGAAAGGAAAAAGTACGTTACTTTATTTGTAGTAAAAAACAAAAAACAGCTAAGCTCTCTGATTCTCAACCTTTTCAATTGACTTCCTTTTCCTTTTGCTTTTCTTTTTTCTTTTTTATTTTTTGAGATAAAAAAGATAGAAATTTATTAGATGAGAATGGTATACTACAGTCTACAACTAAACAGAAGTCTGCGTAAAAGCAGAGAGCACACCAAATGACCAAAACCCAAAACAACAGGGTTGCATGTGTCAAAAGAAAGAAGGATCCAACTAAACTAATACTCAACAGAAGTAACTTCGTGTGGTAAGGATGAGCAGCACGCACCCTCTCTCTCTCTATTTGGTTTCCGTAAAGACCTTTCTCTCTCTTTTTAAATTTTTTTTTTTTTTTTCAATAATTCCAGTTCTCAAAGAGTGCCCTTCAGTCTCATATGTTTATATATAATTTCCTAGTTTCTCTCGCTTTGTATTGTATATGACCCAATCTTTGTTTTGTCAAATAATTTTCTATCTAGGTTCTTGGTTTGCTGGGATTTGGGGTTAAGGGTTTGGAATTGAAAAGTTTCTTGTGAGGTTTTGGGATTTGAAAAGAATTTGGGAATTTTGGATGGCAAACCAATCTGCACCCATCAAGAAGCGTCTTCGTCTTTGTCTTCGTTCAACGTACATATGGCAGCAACCGGAGAGAACCCAAGCAACGGGAACTCAGGGGTTGCGCCGGAGAGCTCGTCCATGAAGCACAACCCGGCTATCTCCTTGCATTGGACCTCGGAGGAGCACGCTAAGGGATTAAAGTATAGCAATTTGATTGTTTATTTTTATTTTTATTTTCTTTGCTGGATTGTTCCGGATTTTGGGTTGTTAATGGCAGTCTGAGCTCTTGTGAGTTTTGACTTTAGGTTGTTAATGGCAGATAGCCCTACGGGATTTTGTTATTGTTTATTTATTTATATTTTTTTTCAAATTATTTTATTAATGTGAGGCCTACACTATTTAATATTGTTATTACTTAAACGGAAAAACTTCAACACTAACGTCAGTTAACTTTTTTTTATGAGTTGGCTGGTTTCAGAATTTTTTGCCACTTGGCTGATATCTAGAGGGCTGGAGCACAAGGTCAGCCCGGGACTACTATATAATTTCCCGAAATGAGGTATGTGACTCAGGACAAGAAAAAAAATACGTAAAAAATTGAAGTAGTGGTAATGGGTGACAGACAAAAAGAAAAGATGGAATTATGGAGAGGCAGAGTCAATTATTGTAGTTAAGAGCCTAAAAATAAGAAAAAGGCAAATCAGAGAGAAGTCACCGTCCTCCTCCATTCCCATTTTCATTTCCCAAAACCCAAGATCGAAGAATCTCAGTTTCTATCTCTCATTCATCGAACCAGTAAAGCCCAACAAGATCAAAACTTCTCAATTCACAAAGCCACAGCAAATAGGCCCACATGATATTGAACCAGTTAATGTAGTTATTTGGGATATTTTATTGTTATCGTTGTTATCTGATTTAATTTAATTTTTTTTTTTTTGTGGGTTTTTGGAATTTATTTTAAGGGCTTATTGGAATCTCAAATCAAAGTATTTAGGATTTTATTTCAGGGTGTTTAGAACCGGTTTAATTTTTTTTTGTATTATTTTTAAGAAGTCAAAGGTCTTTTTAAGCTTACTGACTAAAGCAAAGAAAAAGAAATCCGGCCGATTGTGGGTTTGATTTACGGACAATATGAAGCTTACTGGTTTATTTAATTGGAGTTTAACAGTTTGAATTGTTTGAGCCACAGATAAGGCGTGTCCAGTTTCTTGCTTTCTGCCACTAATAAACTACTACTAAATATAGTAGCCAACACTAACATGCAAGAAACTTCAATGAATTCACAGCCAAAGAACTAGAGCCTAGAGTCAAGAGAAGAGTGCAAGTTTTCACTGGCCAAAAAGATAAAAAAGAAACATATACGAGGAGGGGTGAAGCAAGAAATTTCATCCAGTAGGTCATTCAACGATACAGTTTTAATTCAATTCACACCCATCAATGTTCTTGTTCTTTTGCAGGAATTTGTGGTTAAAAGATTGACAATGACATTTTTTTTTATATATGTTTTTCTAATTTCATCTTGATGACTAGGATGATATGAAGATTTTTTTTAAGTCAATACAGATTTTCTTGGAAAAATAATCTTTGGCACTGCCACGAGTTTCTTAGATAGGAAATGAATTTTGCGATACAATTTTTTTTTAAAGAAATTTATTCATAACATTAGTGGTTTTATTGGCTTAACTGGATATAATTTAAAATAACAATTAATCAGATGCATTTATTACTTTTTGTTATAATTTGGAACCTAAAGACAACTTTAAATGAGGTTTTTTTTTTTTTTTTTTGGTTGCATTATTGTATTATAAAGAAAGAAAAAATATAGAGAGAAAGAAGAGAACGAGAAAAAGATGGTGAGTGAAAAATGATAAGAAAAAAGAGAGAGATGAGTTGCTTTACTTTTGGGTTGTTGTGAGTGCATGTTAGTTAAAGTTACTTAGATGCAGTATATTATATTTTTCAATTAAATTTAAACATGTAATTTTAGTAATATTGAGACCACTCAAATAGAAGTAGTGAAAAAAATTTTATTTTAGTGGGATCATGGGGTCAATTGACCTAAGTCAATTTTTTTTTTCCTTTGAATTTTCCACCTATGTCAATTGACCCCACTGCCTTACACTTATCCCCATCCAATACAAGAAAACCATTATTTTATCGATAAGTCTAACTTTACACGATATTTGACAAAAAATTTCAAAAATGTTAATATGTCAAGTTGCGAATAATATGTAATAAAGTAATGTTAGTGATTGATTAAGATGAAAACTAATAAATATCTGTAATCTCAATTGTTATGAAATATGTTATACAAGTAACATGCTCTTATTTTATTGATCTCTCTTCAGAAAAATCATTTTATGAGAATTAGCATTCCGTTTGACTATGCACCCCATAAAGTTGGTTAAACCTAGCATAATTTGAACAATATTGTATACCCATAAATTAAAGTTTGTTACACCTAACATAATTTTAGCAATAATATAAACCCATAAAGTTGGTTAAATCAAACATAATAATAATAATTATTATTTTTTGACTGAACACCATACAATATTCATAAAGATAGAATAATTTTTTTTTTTTTTTTTTTATATATATATATGATAGAAATTCTAATCTAAATTCACGCATATTTATATTTTGAAGACCCTGAGGATTGAATTCACATCCTCATAGAGAAGTGAGGTTTTTTTGAAAAAAGAGATTACCACTAGACAGAATATCCAAGTGACGATGAGGAACGGTAATTGAACAATAATCTAAACGACAAATTTATTGGACCAATTTTCTCCCGACACGCCTTGTTGAGCAATCATGCATTATTGTAGTCGAAAAGAAGGGTAATTGAACAATAATGTAAACGACAAATGTGTTGGACCAGTTTTTTCCCGAAACTTCTTGTTGGGCAATGATGCATTATTGTCATTGAATTTGTCTTTACAGTATATCATTTTGTGAGAAGTAGCATCTTTTAGTGGCTCAATTATTGCTTTGGCAGTGAAGTAAAACTACAATGCCAATCTCACGTGGCTTAGAAATTTTCCATCTTATCACCTGTCAACTGCATTCTTTTTTTTCCAAATGGCTTAGAAATTTTGGATCTTTTATCACCTGTCTAATGTGGTCAGGCCATCTTTGGGTCCCACAACTTCATTATTTTTCTTCCAATGGCTTAGAAATTTTCGATCTTATCACCTTTCTAACGTGGTCAGGGCCCATCTTTGGGACCAGTTTTTTCCCGAAACGTCTTGTTGGGCAATGATGCATTATTGTCATTGAATTTGTCTTTTACAGTATATCATTTTGTGAGAAGTAGCATCTTTTAGTGGCTCAATTATTGCTTTGGCAGTGAAGTAAAACTACAATGCCAATCTCACGTGGCTTAGAAATTTTCCATCTTATCACCTATCAACTTCATTCTTTTTTTTCCGATGGCTTAGAAATTTTCGATCTTATCACCTCCCTAATGTGGTTGGCGCCATATTTGGGTCCCACAACTTCATTATTTTTCTTCCAATAGCTTAGAAATTTTCGATCTTATCACCTGTCTAATGTGGTCAAGGCCATATTTGGGTCCCACAACTTCATTCTTTTTCTTCCAATGGTTTAGAAATTTTCGAACTTATCACCTGTCTAATGTGGTCAGGCCATATTTGGGTCCCACAACTTCATTCTTTTTCTTCCAATGGCTTAGAAATTTTCGATCTTAGCACCTGTCTAATGTGGTCTGGGCCATATTTGGGTCCTACAACTTCATTTTTTTTTTTTTTCTTCCAATGGCTTAGAAATTTTCGATCTTATCACCTGTCTAATGTGGTCTGGGCCATATTTGGGTCCCACAACTTCATTTTTTTTTCTTCCAATCTTTTTCCTTTTGGTTATGGAAATAATATATTAAAAAAAAAAAGAAGAAGTTATTTTGACAAATTTTCCCTTCTACATGCCTTTTGTTGGTGTTTGGAAGCAGTTTTTTCCAAGAGTCCAAAACTAGCAAGCCCAGCAAAGTTACTGCATGGCCCGGGCCACAACATTAGAAGATATGGACCTTAACTGACCAGCCCGACTCGTGGAGTACCACAGCCCAACCGAGAGTTTCGATCTGGGCCTAAACACAAAATATCTTTCCTTTTCCTGCTGTGTACTCCAAGCCCTTAAAAAGATAAAAAGGGAAACCCGTGCAAAGAGACTTTTCACTTTTCCCACTAATCATGGGCTTAATAAAGAAACCTGTGCAAATACTCTATTTTGGTTTATATAGGAAGAGAGCATGTACTTCTAATTTTTTTTTTTGAGTGATGCTTTCTCATTAATTAATGGGAAAATATGCTTCCACGTTCTCTATATCTTACATCACTCAAATCTGGATAATATTGTTCATATTTTGAACACACTCACAAATTATTGATAATATAGTTCACATTTTAAATGTTGTGAAATAGTAGTATGTAAATATCAAAGCCCTTAATATATTCAAGCATTTCACAACAAATCGTTTAGGGTTTCAGTCCCTTCTTTTTCTCATTCTTCTTGGTTGCTATTTCAATAAAAGTGAGTGACATCCATGCTTAAAAAGTTAAAAGACGATGAAATCCATATGACAACATCATGCATCTTCACAATGCCCTCATCCGAACCATCTTCCAACAAATAAGAGTCCTTTAGATTTTCAATCATAGCAATACATCTATTGATTGAATCCACATGGTTTTGTAGTCCATGTATCCATAGTCGGTCTTGGGGTAAGCCCCACAAGCCCTTGGGCTTGGCAACCCCCCCCCCAGGGGCAACAAATGAAAAAAAAAATTTAATAGTATACATAAAAAAAAATTAATATACATAAAAGAAAAGTTTTATTATAAATATTATATATATATATATAGATATATATAATTATATATATTATATATATATATATATATATATATATTTTATGGGAGTATTGTGCTTTTAATGAGATATATGTAATATGTTTCAGTATTTGTGTGAATGAGATTGGTCTCCACAATGTGATTTACTGATTTGTTGAAAATTTTGTCTGCATATGGATGTGGCACTGGACATGTGCTTTTGTTTGTGGGAGTTGCGGGGCAAGACATTGTTTTGTGTTGTCGTGTAGTGTGTTCCTGTGTTTATTTAATGGGTTTTTATGACTTTTAATTTATTATTTGTATTACTTTTGTTATTAATTTTTTAGTTAAAAAACTATTAAACATATAATAGTATTAATTAGATACTAATTTGGATTTTTTCGATTGAATTTACTTCAAAAAATGCAAGGAGAAGTTGTTTTCTTTGCATATGATTGTGTTAATTATAAAGCACCAAATGGGATTACATTTTGCTTTTTTTTTGTAATTCAAGCTAAAACACAATATAACCTTGATTTTGTATATATATAATAATATAATAATATAAATGGACTTTTTAATATTGTTTTTTAAAAATTTAATAGTAAGTGAGCAACCAAACTTAGGACGGACTTGGGCAACCCAAACCTCAGGTCGGCCCTGCATGTATCAAACCTTCCACCAACCAATATTGTACTAGTTCACTTATTTCAATTGAGAAGTCCTCTGGAAATATAGAGAAATATACGAAAGGGAATAGGATCCTCTCCATTTGAAATGAAATGGAGAGAGTTCATTTCATGAATCAGATTAAATATTACAAATCTAAGAGTGTACAGTCACCATATCATTTAAAATTTTAAATAACATGATAGTATGTACACGGTTAGATTCATGAGATAAAATTTGAACTATAAAATAGACAAATGAAGAGGATATACCTTCTAATGAGTCGTTACTCCACTTCAATGGCTTGTAAACCTCAGCCTCAATGCCTTCTATAGAAGGCACTAACCTTTGCAACTCTTTTAAGGCATCATCCCACAGCTCATCCTTTGTCTTTCTTCTCATAGCAGCTCCCACTAAGTTGATGGCCAGAGGCAATCCGCAACATTCTCTAGCAATTGCTTATGCAAATGGTTTAATTTCCTCCAAATGAACCACATCCCCTGCGTTTTGACAAAACAATTGCCAAAGCTTCTTTATCATTCAAGACATTCATTTTAACTTCAACATTGGTTATCATTTTCCTACATACTTCCATAGATATTTGGGCCATCTTCCATGGATATAGGTCACAACGCTAAATCACGTAAATTTTATATGTCTTCCCTCTTTTCTCTTTTCTCGCTCACATTATCACAAACTTTTATACCCACTGCGTGGCAACTCAAATGAACATATATGTATTAGCATACATAAATATGCAGTTGGTTTTTCTTACATATATGTTTAAGGAGAGACAAACATACTTAGAAATTTTCGAGCTTATATTTTTTGACAAATTTTCTCCCTACATACCTTTGGTTGGTGTTTGGGGCTAATTTTTCCAACAGCCCAAAACTAGCAAACCCAGCAAAGTTATAAAATACTGCACGGCCTTTGAGCAATGAGAACAAAAAGCAATTTTTAATTTTTTGTTGTCTGATAAGAATCCCTATTAGATTTTGGAAAATGCTAAAGTTACTACAAATTTTAGTAGAAAAAATATACAAATCAATGTGATAATAAATGTAATTGATGTAATTTGAACAATATAATAAATAAATACTAGTCGCAAACCTGTGCGATGCACAGGAAAATTATTGAAAATAAAATCTAAATTAATTTTGATTTCTTTTACTTCTTTTGATGAATATTATTTTATTTTATTTTTTTTGTAGTTCAAAATGTTGTAGGCAAGATCGATAAAGAGACTTTACGAATCGAATTTAGGATAGATCCTACTTTTTGGTTTAAAAAAATAACTAAGAAAATATTTACCATAGGATAATTAAAATTTAATATAATGTAATTTTTCTTTTGGCATAAGTTGAATATAGTCCAATTTTTATAAAACATGATTCATGTTTATATTTACCATATGGATCATGTTTCCATTCAAAAATAAAATAAATGATACTTAAAATAAGAAGAATGACAAATAAATACAGGGATACATGATTATATGATCAAACCTAAATAATTTTTATAACTCATTTCAAGCTCACATGGTTTCATTATAACAAATCCATTCATCTTTGTCCATTGCAAGCAACAAAATTAAATGAAATACATAAGAAAAAAAAAAGAACTTTAAAAATCTTGATGAAAATTGATAATTATGATTATTATTAAAAGATATTTATATTGTGTTTATATATGGAATAATATATTCTTATATTAAAGAAAATATGATGTGTCAAAATTTTTATGGAAGGTTTAATAATAGAATAAAATTTAAATTCAATTAGATTATATATATTAAAATAATGAGGTGTAAAATTGTGAGATTTCAAAAGCTTATGTGGCGCAATATGATGAGGTCAACCAAAAGTCAAAAAGTTTCGATTTTATATTATAGTATAGATATGGATTGAAAATTTTCTCAGAATTTTGAAAGACTTTTTATCTTTTTTGGATGATAGAGAGAATAAAAATAAAAATTTATTTGGAGTACCTTTGGATAGCCGATTACTGTATAGGCTAATTCTAATTGTTTATCAAGTTACTATGGGTTTGATCGGATTTCCTTTTCATGAACTTTTTTTTTTTTGGCTAATTTTTTCATGAACTTATTTGTTTAAACTTTATAGAGGAGTAGCTTGCCATAATTTCAGGTTTCAAAAAAGAAAAGAAAAAAGAATTCCGTAATTATTAGACCTTTTACGTGAAGCAGTAGGAAAGATTTGTTGTGAACTTATGGTTATTACAGACAAAACCAATATTGCATAGCGATATCAAATCCCAATTCGTGAGCGAAAAATACAAATTTGTCAGAACGCCTATTGGGCTATTGACGTGAGGCAATGGATAGGCATTAATGGTTGATGTACAAAGCCGATATTAGGCTTCTTTTTCCAAATAAAGAGCTAAAAAATTAATTAACAATAAATCGTTTAAGTAGAAAATTGTGAGAGGAGAAGGTGGTTGTGGTGTCTATTGCTTTAGTTGAGAAGGTGAAGGTCACTACGTTGTTTCTATTGATTTCTAGTCGAGAACTGGGGAGGTGTTTCATCGGCTTCTTTTTTCCAAATAAAGAACTAAAAAATTAATTAACAATAGAGTGTTTAAGTAGAAAATAGTGAGAGGAGAAGGTGGTTGTGGTGTCTATTGCTTTAGTTGAGAAGGTGAAGGTCACTACCTTGTTTCTATTGATTTCTAGTCAAGGACCGGGGAGGTGTTTCATTGGCTTCTTTTTTCCAAATAAAGAACAAAAAAATTAATTAACTATAGAGTGTTTAAGTAGAAAATTGTGAGAGGAGAAGGTGGTTGTGGTGTCTATTGCTTTAGTTGAGAAGGTGAAGGTCACTGCGTTGTTTCTATTGATTTCTAGTAGAGGACCAGGGAGGTGTTTCATCGGCTTCTTTTTTCCAAATATAGAACTAAAAAATTAATTAACAATAGAGTGTTTAAGTAGAAAATTGTGAGAGCTCAAAAGCTGATATATCAAAATTTTATGAAGTCAACTAAAAGTCAAAAAAGCTTCGGTTTTATATTATAATATAGATTTGAATTTTTTTTTGTTATAGGTGACATAAAATTTTGGCCAAATTACAAATTGTATCTTTTAAGTTTAGTTAAAATTCAATTCAGTCCTCTAAATTTTGAGTGTGTCAATTTAGTCCTCTAAAATTCATTTTGATTCAATTCAGTATTTTCAATACCAACCGTTACTAATTTGCCGTTAACTTTAGTTTTTTTAAAGAAATTAAAGAAACTAAAATAATCTCAGGCTTCTCAGCAGATTAATTAAACACGAACATCAATGCTCCTAGACTCCTAGTAGTTCTTCTAGACTTGCCCTTTCTCCATCATCCTCACTATAATCCCGTTCATCGTTTTGCCATCGTTTTATTCTTCCTCTTCCTATTCGTTTTCTCCGCCTACCGCGTTCACCTCCTTTTCGACATTCTCTAACTCTTATGGCCACTCCTCAATCCTCATGCCGCCGCTCCAGACTCATCCCAGCCCTCAACCAAAACGGTATGTACTCACCCAGCTCTCTATCTATATAGCTTTGTCATTCATTTGGGAATAATGGGTCGCTCTTGGTTTTGCATAAAATTTGTGCATTGGCTATCTCTCTATTTGAGAAATGGGTCACTTTGAAAATCTGAATTCATTAATAATTTGTGCCAATTGGTTGTTTCTCTTGGTTTCTCTGAGATGTGTATGTAATGGGTCACTCTAAATACACTAATAATTGTATGGTTATTGGCTTTTCTCTAGCCTTTTATGGGAGTGATGGGTTGCTCTATATTTATTGATAATTTGTGATCATTGGTTTTGATTCAGTCATGTATGAACTAGGATAATGGTTCTCTCTTTATTTATTAGTGGCGGGCCTTGCGGCCTGGTGATAAATTTTGTCTTTGCAAAGGGTCTTGAGTATGGGTTTTGGGTTTTAGATATCAGGTGAGGGTTGTGATAAAGGGGCAGGTACAAGGTGGTGTTTTATAGAAACTGGACGGTGGCTCTGTGGAAGCTCTCTTTTGGGTTTTAGATACTGGGGTCCGCCAGATGCTGTGGTTATTGGGCTTGAGATTTTTCCTAGCAGCGACGATACTGGTTCTGGATTCGAGCGCAAATGAACTACCTAATCGAAGAAATCGAAAAAACTAGAAAAAAGAAAAAAAAAGTTAACAGCAAATCAGTAACGGCCTGTAACGGAAATACTGAATTGAAACGTAATGAAATTTAGAAGACTGAATTGACATAATAAAAACTTAGAGGACTGAATTGAATTTTGACTAAACTTAGATGGTGCAATTTGTAATTTGTCCTAAAATTTTTAACATGCCTCATCACTCTTAGCCTTTTATTTTATTGAAGGGTTATTAGGCCACCAGGATGACAATCTAATTGACTAACAAAAGGTCCAAGTTCTAGCCACTTGGGTATTCGGTCCGTGGTAATCCCCCTCCCAAAAAGTCTCACCCCTCAATAAGGGTGTGGGTTCAATCCCTGGGATCTTAAAAAAATATACGTATGTGTGAGTATAAATTAGAATTTCTATCATATATATAAAAAAAGGGTCCAAGTTCTATGGTAAACACATCAACATCAACATTTATGTTTTTTTATTTTTATTCTTATTATTATTTTTTACATTATACATTTTCTTCTTTTTTGTCATATTCTAAATAGTGAATACCTTTGTTCATGTATTGTTATTCTCTGGAATCAGCAGGTTATTTATTTCCTGGAATGCAGTTCTCTAGGATGCATAAAGGGTGTTGCATTCTATGACTCTTGGAGCCATTGCCAATTACAATGTTTTTAGCAATGGCTAATGAGAGTAAATTCCTAGAAAAGTTGGGTGAAGTTTATAGCAATACCAGTTCCCCTCAGCAACTAAATCTAGTATTACTGAGTATCTTGCCCAATCTGACAATATTTGTCACAATTCCTTATTAGCCAGGCATAAAATCTCATTGTCCATACAATTAATGTGTTGCTTGGATAAAACTGATGTAGCAAAGTTCACTTTTTTTTTTTTTTTCATGATCTTAACTACCATGTGTTTATACCATCTTGAGCAACCAGTTCCAAAATCGACGTTGACATTAATTTCTTAATGTTGGGCACTGAACTTGAATCTATTCTTTATTTATTGGTAAATCATATAAGTATTAAAGTTATTTTGAATCCTTGACTTACACCAAGTAAGTTACTATTCATGTCATTCATATGAGAGGAAGAAATACATTCGAGTTGAAAATCAATGTCATGAATACATTTTCTCACAATTATAAGAAGTGGATGAGAAAAAAAATTTACAGGAAAATCCAAAATTGTACATTTGAAACTCATTACGCCAAGTTGATCACAAAAAAGGAGCCAAGGTCCATTTTAGTCAATCAAGCTGAGTCAATCTTTACCATACTCTTCTGGAGAGAAACTTTACCATGAAAGCCATGAAAGTTGTGTGTGGAACTCTGGAACTTGCTTGCCAACCACATATCCCAATTTCTCCAGGCCTATACATGATAAATAAATAAAAAGACATTACAGTAGGACCTAAGAAAAAAGAAGATATATGTGTAGTAAATTTCTACAGTAGTTTGGACATGGATTATGGCTGTCATTCTAATTCATAGGCCTTACAAATTGATGCGTCAATTCTAAACACAAAACAAAAAATTAATTGAGAAATTTATTTACTATGTTATTGATGTGGCACTGAGCACATTTATTGGAATGTCAGTACTAAACATTTTGTAGTTTTAGCATTTTCCTTTTAATACTTTTGGATGTCCTGAATATATAAAGCTTAACCATGATCCTATGGGCCATCCATCATGTGAATCAGTTGGTAAGAAATAAGCTTGTGTAAACAACATATTCAAATGTATATGGGGGTAATTCTGCATGCTAAACAAAAACTAATTTAAGAATCTACGAGTGCATTGAGTGAATCTGCAAGCTAAACAAAAAGCAATATTAGAAGAATCTACTAGTAGGGACAATGCTAAACAAAAGCAATACAAGAATGAAAGAGTGAGAAGTGTTTCAGTATCCGAGCATGATTGAAATCTTTCTTGAAGACTGAGTTTTGTCTTGTCATCTTCCCATCTAAGATTATCCCACCATCTTCGATCTCCTTCAATTTCTCCGATAGTAGTTGCATCGTAGGCTGAGAGAGGTAGCCTCTCCAACATGGGGCAGTTGCTCACATGAATCCTCTCTAACACTGGCCAAGCTGATTCCCTTGAACAAATGGTCTTCAAATTGATCAAATTCCTTATTTCTATGACTTTTAACTTTCGAAGTAGCCCATCAGAAACATTTCTCACAATAATGCACTTCATTCTTCGGCAATCACTTACCTTGATCTCTTCAAGGTTTTGGACCTGACAAAGCAAAGCATAGGATATGACTGTTTTCAATCTTCGACAATCCACCACTTCTATAGTTTTTAATTTGCCAAGGCATCCTCCCTCAGGGAGCCCTCCTTCCACTATCTTCAATAGGTTTCTTAAGCGAATAAGTCTTAAATGCTCTAGATTTAGTAACATACTTCCCTGAACATTTTCTCCATTTACCAATTCTGTGATCCATTCACAACTTGTTATGGTGAGTGATTTTAAGCCTGGTAGGCCACACAAACTCCTCCTGCCAGCTATTTCAGATACCTTGCGTATGCCTCCACATGTTACCAGGTCCAAGGCACACGCATTGCGCAATAACCCCTCAAGGCCTATTTCCATGAGGTCAACCCCTCTAAGGATAACCACTTTCTCATCATGTTGATTTGGTAAATAATTTGAACTACAGCTTCTTGGGATAATCTCTATACTGAACTTCTTCAATCTTCCCAACCAGGCAGAGTCTAAGGCAAGACAACCAACAATGTCTAGCCTTATATGAAGAACTGAAAATTGCTCCAATGATAATAACTCATATAATGATGTTTTTTGTTCTGTTTTGCATTTTACATCCCACTTATAAGCACTGGAAGGCATGTCCAAGGCCTCAAGACTAGATAATCCTAACAAAGTTCCAGCTTCTATGTCTTCTAAGTGGTGTGTGCGGGACAAGTTTAGTTCTCTCAAATTTTTGAGCTTACACATTTCTTTAGGCAGTTCTCTCAATCTAGTGCCAGAAAGATCAAGCACTTGGAGTTTTTCAAGAGCTCCAAGTGGGGGTAGCTTATCTAAGAGAGGACAGTCTCTTAAGAGAAGAGCATGTAGCTCTCCAAGCTGAAGAAGAGAAGGAGGCAAGGAAGTTGTGTGAGTGCCACTTAAGTTGAGGAATCTCAGTGCTCTTACTTCTCGAAAGAATCCATCAGGAATTTTTCTAAGAGGATTACCCTGGAGAAACAACACAGTTAGCTCAGAGCATCCTAGTAATTGACTTGACAATCTTGTTATGCTGTTGTTCATAAATGAAACTCTCCTGCAAGTTTTCTGCAACTTGTCTGGCATTTTGTGTAATGAACGGTTGGGTTGACAGGAAAATCCACCTTTCTTTTCAATTAAGGTTATCCATATGGCAACATCTCTCAATACATCGTGCATCTTAAATGGTCCACTACCTTCACCCTCTTCTAACATGCATGTATCTTTCAAATTTTCAATTAAAGCAATCCCATTATTAAATGATTCCTCTAGTGTTTGATGTGCATTATTAATCCATCAGCTATCCAGCATTGTATTAATTCACTTGTATTGATTGAAAAGCTTTCTGGATATAAAGAACAATATAAGAAACACTGCTTTAGAATCTTACTTGGCAATGAGTTATAGCTCAATTTTAGTGGCAGGTAGATCTCCTCCTCGCTACTCCCATAATGAGGCACAGAACACTGCAATTGGCTGAGTGCATTCTTCCAGAGTTCAATTACTGTTCTGTTCCTCAATGACTTCCCCACAGCGTTGATTGCCAATGGCAAACCACAGCATTTCCTGGCAATTGCTCTTGCAAGAGTATGAATGCCTTCTGACTCAGCTATGTCTCCTGCATTCTGCACAAACAAGTTCCAAGCATCTTCTTCATTCAGAAAATCCACCCTGAAATCTGCATTGGTCATCATTTGCCTACACACTGCCAAAGATCGTGTCGTTAGTAGGATCTTGCAGTTGGCTTGGTCATGGCCTTGTGGGACACCCACAATGTCCAAATCAATCTTCTCCCAAACTTCATCAAGAATGAGAAGACACTTCTTTTTCATTATTAAACTTCTGAACAGTTTATTAGCCCTTTGCTGAGTACTCTCTCCCTCATTCAATTCTAAATTCAATCTCTCTGCAATGTGAGATTGAATAGTTCTCAAATCCAAGTCTTTTGACACCTTGACCCAGATGACTATATCAAATGATTCCAAAGAGGAATTGAGCATGTTGTTCAAGTTCTTCACTAGTGTAGTCTTCCCCACTCCTCCCATTCCCCAAACACCTATGATTTTGATCCCATCATCATTCAAGAATCCCATTAGCCGGGCTACCCTCTCCTCTGCTGCTTTCTGACCAACAAGAGACGGTGCAGGCATTATCGTAACAGCCTTTATAGGAGAAATTCTATCAGCCTTTATGAAAACTGCATGAATCTATTAATTCTTTCACCTCATTAGCCTGCATCGTTGGATGCTTCCCTTTTGCTTAGGCTAATTTAATATACTCTAACATATCATTTTCCTATATTTTGTTTATAGGGGAAAATGATCTAGGTAAGCATTTTGTAAAGTTGTCAAGAAGGTTGTGAGGTGTTTTACATTAGTGCTATATATTTAGGGAATTTTTTTTTTTTTTTTTTTTTTCTTTTTTCTAAAGCAGGAGATGCAATAAGGAATTGTAATTTACATGTTAACAAGATAGTGATGAGATGAGTATAATATTGCAGGGTACAAATGAATAGGATGACTAAAATAGTAAGTTCATCCGGCATAGGATCTAAAGATGCCTAGCTCTAGAATTATAGTTGTATGCACTTTGAAATTTGTCACTCACCAAGATTCTTCTGAAGCTTCTATCTTATTTCTGCATAGGTTCTTAGTCGTAATAAGGTTTCTAATGAAGCTGCATAGGTTCTGAAGCCTCAACTATGAGTGAAACAATTTTTCTTCATGAATATAAATGACATTTTTAACCATAATCAGATCTAGAGTCTTTCTCTAAGCTTGTAACTTGGTACTCCTTATTTGCATAAAAAACTTGATATTTTGGTCTTGCATTACTTGTACAGTTGTACTATGCATGAGAAAGACATCAGTTGATAAGCTCTATATAGTTGCAAGACGTAATTTATATTTAGATGGAGGTGGAAAGCATAGGCTACACATTTACACGGACAGGAAGATGAATATAGGGCTCCAAAAGCAGAACTTCTTTACCCAGATAAATACCATAAAAAGATATGACAAATGAAAATTTTACCTAAATTATACATAAATTGCCTATCTGAATCTTTTTAAGCTTGTAATCAAAGAAGATTGATTTTTAACAAGCACAACAAGATAAATGATCTGTATGGATCATCTTTGATAATGAAGAAGAAACCAGGAAAAGTGCAAAGTTCAAAGTGTCGCACTTTTAACAAGCTGTCTAAAAGGAAACATACAATTTATTTGTTATTTTCCTTAATTCTGAATATTTGATATAAGGGAATGAAAATTGTACTACGATGTTTTTTCTTCTTCATTATTTGTGATTAGTATAAGCTTATGCATACAAACAAGAAATTCAAATATACAACGAGATTTCAACATAATTAAGTTAACTCCATGCGTACAATCATGGAGGGTGCCAACCAAAATCCAATATCAAAGATATATATATCACAAACTTGAACACTTTCTCAAGTCTAAAAATCATTACACCCAACTCAAAAATATTTCAATCTTAACTAGCTCAATACACCCATTGATACTCTCGCACTCAAATAATGAACAAACTCTCCTACTTATTAGTACTCTCACCCTAAGATAATGAACAAACTATTAACTGACTCACTGGGTCATCTTTCAATTTAGGCCGAAGCCACCAAATCTGTAGCACTAAGATCAAGCTGGACGGAAATAAGGAAGCAAACTTGATTTGGTTTCGTCATCATCCCACTCCAATGCATTCCACCATTCTTTTGATTCTCCTTTAATTTCTTTGATGGTACCTGCATTTTGGTTAGAAAGAGGCAGCCTTCTGAGATGTTCACACCACAACACTTCAACCTGCTCAAGACATGGCCATGTCTCTTTGTGTCTGCAAAGAGTTCTTAATTTGGGAAGGTTCTTTAATTCTAATGTCCGTAGCTTTGGAACAATAGGATCTAGAGCCATATTCTGCCCTGAATCATAATTAAAGAGCTCATCTAATTCCGAACAGTATGTTACCTCCATTACTGTTAGGTTTGGTAGGGCCTGAATGAAGTCACCACAGGAGAGAAGATATTTCATGTTAGTACAATAACTCACATTGATTGATTTTAGGCTAAGAAATCTCAACCCAAGATAACCGAGTAGTTCTGAAATACTTTCTAGTCCTTTTAGACGGTAAACCTTAAGTTTCTCCAAATTTGGTAGTAGGTCACAGTGGGAAGCCATTTCTCCATTTGGCTCTAAACTCCTGTTAAATTTCATTGAACCAAACTCAAGTGACTTTAAACCATGGCAGATACTTTTAATGTCCAAGTCTATAACCTTTTCCTGCAGTCCCTGACAATCATAAAAGATCAGAGACTCTGCAATAGTGCATAACTGCCTAAACGATTCTTGTGAGATATCAACCTGACCGATTGTCACCTCTTTGACTTTTGTAGTACTTTCTTCCCAGTCTGAGCATCTTTCCGGGTCAATGTGAATTTTAAATCCTCTTAATTTTTTTATCCAAGAAAGATCTTCAAACTTGAGATTTGGGATCCTGTTGAAACTGATGCATAAGAAAAGTAATCGATGAAGCTGTCTGAGCTCTTCAAAAGTTTTCTGTGTTTCTTCTTCTGCTCCATTCCCTTCAAAATAGTAGGCAATGTCTCTCATATCTAGAACCTCTAAACGAGGCAACTTGGATATAATTCCAACCTGAAAATCTTTTAGCTTATCAGTGTAATATAAATCCAGTTGCCTTAAATTTCTTAGGTTTTCCATCCCATCAGGCAATTCTATGATATTGCTGAAAGAAAGATCAAGTATTTGAAGTTTACTAAGCCCAGCTAGTGAGGGTAATCCTTCAAGATTTTCGCAAAACCTTAAATTAAGAACACCAAGGTCACGGAGTTGAAGTAGAGAACGAGGCAATGACTGGATACCGGTTTCACGAAGATTCAAGACCCTGAGTGCCGCAAATCCTTGCAGGAATCTATCAGGAACGGCTTCAAGGGGCTTATTGTTTTGTAGTAGTAGAGTTGAGGCCTCGGAACATTGTTCTATCACACAATCAGGTAGCATTGTTAGTTTGTTATTCATGAAAGAAACTCTTTTGAGAGAATTTTTATTTGAAAACTCTTCAACTAAAATCTCACGCAACCCAATCCCTGAACGAACAAGGGATTTACATCCATAATCATGCGACGATGCAATCCATATAGCAACATCACGTACAACGTCATGCATCTTCACAGTACCCTCATAGAAACCATTTTCCAACAAACAAGAGTCCTTCAGTTTTTCAATCAAAGCTATTCCAGTATTGACTCTATGCACATGGTCTTGTTGTTCATCTATCAAGCCTTCCCCCATCCAGCATTGTACTAGTTCAATTATTTTAATTGAGTAGTCCTCAGGAAACAGAGAGCAATATAGGAAACAAGATTTTATGTTGTTATGTGGTAATGAGTCGTAACTCCACTTCAAAGGTATGTAGACCCTATCCTTAATGCCTTGTATAGAAGGCACTGACATTCGTAACTCATTTAAGGCATGCTCCCACAGCTCAACCCTTCTCTTTCTTTTCATACAAGCTCCCACTACGATGATGGCCAGAGGTAATCTGCAACATTCCTTAACAATTTCTTCTGCAAATGGTTTAATTTCTTCCAAATGAACCACATCCCCTGCCTTTTCACAAAACAGTTGCCAAGCATCTTTATCAATCAAACCATTCATTTTAAAATCAGCATCGAATTCCATGTCTCTACAGACTTGCAAATCTCGAGATGTAAATATGATCTGACAACCCTTATGATCTTCAGGCCGTGGGACACCCAAAGTGTCCAAATCAACTTTCTCCCAAACATCATCTAGAATGAGTAGAAACTTTTCCACATTCATAAGTCTCGAACGAAGTGGAATAGCCATATCCGTCTCGCTTTCTTCCTTGTTGAGCTGCAATTTCAATCTCTGGGCTATTTGTTTCTGGATATTTTTAATGTCAAACTTGGAAACAGTAACCCAAATGACGAGCATTGAAGTAGTCTTCTCGAGCTCATTGTTCAAGTTAATTACCAAGGTAGTCTTGCCGACTCCTCCCGTTCCCCAAATACCAATTCTCCGAACTCCGTCATTTAATAGCCTCATAGTTTCGGCTAAAGCTTCTGATGCTGTTGTTTGACCCTGTATTGAAGGTCCACCAATATGCTCCACTTTTTTGAGCATTTTTGGATCAAACACACCGTTTGGGAACTTTCCATCTTCTAGAAGCTTTTTGATGTCTTGCAGTGTTTTTTCCACTTCCTTGCTTGCTCTATACCGCTTCCTGCAATTTAAGAAACATGCAGAAGGCTTCTTGTCGTTGACCATCTCTTCCACACTAGACTGAAGCTTTTCGACATCGCCAAGCCACTTGACAACTTGAGCTCTTATAACATTTCCTTCTCTCTCAGCTGCTTCCTTCTCATCTTCGACTACCTCTCTACGATCCAAAAGGCTTTTCATGTCCTTGACCATATCATCAAGCTTTGATCGGAGATTAAGAGTGGTGGTTATCTTAGAAGTGACACAGCCACAGAGAAAGTTGCAAATTGGTGTCAATACCGCACCACAACCCGCAGCAGCCAATTCCATGCCGGAAGTTCCGGTACGTGAGATTGCAGAAGCTTCAAAGAAATCAACTAGCGAAGTTGATATCGACGTCACCGTCGCCGTCTAAATCGCCCCTTGAAGTCGCTAGTTCGCCGCAACGACTGACGTGAGGAGGTTTCTGCCGTCGCCGTTTGGTTTTTGCTGTTGCCTTCAAATCACAAATGAGATTCAAAGTTTCATTAAGAGATCTGGAAATAGTACTTCAACAAAGTTTCAAAAGAATCGATTTTTCTAAATGGGTTTTTCTTTTCTTTTTTCTCACACTTCGCATTTCCAGAATCCCGAAAAATGGCTTCTTTTTTTTTTAATCGTTCATGAGAGGGTATATAAGCTTAACCCTTAAATAAATTAAAGGGAAATGATATTTATATAGCATTTTTTTTTTATTTCCATATTAATGGTGCGAAAATATCAAAATATTGGGTGAAATATCACTTAATCTTTTTATATTTTCACAACTTTAGATTGGAAATATAATAAAGTAGTGTGGAAATAACACCACTCTAATGAAAAGTTATTTTCATCTCAACCGTTTAATAAAAAATCAATTTTTAAATTATTTCAAATAATATTTTAAACAGAGATGAAAAATAACTTCTTTTAAAAAAAAAAAAAAGTTATTGCTTTTCATTTTAAGTTTAGAGGTGGAAAAAATTGCCCAAACCCAATTACCTGTCCAAACCACCTAGGTATTATTCACTCAAACCCACATATTCAATAAATGGGCTTAATTGGATCAAACCATTTATTACCCATTTAAATAGTCCTAATTAGGTAATCTATTGGGTACTCAATGGGTTGCCTATTGGATAAATTATTGGGTAATTCACTAATTCTTAACAAATTAATCAAGTCAATAACCCTAACATTCTAAAATGACAAAAATATCTCAAAAAACTAAAAAAATGACCAAAATACCATTGGAACCTCCAAAATAACAAAAATACACTCAAAACCCAAAAAATGACCAAAATAACCCTAAAATACACCTGAAATCTCCAAAATCACTAAATACCTCCTAAAACATCTAAAATGATCAAAATAACTTGAAAATCACTAAAACGACCAGAATACCCATGAAACCTCTAAAACAGTCAAAATGCCTCTAAAACCACCAAAACAACCTAGGACTACTAAAATGGCCAATATACCCCAGAAACCTTTAAAACGACCAAAATATCCTAGTAACGACCAATATACCCAAAAAAAAGAAGACCAAAATACCCTCGAATCTCCAAAATGACCTAAATACCCTAAAACCTAAAAACTGACCAAAATACCCTTGAAACCTCCAAAATGACCGAAATACCCTAAAACGTCTAAAATGATCAAAATAACGTCTAAACCTCCAGAACGGCTAAAATACCCATAAAACCTCCAAAATGACCAAAATAACCTCTGAACCTCCAAAATGACCAAAATACCCATAGATCCTCCAAAATGACCAAAATACCATTGAAAACTTACTAAAATACCCTAAAACCTTAAAAATGACCAATATACCCCTAGAACCACTAAAACGGCCAAAATACCCTCAGGACCTCTAAAACAACCAAAATGCCTTAAAACCTCAAGAGCTAACAAAATACCCTAGAACCATTAAAATTACTAAAATACCCCCAAACCCACTAAAACACACAAAATACCCTCTGAACCTCTAAAACAACCAAAGTACCTCATAAACTCAAAAATGGCCAAAATACCCTAGAACTGTTAAAATTACTAAAATACCCTTGAAAATGATTAAAATAACTCCAAAATCACTAAAATGACCAAAATATCCTTAAAATCACTAAAACCACCAAAATAACCACTTATATTGTAAGTTGTAACTAAACATGGTTTCTTCACCTTACCCATATGCCCTTAAGACAGCTTGTAATATTGACAAATTAATATGATCTCATCCATACAAGTGAAGACAAGGTAATTGCAAACCATATACGAAAATTTGTGTCATTATTGAAATGTAATGGGAATAGTGGTTCCAAGAGTATTTTGGTCATTTTTGGTTCTAGGGTTATTTTGGTCACTATAGAGGTTTTGGGGGTATATTGGTCATTTTAGTGGTTTCGTGGTTGTTTTGGTCATTTTAAAGGTTTCGAGGTGTTTTGGTCATTTGAGATGTTTCAAGGGTATTTTGATCATTTTAGTAGGTCAAGGGTTATGTTGCTCATTTTGGAGATTTTAAAGGCATTTTGGTCATTTTTGTGTTTCTAGGGTTATTTTGGTCATTTTAGAGGTTTAGGGTATTTCCGTCATTTTAGTGGTTTCAGGGTTATTCTGGTCATTTTTAAGGTTTTAGGGTATTTTGGTCATTTTGATGTTTCTAGGGTATTTTAATCATTTTAGAGGTTATGGGTATTTTAGCCATTCTGAAGGTTCGTGGGTTATTTCGGTCGTTTTTTAGTTTTCAAGGGAATTTTTGTCATTTTAGTAATTCTAGGGTTATTTTGGTCATTTAGAAGGTTTTATGGTATTTCGGTCATTTTGGAGGTTTTGAGGGTATTTTGGAGGTTTTAAGAGTATTTTGGCCGTTCTGGAGTTTCGTGGGTTACTTCGATCAATTTTGAGGTTTTAAGGGTATTTTGGTAATTTTTGTAGTTCTAGGGTTATTTTGGTCAATTTCGAGGTTTCGAGCTATTTTGGTATTTTTTTTTTTATTTTTTTGTGGTTTCGAGGGTATTTTGATCTATTTGGAGTATCTAGGGCTATTTGGGTTATTTTGGTCATTTAGGAAGTTTTAAGGGTATTTTGGCCATTTGGAGGTTTTGAAGGTATTTTTGTCATTTTAGAGATTCTAAGGATATTTAGTCATTTTAGAGGTTTTAGGGATATTGGTGTCAATTTTTTAGATTTTAAGTGTATTTTGATCCTTTTAAAAGCTTAAGGGTATTTTGGTAAATTTCAAGGTTTTAAGAGTATTTAGTTCATTTAGGGATATTGTTGTCAATTTTTTAGATTTTAAATGTATTTTGATCCTTTTAGAAGTTTTAAGGGTATTTTGATAAATTTCAAGGTTTTAGGAGTATTTGGGTCATTTAGGGTGTTTTGATTATATATATACATAAATGTAGCAATTACGCAAGATACTAATTAAATACATTAAAAAATAACAATTATAATAAATTGAAACAAAAATAGAGTAGTATCCAACAAATATTACAATTTAAAAAGATTAAAATGTTGAGCAAAATTGTTTCTTAAAAGAACACAATTTTTAGAGATTTTTGGATTTGAAAATTAAACAATTCTTTATTTTTTTCTTATTTTACTCCACAGTAGTCAATGACTAATTATCAATGTGTGTGGTTTGGTAATTATCCATTACGTGTATGACTGGGACTCACGTGTTCATGGATTAGTCTAACTAGGACACTCACCTGGCAAATAAATGCTTTGAGCACTTCAAGTCTTCAACAGAACACACCCACCTTGCACTAAATAGCGACGATTATCTTCAAATGAATCTAGGATGTAATTCTCAATTTAGTGAAAGAAATTGGAGTAGAAGCAAAGTAAAAATGTTCACTAACTCATCATAAATTGAAATTGAAAAATAGTAACAAAATCTTATTGCATTTCCTTTCTATAATACACCCTAATTAATCTACTTTTATTATTATTTAAAAATATATATGTATAACAGCAAGCAATACTCACGTAGGAACAAGAACTTGGATATGGCTTCAAAATTTCGTTGGTCAAGGTACCAAGTTGCCTCTCTTAAATATATATTGGTCTGTTTTGTTGCATGAATTAAGGTTGGGTAGATTTATATTTGTAGCTCAACTTTTGTCTTCCTTTTCTTTGGGTTTCTAAAATAGAATCTGGATAGCTTAAAGGAGTGAGAAGGCAAGGAATGAACGAATTAAAGTGTGATGAAGTAAGAAAGAAAGGAATTAAATGATCTCTTTCTTTTCTATGGATGTTAACAAAGGAATAGAAAAAGAAAAAATAAATATAGAACTTTAATATCATTTATATTCTTTATTTTTTATCAGTGCTTTATTAGTTGAATCATTGAGGTAAAATCTAATTTGACTCGATTAATTATAAGTAGTGTTTTGCCCAAAAGTTGACACTACAATTAAAATGAATGATTCTAAAGATATTACAAAATTTTCAAACTGACGTATCATGTTTCAAGCACAAGTAAAACAAAAATATATATAATTAAGAATTATTATTTTTAATTATGTTGTTGATGTCATATCCATTATTAATGTCAGTTACTTTTGAAGTAAAATTATTAGTACCTTTAGTTTTCCATACAAAATTGAAGTGAGACAAATTTAACAATTCCATTCATGTTGCTATTATAACCTCCAAAATAAGGAAAGAATATATCATTTCCTTCCATTCAGTTCTTTGTAGATTCCTTCTTTTGTTTGAAAAAAAATAAATAAAAAATAAAAATAAAAAAATCTAAAGGAAAAATGAACAAAATAACACCTCTTTCACTCGACTAATCAATTAATCGAGACAAAATTATTCTTTTATCCCTAATTTTATTCACATTCTTTTTTTCTTCTTAAAATTCTAAACACGAAGATTATCTTAATCCTTTTAATTCCAATATATTCCATTTTATTTTAATATTTTCTTTCTCTCTAAACTTCCAAACATTTTGAAAAGAAAGAAAGAGAAAAAGAAAAACATGGTGTTGGTCTTCAGCTTGGGAGTGGGTCCCTTAGTTTCATATTCTTTTCTTTCCTTCAAATTTGCGCATTTTCTTTTTCCATCGCTTTACTTTATGCTATTATATCTAAAATGCTCAACCTTTTTCTTTTTCTATTTCTTTACATTTCTTGATTATGGGTTTTGGTATCACGGATTGAGTGAATCTTTCTTGGGAATTCTCAAGTAACACCATGAAACACATGTTGAAACATCACGTGAATTCTAATCCTTTACCTTTTCATTCATCTATTAGAATATAACAGTATTATTAAATTATCAATGTAATATAACAGTATTATTAAATTTTGAATTTTTGTATTGTCAACAGCATTTGATGTCGTAGATGCAATAAGATGAATATAAGACTTCAGAAGCATAACTTCTTCACCCAGATAAATAAATACCAGAAAAGATATGGCAAGCAAATGAAAATTTTGCGGAAATTATACATAAATTGCTTATCCGAATCTTTTTAATCTTGTAATCAAAGAAATACGCTGACATTTAACAAGCACAAGAAGATAAATGACATGTATGGATCATCTTTGAATAATGAAGAAGAAACCAGGAAAACAAAAAAGTTAAAAAGTGTGGCACTTCTAACAAGTGGTCTAGAAGGAAACGTACAATTTATTTTTTTATTTCCTGTAATTCTGAAAAATTCATATAATGGAATTGAAATTGTACTCTTTTTTTTTTCCTGATTTGTATAACATGGCTATACAAACATCAACAACAATCAACAACCAAACTTTAATCCCAAATTTTTTGGGGTTGGCTAATCCATCAAAGACAAGAAATTAAAATATAAAATGAGATTTCAACATAATTAACTTCATGCTTACAATCGTAGAGGGGAACCAACCAAAATCTAATATCAAAGATATATATGGCAAACTTGAACTCTTTCACAACTCTAAAAATCATTACACCCAAGTAAAAAATATTTGAATCTTAACTCGCTCAATAAAACCATTGATACTCTCGCACTCAAATAAAAAACTCTCCAACTTTTAGTACCCTCACCCTAAGATATTGAACTCGCTCAACTCTAAAACTCACTCATTGGCACCTTTCAATTTTCAAAGACAATTAGCACGTACAAATAATGAACAATGGGTTGAAGCCGCACGCCCAGACCCACAAGATTACTAAGGACTATTGAAAACCAAGTTGTAACTCACTCGAAAATAAGGCAAAAGACTTGATTTAGTTTTGTCATCAATATAGACGTACCCTTGATGCATTCCACCATTCCCAGATTCTCCTTTTATTTCTAGGACTTAAGGTACCTGCATTTTGGTTAGAAAGAGGCAGCCTCTGAGCTGTTCGCACTGCCACACTGTCATCATGCTCTAGACTCCAATGCATGTCACCATTCTGATTCTCTGCAGTAAACTTTTAAGGTACCTGCATTTTGTAGAAAGAGGCAGCCTTCTCTCTAATTTTAATGTCCGCAAAGTAACTTGCTCTTAATTTGTGAAGGTCTCTTCGTGTCTGCATTTTAAGAGTCCTTCTTAATAGCTCTGGAGGATACTCTAATTTTAATGATCCGTAGCCTTCTGGAACAATCATAATTAAAGATCCATCATCTAATTCCACACAATCATAATTAAAGATCTCATCTAATTCCACACAACGGCTTACCTCGATTACTTCTAGGTTTGGTAGGGTCCGAATGAAGTCACCATAGGAGAGAAGATATTTCATGTCAGAACAAACATTCACATCGATTGATTTTAGTCTAAGAAATCTCAGCCCAAGATAACCAAGTAGGTCTGAAATACTTTCTAGTCCTTCAAGACGGTAAAAAGTAAGTTCCTCCAAATTTGGTAGTAGATCACAGTGGGCAGCCAATCCCTCCATTTGGCCTTGAACTCTTGTTAAATTTCATTGACTGAAATTTAAGTGACTTTAAACCATGGCAGATACTATTAATGTCCAAGTCTATAATCTTTCCATCCAGTCCCTGACAATCAATAAAGAACAGAGATTCTGCAATTCTGCAATAGCGCATAACTGCCCCAATCGATTCTGTGTGAGATATCAACCTTACAGAGATGTGTAACCGCTTTGTCATTTGCAATATTGCTTTCTTCCTTGTCTCTAAGTGTATTTCTGGGTCAATGAGAATTTGAAATCCTTTTAATCTATTTATCCAGGAAAGATCTTCAGAGCTGAGATGTGGGATCCTCTCCAAACTGATGCATAAGAATTGTAATCGATCAAGGTGTCTGAGCTCTTCAAAGGTTGTTTCTTCTGCTCCATTCCCATTAAAATAGTAGGCAATGTGTGTCATATTTAGAACCTCTAAACGAGGCAACCTGGATATAATCTTAACCTGAAAATTTTTTAGATTCATAGTGTAACATAAATTCAGTTGCCTTAAATTGCTTAGCTTTTCCATCCCTTTAGGCAATTCCCTGATTTTGCTGTTACGAAGATCAAGTATTTGAAGTCTACTAAGCCCACCTAGTGGGGGTAATTCTTCAAGATATTTGCAATCTCTTAAATTAATAGCACGAAGGTCACCAAGTTGAAGTAGAGAAAGAGGCAATGACTGGATGCTGGTATGATTGAGATCCAAGACCTTGAGTGCCTCAAATCCTTGCAGAAATTTCTCAGGAACTGTTTGAAGGAAGCCATTGTGTTGTAGTAGTAGAGTTGAGGCCTCTGAACATTGTATCACACAATCAGGTAGCATTGTTATGTTGTTCATCATGAAAGAAACTCTTTTGAGAGAATTTGAATTTGAAAACTCTCCAACTGAAATCTCACTCAACCCAATCCCCGAACGAACAAGGGATTTATATCCATCCTCACATGAGGATGCAATCCATATAGCAACATCACGAACAACGTCATGCATCCTCACACTACCATTATAGGCACCATCTTCCAACAAACAAGAGTCCTTCAATTTTTCAATCAAAGCCATTCCAGTATTGACTCTATCCACATGGTTTGGTTGTTCGTCTATCAAGCCTTCCCCCAGCCAGCATTGTACTAGTTCTCTAACTTCAATTGTGTAGTCCTCAGGAAACAGAGAGCAATATAGGAAACAAGATTTTATGTTGTTACCTTGTAATGAGTCGTAACTCCACTTCAATGGCTTGTAGACCTCAACCTCAATGTCTTCTACAAAAGGCACTGACCTTCGCAACTCATTTAAGGCATGCTCCCACAGCTCGACCTTTTCCTTTCTTCTCATAGCAGCTCCCACTACGATGATGGCTAGAGGTAATCCGCAACATTCCCTAACAATTGCTTCTGCTAATGCTTTAATTTTTTCATCATTGAAAACATCTCCTGCCTTTTGACAAAACAATTGCCAAGCTTCTTCATCATTCAAGACATCTATTTTAACATCAAAATCGGTGAACATACTCCTACAGACTTCCTTACGTCGAGATGTCAATATGATCTTACAACCTTTATGAACTTCAGGCTGTGGGACACCCAAAGTGTCCAAATCAATTTTCGCCCAAACATCATCTAGAATTAGTAGAAACTTTTCCTCATTTATAAGTCTCTGATGAAGTCGAATAGCCATTCTCCCCACGCTTTCATCCGTTTTCACCTCTAAATTCAATCTCTGAGCTATTTGTGTCTGGACCTGTCTCATGTCCCAATTCTTGGAAACAGTAGCCCAAATGACGATGCCAAAAGGGTGCGTTGAAGTACTTGTTGAGCTGATTGTTGAGGGTCCTTACCAGAGTAGTCTTGCCTACCCCTCCCAGTCCCCAAATACCAATGTTCCGATATCTATCATCATACAATAGACTCATTGTTTTGTCTAAAGTTTTTGATGCAGTTGTTTGACCCTGAATTGAAGGTCCAGGAATGTGCTCCACTGCTCTGGGTCCTCTACTTGGATTAACCATACCGTTTGCGAAAATTCCAGCTTGTAGAAGCCTTTTGATCTCTTCAAGTATTTCTTCCACTTTCCTGCTTTCTCTATACCGCTTATTGCAATTTAAGAAACATGCAGAAGGCTTCTTCTTGTTGACCATCTCTTCCTGAATCGGATTGACTTTAAGCTCTAGGTTTTCCACGTCCACAAGCCAAGTTACGACTTGAGCTCTTATTTCCTTTCCTTCTTTCTTAGCTGCTTCATTTTCATCTTTGACTTCCTCTCTACGATCCACAAGGCTTTTCATCTGCGTGACCAAAACATCAAGGTTTGATGGGAGATTAAGAGCGGTGGTCATCTTAGAACTGACACAGCCACAGAGAAGTTTGCAAATTGGTCCCAATACTGCACCAACAGCCGCACCAGCCACTTCCATGCTGGAAATTTTGGTACGTGAGATGCCAGAAGCTTCAAACAATTCACAGCCAAATTAAAGAACTAGAACGGAAGCTTGATGAGGAAAAAAAAAAACTCACCACGATATCACTCTCCAAAAAGCACCAAAACACAGAAGGTTCTCACACTCACACAATTGCAATTGCAAATTCTGAAATTCACACTAAGCAGGGGCGGCACTTAGGATGAGAAGATGATATTTTTTTGAGTTGATGTTTTGTGTTGACAAAATGGGAAGAGAAAGACAGATAGACGTCCTTTTATGAGTTGATGTTTTGTGTTGACAAAATGAGAAGTGAAAGAAAGGTAGGTATAAGACCACAGATTTAGATATTTTGGGGATTTTTTATGAGTTGATGTTTTGGTGTTGACAAAATGAGAAGTGAAAGAAAGGTAGGATTATAAGACCACAGATTTAGATATTTTGGGGATTTATAATTCAAGCTCGGGCTTAGCCAAAGAGTATTGATGATAACAACTCGATTCATTCACAGTGGTAAATTATTAAACTTACAGGTGTTTTGGATAAACATTGATAATTTTAATTGAAGTTTGACAGTTTCCTTCATCTTAGAAACAGACCCACATAAAAACCGTCCTAGTTTAAGACATGCATGTGGATTAACTTTGTAAAAGATCTTGGACAATGGTTTGCTGTCCATGTTCATATGATCAACTTTGCTGTCCAATTACATTGTTTAAATATGCAATGGAAATATCAATGGCAATGCTTTTCCAATTACATTGTATAATAAGGTTTTACTTCTATTATCTCATAACTTTTTTTATTTTTATTTGTAACTCTAAAAAGGTTTTATTTTATATATATATATATATATATTATATATAAAGAAACTTTTTTTTTTATGTATTGAAAATATGCAAATAGCCCCTATTGTCTAATTTTATGTTAAATTCCAACAAAATTAACGAAATGTTTTTATGTATTTTGTCAATTTCTAGTCATAATACTCAAAATCTATCATTATATATTAATATACTATAAAAATATTCCATTATTTTGACTTGGATTTAACATAAAATTAGACGGTGGATGCGATTTGTATATTTTCAATACATAAGGGGGACATTACTTAGATTTATAAATAAATAGGGGAATTGAGATGGACCAATAGTTAAAGGGGAAAAATGAAATTTCCCTTTTTTTTTTTTTTTGTGTGTGGATAAAATGAACTTTATTGAGGGCAAAAAGCTTTGGGCCCGAAGCATCTCTATCCATATAGGAGAAAAAAACCCAGAGAGGTAGAATGGAGATGGGGCTGAGCCCAAAGGAGTTGCAGAAGAAAGCCCAACCCGACGGCTATGTTATGGTCTACAAAATTTTCTGACGTATTCACAAAAACGAAATCCCAATCAATCAAAACTAATAAAAAAGGAGTTTAATGTCAGTTACAATACCAGAAATAGCCCAAGGCAAATTAGCAGGAGGGCCCTTTATAGCCTTAACGACCTCAAAGATTAAACTTTAAACAAATAAGTTGGCCTAAATTTATGATTATTGAGGTGACAATATCAATATGTACAATATCATGGGTCGCCTTCACTATAACTTGTTTTGGCAAAGACATTAAAGTTAACTCTTGAGAGCACATTGCTACCAAAACATCTTGAAATGTGACAATCGCCTCTAACAACCAAAAAAGTTGGATCTTTTAAAAGCTTCCACAGAGCCAGTTTTTTTGTTTGTTATGATTTTTATAAAAGTTTCCTTCACACTTGGGAGCAACTTGATGGTGCAAAACTTCTCATCAGAAATAAAAGACACTAAAAAGCTCCTAAACCCTAAAGATTAATTAAACCTCAATCTCTAAAGTTAGATATAGATATAATTTTTATGTAAATACAACTCAAAATTTGAATTTCTCATGTATAAAAAAATCATTAAATTTTACATATTTTTAGTAAGCAATTAATTATACTCTATTTAATGCGGCTTGGTGATTGTTGTTGTTGAAATTATACCCTTTAACCAAAATAAATGGACACACAAGATATGTAAGTTCTAATGTTTAATATGGTATTAAGAGCTGGCATTAATTAAGCCCTCATATTTCACACTTATTCAACATGGAAATTAACTTATATATTATAGGTCCTGTTAACGAGTGTCCTTAGGACAATGGTTAAGGAAGTATTTAATGCTTCCACTTTATGGGAAGTAATGAAATTTTAATATTAAAATAATACAAAAACAACTTTTAAGGGTATTTTAGT
>OU015765.1:38543418-38611059 GCA_907173295.1 Fagus sylvatica
TGACAGATTTGAGTTCATGAAAGTACTAGAATTTTAATAAATTCTAGATATACTATTTTGAGCTGAAATTTTGATGAGAGATGTTAAATATATGGTGTTACCTCATAGTAAGATTTCAGGATATTTTGATGTTTCAAAGTTTGTCAAATGAATTTTATAAGATACTGTTCCTGCAGAAAATCTGTTAAAGATGAGTTGAAAACACTGAAAGTTAGAAGAATTTATTCTCATGTTATTTTGAGTAGATTGGGTTGAAATTTGGTTTGAGTATTTCTTAGTGTGTTTAAGACTAGGATGAATTTTTGTATGCCTTGGTTTTATTGTTTGGTAGCTAAAATAATAGTAGGAGCCTTAGTGTCTTTTGTTTCTAATAAATTCATAACTCTATGAATTAATGTGCGAATGTGAGGTGCACCAAGCTAATGTATGCTTTCTAAAGAAGCTATGTTCTGATGTTTGATTTATATGGATGCCTTCAACATGTTGTTTGGGGTTTAGTAAGGGCTTAGTAAAGATTTGTTAAGTTAAATTAAGCGAATTAAGGTCACAAGTGTTGATTAGCCTATTATGAGCTAAGGTTGGCATCAAGTTGAAATTAAGATTAAGTTGAAGTTAACTTAACTCCTATACTTGATTTAGGATAATCAAGGGAGGATAGGTGAAGCGATCTGCTTGAGACTCTTGGAATCCAGCTTTTGGATTGAGGTAAGGGAATGTGCCATGAAAATTTAATAGTCCATGTTTTAAGAATATATCTATATATGTTTTATCAATGCTTTCAGTAAACTCAGTTTGATATTTGTTTATAAAGAAAACGTGCATTGATTTAGAAACAGTCTTGAGTTAGTATAGTTAAGACAGATTTTAGAAGCAAGTTGTGGATATGCTATGAATTTTGGCTTAGTAAGGCAAGAGAGAGATTAAAAAATAAACAAGCATGATATGTTTTATGAACACCTAAAACAGTTTTGAGTGTGATGTCCTGTAGACTGACAACCCAAGGCCACAAGGGGATCGTATGCCCTAAAGACATGGCAACAGGCCTCGAGGGGTTTTATTCCCTGTAGACCGGCAACAAGTAAGGTCACGAGAGGTTGTATTCCCTGAAGATATGGCAACCTAGGCCACGAGGGGATCTTCAGATCTTTGTAGACTGGCAAGAAGGCCACGAGGGGTTTCATACCCTATAGACATGGCACCAGTAAGGTCACGAGGGGCAAAGTCTTAAAGATAAAGTACAGTTACATGTTTCATATAGTTTTTGCTATATTATGCAAGAGTATGAGATAAGTTTTCTCTTCAGAACAATTAAGGGAACATGTTTTATTTACATATAAAGGAATCATGCTATATGTTCAGATTTCAATAGTTATATTATGCCTTACAAGTTATTAGATATTATGTTCATTGGTATGAAACATATATGTTCAAGAAACTCATGAAATCATTTTAGCATGAATTGTTTATACGCAAGTCATATCCACAAAGATTATTCTATTTATCATGCATTCATGCATACTGTTAAATCTTCATGTCACGCCTCCCTTACTGAGCAAAGTGGATTGCTCGGATTGCAGGAACATTTTATAATGCAGCCAAGAGTCTCAGCATGGAGGAGCAAGTATATTGGTATCTAGAACTAGTCTTAAATGTTTTGAGTTGTTGTGTATATAAAGTTGAAGTGATGTATATGTTTAAATAGTCTTCCGCTGTATTAGAGATATTATGTCCACATATTGATGTATTTTGTATAAACAGTTATAAATGCTCTGACTACTATCACTTCCTTTAGATGGACTAGTATATTCAATTATTTTACAAAGGAGTACGTTATTATATTATGAGAGTTCCCAACCCAAATAGAAGTTAAAGAATCAGGATGAGAGAAGAGAGAAAAGAAAAGAAAGAAGAAAAATTTATACTCCTTTTAGTTGGTTCGTGTTAATATTAGGCACAGGCTTGGTATTAGCATGCCGGTCCGACTTTGAATCATATTACAGATTTGGGTCGTGACAATACAACTTACAAAATGTCTACATTTGAGAAAAAAAAAAAATTCCATGGAAACCTTGCTCTCTTGCTTTTTGCATAAGTTGCATTACTGCTACCACTCCAACCACTTGTGTTGATATGTATTTAGAACTTAACTTCCAACAATAATCCTCCTGCCCAATTGACATTTGGAAAGAAAAAAAAAATTAAAAATCACATTCCAAAACAAAACTACAATTGTGGTATAAATATGTAGAAACCTTAATGCGTTTGTTTTGGTTCTTTACCTAAAAGAACACGTCTTCGTTGAAACTTACAATTATGAGTTTGACCTCCCCTTTGTTGGTCGTCATCTCATCCAAAATCTAAGCACTGTAGAAATCTTCCAACAAACTGTTCTCGACATCACTACCAGAATCAGGTGGTGCTCTTCCCTACTCACACTTTTAGTCAGATGTGTTAGTGCTTGCTAAAATTGTAAACATATTGATTAACATTATTTAGTAATCTTATCATCGTTCTAAAGCTAGAATGAATATTAGTAAACACATGAGAGAATAGAATTAATATATACATACTGCAACTGAAAGACTTCGGGCATGGTTCAGGGAAGCAACAATTTCCTCATTCTTAGAAGCATCCAGTTCGTGAAGATAAGAAAGAGCAAGGGTTTGGAAATTTATAACCTAAAAATTTAATCGATAGATTTATAACTGAAGAATTTGAAGAGATAAGGGAGAAAAAGGGTTTAGCAATCAGTTAGCAGTTATGTATAATGGAGGATTGGTAATGGAGGGTCCACTATTAGAATTGTTGTGGTTCAATGCATTTTCCTTATTACAATCAATTCTAATTTATTTCCAAAATAACGTAGTAAATGTTTTCCAAAGTAACTCTTGTCTATAATATAATACATTTTCATACCATTACTTTTGGCAATCAAAATACATTTGACAAATTGGAGGCCTTTGGTATAATATATCATTATATTTCGTTTTATACAAAACATCATTCAATCGCATGTATCATTGTTAAATTGTATTTGACTAATCACATTCCTTTTGAATAATATATCATTAACAATATATTTCCTTTTCTACAATATATCATTTAGTCACATTATAATTAAATTTTATTTGATTAATGCCATTCCCAAACAATCACTAATAAGTGGATATTAATTGCTAGGATATTAATATATTGTCTTTTACTAATCAGATTCTTTTTGTACAATATATCATCAATGTATCATTATTAAATTGTATTGTATTTGACTAATCACAATCCTTTTGTATAATATATCATTAACAATATATTTCATTTTCTACAATATATCATTCAATCACACTATAATTAAATTTCATTTGACTAATGGCATTCCAAAACAATCACTAATAGGTGGATATTAATTGGTGGGGTATTAATACGTGGATTCCAAAACAATCAGGATATTAATTGGTGGAATAACGGAAAAATGCTGATTCAATTAGGAGGAAGAGAAAACTTAAGAGGCCATTAAGGGAATGGGATGGATTAATCTAGAGAGTCTGATGTGTCATGATTTGGAGGAGCCAAAAAAGTTTCTCTCTGCTCCAAGTTTTAGTTTAGATTATAGATTATAGATATATTTCCCTTTCTACAAGATATCATTCAATCACAAAATAATTAAATTTCATTTGACTAATGACATTCCAAAACAATCACTAATAGGTGGATATTGATTGGTGGGGTATTAATACGTGGAATCCAAAACAATCAGGATATTAATTGGTGGGGTATTAATAAGTGGATTCCAAAACAATCAGGATATTAATTGGTGGGGTATTAATTGGTGGAATAACGGAAAAATGATTATTCAATTAGGAGGAGGAGAAAATTTAAGAGGCCATTAAGGAAATGGGATGGATTAATCTATAGATTCTAATGTGGCAGGATTTGGAGGAGCCAAAAAAGTTTCTCTCTGCATTGAGTTTTAGTTTAGATTATAGATTATAGATATATTTCCTTTTCTACAATATATCATTCAATCACACAATAATTAAATTTCATTTGATTAATGGCATTCCAAAAAAATCACTAATAGGTGGATATTAATTGGTGGGGTATTAATACGTGGATTTCAAAACAATCAAGATATTAATTGGTGGGATATTAATTAGTGGAATAATGGAAAAAAAGCTGATTCAATTAGGAGGAGGAGAAAATTTAAGCGGCCATTAAGGGAATGGGATGGATTAATCTAGATGAGAAGAAATTAAATTGGAAACAAATTAGGAATGGCATGGATTTTTATAGAGATAGAGAGTGTGATGTGACAGGATTTGGAGGAGTCAAAAAAGTTTCTCTCCGCTGCGAGTTTTAGTTTAGATTGTAGATTATAGATATATTTACTTTTCTACAGTAATAGGTTCAATCGCACTATCATTAAATTTCATTTGACTAATGGCATTCCAAAACAATCACAAATAGATGGATATTAATTGGTGGCGTATTAATACGTGGATTCCAAAACAATCAGGATATTAATTGGTGGGGTATTGGTTGGTGGAATAATGGAAAAATGCTGATTCAATTAGGAGAAGGAAAAAATTTAAGAGGTCATTAAGGGAATGGGATGGATTAATCTAGAGAGTCTGATGTGGCAAAATTTGGATGAGCTAAAAAAGTTTCTCTCTGTTCCAAGTTTTAGTTTAGATTGTAAATTATAGATATATGTCATTTTCTACAATAATAGGTTCAATCACACTATAATTAAATTTCATTTGACTAATGGCATTCCAAAACAATCACAAATAGGTGGATATTAATTGGTGGGGTATTAATACGTGGATTCCAAAACAATCAGGATATTAATTGGTGGGGTATTAATACGTGGATTCCAAAACAATCAGGATATTAATTGGTGGGGTATTAATTGGTGGAATAGCAGAAAAATGTTGATTCAATTAGGAGAAGGTGAAAATTTAAGAGGTCATTCAGTGAATGGGATGGATTAATTTAGAGAGTCTGATGTGGCAGGATTTGGAGGAGCCAAAAAAAGTTTCTTACTATTCTAAGTTTTAGCTTAGATTGTTGATTATAGATATATGTCATTTTCGACAATAATAGCTTCAATCACACTATAACTAAATTTCATTTGACTAATGGCATTCCAAAACAATCACAAATAGATGGATATTAATTGGTGGGGTATTAATACGTGGTTTCCAAAACAATCAAGATATGAATTGGTGGGGTATTAATTGGAGGAATAACGGTAAAATGTTGATTCAATTAGGACGAGGAGAAAATTTAAGAGGTCATTAAGGGAATGGGATGGATTAATCTAGAGAGTCTGATGTGGTAGAATTTGGAGGAGCCAAAAAAGTTTCTCTCTGTTCCGAGTTTTAGTTTAGATTGTAGATTATAGACATATGTCCTTTTCTACAATAATAGGTTCAATCACACTATAATTAAATTTCATTTGACTAAAGGCATTCGAAAACAATCACAAATAGGTGGATATTAATTGGTGGGGTATTAATACGTGGATTCCAAAATAATCAGGATATGAATTGGTGGGATATTAATTGGAGGAATAAAGGTAAAATGTTGATTCAATTAGGAGGAGGAGAAAATTTAAGAGGTCATTAATGGAATGGGATGGATTAATCTAGAGAGTCTGATATGATAGATTTTGGAGGAGAGAAAAAAGTTTCTCTCTATTCCGAGTTTTAGTTTAGATTGAAGATTATAGATATATGTCCTTTTCTACAATAATAGGTTCAATCATACTATAATTAAATTTCATTTGACTAATGGCATTCCAAAACAATCACAAATAGGTGGATATTAATTGGTGGTGTATTAATACGTGGATTCCAAAACAATCAGGATATGAATTGGTGGGGTATTAAATGGTGGAATAACGGTAAAATGTTGATTCAATTAGGAGGAGGAGAAAATTTAAGAGTTCATTAATGGAATGGGATGGATTAATCTAGATGAGAAGAAATTAAATTGTAAACAAATTTGGAATGGCATGGATTTTTATAGAGATAGAGAGTGTGATGTGGCAGGATTTGGGGGAGTCAAAAAAGTTTCTCTCCGCTTCGAGTTTTAGTTTAGATTGTAGATTATAGATATATTTCCTTTTCTACAATAATAGGTTCAATCACACTATAATTAAATTTCATTTGACTAATGGCATTCCAAAACAATCACAAATAGGTGGATATTAATCGGTGGGGTATTAATACATGGATTCCAAAACAATCAGGATATTAATTAGTCGGGTAGTAATTGGTGGAATAATGGAAAAATGCTGATCCAATTAGGAGGAGGAGAAAATTTAAGAGGTCATTAAGGGAATTGGATGGATTAATCTAGATGAGAAGGAATTAAAATTGGAAACAAATTTGGAATGGCATGGATTTTTATGGAGATAGAGAATCTGATGTGGCAGGATTTGGAGGAGCCAAAAAAGTTTCTCTCTGCTCTGAGTTTTAGTTTAGATTGTAGATTATAGATATATATTATTTTTCTGCAATAATAGGTGGATATATCATTCAATCACACTATAATTAAATTTCACTTGACTAATGGCATTTCAAAACAATCACAAATAGGAGGATATTAATTGGTGGGGTATTAATACATGGATTCCAAAATAATCAAGATATGAATTGGTGGGGTATTAAATGGAGGAATAACGGTAAAATGTTGATTCAATTAGGAGGAGGAGAAAATTTAAAAGGTCAGTAAGGGATGGAATGGATTAATCTAGAGAGTCTAATGTGATAGAATTTGGAGGAGCAAAAAAAGTTTCTCCCTGTTCCGAGTTTTAGTTTAGATTGTAGATTATAGATATGTCATTTTCTACAATAATAGGTTCATTCACACTATAATTAAATTTCATTTAACTAATGACATTCCAAAACAATCACAAATAAGTGGATATTAATTGGTGGAGTATTAATACGTGGAATCCAAAATAATCAGGATATGAATTGGTGGGGTATTAATTGGTGAAATAACAGTAAAATGTTGATTCAATTAGGAGGAGGAGAAAATTTAAGAGGTCATTAAGAGAAAGGGATGGATTAATCTAGAGAGTCTGATGTGGCAGGATTTGGAAGAGCCAAAAAAGTTTCTCTCTGCTCTGAGTTTTAGTTTAGATTGTAGATTATAGATTATAGATATATTTCATTTTCTGCAATAATAGGTGGATATATCTTTCAATCACACTATAATTAAATTTCATTTGACTAATGGCATTCCAAAACAATCACTAATAGGTTGATATTAATTGGTGGGGTATTAATACGTGGATTCCAAAACAATCAGGATATTAATTGGTGGGGTATTAATTGGTGGAATAACGGAAAAATGTTTATTCAATTAGGAGGAGAAGAAAATTTAAGAGGTCATTAAGGGATTAGGATGCATTAATCTAGAGAGTCTGATGTGGCAAGATTTAGAGGAGCAAAAAATGTTTCTATTTGTTCCGAGTTTTAGTTTAGATTGTAGATTATAGATATATGTCATTTTCTACAATATTAGGTTAAATCACGCTATCTTTAAATTTCATTTGACTAAGGGCATTCCAAACAATCACAAATAGGTGGATATTAATTGGTGGGATATTAAAACGTGGATTCCAAAACAATCAGGATATTAATTTGTGGGGTATTGGTTGGTGGAATAACGGAAAAATTCTGATTCAATTAGGAGGAGGAGAAAATTTAAGAGGTCATTAAGGGAATTGGATGGATTAATCTAGATGAGAAGGAATTAAAATTGGAAACAAATTTGGAATGACGTGGATTTTTATGGAGATAGAGAGTCTGATGTGGAAGGATTTGGAGGAGCCAAAAAAGTTTCTCTCTACTCTGAGTTTTAGTTTTGATCCTAGATTATAGATATATTTCCTTGTCTACAATAATATGTGGATATATCATTCAATGACACTATAATTAAATTTCATTTTATTAATGGCATTCCAAAACAGTCACTAATAGGTGGATATTAATTGGTGGAGTATTAATATGTGGATTCCAAAACAATCAAAATATTAATTGGTGGGGTATTAATTGGTGGAATAACGGAAAAATGTTGATTCAATTAGGAGAAGGTGAAAATTTAAGAGGTTATTAAGGGAATGGGATGGATTAATCTAGAGAGTCTGATGTGGCAGGATTTGGAGGAGCCAAAAAAGTTTCTCTCTACTTTGAGTTTTAGTTTAGATTGTAGATTATAGATATATTTCCTTTTCTGCAATAATAGGTGGATATATCATTCAATCACACTATAATTAAATTTCATTTGACTATTGGCATTCCAAAACAATCACTAATAAGTGGATGTTAATTGGTGGAGTATTAATACGTGGATTTCAAAACAATCAGGATATTAATGGGTGGGATATTAATTGGAGGAATAGCAGAAAAATGTTGATTCAATTAGGAGAAGGTGAAAATTTAAGAGGTTATCAAGGGAATGGCATGGATTGATCTAGAGAGTCTGATGTCGCAGGATTTGGAGGAGCCAAAAAAGTTTCTCTCTATTCTGAGTTTTAGTTTAGATTGTAGATTATAGATATATTTCCTTTTCAGCAATAACAGGTGGATATATCATTCAATCACACTATAATTAAATTTCATTTGACTAATGGCATTCCAAAACAATCACTAATAAGTGTAATGGCATTCCAAAACAATCACTAATAGTGGATGTTAATTGGTGGAGTATTAATACGTGGATTTCAAAAAAATCAGGATATTAATTGGTGGGGTATTAATTGGGGGAATAGCGAAAAAATGTTGATTCAATTAAGAGGAGGTGAAAATTTAAGAGGTCAGTAAGGGAATGGCATGGATTGATCTAGAGAGTCTGATGTCGTAGGATTTGGAGGAGCCAAAAAAGTTTCTTTCTGTTCTGAGTTTTAGTTTAGATTGTAAATTATAGACATATGTCATTTTCTACAATAATAGGTTCAATCACACTATAATTAAATTTCATTTGACTAATGGCATTTCCAAAACAATAAAAATTTCACTAATGGCAAGTGGATATTAATTGGTGGAGTATTAATACGTGGATTCCAAATCAATCAGGATATTAATTGGTGGGGTATTAATTGGTGGAATAGTGGAAAAATGTTGATTCAATTAGGAGGAGGTGAAAATTTAAGAGGTCATTAAGGGAATGGGATGGATTAATCTAGAGAGAAAGAATTAAAATTGGAAACAAATGATGGCGTGGATTTTTATGGAGATAGAGAGTCTGAGGAAGGATTTGGAGGAGCCAAAAAAGTTTCTCTCTACTCTAAGTTTTAGTTTTGATTGTAGATTATAGATATATTTCCTTTTCAACAATAATATGTGGATTCAATCAATGACACGATAATTAAATTTCTTTTATTATGGCATTCCAAAACAATCACTAATAGGTGGATATTAATTGGTGGAGTATTAATACGTGGATTCCAAAACAATCAGGATATTAATTGGTGGGGTATTAATTGGTGGAATAGAGGAAAAATATTGATTCAATTTGGAAGAGGAGAAAATTGAGGAGAAAATTGAAGAGGTCATTGAGGGAATGGGATGGATTAATCTAGAGAGTCTGGTGTGACAGAATTTGGAGAAGCAAAAAAAGTTTCTCCCTGTTCCGAGTTTTAGTTTAGATTGTAGATTATAGACGTATGTTCATTTTCTGCACAATAATAGGTGGATATATCATTATAATTAAATTTCAATCACATTATAATTAAATTTCATTTGACTATTGGCATTCCAAAACAATGACAAATAGGTGGATATTAATTGGTGGGGTATTAATGCGTGGATTCCAAAATAATTAGGATATGAATTGGTGGGGTATTAATTGGTGGAATAACGGTAAAATGTTAATTCAATTAGGAGGAGGAGAAAATTTAAGAGGTCATTAAGGGAATGGAATGGATTAATCTAGCGAGTCTGATGTCACAGGATTTGGAAGAGCCAAAAAAATTTCTTTCTGCTCTGAGTTTTGGTTTAGATTGTAGATTATAGATATATGTTCTTTGCTACAATAATAGGTTCAATCACACTATAATTAAATTTCATTTGACTAATGACATTCCAAAACAATCACAAATAGGTGGATGTTAATTGATGGGGTATTAATACGTGGATTCCAAATCAATTAGAATATTAATTGGTGGGGTATTCTTTGGTGGAATAACTGAAAAATGCTAATTCAATTTGGAAGAGGAGAAAATTTAAGAGGTCATTAAGGGAATTGGATGGATTAATCTAGATTAGAAGGAAATGAAATTGGAAACAAATTTTAAATGGCGTAGATTTTTATGGAGATAGAGAGTCTGATATGGCAGGATTTGGAGGAGCCAAAAAAGTTTCTTTCTGCTCTGAGTTTTAGTTTAGACTGTAGATTATAGATATATTTCCTTTTCTGCAATAATATGTGGATATATCATTCACTGACATTATAATTAAATTTCATTTGACTAATGGCATTCCATAACATTCATTAATAGGTGGATATTAATTGGTGGAGTATTAATACGTGAATTCCAAAACAATCAGGATATTAATTGGTGGAATAGCGGAAAAATGTTGATTCAATTAGGAGGAGGTGAAAATTTAAGAGGTCATTAAGGGAATGGGATGGGTTAATCTAGAGAGTCTGATGTGGCAGGATTTGGAGGAGCCAAAAAAGTTTCTCTCTACTCTGAGTTTTAGTTTTGATTGTAGATTATAGATATATTTCATTTTCTACAATAATAGGTGGATATATCATTCAATCACACTATAATTAAATTTTATTTGACTAATGGCATTCCAAAACAATCAATAATAAGTGGATATTAATTGGTGGAGTATTAATACGTGGATTCCAAAACAATCAGGATATGAATTGGTGGGGTACTAATTGGTGGAATAACGGTAAAATGTTGATTCAAATAGGAGGAGGAGAAAATTTAAGAGGTCATTAAGGGAATGGGATGAATTAATCTAGAGAGTCTGATGTGGCAAATTTTGGAGAAGCCAAAAAAGTTTCTCTTTGTTCCGAGTTTTAGTTTAGATTGTAGATTATTCAATCACACTATAATTTAATTTCAATTAACTAATGATATTGCAAAACAATCACAAATAGGTGGATATTAATTGGTGGGGTATTAATACGTGGATTCCAAAACAATCAGGATATTAATTGGTTGGGTATTAATTGGTGGAATAACAGAATAATGTTTATTCAATTAGGAGGTGGAGAAAATTTAAGAGGTCATTAAGGGATTAGGATGCATTAATCTAGATAGTCTGATGTGGCAGGATTTAGAGGAGCCAAAAATGTTTCTCTTTGTTCTGAGTTTTAGTTTAGATTGTAGATTATAGATATATGTTCTTTTCTACAGTAATAGGTTCAATCACACTATCATTAAATTTCATTTGACTAATGGCATTCCATAACAATCACTTATTGGTGGATATTAATTGGTGGAGTATTAATACGTGGATTCCAAAATAATCAGGATATTAATTGGTAGGGTATTAATTGGTGGAATAACGGAAAATTTTTTATTCAATTAGGAGGAGGAGAAAATTTAAGAGGTCATTAAGGGAATGTGATGGATTAATCTAGAGAGTCTGATGTGGCAGGATTTGGAGGAGCCAAAAAAGTTTCTCTCAGCTCTGAGTTTTAGTTTAGATTGTAGATTATAGATATATGTCATTTTCTACAATAATAGGTTCAATCACACTATAATTAAATTTCATTTGACTAATAGCGTCCCAAAACAATCACAAATAGGTGGATATTAATTGGTGGGGTATTAATACGTGGATTCCAAAACAATCAGGATATTAATTGGTGAGGTATTAATTGGTGGAATAACGGAAAAATGCTGATTCAATTAGGAAGAGGAGAAAATTTAAGAGGCCATGAAGGGAGTTGGATGGATTAATCTAGATGAGAAGGAATTAAAATTGAAAACAAATTTGGAATGGAGTGGATTTTTATGGAGATAGAGAGTCTGATGTGGCAGTATTTGGAGGAGCCAAAAAAGTCTCTCTGCTCTGAGTTTTAGTTTAGATTGTAGATTATAGATATATTTCCTTTTCTGCAATAATAGGTGGATATATCATTCAATACACTATAATTAAATTTCATTTGACTAATGGCATTCGAAAACAATTACTAATAGGTGGATATTAATTGGTGGGGTATTAATATGTGGATTCCAAAACAATCAGGATATTAATTGGTGGGGTATTGATTGGTAGAATAATGGAAAAATGTTGATTCAATTAGGAGGAGGAGAAAATTTAAGAGGCCATTAAGGGAATGGGATGGATTAATCTAGACGAGAAAGAATTAAAATTATAAAGAAATTTGGAATGGCGTGATTTTTTATGGAGATAGAGAGTTTGATGTGGTTGGATTTGGTGAGGCAAAAAGTTTCTCTCTGTTCCGAGTTTTAGTTTTGATTATAGATTATAGATTATAGATATATTTCATTTTCTACAATATATCATTCAATCACACTATAATTAATTTTCATTTGACTAATGGAATTCCAAAACAATCACTAAGTAGATATTAATTGGTGGGGTATTAATACGTGGATTCCAAAATAATCAGGATATTAATTGGTAGGGTATTAATTGGTGGAATAACAGAAAATGCTGATTCAATTAGGAGGAGGAGAAAATTTAAGGGGCCATGAAGGGAGTTGGATGGATTAATCTAGATGAGAAGGAATTAAAATTGAAAACAAATTTGGAATGGTGTGGATTTTTATGGAGATAGAGAGTCTGATGTGGCTAGATTTGGAGGAGTCAAAAAAGTTTCTCTCTGCTCTGAGTTTTAGTTTAGACTAGTATTTATTATCTCGTTCCATATTCGTTATTCTTCTAACTAAAAATTAATTAACTGAGTAAAAAAAAACTAAAAATTAATTACTATTGCCAATTAAAAAATAACAATGTGAAAAACCCAAACACAAACAAAAAGTTCGAAACTATTCAACTCCAGTCGCTCCATATTAGATTCTACCACGTGTTTAATATTGTTTTTAAGTGTTACTATGAATAAAATGAAATAAAATAAGGGTAAAACTTAGGTATAGTTCCTTAGATCAAGTACATTAGGTTCCTAGTTGAATTCAAATACAATGAATTTAAATATTCTTGGAAAAGATAATATTATTTATGTTTCATTGGTTAATGCAACCATGTGTTTGAATTCAATTGAGAAACCTAATGTACCTAACCTAAGGAACAGTACCTAAGTTTTACCCATAAAATAAGTACTCAAACGAACTATCTAAGTTTAGCCACAACAACACCACCACATGCAAATCCCAAAGTTTTAAATTTTTTAACATTGGTTTTCAAACAACAAATAACTATAGTGTCAAACACAAAATATACGAAAAAAAAAATTCCAAATAGTAATTTGAATATATTAAAAAAGAAGAAGAAAAAAAAAGGGGTCAAATAAGTTAGACAAACAAATTAATACTACTAACACTTAAGATTTTTTTCTTTTTTGGGGGGACCATGAGCATATGATCATTTTAGCTTTTGAATTTATGAGACATTAATATTCAATTCTGGGGCAAGTATAATTCTTAATGCCCAAAATTTAAAATCTTTAGGGACCATGGCCCTGATGTTTGGGTGAAAATTTAAATGCTGTAGCTGAATTTGAACTTTCTTGGGCAGCATGAAAGTTATTATGTGGCCCCTCTTAGCAAGCTGCCAAGCTCATTCACCTGAATAGACGGAGACATGCGAAATGGGGTCATGTGGCCGACTTCTAGCCATGGGAACATGAGTATGTAAACTGTGGAGTTCTAAGCTCTCTTGCATTGAGCCAATTTTACATTCGAGGGAAAAGAAATAAATGGTTCAGATTTTTTCAAAAAAGCCCATCAACAAATTATTCAGTATTCATAGAATACAAATAAATGCATACTCTCTTCTCATATGAATTATGGGTCTCACTATGAATTTAATTAGTATAACCCACCAATTATTTGAGAAGAGAGAATACACATTTATTGTACTCTAGAAGTATTGAAGACGGAACCAACATGATTAAATTAATTAATAAATACATATATTAACCCATGCATACTCATGTGATGTGAGAGTCATTATTCAGTACTCACTCCTCTCACATGAAATGTGGGTCTCACTTATTAAATCTACTAGTGGTGGACCCGTGTGATAGACGGACCATTTTTCATATGGTAAAACAATAGTCCGCCTTAATAATTCTTCCTCATTTTTAGATATCTACCAAATAATATTTGTGTATTAAAATCTTAAGGGACCATGGCCCTGATGTTTGGGTGAAAATTTAAATGCAGTAGCTGAATTTGAGCTTTCTTGGGCAGCATGAAAGTTATTATGTGGCCCCTCTTAGCAAGCTGCCAAGCTCATTCGAGTGAATAGACGGAGACATGCGAAATGGGGTCATGTGGCCGACTTCTAGCCATGGGAACATGAGTATGTAAACTGTGGAGTTCTAAGCTCTCTTGCATTGAGCCAATTTTACATTCGAGGGAAAAGAAATAAATGGTTCAGATTTTTTCAAAAAAGCCCATCAACAAATTCTTCAGTATTCATAGAATACAAATAAATGCATACTCTCTTCTCATATGAATTATGAGTCTCACTATAAATTTAATTAGTATGAACCACCAATTATTTGAGAAGAGAGAATACGTATTTATTGTACTCTAGAAGTATTGAAAATGGAACCAACATGATTAAATTAATTAATAAATACATATATTAACCCATGCATACTCACATGATGTGGGAGTCATTATTCAGTACTCACTCCTCTCACATGAAAGGTGGGTCTCACTTATTAAATTCACTAGTCGTGGACCTGTGTGATGGACAGACTTTTTTTCATATGATAAAAACAATAGTCCGCCTTAATAATTCTTCCTTATATTTAGATATCTACCAAATAATTTTTGTGTATTTAACATATTTGTTGAATCTGTAATCCATTAGGAGTTAGACACCAAAAAAATATAAATTAAAACTTCTTTTTTAATATAAAACCAAGGGATAAAAGCTTCATCAATATTCATGAACTCCTTATCTATTGGCATTTACATGAACCAATTCAATCCAAAAAAGAAAAAGAAAAACACAATCAATTATAAGAAGAAAAAAGTACATATTAAATCAACAATCCCATTAGGAGTTAGACACCCAAAAAAATATAAACTAAAACTTTTTTTTAGTATTAACATAAAATAGTTCTTAATGTGTTCTGCATGTGGCTCTCTCTCAATTGCTTAGTTCAATCTGCCTTTTTATTCACGTTTTTCCTGCTTGTTTTGAAATGAGATTTCCTTTGCTTTTTGAATCTTCAGTACCGGCTTTTAGCAGTTACAGAACCAAGATCGATAATACGAAAACAAAAATGAAAATCATAGGAGGCAAATAACTTTCTTTTAAGAATGCATTTTGCTATTCCTTGGTATTATCAAATGCTTACTCAACCGTGCATAATAACACCCTATACTACCTTAAAAAAAATAAAAAATACATGATGATAGGAACAAACCCACAAAGGCAATCGGACATGAAGCTTAGGAAACCACACAAAGGTGTTTAAATAGGAGATTGGGGTGCAATCAATTGGGAAGATGAGGAGGTGAGGGAGATGAAGAGGTGAGGGAGTTCAAAGGGTGAGGTAGAAGAAGATGTGAGGAAGAGGAAAAGTCTATGAAAATGGAGAGAATTAAATAGAGGTAAATGTTAAAAGATAAGAGTGAGAGAAATAATTAATTAGAAGTATGGGTGAGGAGGAAGGGTGTGAGAATATGAAATCTGATGTGGCATCTTTAGGGAGAAAGCTAAAGCTTCACCTATTAGTTTATATAATAGATTGTAGATTATAGATATATTTCATTTTCTGCAATAATAGGTGGATATATCATTCAATCACACTATAATTAAATTTTATTTGACTAATGACATTCCAAAACAATCACTAATAGGTGGATATTATTGGTGGAGTATTAATATGTGGATTCCAAAACAATCAGGATATTAATTGGTGGGGTATTAATTGGTGGAATAACGGAAAAATGTTGATTCAATGAGGAGGAGGAGAAAATTTAAGAGGTCATTCAGGGAATAGGATGGATTAATCTAGAGAGTCTGATGTGGCAGGATTTGGAGGAGCCAAAAAAGTTTCTCTCAGCTCCGAGTTTTAGTTTAGATTGTAGATTATAGATATATGTCATTTTCTACAATAATAGGTTCAATAACACTATAATTAAATTTCATTTGAGTAATAGCATTCCAAAACAATCACAAATTTGTGGATATTAATTGGTGGGGTATTAATACGTGGATTCCAAAACAATCAAGATATTAATTGGTGAAATAACGGAAAAATGGTGGATATTAATTGGTGGGGTATTAATACGTGGATTCCAAAACAATCAGGATATTAATTGGTGGAATAACGGAAAAATGCTGATTCAATTAGGAGGAGAAGAAAATTTAAGAGGCCATGAAGGGAGTTGGATGGATTAATCTAGATGAGAAGGAATTAAAATTGGAAACAAATTTGGAATGGCGTGGATTTTTATGGAGATAGAGAGTCTAATGTGGTAGAATTTGGAGGAGTTAAAAAAGTTTCTCTCTGCTCTGAGTTTTAGTTTAGACTAGTATTTATTATCTCATTCCATATTCATTATTCTTCTAACTAAAAATTAATTAACTGAGTAAAAAAAAAAACTAAAAACTAATTACTATTGCCAATTAAAAAATAACAATGTGAAAAACCCAAACACAAACAAAAAGTTCGAAACTATTCAACTCCAGTCGCTCCATATTATATTCTACCACGTGTTTAATATTGTTTTTAAGTGTTACTATGAATAAAATGAAATAAAATAAGTACTCAAACGAACTATTTAAGTTTAGCCACAACAACACCACCACATGCAAATCCCAAAGTTTTTTTAACATTGGTTTTCAAACAACAAATAACTATAGTGTCAAACACAAAATATACGAAAAAAAAAAATTCCAAAAAAAAAAGTTAGACAAACAAATTAATACTACTAACACTTAAGATTTTTTTCGTTTTTTTGGGGGGGGGACCGTGAGCAGGTGATCATTTTAGCTTTTGAATTTATGTGACATTAATATTCAATTCTGGGGCAAGTATAATTCTTTAGGGACCATGGCCCTGATGTTTGGGTGAAAATTTAAATGCTGTAGCTGAATTTGAGCTTTCTTGGGCAGCATGAAAGTTATTATGTGGCCCCTCTTAGCAAGCTGCCAAGCTCATTCGAGTGAATAGACGGAGACATGCGAAATGGGGTCATGTGGCCGACTTCTAGCCATGGGAACATGAGTATGTAAACTGTGGAGTTCTAAGCTCTCTTGCATTGAGCCAATTTTACATTCGAGGGAAAAGAAATAAATGGTTCAGATTTTTTCAAAAAAGCTCATCAACAAATTATTCAGTATTCATAGAATACAAATATCACCTCTCTGTGACAATCTGTGATGGCCCTCCAATTAAAAATCTAGTAAGGCATGTCGAGAGAAAATTGGTCAAATACATTTTGTAAAATCAAAACTTTTTTTATTTTTTGTTAACTTCATGATATTTTGACACATAAGTATTTGAGCTCTCACAAATTTATAGTCACCACTATTTTTTTAATTAATTTTTTAGTTTTTGAAGGTAGAAAAAAGAACCTAATAAAACTTCCCCACCTCCTCGACTAAAAAACTATAGAGACAACACATGGACCCTCTTCTTCTCAACCAAAGCATAAAAACCACACCCACCTTCTCTCTCATTTCAAACCCTCTTTCTTCTTCTTTGAACCTCCCCTTCTCTCAGTCTTTCTCTTTCTCAGTCCCCAAGTCCATAATTGTCGCAACTTCACAGTCCAAAACTCATTGCCGCTGATCTCACCCTTTCACCCCAGAGCCACCACAACAATCACAAGACTGCTGCCATCCCCAATCACCGACGATTCAAGCTCTAGCCCTCTACTGCTTCATTCACACGAGGTTGGCTCTATATAACAATAGTCTCTCTCTCACACCCTTTTTTTATTTTTATATACATATCCCAATCCATGGTTTTCGTTTTTAATTAGACTGTCAATTGAGATTTGAATACCTTTGAGCCTTCTACTACTTCTTGATTATGTTTGTATTATCTTCTTCAAAATTATTATAATTTTGTCTTTTGCTACTTTTGTGCCTAGATTGATTTCAGTTCACTAAATAGCCAAACAAGTTTTGTGTATCCAACCCGTTTGACATGATGTCTACATCACATCTTAAGTTGCTAATTTACATAAGAAATAATGTATTTGAAATCATCATGGAAATTGGGAAATAAAACACTATATTGTACTAATTGAGGTTTGATGCTCTCTACTCAACCAAAAACAAGTTTTGATGCTCACACGTTGCTTTTAATCTTGATTTATTTGTTCATCCTCAGTGAATTACATCCATGTCTCCAACTAGAGACATGATGTGGGTCAAATTTGATGAGGATTGGATAGTATAATAGTGAAAAGGGTTGTCAAACTATAATAAGATTGGAATTTAAGAGACACTTTTAAAAGAGTAAAAGTAAAGAAAATAATATTTTGAAATTTGTAAAAAAAAAACTAATAATTAAGATTAAAAGAAATATGATGAGTAAAGATGCATAGACTTCAGGTTCATCCACTTTATAATAATATTGTTAATTCAATTAAATCATGTGATAACTCAATTGATGGTTTCTTTTCACGAACCATCAATCGAAAGATTTGCAATAAAGATTTGTTAAATAATTCTAAAATAAATTTCTCTAAAGGTTTTGCATTGATTAAAGCATAAAATCAATAACTACACCGTAAAAATCATAAGAAAATGATATACTCTTAAGCAATAACACAACAAACAATAATATCTTATGCAATTAAAGTTTTGTATTTGATAAATCTAGGGTTCTTACATTACTATAGGAAAAGTCTGACTTAACTTATGAAACAGTTCAAAACCTAAAAGTTCCAAACCAAAAATAATATAATAGGTATGAACAATTAACTAAAGAAATTATAAATTTTGAAACACATTCATGGTATTAAAAGAATCAATAGTAGTTTACAAAGGGAAATCTGCCTTAGTCTAAGCTAAAGTTTTAGTCTTCCATGAAAAATACTAACAAAAACTCTAAAGAAAACAATGGGGGAGAGAGAGTGTAAGAGAGAGGCCCTTAAATAGGTCTGGAAATCCTAATACAATTAGAAAATAGGTTTAGAAGTCCTAATACAACTAAAATTTTTGTTATTAAAAATGCTAGATTTTTAGGCTTTGTTTGACCGACTTTTTTGCCTCCTTATATGTCCGAATTAGGAAAGTCTCGTGAAATACAAAATTGTAACCTTTTAAATCAGATTTCCAACCAACTTGAATCGCATCAATCTAATATTTAAGCTGGAAGTTATGACCCAAATACTAAGATGTGTGCCACCTGGAATCCTAGTCCGATTGGACTATGATTTTCCTTTAATTCCTTATTCTATTTGGATTCCAATTAAATTAGGTTGACCTTCCTTAGCTTCATTAAGACCTACAAACATAAAAACATATGTGAACACTCTCTAGGATCAATATAACTCACATAAATGGTAAATTTTAGGGCAAATTGCACCTTCCACCTTTTATCTATGGGTCTCTTTCAATCTTTCCATTTATCTATAGAACCGAACAATGTTCCCTTATTTATTGGAAATGTGCAACTTACCCCAACCATCTATTTTTCTGTTAAAAACTAACCAAACCTATGAGAAATGCCTAAAATAACCCTTTTAACCCAACCCAACCCATTTAGTGACCCAATTTAATTGGGTCTTTTAACTTAATTTCCATTAAACCAAATTCATGGGCAAATAACCGGGACTGCAAATCCCAAAATCCCTTGTCTAAAATTTCCACCATTGGCCATATTGGAAATGTGAATTTCCACAGTTGATCATATCTTGTTTTTAAAATAAGATATGACTTTGCTTGTAATAAAAAATAAAAAAGAAAAAAGTCTATTTGAACGAAATGAGAATATGGGCTTTGAATTTAGCCATTGAGGAAGGCTTTGAAAGAGTAATAGTTGAAAGTGATGCCAAAAACTGTATTGATGAACTTTCTTGTCCCCCTGAAGCATCTAGTTGGAGGTTTAATTCCTTAAGTTCACATTCACTAGAACTAGTTTCTCATTTTCAGTCCTGTTATTTCCATTGGGTTAGGCGAAATGCTAACCAAACGGCACATGCTTTAGCCAAGGTTGCATTCACTTTATGCCTCCCTTTCTCTTGTAACCAAGATCGTCTTCCACCCTCTGTTAAAGAGACATGGCTAAGAGATCTGGCTTTTCTGCTTTCTTAATGAAATCACTTTTAGCAAAAAAAAAAAAAGAAATGAGAATATGGGTTGCACTTTTTGTGTAAAGAATGGAGAATCTTCCTCTTGCTATTGTATCTTCCATTGTTTTTAGTTCAAAGTACAAAAAAAAAAAAAAAAAAAATAAAAACAAAAAACCAGAGGAGTTTGTGGGGCCTGGCAAGAGAGAAATGAATGGCTCCACGTCTCACTTGGCGAGCTTTGCCCATTTCTTTAGCTAACAAAAAAACCATCTGTTTTTTTTTTTCTTTTTGGAAACGGCGTACAATTTGATGGGACCCAGGTCTATCTTTTTATCTTCCTGGAAATTTAGACAAAGGATTTTGGGAGTCGGTTATTTGCCCATGAATCTGATTTATTTGGTTTAATGTAATTCGGGTTAAAAGATCCGGTTAAATTGGGTCATTGAATGGATTGGATTGGGTTAAAAGGGTTATTTTAGACCTTTCCTCTAGGTTTGTTAGTTTTTAACAGAAAAATAGATGGTTGGGATAAATTGCATATTTTCAATAGATAGAGGGGGGTATTACTCGATTTTATAAATAAATAGAGAGATTGAAACAGACCCCATAGATAAAGGAGGGAAAATGCAATTTATCCTAAATTTTATGCAATGAAATGAACGACTTGTAAAACTTTATGTGTAATTCAAACTATAATGTACAATAATCTCATTAAATTTTCTCTAAAACATAAGCAAATAAGTCATATTTCATGACTTATCAAGATAACATAAACCATGGTATATTATGATTAACTTAAAATTAATTGTAACTAAATTGGCACTTCCTGATGTTTCCAACAAAGACATATCCAATGTTGAAATCTCTAAACAACTATCGAATTATCAAGACATATAGTACGCATGCGATTGATACCATGGACATTCTTTCTTTCAATTAACATTTGGTGTATTAATGGAGTATTAGTGAAATGAACCATTATTTTTTGAAGTAATTGGAAAGCATTACACATGATCATGTAGGCCCAGATCATAGAAAATAACAGTGCTTGATGAAACTTGATTTATAATATGAGAAGGATAATGTCGTGATTTTTCAATCTTTGAATATCATCATGCTGAAGATAAATAGGCTATCTAAATTTCTTCTGAAATTAATAAATACATATCATTTTTCATTTGAAGAAGAGTTATATTTTGGATTCACTAGCCAAAAATTAAAATACTTAATTTTAATATATTGAATTATTTTAAACTCCTCTCTCCTTACATTTTTTGCTAACAAGAAATTGTTCATCTTAGTTTTGCATTATTTGGAATTATAATAAATACTATCATCCTCTCACACACATATATATATATATATATATATATATATATATGATTTTTCTCATTGCACGAGTTAGGGACTAGTTGTTTTATGGATTGCATTATTTGCATGGCCAGATGAAACGTAAATTCTCATCAAATGGTTTTAGTTAGTGGGCGCCACATGGAAATTCTTGGAAATATATATATATAAAATAACGATTTTGGGTCATTAAATAAATAAATAAAATTAAATATGGGCAGTGATATTTTCACACTCATAATTAATATTTCCACACCCACTTAGAAATTTGTGCTGTGAAAAGATCAAATACCCTTGTATTTTACATTTAGAAAAACCGATTCTTTTGAAACTTTGGTCAAGTCCTACTTCCAGATCTCTTAATGAAACTTTGACTCTCATTTGTGATTTGAAGGCGACAGCAAAAACCAAACGGCGACGGTAAAGCCTCCTCAGGTGACGTCAATATCAACTTCGCCGCAAGCTTCCGTTGTAGTTGACGCTGGCTTGGTCTCTACTTCTTTGGCTGTGATTTCTTTGAAGCTTCTGCCATCTCACATACCAAAATGTGCGTCACGGACTTGGCTCTTACGGTTATTGGTGCAGTATTGGGACCAATTTGCAACCTTTTCTGTGACGATGTCAGTTCTAAGATGACCACCACTCTTAATCTCCGATCAAACCTTGATGATATGGTCAGGGACATGACAAGCCTTCTGGATCGTAGAGTGTACGTCAAAAATGAGACGGAAGCAGCTAAGAAAGAAGGAAACGAAATAAGAGCTCAAGTCGTAACTTGGCTAGAGGACGTGGAAAATCTTATGGACCGTATAACGGAAGTCAAACAAAAGATTGAGGCAGCTGTGAAAGAAGGAAAGGACATACTACGTCAAGTCGAAACTTTGCTTAAGGACATGGAAAAGCTTGAGCTTAAAGTCAAGCCGATTCAGGAAGATATGGTCAACAACAGGGAGCCTTCTGCATGTTTCTTTAATTGCAGTAAGCGGTACAGAGCAAGCAAGGAAGTGGAAGAAATACTTAAAGAGATCAAAAGGCTTCTAGAAGCTGGAAGTTTCAATTCTGGTGTGGTTGATCCAAATATTCTCAAAAAAGTGCTGCATATTCCTGGACCTTCAATACAGGGTCAGACAACAGCATCAAAAGCTTTAGCCGAAACTATGGGGCTATTGTCCAAAGATAAAGCTGGGAGGATTGGTATTTGGGGACCGGGAGGAGTCGGCAAGACTACTTTGGTAATTAACTTGAACAATGAGCTCGAGAAGACTACTCCAACGCAGCCTTTTGGGATCGTCATTTGGACTACAGTTTCGAAGAATTTCGACCTTAAAAATGTCCAGACACAAATAGCTCGGAGATTGAAATTGCAGCTGAACATGGAAGAAAGTGAGCGGGAAAGGGGTATTCAACTTCATCAGAGACTTAGGAATGAGAAAAAGTTTCTACTCATTCTAGATGATGTTTGGGTGAAAATTGATTTGGACATTTTGGGTGTCCCACGGCCTCAATTTCATAAAGGTTGTAAGATCATATTGACATCTCGACGTAAGGAAGTCTGTAGGAGTATGTCCACCGATTTTGATGTTAAAATAGATGTCTTGAATGATGAAGAAGCTTGGCAATTGTTTTGTGAAAAGGCAGGGGATGTGGTTCATTTGGAAGAAATTAAACCAATTGCAGAAGCAATTGTTAGGGAATGTTGCAGATTACCTCTAGCCATCATCGTAGTGGGAGCTGCTATGGGAAGAAAGGAAAAGGTCGAGCTGTGGGAGCATTCCTTAAATCAGTTGCGAAGGTCCGTGCCTTCTATAGAAGACATTGAGGATGACGTCTACAAGCCTTTGAAGTTGAGTTACGACTCATTACCAGATAACAACATTAAATCTTGTTTCCTATATTGCTCTCTGTATCCTGAGGACAGCTCGATTAATATACATGAACTAGTACGATGCTGGACGGGGGAAGGCTTGATAGATGAACAACAAAACTATGTGGATAGAGTCAATACTGGAATGGCTTTGATTGAAAAACTGAAGGACTCTTGTTTGTTGGAAAATGGTGCCAGTGAGGATACTGTGAAGATGCATGATGTTGTACGTGATGTTGCTATATGGATTGCATCGTCGCATGATGATGGATGTAAATCCCTTGTTCGTTCAGGGATTGGGTTGCGGAAGATTTCAGTTGAAGTGTTTTCAAATAAAAATTCTCTCAAAAGAGTTTCTTTCATGGAGAACTACATAACAGAGCTACCTGATTGTGTGATAGAACAATGTTCAGAGGCCTCAACTCTGCTACTACATGGCAATCTCTTCCTTGAAACAATTCCTGAGAGATTCCTACAAGGATTTGAGGCACTCAGGGTCTTGAATCTCAGTAATACCGGAATCCAGTCATTGCCTCCTTCTCTACTTCATCTCCGTGACCTTCGTGCTCTTTATTTAGGAGATTGCTCTGATCTTGAAGAATTACCCCCACTAGGTGGGCTTAGTAGACTTCAAATACTTGATCTTCATTCCAGCAAAATCAGGGAATTGCCTAAAGGGATGGAAAACCTAAGCAATTTAAGGCAACTGGATTTATCTTTCATTAGGATTCTAAAAACTTTTCAGGTTAGCATTATATCCAGCTGGCCTAGTTTAGAGGTTCTAAATATGGTAGGCACTGTCTACTATTTTGATGGGAACGGAGCAGAAGAAGAAGCACAGACAACTTTTAAAGAGCTCAAACATCTTGATCGATTACTTATCTTGCACATCAGTTTCAAGACGATCCCACATCTCAGCTCTGAAGATATTTTCTGGATAAACAGATTAAAAGGATTTCAAATTCTCATTGGCTCAGACGATGTGTTTGAGGAATACAAAAGCAGTATTGCAAATGAAAAAGTGGTGAAATTTTGGGATGCTAATATCTCACCAGAATCGATTGGGCAGTTATGGGCTATTGCAGAGTCTATGAACATTATGTGTTCTGAGGAACTGGATGGAAAGATTATAGACTTGGGCATTAATAGTTTCTGCCGTGGTTTAAAGTCATTTGAATTATTTTCAATCGAATTTAACAGGAGTTCAAGGCCAAATGGAGGATTGGCTGCCCACTGTGACCTACTACCAAATTTGGAGGAACTTACTCTTGACGAAGTACAAGGACTAGAAAGTATTTCAGATCTACTTGGTTATCCTGGGCTGAGATTTCTTAGACTAAAATCAGTCGATGTGCGTGAATGTTCTAACATGAAATATCTTTTCTCCTGTGGTGACTTCATTCGGACCCTACCAAACCTAGAAGTAATCAAGGTAAGCAATTGTTCGGAATTAGATGAGCTCTTTAATTATGATTCAGGGCAGAATATGGCTCTAGATCCTGTTGTTCCAAAGCTACGGAAATTAGAATTAAATTTTCTTCCCAAATTAAGAAGTCTTTGTAGACACGAAGAGACATGGCCGTGTCTAGAGCAGGTTAAAGTGTGGGTGTGCGAACATCTCAGAAGGCTGCCTCTTTCTAACCAAAATGCAGGTACCATAAAAGAAATAGAAGGAGACTCAGAATGGTGGGATGCATTGGAGTGGGATGATGACGAAACCAAATCAAGTCTTCTGCCTTATTTCTGTCCAACTCCGTTCTAGTAATCTTGTGGGTCTGGGCGGGTGACTTCAACCCGACTGGTACATCTGATTGTCTTTGAAAATTGAAAGGCGAGCCAGTGAGTGAGTTAAGAGTTTGTTCAATGTCTTAAGGTGAGGGTACTAATAAGTTGGGGAGTTTGTTCATTATTTGAGTGCGAGAGTATCAATGGTTGTATGGAGCGAGTTAAGATTGAAAGATTTTTTTACTTGGGTGTAATGATTTTTAGAGTTTCTGATATATATCTTTGATATTAGATTTTGGTTGGTGCCCTTTATGATTGTAAGCATGAAGTTAACTTAATTATTATGTTGAAATCTCTATTTATATTTTAATTTCTTGTGTTTTATGGATTAGCCAACCCAAAAATAATTTGGGATTAAGGCTTGGTTGTTGTTGTTTGTATGGATATGCTTATACTAATCAGGAAATGACAAAAAATAAATAAATAATAGAAGTACAATTTCTATTCCATTATATCAAATTTTCATAATCATGGGAAATAACAAATAAATTGTACGTTTCCTTCTATACAACCACACTTTCCTGGTTTCTTCTTTCATTATTCAAAGATGATCCATACAGATCATTTATCTTGTTGTCCTTATTAACAATCAGCTCTTCTTTGATTACAACCTGAAAAATATTCGGATTGGCAATTCATGTATAATTTTCTCAAAAAATTTATTTGCCATATCTTTTCTGGTATTTATCTAGGTAAAGAAGTTATGCTTTTGAAGCCTTATATTCATCTTCCTGTCCGTGTAAATATGTAGCCTATGCTTTCTAGCTCTTTGTCTAAATATAAATTACATCATGAAACTATATAGAAGAGCTCCTAATTACATGGAATTAGGTGATCTTCAGAAAATAGGGACACTACTACAAGTAAAAGATCATTTATCAACTTTTGTCTTTCACATGTATAAATACACCAAAATATCCAAGTTTTTTCATGTAAACAAGCAATACCAAGTTACAAGCCTACACAAGTTTCCTATAAAAAGACTTTCAGGATCTGATGATGGTTAAAGTGTCATTTATATTTATAAAGAAAATTGGTGCACTCATAACTTAAGTCAACAACAACTTCATTGAAAACTTGATTACAACTGAGAACCTATGCAGAACAAGATAGAGGATTCAGAAGAATCTTGGTGAGTGACAAACTTAATTGCGACTCTTTACAGACATATTTATTAGGGCTTACTTACCGAGTTCAACCATGGACATTTGCTTCATCTATTCCTTAGCTTATATCTTGTTCACTTAAATTCTTTACAAATTTAAGTACCTTAATGCATTACTGCTTTAAAAATAAAAAACCATTTTCCTTGATATTATCACTGATTAAAGCAATCTCTCAAACTACAAAAAGCTTACCTGAATATTTTTTATACACAAATTTTAAGGAATTAAAACTCCATGAAAGGGAAGAAATCATTAAACAATTGTTAGAGAAATAAAAATAATGCAGTATTTCTTTATATATCATTTTCTATAACTATGCACGGGTTTGTGACTAGTAAATTTAACTTAATAGAATAAAGAAACAGTGAGAAAGAGTTATTACATGATGTTATTATGTACATATTACAACTGATTATTGAGAAAATTTATCGGCTGTTATTTACAAAGTTGAGTAGATCGATGAAACCCCAACATAGTGATAGTATCCACAATTCCGCATCACACTATTCTCTAAATTTCCACCCATCATAATAACACTGTTAATAAACCCCCACTGGAGAATGAAAGAATATCTGCTTACCTGAGAGAAAAGGGACAAAGTGTAACTCTTAAAACTACAAGCAAAAAAATTTCCAATACTAAAAATAATGTTCATTGCACAAATCTTTTAAAAAATAAAAATAAAGATTATACCCCACTACAAATTAGTTACATATACTGTGCATCGCACTGGTCTGTGACTAGTAACTCATTAAAAGATGTTGCAAGAGTTTGAAAAATGAGGTAAAAATTAAAAACAACAACGGCCTTTTGGTCATTTTTGCTCAATAATTCGTTTTTTAGAATTATTTGGCCAAACAAAATTGTTTCAAAAATATTTGGGAATTTTTTATTTTTTATTTTTAACAGTTTCATGTGAATCTGTTGCAGTTTTTAAAATTGCCACATCAGCTAAATCAGATCAACACGATGCACACAATACTTGTCTTGTTTGACAAAATAATTCATTCTTCCACTTTTAAAGTGAGATTAACACACGTATTAGTATTACAACTTATATATAAAGGGAGCAAAGTTCAGCCTAGAAGAACTCTCCTGATGAGAAGATCAACAACCTGTTGCAGAAAATAAAAAAATATGAACCCAATAAAATGCCAAAGAGTGGTAGCTGAATAAATTTAAATTAATAGAATAAAGAAATAGTGAGAAAGAGTTATTACATGATGCTATCCGAGAGAGGGCTATGACATCCTTAATCACTCCACTGGGTTTCCAGCTAGGCTGGGAGCCACCTGAATTAATGGCATCAATAAAAGTCTTGGAATCACTTTCAAACGTAACCATCTAGAGATTTAATTCCGTAGCCTACTAGCCTTAACTAGAGCCCCTCTGATTGCCTCTACTTCAACAACTTCTGGGTCCGAAGAGAAGGATTTGTCACTGCCATAATCTATATCTATATCTATATAAATCTATAATGTATAATCTAAATTAAAACTCGGAGTAGAGAGAAACCTTTTTGGCTCCTCCAAATCTTGCCACATCAGACTCTCTATTTCCATAAAAATCCATGTCATTCCAAATTTGTTTCCAATTTTAATTCCATCTCATCTAGATTAATCTATCCCATTCCCTTAATGGCCTCTTAAATTTTCTCCTCCTCCTAATTGAATCATCATTTTTCCGTTACTCCACCAATTAATACCCCACAATTAATATCCTGATTGTTTGGGAATCCACATATTAATACACCACCTATTAGTGATTGTTTTGGAATGCCATTAGTCAAATGAAATTTAATTATAGTGTGATTGGATGATATATTGTAGAAAATGAAATATATCTATAATCTATAATCTAAATTAAAATTGGAGCAAAGAGAAACTTTTTTGGCTCCTCCAAATCCTGTCACATTAGACTCTCTTTCTCCATAAAAATCCATGACATTCCAAATTTGTTTCCAATTTTAATTCCTTCTCATCTAGATTAATCCATCCCATTCCCTTAATGGAAAAATTATAGAATACTCCGAGAGTACATTAAATTCGTACTCCTCTCACATAAGTGGTGGGTTCCACCATGTATTTAATTAGCGGGACCAACCACTTATGTGAGAGGAGGGAGTACGCATTTAATGTACTCCCGGAGTATTCTATAATTACCCCCCTTAATGGCCTCTTAAATTTTCTCCTCCTCTTAATTGAATCAACATTTTTCCGTTATTCCACCAATTAATATCCCACCAATTAATATCCTGATTGTTTTGGAATCCACATATTAATACCCCACCAATTAATATCCACCTATTAGTGATTGTTTTGGAATGTCATTAGTCAAATGAAATTTAATTATAGTGTGATTGAATGATATATTGTAGAAAATGAAATATTTCTATAATCTATAATCTAAATTAAAACTCGGAGCAGAAAGAAACTCTTTTGACTCCTCCAAATCCTACCACATTAGACTCTCTATTTTCATAAAAATCCACGCCATTCCAAATTTGTTTCCAATTTTAATTCCTTCTCATCTAGATTAATCCATCCCATTCCCTTAATGGCCTCTTAAATTTTCTCCACCACCTAATTGAACCAGCATTCTTCCGTTATTCCACCAATTAATACCCCACCAATTAATATCCACCTATTAGTGATTGTTTTGGAATGCCATTAGTCAAATGAAATTTAATTATAGTGTGATTGAATGATATATTGTAGAAAAGGAAATATATTTATAATTTATAATCTAAATTAAAACTCAGAGCAAAGAGAAACTTTTTTGGCTCCTCCAAATCCTGCCACATTAGACTCTCTATCTCCATAAAAATCCACGCCATTCCAAATTTGTTTCCAATTTTAATTCCTTCTCATCTAGATTAATCCATCCCATTCTCTTAATGGTCTCTTAAATTTTCTCCTCCTCCTAATTGAATCAACATTTTTCCGTTAATCCACCAATCAATACCCCACCAATTAATATCCTGATTGTTTTGGAATCCATGTATTAATATCCCACCAATTAATATCCACCTATTAGTGATTGTTATGGAATACCATTAGTCAAATGAAATTTAATTATAGTGTGATTGAATGATATATTGTAGAAAAGGAAATATATTGTTAATGATATATTATACAAAAGGAATGTGATTAGTCAAATACAATTTAACAATGATACATTAATGATATATTGTACAAAAGGAATCTGATTAGTAAAAGACAATATATTAATATCCCAGCAATTAATATCCACCTATTAGTGATTTTTTGGGAATGCCATTAGTCAAATAAAATTTAATTATAATGTGACTGAATGATATATTGTAGAAAAGGAAATATATTGTTAATGATATATTATGCAAAAGGAATGTGATTAGTTGAATATAATTTAACAATGATACATGCGATTGAATGATGTTTTGTATGAAAGGAAATATAACGATATATTATACAAAAGGCCTCCAATTTGTCAAATATATTTTGATTGCCCAAAGTAATGGCATGAAAATGTATTATATTATAGACAAGAGTTACTTTGGAGAACATTTACTATGTTATTTTGGAAATAAATTAGAATTGATTATAATAAGGAAAATGCATTGAAGCACAACAATTCTAACAGTGGACCATCCATTACCAAATCCTCCATTATACATAACTGCTAACTGATTGCTAAACCCTTTCTCTCCCTTATCTCTTCAAATTCTTCAATTATAAATCTATCGATTAAATTTTTAGGTTATAAATTTCCAAACCTTTGCTCTTTCTTATCTTCACGAACTGGATGCTTCTAAGAATGAGGAAATTGTTGCTTCCCTGAACCATGCCCAAAGTCTTTCAGTTGCAGTGTGTAATATAATAATTCTATTCTCTCATGTGTTTACTAATATTCATTCTAGCTTTAGAACGATGATAAGATTACTAAATAATGTTAATCAATATGTTTACAATTTTAGCAAGCAGTAACATATCTGACTAAAAGTGTGAGTAGGGAAGAGCACCACCTAATTCTGGTAGCGATGTCGAGAATAGTTTGTTGGAAGATTTCTACAGTGCTTAGATTTTGGATGAGATGACAACCAACAGAGGGGAGGTCAAACTCATAATTGTAAGCTTCTGCGAAGACATGTTTTTTCAGGTAAAGAACCAAAACAAACGCATTAAGGTTTGTACATATTTATACCACAATTGTAGTTTTGTTTTGGAATGTGATTTTTAATTATTATTTTTCTTTCCAAATGTCAATTGGGCAAGAGGATTATTGTTGGAAGTTAAGTTCTAAATACATATCGAACACAAGTGGTTGGAGTGGTAGCAGTAATGCAACTTATGCAGAAAGCAAGAGAGCAAGGCTTCCATGGAATTCTTTTTTTCTCAAATGTAGACATTTTGTACGTTGTATATAGAAAGGTGCTTGCAAAAGCAAGACCCCTAACTGTCTTTGTGTCAAAGTCTTAAATGTATTTTTGTTTTTACCTGTAATACTTATTATAGTGGTTAGTAGTTCTTTTGCATGTTCTTAATCCCAATATTCTTCTTAGCATTGTGATTTCTTTACCACTGAACAATATAAGTTTCATGTAATATAAATGTGACATATCTCTGTGTTTTTATATCTTCAAATTTCCATGACTCTAGCAACATTTGATATTGATTTATTCATCACAATGGAGATTTTCTCTTTTCAGTTTTTTACAGCTTCTTATTAATACTATGATGTTCACTCAAAATTATATATGTATTATACCTTATCACAAATTTTTTTCGTGCATCGCACGGGTTTGCGACTAATCTATTATATAAACTAATAGGTGAAGCTGAGAGATTTTTTTTTGTCTTCTCCAAAACTTGCCACGTCAGATTTGTCCTTCCCACATCATTCCCAATCTCATGGCCCACTTTCCTTTTTATTTTGTTGGGCTTTTGTGATCCGGCCCACTTCCCTTTTTATTTTGTTGGGCTTTTATTATTTTAACTCATCAGTTCTCTATTTGATTCAATTCTCACTCACACATCTCATAATTAATGTTTTCTCTCTCACACGTTCTCCACTCTCTCTCTCTCTCTGTTTTACGCACAGCTCCTAATCTACCTACGAAACGGTACACGCTTCTTCTTCTTCTTCTATTTTTCCCTTTCCCTCTTTTCTCTCTCTTGCTCGACTCCTCAGCTCCATTAAATCCGGCCTCCTTTTAACACATACTAAGTCAGGGCCAGATTCTTTAACCGTTTTCTTACAAAAATTGAACCGATTTTCCCATTGAAGGCAGCTCACCGTTACTTTGCCCCAACCTCTCTAAATCGAAAAATCTCTGATTTCCTCTTATTTAATCCCTTCAGTACCCGCTGCCCTAACAACAGCCAACCCAGCCAACCCAAGGTGAGCCTTTTTTATTTCTTGATTTTCTGGTGGATATTTTATGGTCTGTGTCTGAATCCTCTTTCAGTGGTTACACGTTTTGGGTGTTGACCGAATGAGAAGTTCTGCAACTCCAGGATGCAATTAGATTTTGATTCAGAAAAAAAAAATGTTCCTACTTACCAGGTATGTTTTGTACTCTTCCTTCGTATTTCTTTGTTTCATATGCTATATAAACATCTTCATGATACCCTATGAAGACACAAAGATAACATCCTTCTATGACCCAACCTTTGACAGGGAGACGTTCACAGTGGAGGTCGGATTTTCTATCCTCAATTAGGTTTCTTTGTCTGCTTCAATTTCTCCTTTAGATAGTATCAGTATTTCAGTTTGTTACTCAATTTTAGGGATTTGATATGATATAATTTGAATATGAAGAAGCCCAATTAAATTTGAATATGAAGAAACCCAATTAAAAATATTTTTTTGAAGAAGAGATAAGAAATTGAAGATTTATGGTACTAACTCAAATATGAAACTAACAAATCTGGGCAGTTTTATTTTATTATTTAATCTGCAGAATTTGTCAGCCTAAAAATGCCCAGCATATGTTCGATGGAACTCCTGATATATGTAATGTTTAATGGAACTCATATATTGTTTCATATATTGATGCTTTTCATAACTGTTATAAAGCATTATAGAGTGTATTGAGCAATTACTAAACATGTCACAGCCAAAATACCAAATTATTAAGATCGTTGTAAAGTGATTCGTTCAATTCGATATTTTAAGTGTAATGGCCATATTGATTGTTGTAGCTTCACAAGAAATGTCCTTAATTTGATTTTATTAATTAATAGATAAAATGATCACCATCTGATACGATAAAAGAACTTTATGAAATCTATTAATGTAAGCTTGGTTAGGATTAATTTAGCAGGTGGGAACAAAGTTTAAAAAGTCTATAGCAAGTTGAAACTCAGTGGCAGAATTCATATTAGTACGTTCATTCCCAGCTACCGGCTTTGGAGATAGCTGCCGACAAAGTGTAAGCGTTCCCACTAACATTGGCACGCTGTTCAAATATTCTTCAATGATTGAATGACTAAAGGTTTCACACTGCATTAATAATAGAAAAGAAGAGGAAATTAACTCTCCCTTTAGTGGATAACACCATTATTAAACCCACTTTAGTGACTAGAAAAAAACAGCAGGCTTTTGATATGATCAACATTAATCTTCCTCCCTATTCTGTTTTTTTATTTATTTTTTATTTTTTTATTGTGACATTATACAAATCTGTTCTGCATATTTTGGTGTAAACATGCAAAAAGCTAACTGATTGGTAAATAGTATGGGTTAGCTATTGAAAATAACACCAAATCAAATTAGTATTACCCTCTTTATAAATTAGTATTATCTTCATGAAATTCAAATACACTTAAGATTTAAAAAGGAAGTCAAGGTTTAATTTTGTATTGCTTTTGATTGAATTTGTGGGGTTTGTGGTATGGGATTTTGTGTTTTAGTTAAATCAGATTGGGTTTTCTGTTTGTGACTTTATGTTGTGTGCTTTCATTCAACCAAAATAATCATTGCTTACTTTAGTGTTGCATATTGCTGTTTTTGGAAATAATTCTCAGCACCTTTTATTTATTTATTTTTCTTGTAGGAAGCTAGAAATTGTACTGCTTGCAGTATAGACTCTGCAGATATGAGATCCAGAATCTGCTCTTCTGATTTAAATGACTCCCAGAAAGAACCAGTTCTTAGCTGCTTGGTAACTAGGAATTACAATCATCAAAATATAGTCAAACTAATATGGGGGTCCTCGGGACTAGGAAAACCATCATGGAAAGCTAACTCATCCTTTTTTTTGCTATAGGTGTTTAGTTGTTCCATTGAGATGGCCAATTGACTCAAGCATTAGTCCCAAAGCTGATCCTATGTTGTCTCTATCAGAACCATTGGCTTCACTCATTCTGAGGGATGATTTAGAATCATCATCTACAATTATATGTGAGTAACAAGTTTAAATTTGCAGCAATTATTCTTTTATTCAATCTGTCTTACTTTAGAATAGCTTAGACAAAAGTGTAGGGCAGTTTTTATTCAATTTATGTATGCATTAGATTGTCAAATGGGATTTACCATGCTGTTGAAGTAAGGTAAGACATCGGCAGAATGTTCTGTTTTGCTTTAAGTGACTAGCACAGCTTCTTTCCGAAATCCTGATACTGCATATAATATAACCACTGATTACTCATGCTGGTATTTGAAGAAATTCCTATAGAAGTCTTAAAATTATGGTGTGCAACATTGTAGTTTTTGTTTTTTTTTATCGTTCGTAACCCTATTTTGGAAATGATATTTTGAAGGCTTCAATCTATATTAGAACTTGATGTGTCATTTGTTTAAAGAGGACAAGACATTTTGAAAATTTATATGTTAAAGATTTCTTATATTATATATATTATGCCAAAATAAATGGAAAAAATTTTAATATGACACCAACATGACTGTTGTGTGAAGGTTTGATGTATGCATCATGCTTAGTTCTTCAATCTCATGAAACACTTATGTTATCAAGTTATTGTCGGACAGGTTTATTTATGAGAATTTTAATTATGGACTGCTCTTATATAGTATAAAAGTAATAAGCTTCTTGATACTGCCATGGACTGCTCTTCAATTGAATTAATTATTTTCTCAATTGACAATAGATGGCTGGATGATATAGTTACAGGAAAGCAGGGTGTGCCTTGGCAAATAACAACCTTATGTACTGGAAGACCTCTGAGGTTTGCTGGCTCTGAGAATGCAAACATTTGTATTTAGTACATAAAAAAGGTGCTGTAAAAAACAAGACCCCTGGCAACCTTGGTGACAAAGTCTTTTTTTTTTTCATGTAATACAAATTGTAGTGGTTTGTAGTTTTTTTATACGCTATTAATCCTACTCTTTTCTGTACTTTCTTTACCACATAACCAAAATAAAATGTAAGTTCCTATGATATAAATGTGATATTTCTCTCTCTCTCTCTCTCTCTCTCTCTCTCTCTCTCTCTCTCTATATATATATATATATATATATTATTTTTTTTTTTTTCTTTTCTTTTCAAGATTTATAAAAAGCTTAAAGATTTATATATAAAAAGCTTAAAGAAAATGTCCATGACTATATTCAAAGGGCTTAAAGATATTTGGTCAAAGGTTGGAAATTATCTTCTTTACAAGGTTTGTAATCATGTTTGTATTGATACATTGATTGTTGATGGTTTAAATGTATATCTTATTTTCGAAAATGTATTTTTTAGGTGTGTTTACTAAGTTTTTTTAACTAAATAATATATATTTTTTCACTTACCTTTTTAAAAGTGGCGTAGGTTAGCCATTAGTGGTTGATTATTGTGTAAAGTGTAGCAAAGTGTTTAATCTATTTGTTAGTTTTTTTTTTTGTTATATATGTGTTTATTTCTATTCACAAATAAATTGTCATAGGCTTTGAATGCAATGATTTTGAAGAGTTTTTTTCTTTAAAATTGTTACCTATTGATTTGATGCTAGATCATGTATACAATGCTTTTGTATAAATGCTAGGTGAAGAATTATCATGTATTATTAGATGAAATAGATAGTCATTTAAATTCAAGTGCTCTTTTTTGTTCTTTGGAATTCAAACAAATTCTAACAACTTTTCATTGACATTCTCATTTTACTTATATATATATATATATATATAAAAAATTTTCCGTGCATCGCACGGGTTTGCGACTAGTATAAATTAAAATCCTGAAGCTAAGAGAAATTTTTTTGGCTTCTCCAAAGCGTGCCATGTCAGCTTTTTTGCTCCCACACTATTCCAACTCACTCTTTGTCTCTTTCCTTCCTTCCTTCTTTCCTTCCACAATTTTTGTTTTCTCTCCTTAAAATCCCTATTAACTCTTTTTCTCTCTCCCACGTTTTTTTCAACTCTTCCAATATTTATCTCCTCATTTAATTCAATTAATTTTTTTTAACTTCCCTTCTTTTCTCTCTCTCCCATGCACGTTTTTTTTTTCCTCCCTTCCAATTATTTATCTCCTCATTTATTCCAATTGATTCTATAATCTATACAATAACTAATAGTCATAAAGTCATTCCTATTTTGTGTCCCTCACTCTTTGTCTCTTCCTCTCCTCACAATTTCATATCTCTCTCTCCTCCTCAATGTCCTCATAAATTCATTCATCTTCTCTCTCTCTCTCTCTCTCTCTCTCTCTCTCTCTCTCTCTCTCTCTCACTCATAAATTTATTCCTATTTTTTTCTCTCTCCTATTGACTCTTCCTCTCCTCATCAATTTAATCCTATTTCACGCCTTTTCCCATTCCTTCTAACTCTCTCACTTCTGACTCTTCCTCTCCTCTCTCACATTGCCTCATTTTTTAGCCATCTTTATTCATTCACCATTAATTCCACTCTACTATATACCTTTTCACCTTTCCAATGCCGCCCCTTGCATTTATTAAATTTTGTATATATATATGGCAATCTAATTCATGTTGTCTCCCCACCTCCATAAAAGTTGCCAAAGGACGATCTGATTTGGAAAATTCCTTCGAGGTGAGGTTTTAGTTTTATTTTTTCCGAGATCTTCTACATGTTTTTCATTGCACTTTTCATGGTTTTTGGCTAATTTGTATTTGGTTGGTTATCGATAATGTGATAATTATTGGCCTCTCGGTGCCTAGGGCTTGGTATACTATACAACTTCTATTCATGTTTCACAATTTTGATTCTGTCATTGTGTAATTCATTAATTCATGTTTACAATTTTGTGTATGTTTGACATTTGTAAGAACACCTTAATTCAATTAAAAAAAAAAATGAGCACTTTGATGTCCACACTTAATAATTAACCTTTTTAAATTTTCTAGAAACGCATAATATTTATTTTCAAACATTACATTCCTATTTGTTAGCATTGATTCTTATTTGACCAATACATTTCTGTGGCCCTTCCTTTTTTATAGATATTTTTATTTTATGGAAGAGCACTTAACGATTTAATGAATTTTGCTTAAATATTTAACCTAAACATGGCTTAAAAAATGAACATAAAGTCTTCAACTTCATGGTTATATTCTATTCTTCCTTGAGGAGACTTTCTTGCGGTTGGTCTGTATTTTTTATGTTTGTAATTTCCTTATCAAAATTAGTGCTAAACTTACGTCTAACCTTCTTAACAGTTTGTATCATTCTTTTGATGAAGAAGAATTAAGATGAATAACATGGATTCAACAACACGCATGCTTCTCCACCAAATTGCTTCGAATGACATTCGCACTTTTCTCTTTTAGCTGGATTTTTTTAATTGCTAGAAAACGTTTGTCTCCATGTACTTATATATGTAATTATGTTTGTTTGTTTGTTTTTTTTTGGAATATTTCGGTTTGAACTTCCATATGTAATGCAATTTTTATTATTTCCAAAGTTTGTTCCAAGTGTCTTTTTTGGGTGTTTTTGATACAAAAAATAAGGGATGTAAATCACCAATAAACTTCATGTACCTTCTACTATATTTATTAATTCACTTATGTTTGTTTTTTCCTATAGTTGTTGGCTGATTTCACCAATGAAAAAATTATTTTAGAAATCCACATAACCTCTTAAAAGTTTAATGCATTAGGAGCAAACAATACACATTCGGTCTTTTTTTTTATTTTATGCGCTTACAATTTTTGTATGTTGTACTTTCCAACATCACAACCATTTGGGATAAGTAGAAACATGCATCCATTTTTATTGTGTTCTTATTAGAATATTAAAATTGATATAATCCCATACTCACTCTCGCCAACATAAAACTTAATTACTTTATTATATTGTGCTGCTATGTAAATTGGTATGTTTTTCTTTTTTCTCTCATTGGTCTACAACCCCGTGATTTGAGATTCCCACTGTTACTTATTCCATTCCTTTCATTGATTGGTTGTTTATGAATTTAGGAGTGTAATTTTGTATGATGAGTTGCCATATATATTAGATACAATCAATTTGAACCAAAGCAATTTCTTGGAAGCAATTAATTGTTGGATAAACTTTTCAAAAAAAAAAAACCTATTGAGGTCATTTTTTAGTTTTTAGTTGTATTACACTATGTCGAAATCAAAATTGTGATGCATGAAAAGTAACATACCTCTTTAACCAATACTAATATATTTATGCTCAACAATAAATAAATAGCCTAGAGTTGCTTATATAAGAATTCACAAATGACTTGGACTTGCTTTTTCATGGGCATATACAAGCCTGCAATAAAACAGAATTGGTCATTGGGATTACGATGAACTTTATCCTAGAAGAATTTGTCATTACTTGCAAAAAATTCCCAACTGATCTTAAGATGTATAAGATAGTCAAAAAGTTGGTGTGGAGAAAAATGACAAGATAATGAAAGGAAATATATATATTTTTTTTTTTACTTTTCGTATTCTTATTGTTAGGTGTCGCAAATTGCATCATCCCATTGACATTATAGTATAGGAATCTTAATTTTAATGCCTTAAATGGCTCAACCAATTTTAAATCGTTATTTACATTACATTTTCCAACACTCCTACAAAATATTCATACAAAAAATAAAGAATTACATATATGCAACAACAATATGCATTAAGCCAATTACAATATGACAAAGTAATTACTTATTTTGCGCATCGCGCAGGTCTACGACTAGTATAAATTAAAGCAGAAGACGTTGCCATCTTTCTGCCATGTGGCATCTAAGGCAACGTCTTTTGCTTGACACGTAGCATCTTAGGTGGCATATGAATTAAATAAACTAAATTAAATACCCACTACCCCATAATAAAAACTACACCATTAATAAATTAAATACCCACTACCCAATTAAATGCTCATATTTAATAAATTAAATAGTCTTATTAATTAATTTAGATATAAATAGATATATTCTAGCCAAATCTGTTAAAAATGATATATGTTATTTCAAATATGCATTTAAATTGCAACTTGGGGATTCACCCCAATGGTTATTCCTCTCCCCAAAAAGTCCCACCCCTTTGTGAGTGCTTGGGTTCAATCCTTGGGATACCCAAATTTGTTCCTTTCGGTTCCACTTTTATAACTTTTTGGTTTCTCACTTTCTCCCACTATGTTGTTTCTTCTTTAGGTTTGTATCAATTTATATTATATTTTCTTTTTGTTTGCATATTTTATTTTTATTTTGCATCTAATTTACTAACTGTTGTATAATTATTTTCTAATATTTAATCTCTAAGTGGAAATAAGAGTTTGGGTAAGATAAAGTTTACATAAGTATTACTTTCATTTTCGTCTTTTCTCAGGTTTAGTTTCTATGTGTTTGCTATGTTGATAATTGCATATTTGAAAATTATATTTTCTTTATTTAAAGAGTAAAGATTTGTTTAGATTATAAACTACTACAATTAGGTTGAGTTTTTTTTCAAGTTGAATGTTAAATAACTATTAATATTTATAGATACGTTGAAAAATGATACTTTTACTATATATGTGGTTTGGCCATAAAAGTTTCGTTTACTTTTTACTTTAAAAGTTAAATCAATGATGATAGTTATTGTATGACAATATACTTTCGTGAAAACTGAAAAGGAACATGAGGCAGAATCTTATATTTTAAAAATATTCATTTGAATTATTATATGAAATTCTTTCATGAGTTATATGACTCTAGTTATAATTATGTAAAATGATGTTCTTCTGTTATGATATACCTTAATGAATTGATCTTAAAGGGTGGAGTAAAACGTGTCTCATTGTTATTAGCAATCTTAATTGATTCTGATCATATGTTTTTTTTTTTTCATGCATGCAGATGCATTAGCTGAGTTGGTCTTGAAGAGAGTGGAGGATATAGTTAGGATGAGTTTTTCTACGCAATATGCAATATGTATATTTTACATTCGAAGTATTTTTGCTTGGTTAAGTTGTAGTCCTCTATTTTTGCAACCAAAAATGCTTTTTTTATTTTTTTTTTTTTTTACAATTTCTGATACTATCTAACTGCATATAAAATATAGTTTGACTTGATCATTTTATTTTTATACAATTGGATATGCTAAATAACTTGACAACTATCTGTTTAATATATTTTTGGGGGGTAAGTGTTAAGTATAAATTATTTTCCAACACTCATATTAGAATTGATGAGGCAACATTCAAATTATCTGAGATTTAGGACATCAATGGACTATCATTTAGAGATAACCAAAAGAGGCAATTGTGTTGATTTATTTATTTATTTTTTTTAGGGGTAGAGGGAATAACATCTAACATTTTTTTTTTCTATGTGTTAAATTTTCCTAAGAGATACGTGTTAGACTTAACATGACATTGTCATTTTTATCTCCGTGGACCAATTTGTTATATGATGGACTTCTAAGGTCACAGATATTGTTTATGTGATTATTAATAAGTGATAAATTGCCCAAAAAAAAGATGAAAAGAGAAACAAAAGAAAGTAAAAAAAGGTAAAGATGGGATAAATATGTGACAAATTGTATTATTTATTTGTACTATCAAAGTATTGTAAGTTAAACAAAAATGAGAAATCTCTAAACATTTAGAATCCTATATGGAAATATTAGAATCATATGGAACAATTGAGATTTACCAAAGTGATTGAAATTCATAAACGATGTGAAGTGAGTTTTTTTTTTTTTTTGCTAAGTGAATACAACCCCCGGGATATAAACCTCAATTGAAAAGAATCGATGCAACTAGACTAAAAAGTCATTGGTAGTTATCTTTATAGACTTAGGGCACGTTTGGTACACTGTAATAAGTTCTGTAATGTAATAGCTATTCCTAAGGAATAACTATTCGGTTGTTTGGTTATGCTTTCATTACAAGAAATAGCTATTCCTTAATTAAGAATGGCTATTCTTTAAAATGAGGAATACGTATTCCTTACAAAAATGAGCGTAATAGTTATTCCTTAGATCACGTAATAGCTCAAAAAAATTTAAAAATTCGAAAAACCATAGTTAACTACAACTTTTTTTTTTAAATTCTCTCTCTCTCTCTCTCTCTCTCTCTCTCTCTCTCTCTCTATATATATATATATATATATATATAACTCAAGTCTCCATTTTTTTTAAAAAAATTGCCTCCCTCTTTCTCTCTCTACACACAAGTCTCCATTTTTTTTTAAATTGCCTCTCTCTCTCTACACACACACACATATTATATATATATATATAACATTCAAAATCCAAGTCTCCAAAATGTTTTAAAATTATTAATACTCGTATATTAATCATGTTGTAGTGAATTATAGATATATATATTCAGGGTTTTATTGATGTGTTGTCACCAAATAGATGAATGGTAATAGTTATTACATTACAACTTCTTTTATTCCTTGTAATACTAATTTCTATTACAGTGTAATAACCATTACAACGTACCAAACGTGCCCTTAGTATAATACATTTGATGAAATATAATAAAAATCAGTATAATACATTTGATGAGATATAATAAAAATGATCATTTCTATTTTTAAACGCAAAGAAAAATTATTTACATTTTCTATATTACACTTTTCTTTTCTTTTTATTTTTTTATTTTTTTTATTGTTATTATTTTTTCCTTCTTCTTAATTAAGTTGCTTTATTAGAAACATATTTTTAGAAAAATATTGAAAAAGAGTTGCTCATTACGCAGATTATAGTCTAATTAGTAATTACAATTGACAGCATTGTATGGCTGCATCACATTGCCTGTTTTTGGTATGAACCAACTTTGGTTTTTCCTGTCGTTCTCTCTGTGGGCCTCCAATTAATGTTCTGCTAAATACAGCTAGAGAGGATTTTGTGTGGATCTGGCTTTCTTCTCTGTGGGCCTCCAATTAATGTTCTGCTAAATACAGCTAGAGAGGATTTGTGTGGATCTGACTTTCTTCTTTGTGGGCCTCCAATTAATGTTCTGCTAAATACAGCTAGAGAGGATTTTGTATGGATCTGGCTTTCTTCTCTGTGGGCCTCCAATTAATGTTCTGCTAAATACAGCTAGAGAGGTTTTGTGTGGATCTGGCTTTCTTCTCTGTGGGCCTCCAATTAATGTTCTGCTAAATACAGCTAGAGAGGATTTTGTGTGGATCTGGCTTTCTTCCTTGTGTGCTATCATCCATCTGAATATTTTCATTTCTAAGTTTCTGACACACCATTTACTACTAAAGAAAATATGTCTCGTTCGTTGACATACACATATAGTAAGGTTGGTAAAATATGAGGTCTTATACGATACACCTACGTGCTCTCTCTTTATGGGTTGCATAGCCAAACCATGCTAAATCATATTTAAAAGATTTTAGAAAAAAACCATCTTTTGAAACTTTGGTCAAGTACTATTTCCATTATTCCGTATCTCTTAAAAGATTTTTTGAAACTTTGAATCTCATTTGTGATTGAAGGGGACAGCAAAAACCAAACGGTGACTGTAAAAGCCTCCTCAGGTGACGTCCATATCAACTTCGCCACAAGCTTCAGTTGTAGTTCTTTGGCTGTGAATTGTTTGAAGCTTCTGGCATCTCAAGTACGTAAAATTCCCGGCATGGAAGTGGCTGGTGCGGCTGTTGGTGCAGTATTGGGAACAATTTGCAACCTTCTCTGTGGCTGTGTCAATTCTAAGATGACCACCACTCTTAAACTCCGATCAAACCTTGATGTTTTGGTCAAGGAGCTGAAAAGCCTTGTGGATCTTAGAGTGGACGTCAAAAATGAGAAGAAGCAGCTGAGAAAAAAGGAAACGTAATAAGATTTTATGTGGGTCTGTTTCTAAGATGAAAGAAACTGTCAAACTTCAATTAAAATTATCAATGTTTATCCAAAACACCTGTAAGTCTAATAATTTACCACTGTGAATGAATCGAGTTGTTATCATCAATACTTTTTGGCTAAGCCCGAGCTTGAATTATATATCCCCAAAATTTCTAAATCTGTGGTCTTATACCATACACGTGCTCTCTCTATTACCTTTCAAATCCCATCTTCAAGTCGTTTTATCCACACTGTCCCACCACTTGCTACGTGCAAGATGACAAACTTTAATGGATTGCTAATTCTCATATGAAAAGTTTCCATAATGAATTTTTTGGATTTGTCGGTTCTTTTGAATTTATTAGATCCTTTTGCATGCGAGGCAGTGAAAACTTTGTGTTATGCTCTAATTCTGTAGCTGTGGAGATGAGAAGGAATAAAATTACTTTTTCTAACTTTTTTTTACATATCTTTCTTTCTCTTCTCATTTTGTCAACATAAGACATCAACTCAAAAAAATATCATCTTCTCCTCCTAAGTGCGGCCCCTGCTTAGTGTGAATTTCAGAATTTGCAATTGCAATTGTGTGAGGGTGAGAACCTTTTGTGGTTGGGTGGTTTTTGGGGAGTGATATTGTGTTGAGTGTTTTTTTTCCTCATCAAGCTTCCGTTCTAGTTCTTTAATTTGGCTGTGAATTGATTGAAGCTCCTGGCATCTCACGTACCAAAATTTCCAGCATGGAAGTGGCTGGCGCGGCTGTTGGTGCAGTATTGGGACCAATTTGCAACCTTCTCTGTGGCTGTGTCAGTTCTAAGATGACCACCACTCTTAATCTCCCATCAAACCTTGATGTTTTGGTCAACGACATGAAAAGCCTTGTGGATCGTAGAGTGTACGTCAAAAATGAGAAGGAAGTAGCTGAGAAAGTGTTGGGAAAGTGCCTCAAATTCCTATGTTGATTAGGAAAACTAATTGAGTTTCCTTAATGAAGAAGGAAAACTAATTAGGTGATTTTTGGTTTCCTTGATATGGAAGAAAATGTGAGTCTTTGGTGTGGAAGGAAAGACTATTTCTTGGTGTGGAAGAAAAGGTGAGTCCTTGGTGTGAAAGGAAAGACTATTCCTTGGTGTGCAAGGAAAATCTATTCCTTGTTAAAGAATTAATGTATTCCTTACCCACTAAGTAATAGAATTGAAATCTTATAAATAGACTATGTTACCAAGTATTTGGTGGCCAGGGAGCCCTAGGGGGCTCTCCCCTATAGAGAGAGAGTGCGGCTACAAGGAGGCTTGAGGCCCTAGGGGTTCTCCCTTATATGGAGAGAAAGAGAAAGGGAAAGAGCATCTTGAGAAGAGTGCAAGTTGAAGAAGGCTTTGGCCTAGGATTCCTCTCTGCGGGGAGAAGCGAAAGAGCACTACATGAAGAGTGTAGCTTGAAGAAGGCTTTGGCCTACGATTCCTCTCTGCGGGGAGAAGCGAAAGGTTTGGGTATTCTCTGAGGTTTATGGGTTAGCGCACAAATCAAGGAGAATTTGTGACGCTTGTATTAATGCAGAGAAGTATCACAGATATATTTGGGGTTTCCTCTAGAGAATTTGTTGAGTGTTAATTCCTAGAGAGATTATTATTGTATTTGGTGAGGACCTCAAGTTAGGTATAAAACTTGAGAAAAACTATTGTAATTGCGTATTATAATAGTGGATTTATTCGGAGTTTGTCCCATGGTTTTTTCCCTTCAAGTAGAAAGGGTTTTTCCACGTAAATCTTTGTGTTCTTGTGTGTGATTGTGCTTGTTACTTATTTCCGCATCCCACAGGTTTTAGGAATAAAGTTTTTATTCCCAATAGAAAGAAGGAGAGGAAATATTAGGTGAAGTCGTAACTTGGCTTGAGGACGTGGAAAAGCTTGAGCTTAAAGTCAATCCGATTCAGGAAGAGATGGTCAACAACAAGAAGCCTTCTGCATGTTTCTTAAATTGCAATAAGCGGTATAGAGCAAGCAAGGAAGTGGAAGAAATACTGGAAGAGATCAAAAGGCTTCTACAAGCTGGAATTTTCGCAAACGGTATGGTTAATCCAAATAGAGGACCCAGAGCAGTAGAGCACATTCCTGGACCTTCAATTCAGGGTCAAACAACTGCATCAAAAACTTTAGACAAAACAATGAGTCTATTGTATGATGATAGATATCGGAACATTGGTATTTGGGGACTGGGAGGGGTAGGCAAGACTACTCTCGTAAGGACCCTCAACAATCAGCTCAACACTAATTCAACGCACCCTTTTGGCATCGTCATTGGGGCTACTGTTTCCAAGAATTGGGACATGAGACAGGTCCAGACACAAATAGCTCAGAGATTGAATTTAGAGGTGAAAACGGAAGAAAGCGTGGAGAGAATGGCTATTCGACTTCATCGGAGGCTTGAGATGGAGGAAAAGTTTCTACTCATTCTAGATGATGTTTGGGTGAAAATTGATTTGGACACTTTGGGTGTCCCACAGCCTCAAGTTCATAAAGGTTGTAAGATCATATTGACATCTCGGCGTAAGGACGTCTGTAGGAGTATGTTCACCGATTTTGATGTTAAAATAGATGTCTTGAATGATGAAGAAGCTTGGCAATTGTTTTGTCAAAAGGCAGGAGATGTTTTCGATGATGAAAAAATTAGACCATTAGCAAAAGCAATTGTTAGGGAATGTTCCAGATTAACTCTAGCCATCATCGTAGTGGGAGCTGCTATGAGAAGAAAGGAAAAGGTCGAGCTGTGGGAGAATGCCTTAAATGAGTTGCGAAGGTCAGTGCCTTTCATAGAAGACATTGAGTTTGAGGTCTACAAGCCATTGAAGTGGAGTTACGACTCATTCCAAGGTAACAACATAAAATCTTGTTTCCTGTATTGCTCTCTGTTCCCTGAGGACCACTCGATTTATATACGTGAACTAGTAGAATACTGGATGGGGGAAGGCTTGATAGATGAACAACAAAACCATGTGGATAGAATCAATACTGGAATGGCTTTGATTGAAAAACTGAAGGACTCTTGTTTGTTGGAAGATGGTGCCTATAATGGCAGTGTGAGGATGCATGACGTTGTTCGTGATGTTGCTATATGGATTGCATCCTCATGTGAGGATGGATATAAATCCCTTGTTCGTTCGGGGATTGGGTTGAGTGAGATTTCAGTTGGAGAGTTTTCAACTTCAAATTCTCTCAAAAGAGTTTCTTTCATGATGAACAACAAAACAATGCTACCTGATTGTGTGATACAATGTTCAGAGGCCTCAACTCTACTACTACAACACAATGGCTTCCTTCAAACAGTTCCTGAGAAATTTCTGCAAGGATTTGAGGCACTCAAGGTCTTGGATCTCAATCATACCAGCATCCAGTCATTGCCTCTTTCTCTACTTCAACTTGGTGACCTTCGTGCTATTAATTTAAGAGATTGCAAATATCTTGAAGAATTACCCCCACTAGGTGGGCTTAGTAGACTTCAAATACTTGATCTTCGTAACAGCAAAATCAGGGAATTGCCTAAAGGGATGGAAAAGCTAAGCAATTTAAGGCAACTGAATTTATGTTACACTATGAATCTAAAAAATTTTCAGGTTAAGATTATATCCAGGTTGCCTCGTTTAGAGGTTCTAAATATGACACACATTGCCTACTATTTTAATGGGAATGGAGCAGAAGAAACAACCTTTGAAGAGCTCAGACACCTTGATCGATTACAATTCTTATGCATCAGTTTGGAGAGGATCCCACATCTCAGCTCTGAAGATCTTTCCTGGATAAATAGATTAAAAGGATTTCAAATTCTCATTGACCCAGAAATACACTTAGACAAGGAAGAAAGCAATATTGCAAATGACAAAGCGGTTACAATCTGTAAGGTTGATATCTCACAAGAATCGATTGGGCAGTTATGCGCTATTGCAGAATCTCTGTTCTTTATTGATTGTCAGGGACTGGATGGAAAGATTATAGACTTGGACATTAATAGTATCTGCCATGGTTTAAAGTCACTTAAATTTCAGTCAATGAAATTTAACAAGAGTTCAAGGCCAAATGGGGGATTGGCTGCCCACTGTGATCTACTACCAAATTTGGAGGAACTTACTTTTTACCGTCTTGAAGGACTAGAAAGTATTTCAGACCTACTTGGTTATCTTGGGCTGAGATTTCTTAGACTAAAATCAATCGATGTGAATGTTTGTTCTGACATGAAATATCTTCTCTCCTATGGTGACTTCATTCGGACCCTACCAAACCTAGAAGTAATCGAGGTAAGCCGTTGTGTGGAATTAGATGAGATCTTTAATTATGATTCAGGGCAGAATATGGATCTAGATCCTGTTGTTCCAAAGCTACGGACATTAAAATTAGAGTACCTTCACAAATTAAGAAGTCTTTGCAGACACGAAGAGACATGGCCGTGTCTAGAGCAAGTTACAGTGTGGCAGTGCGAACAGCTCAGAAGGCTGCCTCTTTCTAACCAAAATGCAGGTACCTTAAAAGAAATAAAAGGAGAATCAGAATGGTGGAATGCATTGGAGTGGGATGATGACAAAACTAAATCAAGTCTTTTGCCTTATTTTCGTCCAACTTGGTTTTGAAGTCCTAGTAATCTTGTGGGTCTGGGCGTGCGGCTTCAACCCAACGGGTACGTCTAATTGTCTTTGAAAATTGAAAGGTGCCAATGAGTGAGTTAAGAGTTTGTTCAATATCTTAGGGTGAGGGTACTAAAAAGTTGGAGAGTTTGTTCATTATTTGAGTGCGAGAGTATCAATGGTTTTATTGAGCGAGTTAAGATTCAAATATTTTTTACTTGGGTGTAATGATTTTTAGAGTTGTGAAAGAGTTCAAGTTTGCCATATATATCTTTGATATTAGATTTTGGTTGGTTCCCCTCTACGATTGTAAGCATGAAGTTAATTATGTTGAAATCTCATTTTATATTTTAATTTCTTGTCTTTGATGGATTAGCCAACCCCAAAAAATTTGGGATTAAAGTTTGGTTGTTGATTGTTGTTGATGTTTGTATAGCCATGTTATACAAATCAGGAAAAAAAAAAGAGTACAATTTCAATTCCATTATATGAATTTTTCAGAATTACAGGAAATAAAAAAATAAATTGTACGTTTCCTTCTAGACCACTTGTTAGAAGTGCCACACTTTTTAACTTTTTTGTTTTCCTGGTTTCTTCTTCATTATTCAAAGATGATCCATACATGTCATTTATCTTCTTGTGCTTGTTAAATGTCAGCGTATTTCTTTGATTACAAGATTAAAAAGATTCGGATAAGCAATTTATGTATAATTTCCGCAAAATTTTCATTTGCTTGCCATATCTTTTCTGGTATTTATTTATCTGGGTGAAGAAGTTATGCTTCTGAAGTCTTATATTCATCTTATTGCATCTACGACATCAAATGCTGTTGACAATACAAAAATTCAAAATTTAATAATACTGTTATATTACATTGATAATTTAATAATACTGTTATATTCTAATAGATGAATGAAAAGGTAAAGGATTAGAATTCACGTGATGTTTCAACATGTGTTTCATGGTGTTACTTGAGAATTCCCAAGAAAGATTCACTCAATCCGTGATACCAAAACCCATAATCAAGAAATGTAAAGAAATAGAAAAAGAAAAAGGTTGAGCATTTTAGATATAATAGCATAAAGTAAAGCGATGGAAAAAGAAAATGCGCAAATTTGAAGGAAAGAAAAGAATATGAAACTAAGGGACCCACTCCCAAGCTGAAGACCAACACCATGTTTTTCTTTTTCTCTTTCTTTCTTTTTAAAATGTTTGGAAGTTTAGAGAGAAAGAAAATATTAAAATAAAATGGAATATATTGGAATTAAAAGGATTAAGATAATCTTCGTGTTTAGAATTTTAAGAAGAAAAAAAGAATGTGAATAAAATTAGGGATAAAAGAATAATTTTGTCTCAATTAATTGATTAGTCGAGTGAAAGAGGTGTTATTTTGTTCATTTTTCCTTTAGATGTTTTTGTTTTTCAAACAAAAGAATCTACAAAGAACTGAATGGAAGGAAATGATATATTCTTTCCTTATTTTGGAGGTTATAATAGCAACATGAATGGAATTGTTAAATTTGTCTCACTTCAATTTTGTATGGAAAACTAAAGGTACTAATAATTTTACTTCAAAAGTAACTGACATTAATAATGGATATGACATCAACAACATAATTAAAAATAATAATTCTTAATTATATATATTTTTGTTTTACTTGTGCTTGAAACATGATATGTCAGTTTGAAAATTTTGTAATATCTTTAGAATCATTCATTTTAATTGTAGTGTCAACTTTTGGGCAAAACACTACTTATAATTAATCGAGTCAAATTAGATTTTACCTCAATGATTCAACTAATAAAGCACTGATAAAAAATAAAGAATATAAATGATATTAAAGTTCTATATTTATTTTTTCTTTTTCTATTCTTTTGTTAACATCCATAGAAAAGAAAGAGATCATTTAATTCCTTTCTTTCTTACTTCATCACACTTTAATTCGTTCATTCCTTGCCTTCTCACTCCTTTAAGCTATCCAGATTCTACTTTGAGAAACCCAAAGAAAAGGAAGACAAAAGTTGAGCTATAAATATAAATCTACCCAACCTTAATTCATGCAACAAAACAGACCAATATATATTTAAGAGAGGCAACTTGGTACCTTGACCAACGAAATTTTGAAGCCATATCCAAGTTCTTGTTCCTACGTGAGTATTGCTTGCTGTTATACATATATATTTTTAAATAATAATAAAAGTAGATTAATTAGGGTGTATTATAGAAAGGAAATGCAATAAGATTTTGTTACTAGTTTTCAATTTCAATTTATGATGAGTTAGTGAACATTTTTACTTTGCTTCTACTCCAATTTCTTTCACTAAATTGAGAATTACATCCTAGATTCATTTGAAGATAATCGTCGCTATTTAGTGCAAGGTGGGTGTGTTCTGTTGAAGACTTGAAGTGCTCAAAGCATTTATTTGCCAGGTGAGTGTCCTAGTTAGACTAATCCATGAACACGTGAGTCCCAGTCATACACGTAATGGATAATTACCAAACCACACACATTGATAATTAGTCATTGACTACTGTGGAGTAAAATAAGAAAAAAATAAAGAATTGTTTAATTTTCAAATCCAAAAATCTCTAAAAATTGTGTTCTTTTAAGAAACAATTTTGCTCAACATTTTAATCTTTTTAAATTGTAATATTTGTTGGATACTACTCTATTTTTGTTTCAATTTATTATAATTGTTATTTTTTAATGTATTTAATTAGTATCTTGCGTAATTGCTACATTTATGTATATATATAATCAAAACACCCTAAATGACCCAAATACTCCTAAAACCTTGAAATTTATCAAAATACCCTTAAAACTTCTAAAAGGATCAAAATACATTTAAAATCTAAAAAATTGACAACAATATCCCTAAATGAACTAAATACTCTTAAAACCTTGAAATTTACCAAAATACCCTTAAGCTTTTAAAAGGATCAAAATACACTTAAAATCTAAAAAATTGACACCAATATCCCTAAAACCTCTAAAATGACTAAATATCCTTAGAATCTCTAAAATGACAAAAATACCTTCAAAACCTCCAAATGGCCAAAATACCCTTAAAACTTCCTAAATGACCAAAATAACCCAAATAGCCCTAGATACTCCAAATAGATCAAAATACCCTCGAAACCACAAAAAAATAAAAAAAAAAATACCAAAATAGCTCGAAACCTCGAAATTGACCAAAATAACCCTAGAACTACAAAAATTACCAAAATACCCTTAAAACCTCAAAATTGATCGAAGTAACCCACGAAACTCCAGAACGGCCAAAATACTCTTAAAACCTCCAAAATACCCTCAAAACCTCCAAAATGACCGAAATACCATAAAACCTTCTAAATGACCAAAATAACCCTAGAATTACTAAAATGACAAAAATTCCCTTGAAAACTAAAAAACGACCGAAATAACCCACGAACCTTCAGAATGGCTAAAATACCCATAACCTCTAAAATGATTAAAATACCCTAGAAACATCAAAATGACCAAAATACCCTAAAACCTTAAAAATGACCAGAATAACCCTGAAACCACTAAAATGACGGAAATACCCTAAACCTCTAAAATGACCAAAATAACCCTAGAAACACAAAAATGACCAAAATACCTTTAAAATCTCCAAAATGAGCAACATAACCCTTGACCTACTAAAATGATCAAAATACCCTTGAAACATCTCAAATGACCAAAACACCTCGAAACCTTTAAAATGACCAAAACAACCACGAAACCACTAAAATGACCAATATACCCCCAAAACCTCTATAGTGACCAAAATAACCCTAGAACCAAAAATGACCAAAATACTCTTGGAACCACTATTCCCATTACATTTCAATAATGACACAAATTTTCGTATATGGTTTGCAATTACCTTGTCTTCACTTGTATGGATGAGATCATATTAATTTGTCAATATTACAAGCTGTCTTAAGGGCATATGGGTAAGGTGAAGAAACCATGTTTAGTTACAACTTACAATATAAGTGGTTATTTTGGTGGTTTTAGTGATTTTAAGGATATTTTGGTCATTTTAGTGATTTTGGAGTTATTTTAATCATTTTCAAGGGTATTTTAGTAATTTTAACAGTTCTAGGGTATTTTGGCCATTTTTGAGTTTATGAGGTACTTTGGTTGTTTTAGAGGTTCAGAGGGTATTTTGTGTGTTTTAGTGGGTTTGGGGGTATTTTAGTAATTTTAATGGTTCTAGGGTATTTTGTTAGCTCTTGAGGTTTTAAGGCATTTTGGTTGTTTTAGAGGTCCTGAGGGTATTTTGGCCGTTTTAGTGGTTCTAGGGGTATATTGGTCATTTTTAAGGTTTTAGGGTATTTTAGTAAGTTTGGAGTTTTCGATGGTATTTTGGTCATTTTGGAGGATCTATGGGTATTTTGGCCATTTTGGAGGTTCAGAGGTTATTTTGGTCATTTTGGAAGTTTTATGGGTATTTTAGCCGTTCTGGAGGTTCAGACGTTATTTTGATCATTTTAGATGTTTTAGGGTATTTCGGTCATTTTGGAGGTTTCAAGGGTATTTTGGTCAGTTTTTAGGTTTTAGGGTATTTAGGTCATTTTGGAGATTCGAGGGTATTTTGGTCTTCTTTTTTTTGGGTATATTGGTCGTTACTAGGATATTTTGGTCGTTTTAAAGGTTTCTGGGGTATATTGGCCATTTTAGTAGTCCTAGGTTGTTTTGGTGGTTTTAGAAGCATTTTGATTGTTTTAGAGGTTTCATGGGTATTTTGGTCGTTTTAGTGATTTTCAAGTTACTTTGGTCATTTTAGATGTTTTAGGGGGTAGTTAGTGATTTTGGAGATTTCAGGTGTATTTTAGGGTTATTTTGGTCATTTTTTAGGTTTTGAGTGTATTTTTGTTATTTTGGAGGTTCCAATGGTATTTTGGTCATTTTTTTCAATTTTTTGAGATATTTTTGTCATTTTAAAATGTTAGGGTTATTGACTTGATTAATTTGTTAAGAATTAGTGAATTACCCAATAATTTATCCAATAGGCAACCCATTGAGTACCCAATAGATTACTTAATTAGGCCCATTTAAATGGGTAATAAATGGTTTGATCCAATTAAGCCCATTTATTGAATATGTGGGTTTGAGTGAATAATACCTAGGTGGTTTGGACAGGTAATTGGGTTTGGGCAATTTTTTCCACCTCTAAACTTAAAATGAAAAGCAATAACTTTTTTTTTTTTTTAAAAGAAGTTATTTTTCATCTCTGTTTAAAATATTATTTGAAATAATTTAAAAATTGATTTTTTATTAAACGGTTGAGATGAAAATAACTTTTCATTAGAGTGGTGTTATTTCCACACTACTTTATTATATTTCCAATCTAAAGTTGTGAAAATATAAAAAGATTAAGTGATATTTCACCCAATATTTTGATATTTTCGCACCATTAATATGGAAATAAAAAAAAAATGCTATATAAATATCATTTCCCTTTAATTTATTTAAGGGTTAAGCTTATATACCCTCTCATGAACGATTAAAAAAAAAAGAAGCCATTTTTCGGGATTCTGGAAATGCGAAGTGTGAGAAAAAAGAAAAGAAAAACCCATTTAGAAAAATCGATTCTTTTGAAACTTTGTTGAAGTACTATTTCCAGATCTCTTAATGAAACTTTGAATCTCATTTGTGATTTGAAGGCAACAGCAAAAACCAAACGGCGACGGCAAAAACCTCCTCACGTCAGTCGTTGCAGCGAACTAGCGACTTCAAGGGGCGATTTACACGGCGACGGTGACGTCGATATCAACTTCGCTAGTTGATTTCTTTGAAGCTTCTGCAATCTCACGTACCGAAACTTCCGGCATGGAATTGGCTGCTGCGGCTTTTGATGCGGTATTAGCACCAATTTGCAACTTTCTCTGTGGCTGTGTCACTTCTAAGATCACCACCGCTCTTACTCTCCGATCAAACCTTGATGCTATGGACAAGGACATGAAAAGCCTTTTGGATCGTAGAAAGGAAGTCGAAGATGAGAAGAAAGAAGCTGAGAAAGAAGGAAATGTTATAAGAGCTCAAGTTGTCAAGTGGCTTGACGATGTCGAAAAGCTTCAGCATAGTGTGGAAGAGATGGTCAACGACAAGAAGCCTTCTGCATGTTTCTTAAATTGCAGAAAGCGGTATAGAGCAAGCAAGGAAGTGGAAAAAACACTGCAAGACATCAAAAAGCTTCTAGAAGATGGAAAGTTCCCAAACGGTGTGTTTGATCCAAAAATGCTCAAAAAAGTGGAGCATATTGGTGGACCTTCAGTACGGGGTCAAACAACAGCATCAAAAGCTTTAGCCGAAACTATGGGGCTATTAAATGACGAAGTTGGGAGAATTGGTATTTGGGGACCGGGAGGAGTCGGCAAGACTACTTTGGTAATTAACTTGAACAATGAGCTCCAGAAGACTAATTCAATGCTCGTCATTTGGGTTACTGTTTCCAAGTTTGACATTAAAAATATCCAGACACAAATAGCTCGGAGATTGCATTTGGGGGAGAAGATGGGAGAAAGCACGAAGGAGATGGCTATTCGACTTCATCAGAGACTTGTGAATGAGGAAAAGTTTCTACTCATTCTAGATGATGTTTGGGACAAAGTTGATTTGGACACTTTGGGTGTCCCACGGCCTGAAGATCATAATTACATATTTACTCGACGTATGGAAGTCTGTAGGAATATGATGACCGATGTTGAAGTTAAAATAGATGTTTTGAATAAAGAGGAAGCTTGGCAATTGTTTTGTGAAAAGGCAGGGGATGTGGTTCATTTGGAAGAAATTAAACCATTTGCAGAAGACATTGTTAAGGAATGTTGCGGATTACCTCTAGCCATCATCGTTGTGGGAGCTGCTATGAGAAGAAAGAAAAAGGTCGAGCTGTGGGAGCATGCCTTAAATGAATTGCGAAGGTCAGTGCCTTTTGTAGAAGACATTGAGGTTGAGGTCTACAAGCCATTGAAGTGGAGTTACGACTCATTACAAGGTAACAACATAAAATCTTGTTTCCTATATTGCTCTCTGTTTCCTGAGGACTACTCGTTTAATATACCTGAGCTAGTACAATGCTGGATGGGGGAAGGCTTGATAGATGAACAACAAGACCATGAGCATAGAGTCAATACTGGAATAGCTTTGATTGAAAAACTGAAGGACTCTTGTTTGTTGGAAAGTGGTTTCTTTAATGATGTGAAGATGCATGACGTTGTACGTGATGTTGCTATATGGATTGCATCGTCGCATGATGATGGATGTAAATCCCTTGTTCGTTCAGGGATTGGGTTGTGTGAGATTTCAGTTGAAGAGTTTTCAAATAAAAATTCTCTCAAAAGAGTTTCTTTCATGGGTAACAAACTAAAAATGCTACCTGATTGTGTGATAGAACAATGTTCAGAGGCCTCAACTCTGCTACTACAAAGCAATGAGTTTCTTGAAGCCGTTCCTGATAGATTCCTGCAAGGATTTGCGGCACTCCGGGTCTTGAATCTTCGTGGAACCAATATCCAGTCATTGCCTCGTTCTCTACTTCAACTCCGTGACCTTGGTGTTCTTAATTTAAGGTTTTGCAAAAATCTTAAAGGATTACCCTCACTAGCTGGGCTTAGTAAACTTCAAATACTTGATCTTTCTTTAAGCAGTATCATAGAATTGCCTGATGGGATGGAAAACCTAAGAAATTTAAGGCAACTGGATTTATCTTCCACTTATGAGCTAAAAGATTTTCAGGTTGGAATTATATCCAAGTTGCCTCGTTTAGAGGTTCTAGATATGAGACACATTGCCTACTATTTTGAAGGGAATGGAGCAGAAGAAGAAACACAGACAACTTTTGAAGAGCTCAGACAGCTTCATCGATTACTTTTCTTATGCATCAGTTTCAACAGGATCCCACATCTCAAGTTTGAAGATCTTTCTTGGATAAAAAAATTAAGAGGATTTCAAATTCTCATTATGCCGCAAGAACACATGAACTGGAAACAAAGTACTACAAAAGTCAAAGAGGTGACAATCCGTCAGGTTGATATCGCACAAGAATCGGTTAGGCAGTTATGCACTATTGCAGAGTCTCTGATCTTTTTTCGATGTCAGGGACTGCATGAAAAGGTTATAGACTTGGACATTAACAGTATCTGCCATGGTTTAAAGTCGCTTGAGTTTTATTCAATGAAATTTAACAGGAGTTTAGAGCCAAATGGAGAAATGGCTTCCGACTGTGACCTACTACCAAATTTGGAGAAACTTAAGGTTGACGGTCTAGAAGGACCAGAAAGTATTTCAGAACTACTCGGTTATCTTGGGTTGAGTGGGTTGAGATTTCTTAGCCTAAAATCAATCAATGTGTGTGCTTGTTATAACATGAAATATCTTCTCTCCTGTGGTGACTTCATTCAGACCCTACCAAACCTAAAAGTAATGGAGGTATCCGAATGTCCAGAATTATTTGAGCTCTTTAATTATGATTCAAGGCAGAATATGGCTCTAGATCCTATTGTTCCAAAGCTACAGACATTAGAATTATTTTCCCTTCCCAAATTAAGAACTCTTTGCAGACACAAAGAGACATGGCCATGTCTTGAGCAGGTTAAAGTGTCGGAGTGTGAAAATCTCAGAAGGCTGCCTCTTTCTAACCAAAATGCAGGTACCATCAAAGAAATAGAAGGAGAATCAAAAGAATGGTGGAATGCATTGGAGTGGGATGATGATGAAACCAAATCAAGTTTGCTTCCTTATTTCTATCCAGCTTCACCCTAAATTGAAAGAAGACCCAGTGAGTAAGTTAATAGTTTGTTCATTATCTTAGGGTGAGAGTACTAATAAGTAGGAGAGTTTGTTCATTATTTGAGTGCAAGAGTATCAATGGGTGTATTGAGCTAGTTAAGATTGAAATATTTTTGAGTTGGGTGTAATGATTTTTAGACTTGAGAAAGTGTTCAAGTTTGTGATATATATATCTTTGATATTGGATTTTGGTTGGCACCTGATAAGTCATGAAATATGACTTATTAAGCCCATTTTCTAAGGTTTTTAATATAATTATTTTGCATTTTATTTTTAGTTATATGCAAATCATTGCATTTCTTTTATTTCATTACGTTGTATAAAAATAATTTATTTACATGCATCATTTTAATTTTATAAAGTCTAAATTTTATGTAATGTTTTAGGTGCAAACTAGTGCTGAAAAAGAAAAAAAATAGAAGAAGAAGTGGGCCAGCAAGTCCACAGGGCCAGCAGCAAGCCCACAAGGCCGGCAGGCCAGCAGTAAGCCCACAGGCCAGCAGCAAGCCCAGCAGTCCCATGGATTGCATGCTGTCTCCTTCCTCCTGCGCAGCACAGGATTATTGCTCATTAATGAGCTCCACGTGACCAGCTTACTTGACTGAATTGCATGCCATTTTTTTACCCGCAACACACATGATTATTCCTTTATTAGAGCCCTAAATGAAGAGGCGTGCAGCAGTAAAAAGAGGGCAGCAGTGCCGCCTAGCAGCAGTGAGCAGTTTTAGAGTTTTTTTCTTCATTTTCTCTCTAGTTTTTTCTCTAGCATTTTTTCTTTAGTTTTCTTTTGTAATTTCTTGGCCATGATTGGCTAGACTTTTAGCTTGGGCTAAGGGGGAATCCAAATTTGTAAGGTAACTAATTTCTTTTAAATTCATTTTGAGTTTCAATGTTTAAGATTTATTATTTGATTGTTCTCATCTTTTTGTCATTCCTTTTATTTGTGGTTCTATAATTTGAATCTTTTCATGAGTTCAATCATGTTTTTCTCATAGTTAAGTAAAAATTTTAGTTCCATTAAATCTAAGAACTCTTAATTTCATTGGATATTACTTTTTACTACATTGTTGCTAGATTAATTAGTACAATGTCGATTTTAGGTTTTTCCAATGTAGTTATTTATTATGTATTTAAATCAATGAACAATCAAATAGTATTTCTAATTTAGATTTTATTAAAAATGGTTTTTATTGCAAATGTTCCAATTGAGGGTTTGGGATGTGAAACCCCCAATTGTGTAATTCCATGGATTTAAATTGAATTAGTTTATCTTAGCAAATTTGAGAAACCCAAAACTCTAGCAATTTTTAGATTTGAGTTTCTTTACCTATTTAAATTGTGAGTTTTCAAAACAACCAAAACATTTTCTTGATTTAATTTCTAGTGTTACGTGTTTATTTAAAACCCCTCTCTCCGTGGTACGACAACCCACCTTACCATACATATTACCATTTTACCTTATACACCCACACATATATTCATACATATCAAATTTGATTAGTCTCCATTAAAGAACGACGTTTTGGAGGCCGACCAGCACCCTCCATGATTGTAAGCATAAAGTTAACTTAATTATGTTGAAATCTCGTTGTATATTTGAATTTCTTGTTTGTATGCATATGCTTATACTAATCACAAATAATGAAGAAGAAAAAACATCGTAGTACAATTTTCATTCCATTATATCAAATATTCAGAATTAAGGAAAATAACAAATAAATTGTATGTTTCCTTTTAGACAGCTTGTTAAAAGGGCCACACTTTGAACTTTGCACTTTTCCTGGTTTCTTCTTCATTATCAAAGATGATCCATACAGATCATTTATCTTGTTGTTCTTGTTAAAAATCAATCTTCTTTGATTACAAGCTTAAAAAGATTCAGATGGGCAATTTATGTATAATTTAGGTAAAATTTTCATTTGTCATATCTTTTTATGGTATTTATCTGGGTAAAGAAGTTCTGCTTTTGGAGCCCTATATTCATCTTCCAGTCCGTGTAAATGTGTAGCCTATTCTTTCCACATCTATCTAAATATAAATTACGTCTTGCAACTATATAAAGCTTATCAACTGATGTCTTTCTCGTGCATAGTACAAGCAAATGAAAGTTTGTGTCATAATCATACACTACCATTGGTGCTCTATTTAAAATGCCGATTTATTTCTTAATCTCTCCAGTTCTCTCAAAAAGTATAAATAATGTGTCAAAAATAAAAAGAAAGGCTCCAAAGATACAGGACTATCCCAACCAGGCTAACAAAGGCATTTATTACATAAATATTTCATCTAAGCCTCGAATTTAGATCAAACAAACACTCAATCCAGATTAGAATTGCCTTGGCTAATGATAAGTCTGCATCTAATAATGTCCAGAGTGGTGACATACAAGATAAAATGGCACGGGAATTAAACAGAAGACACTCAATTAAATATAAGTAATAGGGAATAAAAAAGAAGGGACAAAAAAAGAGTCCCAATATAAATTAGTGTAGCACCTTATAACATGTGTGCTTGATTATGATACAATCTAAATAAAAATTCATTACGGAACAAGCTAACATGAGAAGTTCTTCTCACATTTAGCAAAAAAAAAAAGAAAAGAGAAGTTCTTCTCACACGCCTAAATTTTAGACCCTGAACACATGGAAATTTGATCTTTGTTTTAAGTTTCGGGTGTGGAAAACAATTGTACAACAAAGTGTGCACATAGCTCCAAAGCCAATCAATGCTAATAAGCTCAATAACTACATTTTTCATGTCCAACCAACCATTTAAACCAGGAAAGGAACATACCTCTAATCAAACTCACCACCTTCGTCTTCAAAATGATTCTCCATTTTCAGGCCTTGTTTGTAACTATTAAAAAACTTATTGAGTTGAGCCTCCATTCTTAAGCTCGCTATATTATTTACAATCTCAAGCCTGAGTCTTCGTTTTTGGGCTGTCATTATTATTTACAAAGCCCTTGCTTGGTTTCTACTAGCATCCATCAAAGGACCATTACATTCACTTTCTTCACTGTCATTGTGTTGAAATTCTGCTGAGGATTGCACGCAACGCTTATCACTTTATCAGGGGCTCATGGATCTAAATGTTCATGCCAAGTTGTGAGTGTAACTGACATTAAACTCCTTTTGATTAGTTTTGACTGATTGGGATTTCGCTTTTGTGAATAGATCAGAAAATTTTGTAGCCCATAACATAGCCGTCGGGTTGGGCTTTCTTCTGCAACTCCTTTGGGCTCAGCCCCATCTCCATTCTACCTCTCTGGGTTTTTTCTCCTATGCATAGAGATGGTTCAGGCCCAAAGCTTTTTGCCCTCAATAAAGTTCATTTTATCCACACACACCATAAAAAAAAATAAATAAAAAAAATAAAAAGGGAAAATTGCACTTTTTCCCTTTAACTATTAGTCCATCTCAATTCCCCATTTATTTATAAAACCAACAATGTCCCCCTTTATGTATTGAAAATATGCAAATCGCCCCACCATCTAATTTTATGTTAAATCCAAGCCAAAATAATGGAATATTTTTATAGTATATTAATATATAATGATAGATTTTGAGTATTATGACTAGAAATTGACAAAATACATAAAAACATTTCGTTAATTTTGTTGGAATTTAACATAAAATTAGACAATAGGGGCTATTTGCATATTTTCAATACATAAAGGGGACATTGCTCAGTTTTATAGATAAATGAGAGAATTGAGATAAACCCAATAGTTAAAGGGAAAAGTGCAATTTCCCAAAAAAAAAAAAAAAAAAAAAAAAAATATATATTATATAATAAAACCTTTTTAGAGTTACAAATAAATAAATAAAAGTTATGAGAAAATAGAAGTAAAACCTTATTAAACAATGTAATTGGACAAGCATTGCCATTGATATTTCCATTGCATATTAAACAATGTAATTGGACAGCAAACCATTGTCCAAGATCTTTTACAAAGTTAATCCACATGCATGTCTTAAACTAGGACGGTTTTTATGTGGGTCTGTTTCTAAGATGAAGGAAACTGTCAAACTTCAATTAAAATTATCAATGTTTATCCAAAACACCTGTAAGTTTAATAATTTACCACTGTGAATGAATCCAGTTGTTATCATCAATACTCTTTGGCTAAGCCCGAGCTTGAATTATAAATCCCCAAAATATCTAAATCTGTGGTCTTATACCTACCTTTCTTTCTCTTCTCATTTTGTCAACACAAAACATCAACTCATAAAAGGACGTCTATCTGTCTTTCTCTTCCCATTTTGTCAACACAAAACATCAACTCAAAAAAATATCATCTTCTCCTCCTAAGTGCCGCCCCTGCTTAGTGTGAATTTCAGAATTTGCAATTGCAATTGTGTGAGGATGAGAACCATTTGTGGTTGGGTGATTTTTGGAGAGTGATATTGTGGTGAGGTTTTTTTTGTTCCTCATCAAGCTTCCGTTCTAGTTCTTTAATTTGGCTGTGAATTGTTTGAAGCTTCTGGCATCTCACGTACCAAAATTTCCAGCATGGAAGTGGCTGGTGCGGCTGTTGGTGCAGTATTGGGACCAATTTGCAACCTTCTCTGTGGCTGTGTCAGTTCTAAGATGACCACCACTCTTAATCTCCCATCAAACCTTGATGTTTTGGTCAAGGACATGAAAAGCCTTGTGGATCGTAGAGTGTACGTAAAAAATGAGAAGGAAGCAGCTGAGAAAGAAGGAAAGGAAATACTAGGTGAAGTCGTAACTTGGCTAGAAGACGTGGAAAAGCTTGAGCTTAAAGTCAATCCGATTCAGGAAGAGATGGTCAACAACAAGAAGCCTTCTGCATGTTTCTTAAATTGCAATAAGCGGTATAGAGAAAGCAGGGAAGTGGAAGAAATACTGGAAGAGATCAAAAGGCTTCTACAAGCTGGAATTTTCGCAAACGGTATGGTTAATCCAAGTAGAGGACCCAGAGCAGTGGAGCACATTCCTGGACCTTCAATTCAGGGTCAAACAACTGCATCAAAAACTTTAGACAAAACAATGAGTCTATTGTGTGATGATAGATATCGGAACATTGGTATTTGGGGACTGGGAGGGGTAGGCAAGACTACTCTGGTAAGGACCCTCAACAATCAGCTCAACACTACTTCAACGCACCCTTTTGGCATCGTCATTTGGGCTACTGTTTCCAAGAATTTGGACATGAGACAGGTCCAAACACAAATAGCTCAGAGATTGAATTTAGAGGTGAAAACGGAAGAAAGCGTGGAGAGAATGGCTATTCGACTTCATCAGAGACTTATGAATGAGGAAAAGTTTCTACTCATTCTAGATGATGTTTGGGCGAAAATTGATTTGGACACTTTGGGTGTCCCACAGCCTGAAGTTCATAAAGGTTGTAAGATCATATTGACATCTCGACGTAAGGAAGTCTGTAGGAGTATGTTCACCGATTTTGATGTTAAAATAGATGTCTTGAATGATGAAGAAGCTTGGCAATTGTTTTGTCAAAAGGCAGGAGATGTTTTGAATGATGAAAAAATTAAACCATTAGCAGAAGCAATTGTTAGGGAATGTTGCGGATTACCTCTAGCCATCATCGTAGTGGGAGCTGCTATGAGAAGAAAGGAAAAGGTCGAGCTGTGGGAGCATTCCTTAAATGAGTTGCGAAGGTCCGTGCCTTCTATAGAAGACATTGAGGATAAGGTCTACAAGCCTTTGAAGTTGAGTTACGACTCATTACAAGGTAACAACATAAAATCTTGTTTCTTATATTGCTCTCTGTTCCCTGAGGACTACGATATTTATATACCTGAACTAGTACAATGCTGGCTAGCGGAAGGCTTGATAGATGAACAACAAAACTATGTGGATATAGTCAATACTGGAATGGATTTGATTGAAAAACTAAAGGACTCTTGTTTGTTGGAAGATAGATACAGACACGTGAAGATGCATGATGTTGTACGTGATGTTGCTATATGGATTGCATCCTCGTCTGAGGATGGATGTAAATCCCTTGTTCGTTCGGGGATTGGGTTGACTGAGATTTCAGTTGGAGACTTTTCAAAATCAAGTTCTCTCAAAAGAGTTTCTTTCATGAAGAACAACATAACAAGGCTACCTGATTGTATGATACAATGTTCAGAGGCCTCAACTCTGCTACTACAAGACAATGAGTTGCTTCAAACAATTCCTGAGAGATTCCTACAAGCATTTGAGGCACTCAGGGTCTTGAATCTCAGTTATACCAAAATCCGGTCATTGCCTCTTTCTCTACTTCAACTCAGTGACCTTCGTGCTCTTAATTTAAGATCTTGCAGTGATCTTGAAGAATTACCCCCACTAGGTGGGCTTAGTAGACTTCAAACACTTGATCTTAAATCTAGCGGTATCAGAAAATTGCCTGATGGGATGGAAAACCTAAGCAATTTAAGGCAACTGGATTTAAATTCCGCTATTAACCTAAACACTTTTCAGGTTGGAATTTTATCCAGGTTGCCTCGTTTAGAGGTTCTAGATGTGAGAAACATTGCCAAATATTCTGATGGGAATGGAGCAGAAGAAAAAGCAGAGACAACTTTTGAAGAGCTCAGACACCTTGATCAATTACAATTCTTAGGCATCAGTTTCAAGAGGATCCCACATGTCAGCTCTGAAGATCTTTTCTGGATAAATAGATTAAAAAGATTTCAAATTCACATTGACCCAATGTTTATGTTTCACACGGAAGAAAGCATTACTGCAAATGACAAAGCGGTGAAAATTTGGGATGCTAAGATCTCTCAAGAATCGATTGGGCAGTTATGCGGTATTGCAAAGTCTCTGGAATTAGTTGATTGTCAGGGACTGGATGGAAAGATTATAGACTTGGGCATTAATAGTATCTGCCATGGTTTAAAGTCATTTCAATTATATAAAATGAAATTTAACAGGAGTTCAAGGCCAAATGGAGGATTGGCTGCCCACTGTGACCTACTACCAAATTTGGAGGAACTTACTCTTTCCAATCTACAAGGACTAGAAAGTATTTCAGATCTACTTGGTTATCCTAGGCTGAGATTTCTTAGACTAAAATCAGTCCATGTGAATGAATGTTCTAACATGAAATATCTTTTCTCCTGTGGTGACTTCATTCGGACCCTACCAAACCTAGAAGAAATCGTGGTATGGAGCTGTTTGGAATTAGAAGAGCTATTTAATTATGATCCAGGGCAGAATATGGCTCTAGATCCTGTTGTTCCAAAGCTACGGACATTAGAATTAGTGCGCCTTCCCAAATTAAGAAGTCTTTGCAGACACAAAGAGACATGGCCGTGTCTAGAGCAGGTTAAAGTGTGGCAGTGCCAACAGCTCAGAAGGCTGCCTCTTTCTAGCCAAAATGCAGGTACCATAAAAGAAATAAAAGGAGAATCAGAATGGTGGAATGCATTGGAGTGGGATCATGACGAAACCAAATCAAGTCTTCTGCCTTATTTCCGTCCAGCTCTGGAACCCTGGAACTGGTAATCTTGTGGGTCTGGGCGGCCGGTTTCAACCCAACGGGTACGTCTGATTGTCTTTGAAAATTGAAAGGTGAGCCAGTGAGTGAGTTAAGAGTTTGTTCAATGTCTTAAGGTGAGGGTAATGATAAGTTGGAGAGTTCGTTCATTATTTGAGTGCGAGAGTATCAATGGTTGTATGGAGCGAGTTAAGATTTAAAGATTTTTTTACTTGGGTGTAATGATTTTTAGAGTTTCTGATTGGTGCCCTTTATGATTGTAAGCATGAAATTAACTTAATTATTATGTTGAAATCTCATTTTATATTTTAATTTCTTGTGTTTTATGGATTAGCCAACCCAAAAATAATTTGGGATTAAGGCTTGGTTGTTGTTGTTTGTATGGATATGCTTATACTAATCAGAAATGACCCAAAAAAAAAAAATTAGAAGTACAATTCCTATTCCATTATATCAAATTTTCAGAATCATGGCAAATAACAAATAAATTGTACGTTTCCTTCTATACAACCACTCTTTCCAGGTTTCTTCTTCATTATTCAAAGATGATCCATATAGATCATTTATCTTGTTGTGCTTATTAAAAATCAGCTCTTCTTTGATTACAGCCTTAAAAATATTCGGATAGGCAATTTATTTATAATTTTCTCAAAAAATTTATTTGCCATATATTTTCTTTTATCTGGGTAAAGAAGTTATGCTTTTGAAGCCTTATATTCATCTTCTTGTCCGTGTAAATATGTAGCCTATGCTTTCTAGCTCTTTGTCTAAATATAAACTACATCATGAAACTATATAGAAGAACTTCTAATTACATGGAATTAGGTGATCTTCAGCAAATAGGGACACTGCTATAAGTAAAAGATCATTTATCAACTTTTGTCTTTCAGGTGTATAAGTACACCAAAAATATCCAAGTATTTTCATGTAAATAAGCAGTACCAAGTTACAAGCCTACACAAGTTTCCTAGAGAAAGACTCTGGATCTGATGATGGTTAAAATGTCATTTATATTTATTAAGAAAATTGGTGCACTCATAACTTAAGTCCACAACAACTTTATTGAAAACTTGATTACAACTGAGAACCTATGCAGAACAAGATAGAGGATTCAGAAGAATCTTGGTGAGTGACAAATTTCCATATAATTCTAGAGCTAGGCATCTTTACATCCTATGTTGAACGAACTTACTATTCTAACCATCCTATTCATTTGTACATTGCAATAATATCCTTATCTCATCACTATCTTGTTCACTTGTAAATTACAATATTACAAATTTACAATACCTTAATGCATCTACTGCTTTAGAAAATAAAAAACCATTTTCCTTGAATAATTATCACTGATGTTTAACACTCACAACATTGTTCACAACTTTACAAAAATGCTTACCTGAATACTTCTCCTCTAAACACAATTTGTTAAGGAATCTAGAAACTCCATGACAAAATCGGAAGAAATCCAATTTAACAAATTGTTATAGAAAGAAAATATGAACCCACACAGAGATTGCTCAACATTATTAGGTCGCATTAAGAGCCTATATATATATTAGAACACTTAGTAGAATACTTCTATTCATTGCCATGGATTTCTTTAGTGCATTTCTTGTTGAAGCTGGTAAGTGTTTGACCAGCTACATGTTCTCAAAGATTGCAACTGTCATAAAATTCCATGAAATCACCAAAACTTAGGAGAGTGAATTGGGAAAGCTCAGTAGCAGAAAGAATGATATGTTAAGAGTATATTAAATTAGCCAAAGCAGAAGGGAAGCATCCAACGATGCAGGCTAATGGGGTGAAAGAATTAATAGATTCATGCAGTTTTCATAAAGGCTGATAGAATTTCTCCTATAAAGGCTGTTACGATAATGCCTGCACCGTCTCTTGTTGGTCAGAAAGCAGCAGAGGAGAGGGTAGCCCGGCTAATGGGATTCTTGAATGATGATGGGATCAAAATCATAGGTGTTTGGGGAATGGGAGGAGTGGGGAAGACTACACTAGTGAAGAACTTGAACAACATGCTCAATTCCTCTTTGGAATCATTTGATATAGTCATCTGGGTCAAGGTATCAAAAGACTTGGATTTGAGAACTATTCAATCTCACATTGTAGAGAGATTGAATTTAGAATTGAATGAGGGAGAGAGTACTCAGCAAAGGGCTAATAAACTGTTCAGAAGTTTAATGATGAAAAAGAAGTGTCTTCTCATTCTTGATGAAGTTTGGGAGAAGATTGATTTGGACATTGTGGGTGTCCCACAAGGCCATGACCAAGCCAACTGCAAGATCCTACTAACGACACGATCTTTGGCAGTGTGTAGGCAAATGATGACCAATGCAGATTTCAGGGTGGATGTTCTGAATGAAGAAGATGCTTGGAACTTGTTTGTGCAGAATGCAGGAGACATAGCTGAGTTAGAAGGCATTCATACTCATGCAAGAGCAAATGCCAGGAAATGCTGTGGTTTGCCATTGGCAATCAACGCTGTGGGGAAGTCATTGAGGAACAGAACGGTAATTGAACTCTGGAAGAATGCACTCAGCCAATTGCAGTGCTCTGTGCCTCATTATGGGAGTAGCGAGGAGGAGATCTACCTGCCACTAAAATTGAGCTATAACTCATTGCCAAGATTCTTCAGCAATGTTTCTTATATTGTTCTTTATATCCAGAAAGCTTTTCAATCAATATAAGTGAATTAATACAATGCTGGATAGCTGATGGATTAATAGATGCACATCAAACACTAGAGGAATCATTTAATAATGGGATTGCTTTGGTTGAAAATTTGAAAGATACATGCATGTTAGAAGAGGGTGAAGGTAGTGGAACAGTTAAGATGCACGATGTATTGAGAGATGTTGCCATATGATAACCTTAATTGAAAAGAAAAGCAGATTTTCCTGTCAACCCAACCGTTCATTACACAAAATGCCAGACAAGTTGCAGAAAAATTGCAGGAGAGTTTCATTTATGAACAACAGCATAACAAGATTGCCAAGTCAATTACTAGGATGCTCTGAGCTAACTGTGTTGTTTCTCCAGGGTAATCCTCTTAGAAAAATTCCTGATGGATTCTTTCGAGAAGTAAGAGCACTGAGATTCCTCAACTTAAGTGGCACTCATATAACTTCCTTGCCTCCTTCTCTTCTTCAGCTTGGAGAGCTACATGCTCTTCTCTTAAGAGACTGTCCTCTCTTAGATAAGCTACCCCCACTTGGAGCTCTTGAAAAACTCCAAGTGCTTGATCTTTCTGGCACTAGATTGAGAGAACTGCCTAAAGAAATGTGTAACCTCAAAAATTTGAGAGAACTAAACTTGTCCCGCACACACCACTTAGAAGACATAGAAGCTGGAACTTTGTCAGGATTATCTAGTCTTGAGGCCTTGGACATGTCTTCCAGTGTTTATAAGTGGGATGTAAAATGCAAAACAGAACAAAAAACATCATTATATGAGTTATTATCATTGGAGCAATTTTCAGTTCTTCACAGAAGGCTAGACACTGTTGGTTGTCTTGCCTTAGACTCTACCTGGTTGGGAAGATTGAAGAAGTTCAGTTTAGAGATTAGCCCAAGAAGCTGTAGTTCAAATTATTTACCAAATCAACATGATGAGAAAGTGGTCATCCTTAGAAGGGTTGACCTCATGGAAATACGCCTTGAGGGGTTATTGCGCAATGCGTTTGCCTTAGACCTGGTAACATGTGGAGGCATACGCGAGGTATCTGAAATAGCTGGCAGGAGGAGTTTGTGTGGCTTACCAGGCTTAAAATCACTCACCATAACAAGTTGTGAATGGATCACAGAATTGGTAAATGGAGAAAATGTACAGGGAAGTATGTTACCAAATCTAGAGCATTTAAGACTTATTCGCTTAAGAAACCTATTGAAGATAGTGGAAGGAGGGCTCCCTAAGGGAGGTTGCCTTGGCAAATTAAAATCTATAGATGTGGTGGATTGTCGAAGATTGAAAACAGTCATATCCTATGCTTTGCTTTGTCAGGTCCAAAACCTTGA
>OU015765.1:38611159-38707981 GCA_907173295.1 Fagus sylvatica
TAAAATCACTCACCATAACAAGTTGTGAATGGATCACAGAATTGGTAAATGGAGAAAATGTACAGGGAAGTATGTTACCAAATCTAGAGCATTTAAGACTTATTCGCTTAAGAAACCTATTGAAGATAGTGGAAGGAGGGCTCCCTAAGGGAGGTTGCCTTGGCAAATTAAAAACTATAGATGTGGTGGATTGTCGAAGATTGAAAACAGTCATATCCTATGCTTTGCTTTGTCAGGTCCAAAACCTTGAAGAGATCAAGGTAAGTGATTGCCGAAGAATGAAGTGCATTATTGTGAGAAATGTTTCTGATGGGCTACTTCGAAAGTTAAAAGTCATAGAAATAAGGAATTTGATCAATTTGAAGACCATTTGTTCAAGGGAATCAGCTTGGCCAGTGTTAGAGAGGATTCATGTGAGCAACTGCCCCATGTTGGAGAGGCTTCCTCTCTCAGCCTACGATGCAACTACTATCAGAGAAATTAAAGGAGATCGAAGATGGTGGGATAATCTTAGATGGGAAGATGACAAGACAAAACTCAGTCTTCAAGAAAGATTTCAAACATGCTCAGATACTGAAACACAACCAATAGAAGATAGATTTTAGTAAGAAATTTCTCACTCTTTCATTCTTGTATTGCTTTTGTTTCTTGTCCCTATTAGATTCTTCTAATATTGCTTTTTGTTTAGCATGCAGATTCACTCAACACACTCGTAGATTCTTAAATTACTTTTTGTTTAGCATGCATACATTTGAACATGTTGTTTACATAAGCTTATTTCTTACCAACTGATTCACATGATGGATGGCCCAAAGGATCATGGTTAAGCTTTATATATTCAGGACATCCAAAAGTATTAAAAGGAAAATGCTAAAACTACAAAATGTTTAGTACTGACATTCCAATAAATGTGCTCAGTGCCACATCAATAACATAGTAAATAAATTTCTTAATTAATTTTTTGTTTTGTGTTTAGAATTGACACATCAATTTGTAAGGCCTATGTAGTAGAATGACAGCCATAATCCATGTCCAAACTACTGCAGAAATTTACTATACATATATCTTCTTTTTTCTTAGGTCTTACTGTAATGTCTTTTTATTTATTTATCATGTATAGGCCTGGAGAAATTGGGATATGTGGTTGGCAAGCAAGTTCCAGAGTTCCACACACAACTTTCATGGCTTTCATGGTAAAGTTTCTCTCCAGAAGAGTATGGTAAAGATTGACTCAGCTTGACTGACTAAAATGGACCTTGGCTCCTTTTTTGTGATCAACTTGGCGTAATGAGTTTCAAATGTACAATTTTGGATTTTCCTGTAAATTTTTTTTCTCATCCACTTCTTATAATTGTGAGAAAATGTATTCATGACATTGATTTTCAACTCAAATGTTATTTCTTCCTCTCATATGAATGAAATGAATAGTAACTTACTTTGTGTAAGTCAAGGATTCAAAATAACTTTAATACTTATATAATTTACCAATAAATAAAGAATGGATTCAAGTTCAGTGCCCAACATCAAGAAATTAATGTCAACGTCGATTTTGGAACTGGTTGCTCAAGATGGTATAAACACATGGTAGTTAAGATCATGAAAAAAAAAAGTGAACTCTGCTACCTCATTTTTATCCAAGCAACACATTAATTGTATGGACAATGAGATTTTATGCCTGGCTAATAAGGAATTGTGACAAATATTGTCAGATTGGGCAAGATACTCAGTAATACTAGATTTAGTTGCTGAGGGGAACTGGTATTGCTATAAACTTCACCCAACTTTTCTAGGAATTTACTCTCATTGGCCATTGCTAAAAACATAGTAATTGGCAATGGCTCCAAGAGTGATAGAATGCAACACCCTTTATGCATCCTAGAGGACTGCATTCTAGGAAATAAATAACCTGCTGGTTCCAGAGTTTAACAATACATGAACAAAGGTATTCACTATTTAGAATATGACAAAAAAGAAGAAAATGTATAATGTAAAAAATAAAAATAATAATAATAATAAAAAAACATAAATGTTGATGTTGATGTGTTTACTATAGAACTTGGACCTTTTGTTAGTCAATTAGATTGTTATCCTGGTGCCCTAATAACCCTTCAATAAAATAAAAGGCTCATAGTGATGAGGCATGTTAAAAATTTTTGGACAAATTATAAATGGCACCTTTTAAGTTTGGTTAAAGTTCAATTCAGTCCTCTAAGTTTTGACCATGTCAATTCAGTCCTCTAAATTTCATTATGTTTCAATTCAGTATTTCCGTTACACGCTGTTACTGATTTGCCGTTAACTTTTTATTTTATTTTTTTAGTTTCTTCGATTTCTTGATTAGGTAGTTCATTTGCGCTCGAATCCAGAACCAGTATCGTCGCTGCTAGGAAAAATCTCAAGCCCAATAACCACAGCATCTGGCGGACCCCGGCGACACCTTTGCTCCATCTCTTGGACCACATCAGAGTTCCCATAGAAGAGAGCTTCCACAGAGCCACCGTCCAGTTTCTATAAAACACCACCTTGTACCTGCCCCTTTATCACAACCCTCACCTGCATATCTAAAACCCAAAACCCATTACTCAAGACCCTAATTTGCAAAGACAAAATTTATCACCAGGCCGCAAGGCCCGCAACTAATAAATAAAGAGAGAACCATTATCCCAGATCATACATGACTGAATCAAAACCAATGATCACAAATTATCAATAAATATAGAGCAACCCATCACTCCCATAAAAGGCTAGAGAAAAGCCAATAACCATACAATTATTAGTGTATTTAGAGTGACCCATTACATACACATCTCAGAGAAACCAAGAGAAACAACCAATTGGCACAAATTATTAATGAATTCAGATTTTCAAAGTGACCCATTACTCAAATAGAGAGATAGCCAATGCACAAATTTTATGCAAAACCAAGAGCGACCCATTATTCCCAAATGAATGACAAAGCTATATAGATAGAGAGCTGGGTGAGTACATACCGTTTTGGTTGAGGGCTGGGATGAGTCTGGAGCGGCGGCATGAGGAGTGGCCATAAGAGTTAGAGAATGTCGAAAAGGAGGTGAACGCGGTAGGCGGAGAAAACGAATAGGAAGAGGAAGAATAAAACGATGGCAAAGCGAAAGAGGAAGATGAACGGGATTATAGTGAGGATGATGGAGAAAGGGCAAGTCTAGAAGAACTACTAGGAGCATTGATGTTCGTGTTTAATTAATCTGCTGAGAGGCCTGAGATTATTTTAGTTTCTTTAAAAAGAATAAAGTTAACGGCAAATTGGTAACGGTTGGTAATGAAAATACTGAATTGAATCAAAAATGAAACTCAGAACTAAATTGACAGGGTGAAAACTTAGAGGACTGAACTAAATTTTGACTAAATTTAGAGAGTATAATTTATAATTTGCCCAAAATTTTATGTCACCAATAAATCAAGAGTCTAAAATCGTCACCTCATTTAAAATTAATGACTCAATCCTAAAAACAAATCTAACTATAGTTAATTTTTACTAACGTTACTATTATTAAAAAATTAAAAAATAAATAAATCAAAGAATTAAGTTTAACCTTGTGAAGAAATTGTTCTAATTTATAATTTGCCCAAAATTTTATGTCACCAATAAATCAAGAGTCTAAAATCGCCACCTCATTTAAAATTAATGACTCAATCCTAAAAACAAATCTAACTATAGTTAATTTTTACTAACGTTATCTATTATTAAAAAAATTAAAAAATAAATAAATCAAAGAATTAAGTTTAACCTTGTGAAGAAATTGTTCTACTTTTCATATGAAAAAAGAAACGCCGGCATAGATAGCTCAGCCGGAAGCAACCAAAAAAAAAAAAAAAATTCAAAGCTAACTTTGAACGTGGGTTGGTTGCCGGCATAGATAGCTCTACCAAATCTTCTTACAAAAATGACAATTGGTGGCCATAAGAAATGGCAGCGCGTGACCCCCACCTTCACCTCCACCACCACCGCCATCATAGCCGTCTTCAAAGACCCCGCCTCAGCAACCATCTCCCTTCGAATCCACCACCACTCCCTGTTCAGATTTACCTCCACTTCCACGTCCTCCACCGCTTATACTTCTCAGCCCGTCATATCTGGATTCTGGTTGAATGCAATCCTAAAACCAAAACAATCACAAGCCATTCAAACTCAACCTAGGGTCCCTCCAATCACACCATTCAAACCATCAGGCTTTGAAATCTTTTCCGGCCAAGTATCCATGAACTTAATTCTTTGGTTTGTTTTTTATTTTTATTTTTTTAATAACAGTTAACATTAGTTAAAATTAACTATGATTAGATTTGTTGTTTGGATTGAGTTGTTGATTTTAAATGAGGTGACATTCTAAACTCTTGATTTCATAAAAATAAATCCTAACATTTAAATGGAGACTTCTCATTTCAAAAAGAAGTAGAGATGATCCTAATCCATATGAAGGTGTCTAGTGTAGGTTTAGTAGTAGCATAATCTGGGCGGCTTGTCAAGAACACGGTCAAACTCTAATTAAAGATATGGGCAAAATACATTTTTTCTCATTTTTTAACTAGAGGGTCTATTTCAATTCATCCCATAATCTTTGAAATATTACAATATTTCTTCACTTATTGATTGAAAATATGCAAATAACATATATCATCTAATTTTTTATTAAATCTAAGCAAAAATTAAAGAAATCTTTTTATGATATATTAATATGTAATGATAAATTTTGAGTATTATGATTTGAAATTGACTAAATATAATTTTTTTTAAAATTCGTTAATTTTGTTTTGATTTAACAGAAAATTAAACGGTTGAGATCTATTTACATTTTTTTAATACATAAAAAAAATAAAAAATAAAAAATAAAACCTTATTCAATTTTATTAATTATGAGATATAGATGCACCCAACCCAATAATTAAAGGAAACAAAAATACAAATTACCCTTAAAATATCAATGTTCAGCCAAAAGACTTTGTAGTAAACTTGATAGGATCGTGTTAACGAGTGCCCTTAGGACAATGGTTAAGGAAGTATTTAATGCTTCCACTTTATAGGAAGTAGTGAAATTTTAATATTAAAATAATACAAAAACAGCTTTTAAGAGTATTTTAGTCTTTTCATTCATTATTATAATATTAAAATTTTGTTATTTCACGTAAAGTATAAGCATTGCCTTAAGGGCACTTGTTAGCAAAATCCTTGATAAAATAATGGTTTTCTTGTATATGTGTCTTTTTTTATCGTTTTGGCTAGTGAAAACTTGCACTCTTCTCTAGACTCTAGGCTCTAGTTCTTTGGTTGTTAATTGATTCAAGTTTCTAGCATGGAAGTGGTGGCTACTTTGGTTGTACTAATCTTAGATTCTATTTTTTAAAATAGTTTTTTAAACACTTTTTTAAAAGAAATCTAGAAATATTCATAACGGAAGTCAAACCTGGTGAGGCTACTCTATATTTAGTAATAAGTAATTTACCCTTTTTTTTTTTTTAGTACAATAATGCATCATTGCCCAATAATACAATAATGTATCATTGCCCAACTCAAATATTTGTTGTTTACATTATTGTTCAATTACCCTTCCTCATCTTTTATTGAATATTGTATCGTTGTTTAGCCAAAATAATAATTATTATTTTTGGTGTAACCAACTTTATGGGTTTACATTATTGTTCAAATTATGTTATGGGTTTACACTATTGTTCAAATATGTTAGGTGTAACCAACTTTATGGGTTGCATAGAGAAACGAAATGCTAATTCTCATAAAGGTTCTGTTAACGAGTGTTTCTTAGAATAATGGTTATGGATGCTCTTTTTTCCACATTTGCCACGTGTCGCCTTGTGAATAATGGAACGTGACTTTTATTGTTTGATGGGGATGTTGAGCCAAAACTCGACACCAGGCCCGTTGATCTACCCGATGGCTGATGGTGTTTCCCTCTTGTTTTCTGATATATTGGTCCACGGTACTCATGGGGGGAAGATTGCGATAGACGGACAAAATCAGCACTACAGATCAAAACCAAAGGAATCAACAAAACAGTGGAATTGATGTCATAGATCAAAAACCAATGACCATGAACTTTATTTTTACCGAGGCATCCGGTGACAGCAACATATAAGAAATACATTACAAATTTTGCCAATAGATAAGGGGAGTCAATCCCGCAGACTAAAATTAAATACAACAGATTTAACTTCTTCAAGAATCTACGGTGGATGACTGTAAATATAACACATATAACAAATGATGAAACTCAGAGTCAGCGTCGCAGACTAAGAAACTGAGCATAATGTACTTAGCCTTCTTCGTGACTTGCGGAGATAGAAGCAAATAAGAAGAATATAATAAAATCCACGGGTGGGCTGGACACGGGCTGGATTTGTGTGAGGGGGTGTTGAGCCCAAAACTCTACATCAAGCTTGATAGACCACCTGATGGCTGATGATGCTTCCCTCTAGTGCCTCTTGATCTACCAGACCACAATGCTCACGTAGACAGTTGTGGTAGACAAGTGAAGTCAGCACCGCAGATCAAAGTAAACTAACAACCTTAAATTTTGCCTTTACCAAAAAATACTCAGTAGCCACAACACACAATGGAATATGTATGATGGGGAATAAAATTCAGGAATCAGTTCTGGTACCGTGGACTAATAAATCGAACATCAAAATGGTTAGCCTTCAGCATGACTTGCAAAGACATATAACAAAATAAGCAAAGCATCGTAGAACATGGAACTTAGGAGATTTGGTGAGTAGGAAGAGAATCATTTACTGTGCAAAACGTACATGAATCAGTCCCCATTGATTTGGGTAAGTGTTTGGTGAGTGAGGGTGAAGCTTTTGATTGTGACAAACTGAAAATATTCAGTCTACCGTAGGTCTGCAAGAAGTGTCCTGCAGAATTTCAGCCCCAAGATGAACCAACCCCCTTCCCCCTTCCTCCTCACCCCTATTTATAGTGGTGTTTATATCCCATGGTTTCACTTATTGCCCTCTTAATCATGAGCATCACTGTTTATCCGATAAATAAAGGGGCGGGATTTGACAAGATCCGTTTGAGATCAAGATGATAATTTTCATCTGCGGCAGACGGCTGATCTTCAGCTCATTTATGGTGTTGGAGGTGATGAGCATTAAATGCTTGACAATGGATTGAAGTAATTGGACTGACTTGACTCATATACATTTTGCATTAATTAAATTTGATCTTACCATTTTTGGCATTGTTCCTCAGCAGATTAATGCCTTTTATGTTACGGCAGATCAAAGAAAATTCAGTAAATTGATTCCCCTACCTCCAAACCGTTCTTCCTAAGCTCCATGTTGAGGATGAGCAAGGACCACCGGAGTGCTGGGCTACGGTGGTCGTCGCCCCTGGGTGGTGTCAGCTTCAGTGGCCATGGTGGTTTCCTCAGCTCCTTTAGCTCTTCTTTTATCTTTTTCATCACTTCTTGTCATGCCTGGAGCTGCGGTGGACGGACTTGAGATGGTGTCTACTATGACCAGTGGACAATGGTGAGGACCAAGCTTCTTCTGCAATGATGAAGCCTTGAGGTCTGTTGCTCATCTTGGAAATGAGCTTTCTTTATGCGCCTTGAGCCCCGTGAAGAAAAGAGGGGGGAAGAGAGAATCACGTGGGTCTTCTTTCTTCCCTCTTTTTCTGGAATTTTCTAGAGGGTTTCCCTCTCTTTTTTTTGAATTATTTTGACAAGCAGCAGATGTAGATTTGGTGCAAGTGGGCTGGTTTGGTCTTTTGGGCTTAATTAATGGCTCAAAGCCATTTCCTCCTATTTCCTGTAGCCGTGGACCACTGGGCCTAATTCGCCTTAGGCCTTTAAAGTAAATTTCTGAGGCTTTGGTCTTAGTTTGCGGTTGACAGAAAAAATGGGCCTCTACAATGGTTAAGGAAGTATTTAATTATTCTATTTTATAGGAAGCAGTGAAATTTTAATATTTTGTTTTCTAAACTGAAATTTTAATATTAAATTAATACAAAAATAACTTTTAAGGAATATTTTAGTCTTTTTATTTATTATTTTAATATTAAAATTTTTGTTATTTCCCGTAAATTGTATACATTTAATGTCCCTCAACCATTACCCTAAGAGTACATGTTATGTGAATATATAAGGAGTACAAAAATATACAAAATCAAAATACTTAGGTGGTGTTTGGATCCTCTACTCAAAACAATTATTTCAGATTTCTATACATAAAATGCATTCTCAAAAAAAGTTGAGGTGTTTGGTTGGGATTTTGGCAAATGCAAAATACATTCTGCCGAGAATGCATTTTGTAAATTCTCATTTCTAGAGCAGAAATCAGAATCCATGTTTTTTTTATTCTGATTTTTGCTAAAGCAAGTGGGACCCACTGACATGAGCATTAATTACTCCAACCGCCATTAATTAGAGCAAGTGAGGGAAATTAAAGAAAGAAAAAAGAAAGGGAGGGAAGGAAAAAAGAGTGAGAACATAAAATTTATGTACAAATAGTTAATCATGGGCTATAAAGTTTAATTTGTTAAATCACCTAAGCTATATGGATTAAAATATAATTTTTCTTAAAATAAAATTTAGTTAAATATAGATTAATTTGATTGGTTTGCTATAGAAAATCGTAAAAATTGTTTATTTCTAATTTCTAATTTTTGTTTTTTGTAGAAACTTATTCTAAAATAAAAGGGTCAAAATTAAATATAAGTTATTTAAATATGAACTTTTTATTAAAACAAATAATCTTTTGGGTCAATAAGTGCATAGTTTTAGTGTTCTCCAAAAAAAAAAAAAAAGAGGAAAAACCAGCAAGTGCTTGCCAGCTGCCTCGTTTAATGACTCAAATCTTTTGAAATATAAATAGGATAAAAAAAAAAAAAAAAAAAAAGGATTTTGTTAATAAGTGTCTTTAGGACAATGGTTAAGGAATATTAAATATTTATACTTTACTAGAAATAACAAATTTTTAATATTAAAATAATAAATGAAAAGATTTAAATATCCCTAAAAGCTATCTGTATTATTTTAATATTAAAATATCACTACTTTTTATAAACTATAAATATTAAATATTTTTTTAACCATTACCCTGAATACACTCGTTAACATGAACCTAAAATAAAAAAGCATAGCGTTCACCAAGACACCAACCAAGATACGATAAAAACAAAAAAAACAAAAAAAAAGAAAAAAAAAAGGAAAACCAGTAAAGTGCTTATAGTTTAGGTATAACAAATTAAATCCTATAGTTTCAAAAGTAACAAATTTAATGGGTAAAACTTAGGTACAGTTTCTTAAGTTAAGTATATTAGGTTCCTAATTGAATTTAAATAACCAATGAAACATAAATAATGTTTCTTTTTCAAGAATATTTAAATTCAATATATTTGAATTTAACTAGGAACCTAATATACTTGACCTAAGGAACTGTACCTAAGTTTTACCTTTTCAAAAAGTAACAAAGTAAACCCTTGTTTTATTTATATGAGTTAAGGTTTAAATTATTACATTTTGAAAGTTTAAGGTTTAATTTGTTACTTTTAAAACAATAGAATTCAATTTATTACTTTTAAAACTATATGGTTTAATTTGAAACTTTAAGATTTAATTTATTACTTTTAAAATAATAGAGTTCAATTTGTTACTTTTGAAACCATATGGTTTAATTTGTTATATCCATAAACTATAGAGTCTAAAATGTAATTTTCCTTAAATAAAAACAAAAGCCATTATTTGGGATTCTGCCCTGCGAAGTGTGAGAAAAAGAAAAACCCATTTGGAAAAACCGATTCTGACTATGTCTGTAGGAGCAGATGATATAAACTGATTCAAGAGTTGTACTGGCCACAATTATGGTCGAGATTGTGTTTGCTATTTATAATGGTAATGTACAGAAGCTTGGAGAGTGATTACAATCAGTTGAGGAGTTCAATGATAACTCAACAACTCAACAGAGTTCAAATTGAAACACATTACATCAGAGATGATCCTAAGCAGCAGCAGGAGGATTATTCTCTAAAGGACTCTCTTCCTTTATCGCATCTAATTGTGAGTCTCTATCCTTATCCTTAACAATGTCTAATAGATCTTAAAAGATGTTTTGAAACTTTGGTCAAGTTCTACTTGAAGACTTTTAAGATCAACAGAGAAGCCATTTGGATCTGTTTGAAACCTTGAATCTCATTTGCGAAAACCGAACGGCGACGGCAAAACCTCCTCACGTTAGTCGTTGCAGCGAACTAGCTACTTCTAGGGGGATTTAGACGGTGACGTCGAGCTTCCAAGTCGAGATCAAGTAGCGACTTCTCTAGTTCTTTGGCGGTGAATTCTTTGAAGCATCTGACGAATCAAAATTTCCGGCATGGACGTGGTGTCTGCGGCTGTTGGTGCTGTTTGTGGCTGTTTCTGTTCTAAGATCAATACTGCTGTCAATCTCCCATCAAGACTTGATGTTTTGGTCAGGGAGATGGAAAGGCTTGTGGATCTAAGAGAACAAGTGAAATTGAAGAAGGAAGCAGCTGAGAAAGAAGGAAACGAAATAAGATCGCGAGTCATCAAGTGGCTTCACGACGTCGAAAAACTTGAGCTTAGAGTCAATCCGATTCAGGAACAGATGCACAACAACAAGAAGCCTTCTGCATGTTTCTTAAATTGCAGTAAGCGGTATAGAGAAAGCAGAGAAGTGGAAGAAATACTGGAAGAGATCAAAAGGCTTGTACAAGTTGTGGAGAATATTCCTGATGTGGTTTATTCAACTACAATATACTGGAAGAGATCAATTCGGAGTCAAACAACTGCATCAAAAGCTTTAGACAAAACAATGAGGCTATTGTATAATGATAGAGTTGCGAGGATTGGTATTTGGGGACTAGGAGGTGTAGGCAAAACTACTCTGGTAAGGGCCCTGAACAATGAGCTCGTGAGTAGTTCAACGCAGCCTTTTGGCATCGTCATTTGGGCTACCGTTTCCAAGAGTTTTGACTTGAGACAGGTCCAGAAACAAATAGCTGAGAGATTGAACTTGGAGGTGGAAAGGGAAGAAAGCGAGCAGAGAGTGGCTATTCGACTTCATTGGAGACTTGTGAATGAGGAAAAATTTCTACTCATTCTAGATGATGTTTGGGAGAAGATTGATTTGGACATTTTGGGTGTCCCACAGCCTAAAGTTCATAGAGGTTGTAAGATCATATTGACATCTCGAAGCATGGAAGTCTGTAGGAGTATGTTCACCGATTTTGAAGTTAAAATAGATGTCTTGAATGATGAAGAAGCTTGGCAATTGTTTTGTCAAAAGGCAGAAGATGTTTTCAATGATGAAAAAATTAAACCATTAGCAGAAGCAATTGTTAGGGAATGTTGCGGATTACCTCTACCCATCGTCGTAGTGGGAGCTGCTATGAGAAGAAAGGAAAAGGTCGAGCTGTGGGAGCATGCCTTAAATGAGTTGCGAAGGTCAGTGCCTTTTGTAGAAGACATTGAGGTTGAGGTCTACAAGCCATTGAAGTGGAGTTACGACTCATTACAGGGTAACAACATAAAATCTTGTTTCCTATATTGCTCTCTGTTTCCTGAGGACTACTCAATTGAAATAATTGAACTAGTACAGCACTGGCTGGGGGAAGGCTTGATAGATGAACAACTAAACCATTTGGATAGCATCAATACTGGAATGGATTTGATTGAAAAACTGAAGGACTCTTGTTTGTTGCAAGATGGTGCCGATGAGGGTACTGTGAAGATGTATGTCGTTGTTCGTGATTTTGCTATATGGATTGCATCATCGTCTGAGGATGGAGATAAATCCCTTGTTCGTTCAGGGATTGGGTTGAGAGAGATTTCAGTTGAAGACTTTTCAAATTCAGATTCTCTCAGAAGAGTTTCTTTCATGAGTAACGAAATAACAAAGCTACCTGATTGCGAGATAAAATGTTCAAAGGCCTCAACGCTGCTACTACAAGACAATCGGTCCCTTGAAATAGTTCCTGAGAGATTCCTGCAAGGATTTGTAGCACTCAAGGTCTTGAATCTCAGTGAAACCAGCATCCAGTCATTGCCTGTTTCTATAATGCAACTTGGTGACCTCCGTGCTCTTCTTTTAAGGGATTGCTCATTTCTTGGAGAACTACCCCCATTGGGAGAGCTTAGTAGACTTGAAATGCTTGATCTTTCTGGCACTTGTATCAAAGAATTGTCAAAAGAGATGGGAAATCTGAGCAATTTACCGCAACTACACTTATCCCACACTTACCACCTAGAAACCATTCCAACTGGAATTATATCAAAGTTGTCTTGTTTAGAGGTTCTAGATATGACAGACAGTGCCTACGAATTTCTTGTTGAAGGAGAGATAACTTTTGAAGAGCTCAGATTCCTCAATCGATTACTTTTCCTATCCATCAGTTTCAAGAGGATCCCTCATCTCAGCTCTGAAGATCTTTCCTGGATAAAGAGATTAAGAGGATTTCAAATTTTCATTGACCCGAAAAGAGGCTCCAGCTCAGTAATCAGTACTATAAATGACAAAGGGGTGACTTTCAGTAATGTTGATATCTCACAAGGATCGGTTGGGCAGTTGTGGGGTATTGCAAAGTCTCTGAAGTTTGTTAATTGTGAGGGACTGAATGAAAAGATTATAGACTTGGGCATTAATAGTGTTGGATACTTTGCTGATTTAAAATCACTTGAAATTTGTATAGCACGATTTGACAGGAGAAATGGAGGAGTGGCTGCCCAATGTGACCTACTACCAAATTTGGAGGAACTTACTCTTTCCAATCTGGAAGGACTAGAAAGTATTTCAGAACTAGTTGCTTATCTTGGGCTGAGATTTCTTAGCCTAAAATTAATTGAAGTGGAGTACTGTTATGATATGAAATATCTTCTCTCCTGTGGTGACTTCATTCGAACCCTGCCAAAGCTAGAAGTAATCAAGGTAGACGCTTGTAACAACTTATATGAGCTCTTTAATTATGATTCAGGGCTGACTATGGCTCTAGATCCTGTTGTTCCAAACTTAAGGAAATTGAAATTGGAGAGTCTTCCCAAATTAAGAACTCTTTGCAGAAACAAGGAGACATGGTTGTGTCTACAGCAGGTTGAAGTGTTGGAGTGCGATCGTCTCAAAAGGCTGCCTCTTACTAACCAAAATGCAGGTACCGTAAAAGCAATTATAGGAGAATCAGAATGGTGGGATGCATTGGAGTGGGACGATGAAGAAACCAAATCAAATCTTCTGCCTTATTTCCGTCCAACTCTGCCTGAGTTCTAGGGATTTGGTGGCTTAGACCTTACTAAGGGCTTTGGCCCAATGTGACCCTTGTGATTGTGATTGAAAATTGAAAGAAGACCCATTGAGTGAATTAAGAGTTCTTTCATTATCTTATGAGAGTACTAATGAATTGGAGAGTTTGTTCATTATTTTGAGTGTGAGAGTATCAATGTTTGTATTGACCAGTTGGGTGTAATAAGTTTTGGAGTTGTGAGGAGTCCAAGTTTGTAATATATATCTTTGATATTTGGATTTTGGTTGGTGCCCTTTATGATTGTAAGCTTCATTTTGTTGAAATCTCGTGGTATTTTTTAATTTCTTGTTTGTATATGGATATGCTTGTACTAATCACAAATATTGAAAAAAAAAAAATAATGGTAGTGCACTTTTTATTCCATTATATCAAATTTTCAGAATTACGGGGAATAACAAAACAAATTTTGTGTTTCCTTCTAGACAGCCTCTTCAAAGATGATCAATACAGATCATTTATCTTCTTGTGCTTGTTAAAAATCAGTTAATTTCTTTGATTACAAGCTTGAATAGATTCGGATAAGCAAAATTTATGTGTAATTTTGGTAAAATTTTATGTCATATCTTTTTTGGTATTTATCTGGGTAAAGTTCTGCTTAAGCCTTATATTCATCTTCCTGCAAATGTGTAGCCTATCTTTCTAGCTCTATCTAAATATAAATTACATCATGAAACCATATGGAAGAGCTCCTAATTGCATGGAAATAGGTGATCTTCAGCAAAAAGGGACACTGCTACAAAGTAAAAGATCATTTTATCCACTTTTGTCTTTCACATGCATAGTAAAAGTTCTGCAAGACCAAATATCAAGTTTTTTTTTTACGCAAATAAGCAGTACCAAGTTACAAGCCTACACAACTTTCCTAGAGAAAGACTGGAGATTTGATATTGGTTAAAATCCCATTTATATTTAAGAACAAAAATTGTTGCACTCATAGCTGAAGTCCACAGCTTCATTTGAAGCCTGATTATGATTGAAAACCTATGCACAATAAGATAGAGGCTTCAGACGCAAATCTTGGTTAGTGACAAATTTCATAGTGCAAACAACTATATAATTCTAAAGCTAGGCATCTTTAGATCCTATGCTGGACGAATTTACTATTCTAATCATCCTATTCATTTTTACCTTGCAATATTTTGCTCATCTCATCAATATCTTGTTAACATGTAAATTACAATTCCTTACTGCATCTCCATCCATAGAAATGCCTTAGACAAAAAGCTTGCGTGAACTTACATGACACTTCACTCGACTGTCACTTTGCTCGACTCGCTTGAACTTTGCCTGATATATAAAAAATCAACTACTTAAAGAATCTAGAAACTCCATGACAGAATGGGAAGAAATCCATTTAAACAAATTGTTGTAGAAAGAAAATACAAACCCACACATGAGATTGCTCAAGCATTTCATCCAGATAAAATCCCAAGAGTGGTAGCAGAATAAATTTAAATTAATAGAATAAACAGTGAGAAAGAGTTATTACATGATGTTATTATGTACATATTACAACTGATTATTGAGAAAATATATCGGCTTGCTGTTATTTACAAAGTTGAGTAGATGAAACCCCAACATAGTGATAGTATCCACAATTCCGCATCACACTATACTCTAAATTTCCACCCATTATATTAACACTGTTAATAAACCCCCACTGGAGAATGAAAGAATATCTGCAAACCTGAGAGAAAAGGGACAAAAGAATCAAAATGCAAGCAACAAATAAGGAAATTAATTCAAATGTGACTAAAAGGAAACCAATAAGGAGGAGAGATTTCAAATTTGTTTTTTCGTTCAATGCATCACTCAAAAACACCCCAAAGCTTGTAACTTAGATTGTACCAGCAAACGAAAGTTTGCGGTATAATCATATTGTTGGGAAAGTGCCTCAAATTCCTATGTTGATTAGAAAAACTAATTGAGTTTCCTTAATGAAGAAGGAAAATTAATTAGGTGTTTTTTGGTTTCCTTGATGTGGAAGAAAATGTGAGTCCTTGATGTGAAAGGAAAAATTCCTTGGTGTGCAAGGAAAGTCTATTCCTTGTTAAAGAATTAATGTATTCCTTGCCCAAAGGAATACAATTGAATCTTATAAATAGACAGGGTTGTAAAGAATAAGGCCCTAGGGGGCTCTCCCCTATAGAAGAAGTGCGGCTACAAGGAGGCTTGGTGTGCCCTAGGGGGTTCTCCCCTTAGAGGGAGAGGTGCGCCGCAACCCTAAAAAGAAAGAAGAAAGCTATGCCGCAATTTGAGAGAGCAAACCGCAATTGAGAATTGCGAAGAAGCAGTGAGTCTTTGAGTGTTGCCGCAATGAGAGAAACAATTGTGAGGAAGCAGTGCCGCAATATTGAGAGAGCAATATTGAGAAAAACAATTGAGAATTGCGAAAGGGATTTGGGGTTTTCCCTAGAGAATTTGTTGAGTGTTAATTCCAATTTGGTGAGTACCTCTTGGCATTAACTTGAGAAGAACTATTGTAATTGCGTATTATAATAGTGGATTTATTCGGAGTTTGTCCCGTGGTTTTTTCCCTTCAAGTAGAAAGGGTTTTCCACGTAAATCTTTGTGTTCTTATGTGTGATTGTGCTTGTTATTTATTTCCGCATCCCACAGGTTTTTGGAATAAGGTTTTTATTCCCAACACATATACTATCTCTGGTGCTCCATATAAAATGCGGATTGATTTCTTAACCTCTCCATATAAAAGTTCTTCTCACACGCCTGAATTATACACTCTGAACACAGGAACAAGTTATGACAATTTGGAAATTCATGGAAATTTGATCTTTGTTTTAATTTAAAATGAAGGTCTAAAGTTTGGGTGTGGATAACAAGTGTACAACAAAGTGTGCACATAGCATTCTTGTACTGACATTAGCCAATTGCATTAAATTTCAAGTATGTTATGTGTGAAACAACCATTGTATCACTTTAGAAAGTACATACTAATAACGTAAATATATACTGCCTTCATTCAGTGTAACATCTTTTACCAGATCCTAAGCCAATCAACACTAATAAGTTCAGTAACTTAATTTTTCAAGTCCAACCAACCATTTAAACCAGAAAAGAAACATACCTCTAATCAAACTCACCACCCTCATCTTCAAAATGATTCTCCATTTTCAGGTCTTCTTTGTTACTATTTACAAACTTGAGTTGAGCCTCCATTCGTAAGCTCTCTCTATTATTTACAATCTCAAGCCGAGACTTTGTTTTTGGGCTATCACTATTATTTACAAAGCCCTTGGTTTCTACTGGCATCCGAGGACCATTACATTCAGTTTCTTCACTGCCATTGTGAAATTCTGCCACTGCAGCAGCACTGTCAGTCATAGAGTCAAGCGAGCCAGAGCTGCTCCTGCATGAAAGCCTGCCGTTTTCAAATAGCCCAGACTTCTGATGCTGAAGTCGCCCATTGGTATCTAAAGCAGGGTTCCTGTATGACAAAAGAAATGGTACCCAAAAATGTCAGTACACCCCTCATTGTTGTGCACAAAAAGTCAACTTACAAAGCAATCAAAAGCAAATATATATATATATATATATATATTACTGATGCACATTTAAGCAAATCATATGATTTTATTTTATTGGTAAGTTGCACACCAACTCAACCCACGACCTCACCCTCTATCCCACTCTTATGAGGAGGAGGTGCTATATAAGCTAGAGCTCATTGGCACATTACGCAAAACATATAATTAACAGATGTCAGCTTTATCTAAAGATAATGTCCTTTCATATGATAATGAGAAGAATCAGGTGTCCGTACATCTAAAACATAATTTGGGCAAAAACAATGTTAAATATAAGCAACAGCCACATCCCCAGAATCTGCAAAATAAATACTCATAAAACTTAGTGAACCTTGTTTGTTGGATTTTGGGAGTTTGAAGATAGTCAACAACTGGAACCAGGCCTTTTGACCTTGCTTCAATCATGCGAGTTGGAATCCTTTCGATTTCAATTTCTCCCGCATTTTCTTCATTTATTTTGGTGCCTTCCATCATTGACTGAAAGTATATCTGGCAAGCAAATTTACAAGAACAAGGGAGATCTGTCAGACATCAAACAAAATGCATGCATGATTGAACAAGCACAATAATTTAATTCCAGCAGAACACAAATACCTCAGGTTTTGCCCACAACGGGGTCCGAGGCTGATGCATCTGCAATTCAGCTTCTGATATATAGAAATGATGTTTCTCCTCAGGACTGATTTTTGCTTTCATGAATGTACCCGCAGTTTCAGGATAGATGCTATTTCCTTTCTTCAATCCTTCAGGATATATCTTATTGCTGTCTGAATTTCCATTCTCACCATATATGTCGATATTATCTTCTCTCTCTCTTCGGTTTTGTTTCTGACATATATTCCATTTTTGGATAGCCTCAACAACCAATCTTGCATCACATTCTGGAGCTGACTCATGAGTGGTGCTTAATCCAGACACAACAGGCGTTGGGTCCAGAGAAGTTGATGTTCGTAACGCATATTGTAACATACAACCAGAAGGAGAAAAAACCAAAAGGTGGTACTTTGCCTTTGAAGAGCTGCAATCCAAAAATAAAGCATTGCCTCTGCAATTGTGGAAAGATGAAGCAATAGCCCCAGGAAGGGAACTCATCCTGCCTGTTGCAGCTGCTGCAGCACCACTTACAGTGCCTTTCCATCCATTAGTCCCATTCCTTATTCTGCTAACAACCGAAAGTGTAACTGGAGGACCAGCTGCACAAAGGCTCTGTTGACTAGGTGGCCAACGAACCGCTGGCTTCGTCGTAGCACCCAAACTGCTATTTTTGATGGTACAACCAGCATCAGCAGACTGGAAGTTTACTGATCCTCCAAGAGGATTTATAGCAAACAAATGACTTGTCCCCCTTGATGAGCTAATCATAATCCAGCTGCTGTCGTCACTGAAGCTGACATCCTGTATGACCTAAAAAAAATCCCAAAAACGGATGAGCACCAGTCGATAACAATGAAAAATTCAAGAATGAAACATGAAACAAATATACGATACTTACTGCATTTGTAAAGCCACGTTGTAGCCTGTAAAGATGTACATAAGATGCACCAGCATCAGATGCAGAGGAGCTTACGGATTGTCCAGGCATTATTTTGAAAACATTTATGTTGTGCCCCTGGACCGAAGCGGTAACTAAAAGGGTGCCACTAGGGTCAAAGCATAATGCTGAAATAGGACTCCTGTGTGCCCTGAACTGGGCAATAACAACTTTGCTTACAATATCTCTAACAATGACCTGATAAACAAAAGAAAACAATAAGAAACCTAGGGAAAAATAAGTGAGATATCAAAAAGGATCATGGCAGTATCAGTTCATAAATTAATTCACTAGTAAATACTAAATACCACAACAGCATGATCTTCCACACACTAAGTTGCTACCGTGCTCAGTAGCAGGAAAACCATGCCTCAAAATGGACTTTAATGATTCATATGATAGGTTAAGCATTACAAGATTTGTAACACAGCTTCTATTGTGCAATATAATGCACTCCCCTAGGTAAAGAAGCAAAAGCAAAGTAGAAGTGTATGACATCTAGTCAAACTTGCAAAAATAGGGCATAAAGAGTAAAAGGAGAAGACATATATATTTGGTTTCAGTAAGAAGTAAAAAACAAACTTGAGAAAAGCATGTACCATTCCAATGTTTTCTGCATCTGTTAAATGGCCATTAACAGTTCCATTGCCTTTCCAGCCAGGACTCCCCGATTGCACAGAAGTATTACCATCAGGTAGAAGCTCAGAGCAGTACCTGGACAGCTTCTTATACCCCATGTCTCCCAGAGTTACAATCCCAGCAGCAAGTTGCTTGCTTGATTCTTTTGCATAGTGAGCCACCAGGCTCCCATTTGAAGGAAAACCAGGAAAGCTTGCAGAAGGCATTAGATGTTGTGGACTGACACGCCCTGAGTTTGAGACTACAACTGGACTTCCACTATAAGCAAGCCATCGGGGACCAACCGCAAGAGGTCCATACCCTATGCCTCCAGAGCCAGGACACCCCATAACTATAGGATTTGTAAGAATAGTATATTCCCTTTCTAAGGTTGTGGCATCAAAGCAGTGTATCTGCAATTCACAGCACTTATATTATTTCTCTCTTTGATTGGGCAGAAGAAAAGGATGATCAGAAAATATACATAACCAAATATACCTGAGCCGCCTGAGAAATAGCAACAACTCGGGAACTGCACCTTACAGAATAAACAACTGATCTAAACTTTAGGACATGAACATAAGATTGAGATCTCAAAGAATAAAACCGAACAGCAGTTGGCAAAAAACTGCCATTCACTGGATCATGGCAGTTTGGGATGCTCCCATTGCAAGGAGTGGCTAACCCATTCTGAATGTTACTACCTACAGAAATGGACCCATCAGCACAAACTACCAGCAGTGGGCGGCTCTCTGCAAACTTGTCTTGCAATCTCTTTGATGCAATTGGTTTTGGTAGCATTTGCATGAATGAAACAGGACCGTCATGTCTGGAAACTAGGTCACGAACATTATTTGCATCCTCAACATCCCACACCTGGAAACCAGACCGGTAACCCAGCAGCAGAACTTGCCGAATGGCATCTCCCTCCCCCTCTAACTTGTCAAACCCAGCCCAATTCACCTTCATAATGTTCAATACAAATATGATATCAGTTATCTTCCCTTGTAGCTGTCAATACAAAATATGGGAGTATACCATTGCAGTTGCATAACTTACCTAAAGGAGGAAGAGGATTAAGATGGACAAGAAGACAACAAAGTGGACTGTAAAGAAGTATAACTAACCCACATCAATGCAAGATAAGACTCAACCATATCATGGACATATTTTTTTTTTATGACATTGAAGAACTTCACTCAAAGAGTCACGTCGCAAAGCATACTATACAACAATCCTCACTACTATCAAACTCCTACAGGCAACTGACCCCACCCGACAGAATAAAAAAGAGAAACATTTCCACCAAATAGCTATATATAATACAATGGGCGTTCTATTAATGTCTCCCTCTTGATTTATGATAACATGATATAAATCTGGTAGCCACAGGATCTTCAATTAGCTATATGTGAAGATTCCCATATAAATATTAGACCAAATGCATTTTTTTTTCTTTTATATATAGGTACCAAACAGACCAATATAAATCATCCCCTTCTATAAATACTTTAGAGCGGCTTCAGTGGTTAATGACCAAGGTTCCTTTATAGAAGGTTTTTTTTTTGTTAGGTAAATAGGGGGAGGGGGAGGTATGGTTGGAACCCCAGACACCGGACAACTTCCTTTATAGAAGTTGAAGTCTACCTATTTAATTGAACTGAACTTCTTTTTGGATAAGTAAATATTTTATTGAAAAGAAACCAAGTACACTAGATGTATACTAGGCGAAAGAATACAGTGTCAAAAACAGCAATAATCTATGAATTCCGAAACAGTAGAGAAACAAAATAATCTAGTAGAAGCCATCCACTCAAATAAGGTGCGCAGGAACAAGAGCTTCAGCTCATCCACATGCTGTTCACAGCCCTCAAAAATTCGCATATTACGCTCTCTCCAAAGGCACCACATCAAACAATGGGGGACAGTTCTCCATATCATATGCTTCGGATGTTTACCCATCTTCCCTTGCCAAGAATCAAACAGCTCTCTAACTCTACCAGGCATCACTCAACACATCCCAAACATGGCAAAATCCATATCCCAAAGCTCCTTGGCATAAACACAATGGAGGAGCAAATGATCAACAGATTCCCCATCAGCTTTGCACATACAGCACCAGCTGACTAATATAACACGCCTGCGCCTTAGATTCTCCGCCGTTAAGATTTTCCCCAAAAAGGCTCCTTTTGTTTCAATGCAAGTCATTTTCTAACAAAAAAATATCAATCTCAACTGGAAAAAATCATCAAACAAGCTTAGAAACTATATACATGTGGCTATATTTGTTTCCAACAAACCAGTACTGCATAATAAGCAGCAAGTGTAACAGAAAATGTAGTTATTAATTAATCCCTACTTCCCATGAAACAAATAGAGCCCAAAGGCAAGCACGTATGCTAACATCAACCAATGCCGACTATAATAGGTAAAAAAATGTATAGTGACAACCTTAACCAATTAAAAAACAACCAAAGCCTCTTGTTGCCACTGCTCAAATGGTTTCCAACTGTGCCAACTGCCAAGAAAGAGATGTCTATCATCATTGTTAGTGTAACTCCTTCCTCTTATATAGGAACAAGTTGTCAAGTCAACCAACTAAAGCTAAATCCATTCAACTCTATGTAACTAACCAAACTTCTTGTCAAGTGCTCAACAAGTACTTAGCTGATGTAAAATATAAATCCATAGGATGAGAAAAAGCAGCATGACTTCGCGCACACCCGACAAAAATCCTAAATTACACAGCTGATAACCCCAAATGTGTCCTCAACGATAAAATCAAAACAGGTGTATCAATTACAAAACCACAGCTAATAATTCCTATACAACCAACCCTTAAAGAAGAGCGTCAAGTCACCATAGCAGGTCATCAATAACTTTCTGAGCTACCATTAACCCCAAAAAAATCCAACTTTTAGATTGTCAAAACACATGGAAAGGCCTCCCACACAATCCAATATAGTAGATCATCCACCACACCCCCCACATGGAAGATCAACATTTTTCACGATAATTGGGTTGACAAAGGATCATATTTGCAATGTAAGAAACAAAGCTTCATGTAAAACAACTTCACAACAACTATCATCTTTCCGACCATTTGCAACTGTAACTTTCTCCATCCAGTAGACTAACTTATACCGGCCCAATTGAATACAGCAATGACCTCTGTACAAAACTCACTCATAACAAAACTCTATTTTTCACAACAGAAAAACATCTTAATCCCATATTCAAAGTATTGCATTAAAGATATTCAAAGTTAGGAATATCCAAAAACCGAAACAGTAAGCAACTCAAGATTCTAGACCACTATTCTACATTCTATCATATTAAACTCAACCTGCATTCATTTAATGGCATTTCCCAATTAGAAAGTTAAGTAGCTCCCTCTCCACAAAGATAGCAAATATGCAATCAAATCACCCCAAACAAATATTGTAACACTAATTTCACATACACCATAAATGAACTACCATACTATCATACCACTTCCACTCCCTTAAAATTTCCATACTTACATAACAAATACCAATAAGGCAAAGCTAAAAACTTCCTAAATTTCTTAAATTGGCAGTACTTATAAGAAAACAAACAATCCCAATACCTCATACCTGATCATGGTTAGCATCATCATCCCTATCCACAATCGATGACGCCACCGAAGCCGCCGACCGCGCCACGGTCGATGCCCCGGATGACACAATCCTCAGGTAGCTAGATATGGCACGAAATGAGCTGGGAATAAAGCCATTAGGCCGGCCAGGCCTAGGCGCACCACCCTGCTGTTGCTTCTGGCCATCATTCCTCATCCCAAGAACCAAAGAGAGCAAAACAGACAATACCCAGATCACCAAAATAGCTGATTCTTCAATATCACTCTTAATCATAACACCAGGCTGTTTCTGTTTTTGTTTTTCTCTTCTAAACCAAAAACCCAAGAAACAAAGAAACAGCCCCAACTCATTTAGCTTAGGCCACGAGTGTTTCCATCTCTTCCTACTTTCCTTTTTGCCACAAACAAAAGCATTCAATTTCAATCCAGAAACAACCAAAAGCACACAAAATCAGCACCCACAAAATAAAAACGAACTCTTTGATTTCAAGTTGGCTTTTGCACCTCCAAATTATATATCATAAACCCAAAAAAAAAATTGAAACTTTGAAAGTGCTTTGAGAAAACAAGGTTTCAATGATATATCTTCAATACCCACAAACCTAAAACCAAAGCAGAATAAAAAAAATCACAGCTTTATGGTTTTTTTTTTTCCTTTTCCTAAACGATAACAACAATAAAATAATCAAAAAATTTGTACACAAACAAAGAAAAAATAATTTTGATTGAATTGGGAAAGGATTTAAAAATAAAAAATTGATGAAATCAAAATATAGTACAGAATTGGAAGAGAGATGTAAAGGGTTTTGGAACCGAAAACGGCCGAGAAATCGCCGGAAAACTGGGCGAGATCGGAAGAGAGAGAAAGATATTTTAGAGAGAGAAAGAGAGGGATTTGGATAACGGAAGAGAGAAAAAAATAAAATGTATGTATAGACTATAGAGTTGTATTTTTATTTTTTTTTATTTCTTTATTTTTTTAGGAAATAAAAGTCTCTTTGTTTACGTCTCTGTCTCTATAATTTTTTTTTTTTGTGTGTGTGTTTTTGGTTATGAAGGAATTGGGTTGGTTCTATCTTTGTTGTTGGACTTGTAGACCTAGAAAAAACCAACCTTCTAAAATACCTCCCACACACGTCTTGTCTCGTCTTAAAGCTGTCAAACGGTTTTCACAATTTCACTTGCTTACACCTCTCTTATATCAATGGACTTTTTTACTTTTGTTACAATCTGTTTGAAACGATTCTCTTACAAGCCACTACGTAATAGTTTATAGAATTATTTATATGTATTTTAATTACATGACTCATTTAATGAATTATGTGATTTTTTTAAATAATATATAGATGTTTTTATAAACTGTCACATATAGTAGGTTATAGCAAACTAATTTGTAGTCAAACCTTATCTTTTGGACTTCTTTTTCTCCTACATCCAAAATGAAATAGTTTACCTCCAACTCGATTTGGAAGAATTCTCCTCCAACCCATTACGTGGTAAATAAATAGATCATCTACGTGTACTTTTAGTCACATGAAATTTTTAATAAATCAGGTAACATTTTAAAATACACATGTAAATGGTCTATTTGCTTGTCTTTTTTTTTTTGGTAAATCAAACTTTCATTAAGCCAAAGACAAACCAAGCAAATCCCTTTTCCAAGCCAGGGAGGAAGGGATGCTGCATTACAAGAAAAAACAGAAGAAAGGGTAGAGAAGCTTTGTGCCAACTCATGAGCAACCATGTTAGCTTCTCTTTTAACCCAAGCAAAACAGCAAGACAGAAAATGTAAGACATTGTCAAGTAGTGGGTTGAAGGAGGATTCTTCCAAACCAGGTAAGCCCAAAATTATCAATAACCAAAGCAAAAAAAAATATAATAAAACATACACTTTAATCCCTCCAAGTTCATTTTATTGTAAGGATTTAAATTTTATGTTTCATATTTCTTGTTCTACCAATAAAAACAATGTCTAATTTAAAACATTGAATCTATGACATTATCTGTATTATCTGTTGGTGTGTTTTTAAAACATTGATTTCTTATTCATCCCTAATTTTAAGGAATCACATAATTATCCAAACTCACAATCACTTATTTGTATTGGTTAGGAAGACTACGTGTATAATACAACGGGAAAAATGGATAATTTCTCGAAGATGAAGAAGGCATTAAGGACTTAATTAAGGAGGCCTAGAAAGTTGATTATGATTTATGAGCTTAAATTAATAAGAAGATTAATCATTTGCTTCGGTTTAGCATTAATTGATTAGCACAATTAAATGCCAAGAACCTTTTTCTAGTGGCATTTCCCCATCTCTCACATATGGTAAGAAAATTTAAAAAGAACAATTAAATGAAAAGGAGTGGACAACTTGTAACGGTCCATATGTATTTGACCACAATTTGAGCAAAACTTTTTTTGCTTTTTTTGTTTGTGTGTGTAAGCAAACTGATATATATTTATAACTTTGAGTGTTCAAGCCAGCGTTCTGTAAGATACACGCATCTCAATTAATACCAAGGCACAGCACCTATTAGCATGTGTATCACAACAGGCGCAAAGTTTTCGTCTTGGATAGGTGACCCTGAGAGTATAACACATGCACTAAAAATTTGATGACACATGATTGTAAACGTAATTAGAAATGATAACAAGGTTGTTCTAGTTTCTTATCAAAGGTACAAACCATATCTAAATGGATAATCTTAGGTGTCAAAACTTTCAAATTTTGGTTTAAGAAAATAATACAAAGTATAATGGAACATCATTATGTAAAATATACTTAGTGAATATTTGTTATTATTACAAGTTAGTCATTTAAAATTATCAAATATTATGCATATTCACATGTCTTTTTTATAAAGGAAAACAGGTTGGAATACACCCTCCTATATTTATTATAATAATTGAATAAAAAAAATCTTATCTAGGCAAAAAGTTGTATTACATGTTTTTTTTATTTTTCATGACACATTATGAACTCATTATACTCGTTGTGTCTAAAAGAAAAGATTAAAAAAAAAAAAAAAAAAAAAATCTATAAACTAATAAGACTAAGAGTGTATATCATATCATCTTATATGAATTCAATAAATTTAGGAAAACAAAAATTTCTTTTTCTTTTTTTTTTACATATTTGTTGATGTTGTGCATTGTGAATTTGTGATTGGTCCATAATAAAAATAATTTTAATAATAAATACATATGAAATTAATATTGCTGTATAAAGAAAAAGCTAATATCATGGTGAAAAATTATGTGATTCAAATATTCTTCTTACACCTATTAATTCACGTGAAAAGAAAAAGTATAATTATATTTCAGAAGTATTGAATAATTATACATACTAACATATATATTTTTTCTAAGAGTATGCATACTAACCTTACTCTATAAGAATTTGTGAGCTTTTACGGTAAGAGAGTAAATTGCTATTAATAACAGCCTTTTCAATGAAAGCACTATTATCTAGACCAGAGGAGCGTATATGACAGCTCTAGTAGTACATGAAGGCCAGGTTAGGTGGACATGTATTTGTTTTGTTAAGGTGAGAGTGCATTTTGTCATGTGGACGACCAACACACACGAAGATTTTCACACACAAGGTCCTATGAATCAAGTTTGAGGTGTCCATGTTTCTTGTAGCCTTGAGATTTGTGTTGAAAATGCTTAAATAGTGGGAGTTGGGAAGAATTAGAAATCTATTTAATAATCCAACGGCGTAAATCAGGTGTTGTTGGCTCTGACTTCCTAATTCCTATGGGACAGAAGTAGAAGAATCCTATGAAATTTGTACGACTTGCTGTTCAAGCCAACTTTTCTTGACAATCAAGCACAAGACAATAATTGTATTGTAAAATAACACATCTCCTTTGATTTTAGTAGTTTTCTTTTTCTTTTTCTGGTGTACTCTTTTGGATGAACAAGTCAATAAGTTTGGTACAGCTTTATTTAACTAAAAATATATATATTTATATTTAAAAAAAAAAGAGGCTTTTATAAAGTTTACATAAATAAAGTTTTTTTTTTTTTTTTTTTGGGGGGGGGGAGGGGAATCTCATTCTAAACTATTATTTAGAGGTGTAATGAATTAAAACATGTAATTTAAAAAGTAATAAATTAAACTATAAAATTTTAAGAAGGCATAAATTAAATACTATTTCAAAAAATAACAAATTAATAAAATTGAAAGTGATTTAAAATATCTAAATTGTTACTCCTTAGTCCTTACAAATGTTTTGAAATTCTGACTAAAAAAAGAGTTTAAAACAATTGTAAAAAAAGAATAGGAAGCGTGTAAATTTTTTAGTTAATTTACAATTCAATCTTATTATAATTTTTGTATTCTGGAATGGTAGAATTTTTTGGGTTAATTTAATTTTGAATTTTGTCATAAATCCAGAAATTAAGATGCTCTTGAAACCTGTGTAGAACAAGAGTATTACACGAATGGATTTTTTTTTTTTTTTTAAATTTACAAAAAGGTGATGAGGCTAGTTATGATTATAATAATATATGAGAAAATATATAATTGAGTTTATTATTTTTGTTGAAAAAAATACTTAAAATTAAAAATTAAAAAATATATATATACACTAAAAAAATTAAATCTTAATAAATTGGTTTTCGATGACGTTTGCAGAAATTATACCAAGTTATTAAGATGGCATACATATGCTACTAAATTAAAATCTAATAAAATTATTAAATTAGCAAGCAAATATTCTAGCACATATGTTTTAGCCTCCAATTGTTTTTATTCAAATTTCTAATATATCAATATGTTTTTACAGTGATTCCATTTTTCACTGTTTTTTTTTTTTTGAAATATTTCTTTTTAAACTATGATTCAATTAATTTCATATGTATTTTGTACTATATTCTAATTATGATAAATATAGACAACCCAAAAAAAATGGCATCCTCCACATAGTTGCCAATGATACGAAACAAATCATTAACAAGAACAAACAAAGCGTGGTGTCAGGGATAATTAAGCATCTTTTATTCAGGAAGTATAAGTTGCGAGTTTGACTTTTCATGATAGTAGATCATTTTGGGGCAACTCTTGGGGTCTTTGAGCTTGCTAATTACCTTGTAAGTGTGGGACGAGAGGACTGCAAGTGTTCATATGATTAGTCAGAATGAAACTTCTAATACTCATATTATCAAAAAAAAAAAAAAAAAACTAAGCATCCTTTAAATATCATAGAATTTTGATGAAGTTTACTTGTTTATGATTGTAATACAAGACCGTTACCCCATTATGTTTATTGGACATGCTTGGGGGCAATTTGAGCACCCAGTTACTTTCAAGTTTCAACAATTTTGATGCCCTTTTCGCTGCTTTCCCAAATTGGGAGGTTCCTTATTCCTTCACTTTGATGACCAAACAAATTCCATACTAAATCAAAACAATCAAAAAAAGCTACATCCACATTCTAAGGACAAAGGTCTTTGGATTATACGTCAGCTTTGTCACAAATCATTAGGGTAAAGTCTTCCCAACTTCCTTTCTTCACGATGCCAAGCTCTTATCAAATTTGGCAAAATTTGTTTGAGACTTGTGATGGGTTTTATAACATACATATGCAGTGCACGCAATCAAATATGCTTAACCAACTCTATCGTTAACTTTTTCTTGCTGAATAACATTTTATCGTTAACTTATGTGGTCAAAATGGATTGCGAATATACTTAAAGGCATGGATACTTAATACTTCAAAGGTTATCAATACCTTGACAACATAGAACGGGCAAAGCTAGATAAGCAATGACGTCAAAAAGCATGACTAACTATAATTTGTAGGCAAAGCATGAAACGACAATATTTTTGGTAACTTTTTTCACAATTATTTACATAACATATTATGATTACATGATAAAATTAGTATCATTATATGAAAATTTTTGTAAAAAATATTGTGTCCATGACATTTTTCTTTGAAATAGTAATACAATAGGACCTCAAAACAGGCACCCTAATATGTGCGTTTGAATTTTTTTTTTTTTTTTTTTCTTCTGAGAGTTCACAAATTTTTAATTATACATCATAAAATAAAATTTTAAAAAGTTATATACAAACAAATAAACTAGTATACGATCTAAAAGATGTTTACTAGAGACAATAACGCATATCGTGGAACTTCAGTCTCTTAAAGGATGAAACTTTTTTTCTTTTTCCTTTTTGTATCACATTCACGGGTAATTATACTATACTCCAGGAGTACATTAAATGCGTACTTCCTCCTCTCACAGAAGTTGTGGGTCCCGCTAATTAAATTCATGATGGGACCCACCATTTCTGTGAGAGGAGGGAATATGCATTTAATATACTCCTGGAGTACCTAATAATTTTCCCACATTCACATATATCCTCTTATATAAAACAAATCAATTTTATTTATTTATGATCAAAATATCTACAAAGTTTGTAAATCAGCACAACTTGTTATATGATAAAAAGTTAATAACTCGTGGCCCAACCCAATTAGGAAATGAGTGATTAGGAATATCCGAATATGTTGGTTTTTATACTTATTTTTCTATATTCTTTACGGGAATTAATGAAAGGGGGAGGTGGTAATAACTAATAAATAATAATGGATATTAAACTTCGTAAAATATTTTTTAATTATCACGAGATGATATGATAAATATAGAGAGAGAGGAGAATTGATGGGAGACAACAAAGAGACTGTGAACGTCGTTTTACTATGAACGAGGCTTGAAAGAGATGGTACCATTACGAATTGGCATTATCGAAGTGTCTCTGTCAATTGGGTGCTTGGCCTAAGTAGGAAATTTTTATTTCAAACCCAACCCCACAGCTTCAAATAAAACGGTTGGCTACTTAATCATCTCTTATTTTCTATCGTCCTTTTTAATAATCATGTTAGAGTGATAAAAATTGGATGGTTTTAGCCTTTTATAAGATATTCCATATATATACGAAGAAGGAGATTTGAATTTTAGTTATCTTTGTTTAAAAAAATAAAAATATATTGTAGGATATAGAAATCTTAAGACCCAACAAATCAGAACCTGGCAAATCTACTACCCAAATAGGGTATTTTAGTGTACAAAAGAGTGCCAAAGAATGGTCGGACCTAAAAATTGCTCAAGAAAACCGAGCATTAAATTAAGAGTACTCTTAACCATGGAGGATGACTAGGATAGCCCCCTCAAATTTGAGAGCATGATAACTACCTCGATGAATTTGTAATAAGCAAATTGTCATAGAATTTCGTATAAGGTACAAACCTTTGCCCCTCACCATTGCATTTAGTGCTTCCAATCTCCATCAATTGCATTCAATGTTACTTGACAACTGATTAGTTCTACAATTTGGAGAGTCTAGAAAAGGGGATGACATTTTTCACCCACTTCACCTTAGGCCCCCGAGGGATAAGGGGAGGATTGATCCAACCTCTGGATTTGGGGGAAGCAAAATTCTAAAACTACCCTAAGGGAACAATCTTATAAATACATAAACACATACTTAAATACTTAAATAGAGGTATGTAACAAAAGAAGAAAAATTTGTACTCTATAAATGTTTTCAAAAAACTATTATCTGACATTATCTTTGGAGCATCTTCGACCAACCCACTAGTTAGTCTAAGGTGCAGGAAGTAGATTGTTTTCTTGGTTGTAGGAATCATTCAGACTAGAGATAATATTCTTGAAAAGCATTATCTTATGGGAATTTGTCTATGACTTTCATCCCTACTTTTTCTTAGTTTGGATTTAACTAGAAGTCTAAAACTTTATTGAATGAATGTTCTTAGTTAGTACAAATAATATTTGACCTAAAGATCATTCACTATCTACAAAGCCGATTTCTTTTCTAAAATCTTGTGGGCAAACAATTGCAAACATAATCTAATGTCTTTCGTAAAGAGAACTTTTATTTCTTAAAATAAAGGAGGGAAAAGAAATTCAAAAAGATTAATGATTAGTCAGCGTCAATTTCATTTTCCACACCAAAGCACGGATCAACATGTACATCAATTTTCATTTTAGTAATCCTTCATGCCTTTCTTCTACTTTGTTAATGCTGTCAGTCTATAACCTATCAATTTTCACAAGGTTCATGTCCATTTAGCTAGACATCATTAAAGTAATAAAGAATGAAAGCCAGAGAAAAATGAGCATTCTGAGTGGGCCAAGAGGAGATTGATATGTGACATATATATATATATGGAGTTGGCCCCCAAAGGCTATAGCTCCGTCAAACCTAGCATGCATTGGAAACGCAGTTCATCATTTTGAGTTAGTCTAAAATGCTTGATAAAGATTAGGATCATAGTTGATGTGAAGGCATTGATAAAAACTTTGATTGCGATCAAAACTCAGTATGGTTCTTTCGATGCTATCCTATCCTATCCTTTTCTTTTCTTCTCTTTTTCTTCTTCTGAAAAACGAGAAGGAGGGTTGAACTTAGGGTTTGTTTCATTCGTTAGTAAAATCAAATAATGTTATTGAGTAACAAAACTCTTAATAAATAGAAAATTGTATTTGAAAAATCAAAGTCTTAACAAAACTCATTAGAAAAAAAAAAAATTTCAAACCCCTGGTTTCTTGTGTAAACAGTTTGCTTTCCCATGATTGTAAACCATGTGAATAGATTTTATAAATTTGATTAATTGATATCCATAAATAGAAAATTTTATAAAAATAAATAACGCAACAAAATATTGCATGTGACCTGGCACAAAAGTAAATCAATAAAACTATCGACATAACATTTTCACAATAATTTTGTAAATCAATAAAATATCATAAATTTTCACAATAATTTTGAAATAACAAACAATGATTAATAAATAATAAATTAATATAAACAGTAGATTCAGATAAGAACTAATAGACGTTATGTATTACATTACTATATGTGAATACATTCCTAACAGTACTGTTCAAATTTAATTATTTTAAGGGAAAAATGAAAAAGACAAAAAAAGAAAAGAAAGAAAGAATAGAAGCCACTCAACTACTCAAGCCATGTAGTCTTTTACTGCCCGAGCCGAGCGCCGCAATTGTCCTTGGATTGCGTCAGTTAAGTTGTTGTTGTTGGAAACCAGAAAAGTACGCAAGTTGTCCGAGGTGGATAACTCAAGTGCTTGTCAAATGTCAAAAATTTTTTTTTTTGATCAGTGTCAAATGTCAATTAAAAAAACCCACCACATGCGCTCTTGTATGTAGAAACTTCTTCAACTTGCTATCAAACCTCATGCTTTTGTTCCTCGTGGTGTTGGTGATCATGTTCACAGCCATGCTATCTGATCAAACAAGACAAGTTGTCCATGCTGCCACCTTGCAAAAACAAATATAGTCATCCTATATATATACAAATTTGCGCTGCTTAGTACATGGTGATTAGTAATTTGTAGTTCTTAATCAGTTCTTAGTATGGTCTAACTACTAAAGAATTTGTAATGGGGCAGCTCAATGAGCTTGCCAAATTAATGAGCTATAGCTGCTAATTAACTGGTTTGGTTTTGCTTCCCAGATTTCCCTTGTAGCCTGTTTTTTTGTTCACTTTGTTTCAATAAATTCTTTCCGGGGATCATTATCTGTCGAGAGGTTGGACATCCAAGATTAAGGAAGAATTTAATGAAGTCTATTATTGAGAGAAGTGGTGATGCTGATTGCTGATGCCCTCTCGCTTTGTATGATTAGAATAAGTTTATGAAGATGAGTAAAGAATGAGGAACTTCTTTGTGCTGGTCCAAAACAGTTTTTAGCCCAAAGTGATATCTAGGCACATATCGAATCAATTGGTGAATCATGGCTCAGTTGGTATGCGAGTCCTGGTTGGATTAGATTAGAAAATGCATTGCTAAACTGACTTCATATGGGACTTAACTCTTAACTATCCGTGCAGAAACAAAAATAGATTATGGATGTTAATACAAAGTTGTAGTGTAAAGCATTTTATGCAAGTGAAACACAGAAATGAAATGCCTCCACAGCAGCACAGTAATAATTTTGTTAACTATCGGAATTGATTCTTAATTTGACAAATGGAAGAGAAACAGAACTTGTTGGACTTACACAACCGGAGAAAAGTGAGCAATTTCAAGTCTTCCCTACACTGATGTTTACAAAGTCAAAATTTTGATATTATATACATAAAGCTGGAGATATCAGCACAGAAAGGCTAAAGTACTACTTGGGCCAAAATCATTCCTTGAATCTACTGTGATCACATTGCAAACCCCAGCACACTTTCATTCGTGAAGACTCTCCCAATATGAATACAGTATTGTTCCAGAACTTAGCCATTAGTAATTTACTGACCATGATTCATTGTATTACCACTGGTCACTCTCCACTTCCACTCCTCTTTCGTGCAACCTTTTGTTCCCTCCATGCTCTTCTATTCTCTTCCCTGCAGGTGTTTTAGAGATACTAAGTTACTGTTGTACCTAAAAATAGAGCCACATCTCTCACTGGAAGTGTGAATGGAACCTTACAGAGTTACAGTTACTGGTTCCATGATTAATTTCATTGCATATTTCATCATTTATATCTCTCACAACACCTTATGATGTAAACCTTAAACCATATTATGTTATAATGGGTGTATAGTCTATAGATGAAATTGTTTTAATGGATGAAAAGCAGGTAGGTCAGACACTGGCATAGCTTTTACCTTGCTTTTGAGATCTCATCTCTAGATGGGAATTTCCTTTTCTTCCTGTTTTTAGAAGAGGCTGGGGTTTCTTCTTCGCCATTTTCAATAACACAGTAATAAATGTAATAAGATTGAAACATCAAAACTACCCACATTAAGTTACAGAGTATGACATTGTTTATTTATTTATTTTTTTTTATAGATAATTTGGTGTAGGAGGGAATGAGGGATTCAAACCCGATATTGTATAAAATATCCAAATGAAACGTCCAACTATATTGATTGGATTGGAATCAAGTTGAGTAATTTTTGCATCCAAATAGTGTAAATGGTGGGAGTGAGCTCCAAATCATTGTGGATTGTTGCCTATTCTCTTGCTCATCAAATCATTGTTACGCTAGGGGTTGAGTTACAAAGGATGAGTTTGATCTTTTTGTGGTAGTTATTAAAATCAATGTCCTTCCATGCAACCAAACCAAAACCATTGTTTCATACTAACTTTTGGAATTCATGATTAAGTGTCCATTTGGAATCCCTATTAAGGAAGTCAAAAAGCACATTTTAAAAATGCAAAACCCATATTTTGTGTTTAGTAAGAAGAAAAAAACATGGTTTGCAAAAAATTTTGCCTTCAAAAATCACTTTTTGGAAATGAAGCTCAAAGTTTCATTTTCAAAAAGTGATTTTGGCATAGAGCATGTTTTAAAAATAGGTTACCGACCCTAAAATAACCATTCACATTTACTTTTATTTTTATAGCATAACTTTTAATAGTTACGCTCTCAATTTACATAACTAAATGGTCATGGACTCGTGTCATCAAAGTACATGTAAACAATATGGTTGAAATGACCATTCATGCATAAGCTCCTCACAAATTTTTTTTCTTGACTAATGCTCCTCACATGTTAAGAGACAGGACTGATGGATGATAAAATTTTTCAACGAAGCCAACAGATTTAGTAAAATCTTAATGGGTCCAGTAAGGCCTGGCTATATTTCCATTTGGGCTTTGGTCTGAAATCCAGCTGCAATTCATATGGGTTGGTCGTCCTCGATGCAGCCAAGACTGGCCCACTGAGCTTCCATACGTTGAATAACGTGAACTCCTTTGTAAAGCAACGTATAAGACAAACCAACTCGCACACCATTACGCAGAGAATTTCGGCTCCTTGAGTAAGTAACGTGCTGATTCCAGCCCATTGATGAAATGATTCTTTGAAACACAAATCCCAAGGCCATCCCTTTCTTCCATCCCTTCTTTTTGCTGTTACACGTATTTGACTATTTGCACAAACCATTTGATCATAAATGATACATTCACATACTTTACTAAAATTGTGGCCAATTAATACATTCACATACTTTGCTAAAATTGTGGGCTTCTGCCAGAAATAGTGAATGCTGAGAAGTGAGAATTGTATAGTAAGAACTGTTGTGTGATGTAATAGGTATCCATTTTTCTGCACCTAACCCGTGGAGTGCGTTTTGGACCAACTCTTTAATTACATGGCAATGGCACCCTAAAGAGTGGATTGCAATAATATGCTTCAATTTTTTATATATCCAAAATACAGTGATTTACACATATTTTTCATCCAAAAAAAACACTCACATTTATGTGTGTGTCATTCTCATATGCCTTTTTGTTTTTTTCTTTTTCACTTATCCCCTTTGTTCCATTATTTAGGTTTGTGTGGCAAAGATTAAAACCATTACATGGTTGGTTCATGCAAATGAAGGTTTATTATTTAGGGACGGTCCAAAAGGTCTTAATGAGATTCCTATGCCATTAAAATAGGTTTTCCTAATTGTACGGATGAGTTATAAACTTAATTGGACATTTGTTACATGTACACTATTGGCTAGTATGGAAAAAATTCAGCTCCAACATATTCCATTAATGTATTTTATTTGCCAACCTAGCAAAATTCAACTTGTTGAAAAGAATATTATTTAACATATCATCATAAAAATACATAAGTGTGGGGGATAATTTTTGGATAATATTGGAACCGTATCAAACATTATAGCATGATGAATCTCAGTCCATTGGAGACTGTATGAATGATAAAATAGAGCAAGAACCGATCCAAAGTAAAAAGATACAAAACACATAAGTTTAGGTGGTTCGGCAACTTGCCTATGTCCACATAGAGATTTGTAATATATCATATATAGCTACAAATATAGTAAAATAAAATGACTGAGCAGTATGAGAGATTCTCTCTCATGTCCCTTTTTCAACCTAGTAGCCTTTCTCAAGTTGCTCTTCCCTTCACATATATAGAGTTTCCTTATACATAGAATTTGCTAGAACCTAATAGAACATATACACGATATTTTATGAGATATTTATAAGATATTTTGTGGACCAATCATGTTTACCAAGCTGTAAAATGCATATGTTATGGGCTATAAAATAGAGATTAAATCCAACTATGCTTCCACTTTTATTTTTAACTCTATACTTGTCTTAATTAATTTTTGCCCCCTACAATAACTTTTCAACATTATCATTTTTAATTTAACCTCTTACAATCTAAAACATAAAATAAGCTAAACTTTTTCAATACAATAAAGGAAATATAAAAAAAATCGTTGCCGTTTCAAAATGAATGGTATTTTGAGATGTCCTAACTCCTAAAAACAAAAAACAAAAAGACCAATAAAATCGAATTGAAGGAATATTATAGGTGAAGATAGAGAAAAAAAAGGGAATGTCACGCTTATCTGCATGTTGCATGTGCTACCCAAATAGCAAAATCAGCATCAACCAGCATTAATATTGTTGACAGAGAAGCTCCCATTCCATGTTCTCTCTCATTATAATAAATGAAACCATTGCCATGAGCAACCAAACCAAAAAGCAAAAAAAGAAAAGAAGAGTTTAGCTAGCTTTAGCACAAAACTTGGTTGTATCAATTTGTACTTCGAAGTTCCAACCCTTAAAAAACCCACCTCCACTTTTCCCAAACACGAAGCCACACCGACAAATCCACCCTGACACACACTCCCCGCGAGATCCAACGCACTTTCTCTTCCTCCCTCTACTTTCGCACGTGCCACACGTACATACAAACTCCGCACGTGCCAACTCAACCATTACCACCCCCACTGTTCTCAGATTCCCATTTCCCACTCCCATACAAAACACACTTCTCTCTCTCATATTTCTCAATGCTCACCCGGGTCCGAACTCCACAACCCGAACCCGACTAGCCGCATTTCCCCGATCGGATCCAGAAAACTCTCTCTCTCTCTCTCTCGCTCGCTCGCTAGCTCGCGAAGCTTCTAGAAGGAAGAAGAGAAATGGAATCGATACTGGCGCGAGCGTTGGAGTACACGCTCAAGTACTGGCTCAAATCTTTCTCCAGAGATCAGTTCAAGTTGCAGGGACGGACCGTACAGCTTTCCAATTTAGGTATTTTTTTTTTTTTTTCCTGTGCTTAATTAATGCTGAAATTCCGGATTATTTCGTTTTTTTATTAGGGTTAATTCCGGTATTTTTGTGTTTGAATTTGGCGGCAGATATAAACGGCGACGCTTTGCATTCCAGCGTCGGATTGCCGCCGGCGCTTAATGTCGCCACGGCGAAGGTCGGAAAATTGGAGATTGTGGTTCGTCACTGATGCCTCTGATTTTTATTTATGTTTACTCTAATTTTCTGTTTGGTTGCTAAGAATCACTGAGAAATGGTGGAAAATGAGTTACTTACTACATTTGTTACTGTTTACTGTTTATTATCTTGAAGATTGAAGTATTTGAATTTCATATTAACTCGGGTAACTTTTTGTAGAAGGTTTGATCCAGTTGAAATTTCAATCTTCAATAGAAAATTCTCCAACTGAATTCAGTAATTTGACTGAATTTGATTATCTATTTATTAATTTTTGTTTAATTTCCTATGGATTTTTTTTTTTTTTTTGAATGGATGCTGTTTTCTGATTGATTTATATTTTGTTTATATTTTTTTTTGAAAATTATTTACTATAATTCTCTATTTGGTTGCTAAGAATCACTGAGAAAAAAAAAGTTACTTAACTAGATTTATTACTGTTCACTGCATAATATCTTTAAATTTGAAGTATTTGATCCAGTTGAATTTTCTATTTTTCAATAGAAAAAAACCGAAAAATCTGAAATTGAGATTAGAAACTAAATTTCAGTAATTAGACAGGATTTGATTATTTATTTATTAGTTTTTGTTTTATTTTCTATGGATTTTTTGAATGGTGGTTGTTTTCTGATTGGGTTTGATATGTGGTGCTTTGTAGTTGCCATCGGTGAGTAATGTACAAGTAGAGCCGATTGTGGTGCAAATCGATAGGCTTGATTTGGTTTTACAGGAGAATTCTGATTTGGATGAATCTAAGAGTCCGGTCAGGTATTGTTAGTTACTTGTGATTTTTTCTTAATGTTAATTTGTTAAAGATTAGAGTGAGATTCATTAGATTTTTAGTAGAGTGATGCTTGTATTGTTTGTTAAAGATGTTGGGTTCCACTTTCATTGCTTGCAGTACCCCGACGTCTGCTGGAGCTGCGAAGGGAAGCGGTTATGGATTTGCTGATAAGGTGCGTCTCTACCTTGTTAAAGTTCAATTTATTTATTTGCTACTTAGGATTCAGTGATTTCAATCTGTCTAATGGAACCCGGGCATAAATTAACAAAACTAAGACCTATACTCAGCCTATCCCAGCACTTTATCACTTGAGTCAAGTTAGAAGGGCGACTTGGTTTGGTATGAACATTGAATTTCATCCCCCTGGTTGAATTATCCAACTTTACCATTTCAGCTTATATTGTCATTTTTCCATTTTAAACATGAGAGATCTTAGATCTTCCTTTGCAACTTCTATACATGTTCCTTTTGCGCAATTTTCAATGTACTTCCAAATTTTATTGACTTACTGTACTTCAGCCATAAGGTAGTTAGCAGTTAGCACACAGAACTCAATTTAAGGATTCATTTCCTTCACAACTCCCCCCTGCATGGGCTTTTTATTACTCACATGCACACAAATGCAGACATTGAATTTGACAATTCACTTTTTATGATTATCAGATTGCAGATGGAATGACTGTAGAGATTGGCACTGTCAATCTTCTACTTGAAACTCGTGGGGGTGCTCAAGGCCAAGGAGGAGCAACTTGGTAGGATCTTGTTGCCTTCATCTATTTTTTGTGTTTTACATCTGTTTGTCTAGTTTTTTCTTTGTACATGTATATTTGGCACACAACATTGCATGTGGTCCGTGAAGTGCTGAAACTTTTGTCTTTAAAGTATGATTTACTTGCTTAATATAATAAATCATAGCACCTAGCCTCAACGGTAAAATAAATATAAAATTTACAATAATGCTATAGCTGCAACGTTTTCACAACATTGTCTAGGTGACAAGTTGTTATTGGTTTTCATATGGACCCACCACTAACACCACTTTATTGTCTACCATTTAAAGTTTGTCACCTAAGCAATGTTGTGAATTTTTTTTGAAAACGTTATGACCTTAGCTTTATTGTAAAATTTAATTGGAATAGCTTCACTTATGAATTATGACCTCCCTTTATGCTGATGATGCTTATATTTATGTGTTGATGCCTGAGAAAAGATTGGTAATAACTGCAAATTATCTAATAATTTGAGCTCTAAGGCTTGGATATTATGGAAATTTTTTATCAGAAAAGAGAAATCTTACTGCTCACTTATAAAAAAAAAAAAAAAAAAAAAAAAGAAGAAAGAAATCTTACTGCTCCCTTAATCTGGTAAACCATTCAAATTGTAGATTAATTCTGTGCAACATTCTTATAGTGTGTAATCAATGTTGAAGCAGCTTATATTTGTGACAAGGAATATCAGTTTAGAGGTTCTGATTTACTTTTTTACCATATTATTATTGCTCTTGCTCTATTTCTCACTAGGGGAGGATCCACTCTATTGCTCTGCTTTTGATGTAATTTTTAACAATGCTTGAAACTTTGTGATATCTGTCACTACTTATTTATGATGATACTACAAATTTCCAGAGGTAAAATTTTTCATCAGTGTTCAGCAAAAAAAGAAGTTTTTCATTGTTTCTGCACTTGCTCATTATAGCTTGAAGGATAATCTGGTCACATTCAAATAGTAGCATCTATCTGTACACTTAATGTGTCATGATGTTCTATTTGCAATTCGAATTGTGTGTCAAATTGTCAATGTTTCGGTTTTCTCCTACTGGGTGGTTCATCTTCAAATCTTTGTTTGGAGTATTTAATGCATATAGCGGATATTGTTATTAGTGAGTTATGTTATCTATTACTTATCAAAAAAAAAAAAAAGTGAATTATGTTATAATATGTTGATTCTGATCAATGACTTAACTGATAGCTTTAATAATGACCTCTGTAAATTTGTGTTAAGGCTTAGGCTGAGTTATGATATGAAGTTGTATTGCTCAATGCCTATGCACACCTTTTTCTCATATACATTTATATGTTAAACCATCCCCAGGGCATCACCTTTGGCATCCATCACTATACGCAACCTTTTGCTGTATTCTACAAATGAAAATTGGCAGGTGATTTACTGATTAAGCTTATGAGATAGTTTATTGACTACTGTCTTCTGTACAACTACTAACAACTTTTTCCTAACAGGTTGTAAATCTTAAAGAGGCACGGGACTTTTCCAATAACAACAAGTACATATATGTGTTCAAAGTAATATACTGATTTTTGATAATGTCTATATTGATGTATATATCACTTTGTGTTTTTTTTTTTTTTGTGGGGGGGGTGTGTGTTGTGTGTGTGTGTGTGTGTGTGTGTGTGTTTGTAGTTGGTGAGGGTTCCTGCTCCCTTGTTTGCATTGCTCTGCTGTATTGTAAACTTAATTTTTTATGATAAGGCGTGTCCTTCAGAGCTTGTATGCTGTATTACTCATGTTTATATCTAATGATGCTAATTTCTTTCCTTACCAGAAACTTGAATGGGAATTTTTGTCTATTGATCTCCTGCCTCATCCTGATATGTTCATGGATGCTGAAGAGAGAGGAAACCAGAGAGATGATGATGGTGCGAAGCGAGTGTTCTTTGGTGGAGAGCGCTTTCTTGAAGGAATATCAGGACAAGCTTATGTAATGTGAATCTGATATTTCAAGTTGATTCCTATATTGTACACAGCCATGTAATGCTAGAACATCTAGATTCTTATGGGGTCCACATTACTGATTGTATTTTGACTTTATGATGACCAGATCACAGTGCAAAGGACTGAACTAAACAGTCCACTTGGGCTTGAGGTCCAGTTACATATTACAGAAGCTGTTTGTCCTGCATTAAGTGAACCAGGTAATGATATTTTGATTTTCTTGTTCACTATTGTAATAGATAGCATGGGCTTTAATGTAGCATCATGCGAGCAGGACTACGTGCTCTTCTACGCTTCTTGACTGGATTATATGTCTGTTTAAATAGAGGAGATGTCAACCCAAAGGCTCAGCAGGTTTTAATTTGACTTAGTTGTTATTCTTCCAATAAGTCTTATCTTGCTAACCTGTTATGTAACGATCTCAATCAAGCTCTCTGTCTCTTTCTCTCATGGAATCTGGCAGCGATCTACTGAAGCAGCAGGACGTTCTCTAGTCTCTATTGTCGTGGACCACATATTTCTCTGCATTAAAGATGCTGGTTTGTCCCCCCCTCTTCCCTTTCCAAAAAAATGGCCATAGGTTTTAAATTGTTATTCTATGAACTTCAATAACCTAAATATTTGAACACTTAGTTTGATCTCTTATAACTCTCTCTTGTATACATATAGTGATGTGTACCTTCTTTTTTCTTTTAATACCTTTCATTTTTACTGAAAAATTCTTCTTCTGTTTCAATTTATTTGCAGAGTTCCAGCTTGAACTTTTGATGCAGTCACTCTTATTTTCACGGGTATTTTTTAATGACACTAAATTACTCTTCAACTTCTTGGTGACATCATCTTACTGTTTTAGTCCTTTTTTTTGGGCTAAAAATCAATCACATCTTACCCAAAACAAAACAGATATTGTGAGCAATGCTTAGTTTGTTTTTCTGTGTTATTTTTTTTTTCACTTAAGATGTCTTATATAATGTTATAACTAAGATAATCAGTGCTTGAAATACAGAGAAAAAGTGCCAATGAGCTCTAGCTCAAATGGCACCTCCTTTTCTCGTAAAAGCAAGGTGGAGGGTGAGGTCATGGGTTCAAGGCTCATTGGCTGCATGTATAATTATTTATAAAAAAACAGAGAAAAGTAAAGTGAAATCAGTTTCGGATTGCGTATTGTGTCCTTAGATAGAAAGTTCTTTCGTTAGATTTTCATAACTTAATTGTTTATTTAAGATAATTTTGTTCAAAGATTATTTTAGCATCAGGACTCAGATGCTCCTTGACTAGTTTGATAATATTGTCAAGAGGAGTTCTACTAGTGCCTTCTTTAAGTTGTTTGGACTATTGTATAACCTATCCTGTAGTTTCAATCCTTCTGTTCCAAAGCTTTGAGACCCCTTGAATAATCATTTCCCGCGTATCCAGTAGTTTTTTGTGCAGAGCCATGCTTTTAGTGGTTTAAGACCTTATTAGAGATGTACTTTTCTCGCAGGCCAGTGTCTCTGATGGAGAAAATGACAATAACTTATCTAGGGTCATGATTGGTGGACTATTCTTAAGGTGAGCTTCATTTTGTTTCTGCATTTTTACATATTTTTTCTTACTACGTACTAGTGAATATTGTTTGAGCTCCTTTTTTATTTGTTGCTATTTGAAGATTTTAGCATTTTTGTATGTGGTTTTCTTTTGTCCCTTTTTTCCTCAGATACAAATTCCACTCTACTTTATCAATTTGATTTTGTCACCGAGTTGTTATTACTCATTATACTTTTTATTATGAGAAAATAAACCCACTGCACAAGAAGTGTACAATAGGTGATATTGATTGACATGTATTTTTTCTTTTTTTGTAAGTAAAAGTATATTATTAAGAAAGAGGTTAAATCATGCTTACGATAATAAACACGAAGTAACCTAAAAGAATTACGATAAGAACATTGACTGACACGTGTTCTGTTATAGAGTTCTTTGATTTTTTGAAGGCAATTATTGAATATTGTAAGCTTTTAGGAGAGCTTTGTGTACACTCCTGTGTACATGAGGTTTGCCTGTATTCTAATAAAAATTATTATTACTTATAAATAAATTATAATATAACATTCAAGAAATCTATAAAATCTACAAATAGAAGTATAGTCAAAAGCTCTATATTTAGAACTTGAAAGTCTGTTGATCACCCTGAAGAGTGTTTTTAATTTACTAGATGTGGATATGATCTATTCCATGTGAGTCTCTACAGTATCTTTACTTGATTAATTTGAATAGGTTATGGAGCAGAAATATGTCTTATAGGATCTTTTTGCTGGTCCTTAAATATTTGGGATGAGGATTTCTTTTATTTATTTATCCTTTTTATCTTGTAACCGAGATGTAAGTTACCTGGCTGGTGAATGCAGGGATACCTTTTCACGCCCTCCATGCACCTTAGTGCAACCATCAATGCAAAGTGTGACAAAAGATGTTCTACATATTCCTGAATTTGGTATTAGTTAAATTTATGTTATATTGTTTCGAACGTCATTTTCAGCTCAATATCTGTATATTTAGTTAGGATTGAGTATATGCGAGATTAAGTTGATATTGTTACTTTGTCTGTTTTGCCAGCAAATAACTTTTGCCCTCCAATATATCCTCTGGGAGAACAGCAGTGGCAATTGATTGATGGTCTTCCTTTAGTACGTCTCCATTCTCTTCAGATCAAACCCTCTCCAGTTCCACCATCTTTTGCTTCACAGACAGTTGTAGACTGTCAACCTCTTATGGTATTGCATCAATTGCTTTTTTAATGAATGACCTCTTATATAAATTTTTTTAACTTCTAAGTAATATTTTCCCATTCTTTGCTCAGATTTATCTTCAGGAAGAATCCTGTTTGAGGATTTTTTCCTTCCTAACTGATGGAGTCGTCGTCAATCCTGGTGCTGTTTTACCAGATTTTTCAGTAAATTCCTTGGTTTTCACTCTCAAGGAATTAGATTTTACTATTCCTTTGGATGTGGGCAAATTGAATAATGCTGCTAGTAACAGGGACAGTAACATCCAGACTTCATTTTCTGGAGCAAGGCTTCATATTGAGAGCTTGTTCTTTTCAGAATCCCCTTCACTAAATCTAAGGCTGCTGAATCTGGAGAAGGATCCTGCTTGCTTCTGTCTCTGGGAAGGTCAAACGATTGATGCTAGCCAGAAGAAATGGACCACTAAAGCATCACAACTTAGTTTGTCTTTAGAAACGTGTAGTGGGTTAAGTAGAGTTCAGAATTCGCTTGACTGGAGTTCAGACTTGTGGAAATGTGTTGAACTGGAAGATGTCTGCATTGAAGTAGCCATGGCAACTGCTGATGGGAGCCCGTTAACAGATGTTCCTCCTCCGGGGGGTATTGTCAGGGTAGGGGTTGCTTGTCAACAATATTTGTCTAACACTTCAGTTGAACAGCTATTTTTTATCCTTGATCTCTATGCATACTTTGGCAGAGTGAGTGAAAAGATAGCTACTGTCGGAAAAAATAATAGACTGAAGAGAAGTAATAATAAATCTCTAAGGCTGATGGATAAGGTTCCTAGTGATACTGCAGTAAGTTTAGAAGTAAAGGATCTTCAGCTTAGATTTCTGGAGTCTTCTGAAATGAATGTTCAGGAAATGCCTCTTGTCCAGTTTCTTGGGGATAATCTGTTTATCAAAGTTACTCACAGAACTCTTGGTGGTGCCGTCGCTGTTTCATCCACTATACGATGGGAGAGTGTTCAGGTGGACTGTGTAGACACTGAGGGAAAGTTGGCACATCAAAATGGCGCGGTGTTAACAAATATTGAAGATGGTGCTTTGATTTGTGGGAATGGATACCCTCAACTAAGAGCTGTTTTTTGGGTACAGAACAAAAACTGTTGTTCAAGGGGCAATGCTTTTGCAGTTCCATTTCTGGACATTAGCATGGTGCATGTGATTCCATTAGATGAACGAGATATTGAGTGTCATAGTTTGAATGTGTCAGCATGTATTTCTGGTGTTCGCCTTGGTGGAGGAATGAATTATGCTGAAGCCTTACTGCATCGGTTTGGAATACTTGGGCCTGATGGTGGTCCTGGGAAGGAGCTTTCTAAAGGGTTAGAAAACTTACGAGCAGGGCCACTTTCAAAACTTTTTAAAACATCACCTCTTATTGCTAACGATCTGGAAGAGGGTATGGAACATAATATTGTGTAATATTACATAGCTGGTTGCATCTGCACACTATTTTGCTCATCCCTGTTCATTCTCTTCTATTTTAGCTACATTGCTTTTAACTTTCCCTTTTTAACCAGATGGAAATTCAGTAGATGGGAAAGAAAGCAACTTTTTGCAGCTTGGAAAGCCAGATGATGTGGATGTAACTATTGAATTGAAGGACTGGTTATTTGCTCTTGAAGGAGAACAGGAGATGGCAGAAAGGTGGTGGTTTCAGGATCATGAAGATGTGGCTAGAGAAGAGAGGTGTTGGCACACAACTTTCCAGAGTCTGCGGGTGAAAGCAAAAAGTAGTCCAAAGCATGAACTGAATGGCAAAGGAAAGTCACAAGAAGCCCAAAAATATCCTATGGAATTGGTCACGGTAAGAATGTGATTTTTTAATTCTTTTCTTCTTTAATTTACTTCTATGGCTCCGTTTGTTTCGTCGTAAAATATTTTTTGTCGTAAAATGTTTTAAGATGCAAATGATTTCCAAGAAAACGTTTGTTTTTCCGGTGTTTGTTTGTATTCTGAAAAATGCTCCGGAAAATATTTTATGGTGTTTGGCACGACGTAAAATGAAAAAATGTTTTTTATTTATTTTTTGTTTTTTTAACTTTTTTTTTATTAAAAACCTAAAATAAAAAGGTATTTATTTTAGAAGTTTAAACACCCATCCATCACAACATTGTGGAACTAATACAAGTTTTTTCATATGATAAATAAACATGATAAATGAAAACAACAAACAATGATTACCATCCAAAATTATAGTTCGTAACCATTCCTATAACATATATAACCATAACACTACTCATCCAATTTTTAATACATAATCAAAATACTAAACATAGTTCCTAAATACATAACCATTGTTCCATAATATTACACATCAAAGGATTATCCAATTAACATCGTTCCATAATACTACTACCATCAAATATTTGGAATCCAACCAAAATAACCCACAAAATATCTTAACAAGGAATATCAAAAATCTTAACAAGGAATATCAAAAAAAAAAAAAGAAAAAGGAAATCGAACAAAAAGAAAAGAAAAAGACGAGAAGAAGCAGATTGGCGGCAAGGAGGTTGAGAACAAGTAGATTGGCGGCTAGAAGACCAAGAAGGGCGGCTAGAACTAGAAGACCAATGGATCGGAGGTTGAGAACGAGCAGATTGGTGGCAGATCGGTGGGCACCGTGGAGATCGGCGATCGGCGAGTGCGAGAGAGAGACCAAGAGGGGCGGTGCTGTGCAAGAGAGACAAGGGGAATGGGAAGCGTGTGAGACACGGGGTGGCTGAGGTTGGGACAGTGAGAAAGAGAGCAGAGACAGTGAGAAAGAGAGAGAGCAGAGAGACAGTGAGAGTGGCGCGCGTGTTTTTGGGAAAATGGTTTATGAAAATTTTTTCCGTAAACCGTTTTCCTAAATTTTCCTTACGTTTTTCCAGTCAACAACAAATATTTTACAGTTGACTTTGATTTTACAACGAAACAACCATCCGCAAATAATGAAAACATTTTATAGAAAATGTTTTACGTCGAAACAAACGGAGCCTAAATTTATTTTTAAGGCTTTAATTTATTTATTTATTTTTAATTGGTAAGTTACACATGCACCTAATTGGTTTTGAACCCAAGACCTTCCACCTATTCTTATGGGAGAAGGAAGTGTCATTTGAGTTAAAGCTCATCGGTGTTCCATTAGTTTTAGAATATGGTAAAGGGTCTGACTAACGAGTGCTCTAAAAAAATGTATAAAAACATGAATTAATTGAGCATTAAATGCACATTAACCTATGCCCTAAGGGTATTTGTTAGCAAAACCCTTTGGTAAAAGCACTGTTAATGGAACATCGAGGGTAAATTTAGCCTTAAGATGAATGCAACAACATCATTTATGCGGTTTTGTTTGGATATTAGAAGGATTTCAATGATTGCTTTGGTATCTTAGATTATTCTTAGGTGCATTGCTCAGATGATATGCCTGTTTTGAAGTTGGGTCATTGTAGGTGTGTGGTTATTGGAGCGCCAGGAGAGCTTTCTTTCTTGTCCCTACCACGTGTTAATTTGGTGTCTTTTGTAGATGAGACATGACTACATAGATCTAAATTGAGGGACATCAATTTAACCCTAAACCATTAGTCAGTTTTTCTGCAAGACCTGCTTTGTGTTTCTTGCAGATTGCCAATGTGGGAATGGTTGGAATGGGGATGTCTAGAATTAAATGAGCAAAAAACTACACTGGATTTGTAAACCTTGTTTGTACAGTGAGATGACCATATTTGGCATGCCTATGTCTCACCTGGGCTATGTTTGTTCCTGTGATGATGCTGTTGACACTACTCGATATAGTATAGTTTTGTTCTGAATATAACCCAACCCAAACATAGGCTCATCTGTTCTGTAATTCTGTAATTGATTTTGATTTTGTGAACTATCTTCTAATCTCTCTGCCCTGCTTTAGTTTTAGAAATATTCTACTCATGTTCTCACATATTGAGATGCTTGCAGGTTGGTGTGGAAGGCTTACAGACTATCAAGCCTCAGGCCCAAAAGGGAATCTATCCATCTATCTTACCTGCAAATGGTATTAAAGAAAATGCTGAGACATTTGGAGGGATAAATCTTGAACTTCGCATGGTGATAGCTGAGGATTCTGTGTATGATGAATCAGCCAAGTGGGTGGTGGAAAACTTGAAATTCTCTGTTGAGCAACCGGTATTGAAATTTTTATTTTACAAGTATCCATGCTGCCCCTGATTTTTGTTTTGTTTGATAAGTAATAAACTTTATTCAAGAAAATAAAGGTAAGCACTATGTATACATGAAGTATACGTGAACAACAATTATGTTCTAAAGGAATAGAAATCAACAAAATCAATAAGTTGCCTCTGATTTTTTAGGATGGTCTTTACAATTTTTCTTACCCTGCAGATTGAGGCAATTGTTACCAAGGATGAGTTGCAACACCTTGCTTTTTTGTGCAAGTCTGAAGTTGACTCAATGGGTCGAATAACTGCTGGAATTTTGCGGTTGCTTAAGCTGGAAGGTTCTATTGGCCAGGCAGCAATAGATCAACTAAGCAACCTTGGTATGTTAAAAATATTGTTAGTAGTAAACAAATATCTATTTTGTTGTTAGATTTAATCTTATTATCTTCCAAGTCTTAGACTGAAGTGCTAGACGATGACTATGGGCATATAAAACCGTAAGGGTTCATGGTTTGTTGTAAGAAATTAGCAAATGGGTACAAGATAGAGGTCATCAGAACCAGGAATCTAGATTTTGAATAGCAAGGCCGTAAAAATTGAGTAGAAAATTATTGAAATTGAACATTTGGAGCCTATATAAATATGACTAATATGCCAAGAGAATGCATATTGACTTAAAGCAAAAGCCATCCAGAACAAAATGTCAAATTTGGTCATTGAAAGTGTTTAGAATTGAATCAAGGACTGCAACGAGTTACCCATTTGATCTTACAGTAGTTATAATAGCTTGATAAATGTCAAAAAAGAGAAGAACCTTGAAAGAATTAATTAAAGTTACTTGAAGAATATAATTTTTGCATTCACTTAAATAAAAGTGATTCAGTGTGGAGCTATACTATACCAAGGTATCCATTAATAATAGATGCAACTAAACATAACCTGAGCACTGAGATAACCAGAGAAATTCTTAAATGTTATCTCTGTTCTACTGATTTTTCCGAAATGCTTTAGCCAATGAGCTCTAGCTCAAATGGCACCTCCTCCCCCATAATAAAGGGTGGATGGTAAGGTAATGGGTTTAAACTTTAAACCCCCTTGCGTGTTTGTATACTTACCAATATTATTTCACTTTTTAAATGTTTGGAATGCTGAATATAATGATGCAGTAATAGTTCTGCACTTTGAAATAGCAGCATATACTGTTTACGCATTCCCCTACCCACCCTCCACACTGCAGGTGGGTTCCCTCCTTTTACCCTTGTTGCAGAGTCCAAACCATTGAAGCTGGTCCTTTATTGAAATATGAACCTATGCTTTCTTTTGGCAGTCAAGCTTTACTGCTTGTATTTATGTTCTTTGTTGGGCTGATGAATTATCCATATAGTTTCTGCTTGTTCCATCTTCCTTGATTAATGGTCAATTTGATAAAACGAGGAATTGCAGGAAGTGATGGCATTGACAAGATTTTCTCCCCAAAGCACAGCAGGGGTAGTAGTGCTGGCAGTTTTGGGCTCTCTCCATTGTCAAATATGATAAGTGAAAGCCCAAGTACAACCTTGGAAGGGACAGTGGCTTCACTGGAGGATGCGGTTACAGATTCACAGGCCAAGTGCGCTGCTCTTATTACTGATGTAGGTTGTTCAGAATCTTCCATGCAGCATCTTGAGACTATTAAACAACTCAATCAGAAACTTGAGAGTATGCAAAGTTTGTTGACGCGATTACGTACTCAAATTTAATGAGGGTTATTTTGTGGCATTTTTGGCTGTTATATTGTGGGATAAAAAGGGATCCCAATCATATAGTTCCCCATTCTTTTTTGTATATAAAAGTATATGTATTAATCAGGCTTAATAGAGAGCTGTTCATATTTGTGATGAGAAATTTTGTATCCAAGGGTGACTTCCATTTGTATCAATTTAAGATTTTGATGAGTATGATATGATTCCAAAGTACAATAAAGAAAAAAAAAAAAAGAAGCAATGAGCAGCAGAAATATTCAACAAACTTTGAACAGCATTTGAATGGCTCCTAGAATGCTTGTGTTTTAATTTCCTTGTTTAGAATGGAAACTAATTTGTTCAGTCTTAACTGTACGAACTTCGAAAATGACGTTTTACATTTTCGTTGGTCAGGCACTGGAGAACCTTTGGTCTTGGCAGTCAGTACTCACTTACACTCATGCCACAGTTTATTCTTATTTTTTATTGTCGTTTAACAGTAGTAATTTGTTGCCGTTTCAAACGATACCAAGATTTTTGTCCAACATTTTTTTTTTCGTTGGACGGAAACAATTTGTCCTTGCAGGACATAAAACATTAGAAAAAGGCTAATTTGATCGTTGTTTTAACATAAAAACTCCAGAAAGTGTTGCCATATAATGATTTAATCACCCGACTGAACAGCAAGCAAGAACGATTTCCTTTGAATGGGGGGCACAAAGACTATTACTGTTGGATTATCTTGTTAAAACAGGAACAACATTTATCTGTCATTTTACCGGTACAAACAACAAACTCAATGTCGTTTGCACTGCAGAAAAACACTCCCCGATTAGTCACACTAGACACAGCAAAAACATTTTCTTGTTCTTAGAATGGTCTTTGCCGGTATAGTGATGACTCCTGTGGTTCCACATTAGAGGCTTGGGCTAAAGACCGGTTGAGACTTGAGACTCCAAGCAGGGCACGGATGGGTTGTGAAAAACCCAAATGCAATGCTTTTTTTTTCGGCTTTGATTTATCAATCCGGGTGGATGTGCAAAACGCAGTCTCTAATGAGCCAGCCAACATTCACTTCTGACAAAAAACAGCATTAAAAAAAAAATCCCATAATAAAACAATAAGGGATACATCATTTTTCATGATTGTGGACAGTCTATTATGATTGATGTATAATAAATATAGTATTGATGGTGAGCCCATATGATAGTGATATTGGTCTAATCACAACTTACTATCTTAACAAGTCATGAAAAATGTTATGTTCAAATATTGCATATAATCAAATCGAAGTAATACACAATAATGACAGGACAAGTGGCCTTCCTTTTCTTTTAGGAATTTCTAGGTAAGTTAGTGTTCTCACCTCAATGGTGGGGAAGTGGGAACAACTTGGCTTCAGTAAAGGGTTACTACTTACCAGTCTGAGTTTCTCTATTCAAAGTAAATTTAAGTTCCTCTGAATCCCCATAAAATATGTTACGTTAATAAACCTAAACCCAACCCAAATTGGGCAAGCCAAAAGATGCATCTTCTAATTCTGCCAATAAACACAACTAGATAGGCTCAAGAAGTTGGCACAGCATCCCAGCGCCAAATCGTCCCGTCCTCACAGCAGCTGAGAATGGTGCTGCAACATTACAGAAAGGAGATTGCATGTTTCAACACTCACAACAGTTGTTAAGATCATAAACAATTGTAACATAATATAACGGCTATAACTAATATATGTGGGGTTCACCTTCCATCGAAGGACATGGCGGTTTGTCTAATTGGAGATTTTGATTGAGCATGAGTCAGCCTGAAAGAGGTGACAGAGTGTAAGAAAACTTCATTCATACGGTACATAAATTGCAGCTTTCTTTAACATAAACTTCAACCAAGACAAGTAAAACCAACCTTGCAATAAGAACAGGGGGGCTGGATTGCAATTCCCAGACAAAAATCTTTCCTTCCCTATTCCCTGGTAGATAAGACCATGCAGGATGAGACCTCCATATATTGTAATGCGAATGCTTTAAGACATAATGCTCAAGTGGATGCAATTACAAGGAATTATATCAACAATATCCTAGTTGATAATTAGTATTTCATACAATTTCACCTCCAATGAGAATAAATATCATGTGTATACTATATGTGTTTATATCGATATACTTTAGAAAAAGCAAGATTCACTCAGCGTTTCATTACCTATAGCAGCTGCATTATAATGAAAATCGTACGAAAACTTGATGAACCAAATATCGCAGTCTGGAACAGGGTATTTCTGAAGGATGTCAACTGAACCCTAAACAGAAAAAATTTTCACAAACTTTTTATTGCAGCAAAAAGCTGAACTGGGATTTCACATAGTCAATTAATGTCAACAAAACATGAAATAAACTGATGTAGACTAGAGATATCAAGGAAAGACAAATCATAAGTGCAGGACTGATGAGGAATTCTAACCTCCCCAGGAGACTGGTCCTTCACTTTAGGTTCCCATAAAACAATTTCATTGTCAACACTCTGGAAATGGCAGAATAATAACATTAATATGAGCACAGATTATATATACAAGAATGCATCAACAAGCAACTCCAAGTTATCATGATTCCTAGTACTTTCTACAGGTACATTTGCTGGACAATTTCCAATTTAAGCCAATTGACAGCAGATTAAGATTTTGAAATGTATTTTTTCTAGACTTTTTTTTTGTATATATATAAATGTATTTTTTCTAGACTTTTTTTTTGAATTTGAATACATGTATTAAGCCTTGTTAAGTCATTCTAATAGCCATCAAAACTTAATATTTCTTGAGGTTGTTCCAAGCACATCTTTAGATACTAGAGGTCAATAGTAACACAACATTAACACAAATGAAACACAGTTTATAAAGCTTGAGCAAATGGTGTCAATAGTAACACAACATTAACACAACTTGCTGATTTCAGTTTGTCAATTAGAAAAGGCAACACATTTTCAAATCTCTTAATGATTCATCCTATATATTATGGTGTTCCCCTGTTCAGATCAACTTTTGATTTTAGATTAGAAAACGGAAAAAAACAGTGGATCAAGCAATAATTTACCTTTGAGAGAATAAAATCACCGAGCCACCTATTACAGTCAACGTAGTTTGAATGAACTGAAGCTATGAACACCTGAAAAGCGTAAGGTGAACTAAGATACAATGAGCACAATTACTAATCTGTAACAACAAAGATGGCTGCTACTCACAGGAAACTGCACATATTTTGTGGGGAACTTAGAAGGGAGATCTGTCCATGTGAATGATTTCTCTACGTATGTCCAGAACTCTGAAGCAGGGATATAACAAGACAAAAGATTTTAAAAGATATAATGATGTTAACTTACTAAAATTAAATATAATCAGCTGACCTGCCTGAACATTCAATCAAGCAGGCCGACTCTCAAATGAGAACCTAACAAAACGCCATTTAAAAAGTTCCAATCATTTGACTTGGAACACTTGAACAGATTGAATAGCACGAAGAGAAAAAAATGTTCCAATAAACCCTTCATTGATTGTCATCTTCACAAGTTTTGTCCAAAAATTTGTCCTCATTTTCCTAGAATCCAACATTTTTGGAATAACCAATGCTTTTTAACACTTTAATCCAATGTACAGGATAGTTAAGACAATTCATTAAGGATATAATAAATTAATTATCACCTCCATTACACCCAGAGCAGCATTAATGGCTTACCAAAGATATGATGTATTACATAGATTGTTACACTCAATACGATGGGTGTTAAGATAATTTGCGATCTTTTTTATAATTTTAATGTTCTGTATTCTGTGATACACATATTGTTTTTTATTTCAAAACATCCGTTCAAACTGTAGTGTCAAACTGTGCTCTAAATCAAAACTATCCATCTAAGCAGTTCAATGTTCCAATTTTGTTCAACAAATGTTTCTTTTTAAAATAAAGTACAAGAAAACTACATTAATGCCCTACCTTTCATTGACCAGATCTTTACAGTGTTGTCCATGCCACAACTTGCAATGCGATATATGTCCGAAGGATGGAAGTCCTACATAGCCAAAATAGTGTTGGTATAATCCTTTAGAATCCTTATCTTGCAACATGAGCTATAAATCGAATAATAAATAAAGAACTCAAGGGCTTTTCGAAGGCCGTCACTCTTTCTATTCTTCACTCACCACACTCAAGACTTCATTACGATGACCCCCAGCTCCAGAAAATATCAAAATGCATATTCCAGTATGGACATTCCAGATACGAACTGATTCATCCTGGTCACTCTTGAATATTAGTGATAATTATAAAACAAAAGGTAAGAAAAAGATAATGTTATGATGCATACTTTGCTTGCAGATACCACCAGTGATGGTTTCAGTGGCTGAGTCCTGATTTCATTTATAGAATCCCCATGGCCAACAAAACTCTGTGCGACACAAGCATGCCACAGGAAAAAATAGAAATATTTATAAATACTATATTTCAGCATTACACAATTATACCATGTATAGAGTACATATAAAAAAAGTATTTTATGAGTTTCAACTAAATTTAGAACTGGGTGCATATCTTAGTTGAACATGAAAAAATGGCAATGTGAGAGGCAGAAGTGTAACATCTACTACTATTTCTACCACCGCTTTTGTTCTACAACAACAACAACAACAACAACAAAAAAAAGATCTCGAACTCGTGAAATAATAAACCTTGTGTATTTTCTCACTGCCAGCATCGATGACACGGAGTATCCCATTGAGTCCTCCAGCCACTACAAAAGGAGTTCCATCAACGTTGCATGCCCAGCTCACAGTGTAGAAAGACTCATCCTTCTGATCTACAAAACACATTGAATTCATACGAGTTTTTTTTTTTTTTTACATAAACATTTTTTTTTTTTTTGATAAGTATAAACAATAATTCATTAGAAATAAAGAAAAAGAAAAATCAAAGACAAGCTATCAACATAAACTAATGGGCAGATGTGTTCACATACATCTTCATCAACATAAGACTGCAAGACAGCAATAACACCCCCTTCAAGACATTGGTATACAGTCACCTGTGGAAACACCAACAAAAGAAATAAAAATTGTAACATTTATATGTTCCACCAAAAATTAAGTCCTCAATAACAAATGGGTCTCTACCATTTTGGTAAAAACTGTAACTTTCATTTGTCCCACCAAAAAATAAGTCCTTAACAACAAATGGGTCTCTACCAAATTGATAAAAATTGTAACTTTGTACCAAAACTCTAACATTTGCATCATATAGAGCACATAAACTAGCAAACTACTAATATATGTTACACAAAAAGTCAATAATAACCAAAACCCAGATGAGAAAAAAGGGAAATTTGATGAATCAAAGAAACTATGATAGTAAAAAAAAGAGACAGACCCGATTGCCGCCAACGGTAGCGAAGACATTGAAGTAGCGAGAGTCGACGAAGTTGAAAACGACGGCGTATAAGGGGCGCTTGCCTTCTTGGAGTCTGTTGGTGACTCTGTAGTCTCGCTTCTTGGACGGGGTCAGTGACCCCACCACTGGCTCGCTCCCTATGGTGAACTTGGCGGACATAACTCGCTTTTCGCTACCAAATTGTTTCAAATCAAGAATATATAGTAGTAGCAAGAATAGTGATTAGTGAGTATTAAAGGAATCTAATCTTAGATTAAACCCACAGCTTTCACAATTACCTAACTCACCTACCAAAAAAGTACTCATAAATGTCCCAAAACTCCACAAAATAAAAAACAGTGATCTGTTGTGACGAGTAATGCTTAATATTTTTGCCAAAAGTTGAGTTTGTTAATTTTTTATTTTTATTTTTATTTATTTTTTTAGAAATGCCGAAAAGAATGTTAAATATAACTGGTTATCGCAAAACAATTAATCTTTGAGGCATAACAAATTTGACAATAGTCAAAGTGTCAAGTTGTAATTAGTAAATAATAAAGTGATATCAATGATAGATCCTATTTAAAAAAAAAAAAAAAAAGTTAACAAACTTTTGGGCAATAGGCCGGGTTGGATCGAACTTGGGGGCATTTTTCAACTCAACTCAACTCAATCTTTTTGGATCGGGACATCTTCTATCCAAACTATGGTAGCCTTAAAACCCAATCCAACCTAAATTTAGTTGGAAAATTATCCATTTGTAATATCTATTTCATAGTGGAGATTAAATTAGGGTAGATTGTCATGTCAATTTTAAATGATGTGATAATTTGTATGTGGTTTATACCAAAATAAATTTTTAACAGTAAAATGAATGGAATGGAGATGATTTAAAATTTGTCTCATCCTTCCTATAATCAAGAGTTAAGGGATTATAGCATCAAAAAAGAGTTGTGTGATTACAATTGACCGGCTGCAGCGAATACAATACCACTGGCTGCACAGAAAGCTTTTCTTCTCTAAAACACTTGGATATTTAGCATGATTTTTGTTCTTTTTTATCACTTTATGTATGGAGCCAAATTGCCTTATCTTGTTTCTTCACTTTGGTTCCATTTCCACACTGGCATGGCTTCCACACTCCTTCACTTCCTATCTCATCAAGGCCCTCTTCATCTAAACCACCTCGTCCCAAGCCTAAACCCCCCAGCCTCCACAAAGTCATCACAGTTACTCATCCATATCACACATAGAAAGTACTCTATCAAATGCACTTCTAACTCTACCCCTCAGCCTGACTTCCCAAACCAAAGTCCAAATTCTGATACCATCAACAAAGCAGAGAGTTTCCCTATTGAAAAGCGAAGAAAATCTGTGATAATACATGACAAGAAGTCCAAAACTGGCCTAGTACAACCTGAGCCACCCAACTTTGAGATTGGTTGGAAGAGAACCAAAGAGATAAAATTAGACAAGCCAAAAGGGTATGTCATAGCTGACTTTCTAGAGAAGTTGGAGGATCTAATGGGAAAAGAATTTGGCTCCACCGAGCTGCTGGCAAAAGTTGGAGAAATAGTGGCTGAGAGAGCAAGAGAGGAAGCAGAAGTGTTGAGAGATAAAGGAGAAGTGGAGGAGAGAATGATGACTGAGTTGTTTAGGGTGTTGAGACTGATGGAGATGGATTTGGCTATGGTAAAGGCTGCAGTGAAGGAAGAGACATTGGGTGAGAGGCTTGAGCAAGCCAAGGCACGCTGCAGGCAAGCTATACTTGTAGCTCTCTCGTTTTGAAAGCTATGTGATGAAGATTTGAATAATTGGTTTATTTCTTTTTAATTTTCTATATAAGAATTAGCCACATTTCACATTGTCTTCTTTACTAGGAGATATGGGGGTTTAAAATTTAAATATTATAAGTGAGTTCTTGTGACTAATAAATTAGACTCAGATTTGCTTTAAGCCAAAAACTCAAAAATCAGGCAGTTGTGTAATATCAACAGCATGCAAAAAAACAAAAACAAAAACGATATAACAATAGCACTTCCATAGTTCCATAGGCACTAAATATTATTCTAAAATTCAAATCCTCTTCCATTAAAAATAGACCCAAACAATGAAATTTAAAATCTTACAAAAATTCCATCAAAAGGACTTATAACCAAAAAAAAAAAAATTTACAAGTAAAACAAAAACTAAAATTGCAACAACATGATTATTCTTCAATGAGTTTCCGACGGCAATTAGGACATGAAGTCTGCTTCTGAAGCCAAGGAAGTAGACATGATTGATGAAATATGTGATAACAGTCCATACGAATAAGGTTTTTGTCTTCCTCTGCTTCTGATGATGAAAAATCTTCCAAACAAATAGTACAAGTACCCATATCAGCAGATTCTTGGCTCTTACAGTTACAAACAAAGCCTCCCTTTTTCACCAAGTTTTCAATCGCACTTGTTGATGCACCAACCTCAGTTGATAACTCATTCTGATCTCCAATCCCACCATTCAGCAACTCCAAGTAGTCCTCATGTAAAGACTCAAAAAGGAGTCTTTCATCAACCTCTTCAACCCAGAGGAACTCCACTACAGCCGTAATCGAATACCCCGTACACCCATAAGCCAAATTTACCGCAAACGATGCAACGCGTTGCGCAATCTCTAAACTCAGGTTGAGTTCCAAGAGGCCAGCAATGATATAGTTTTGGTGGGAGGGTTGGTGTGAGAGTATTGGGTGAGGAACCTGAAGAATTAACGAATTCATGGGAAAGATACGATCTTCAAGTTGGGTTAAAAACCCATCCATGGTTCGTTCCAATTTTTGGTATCTCCTACTGAACCGAACTTGAAGAGAAGCCGTAGGTTGGGCTGGGTAGTAGTAGTACTGGTACACTTTGGTTCCATCAAGACTTAGATTCACAGACTCACTTTTGTGAACGAAATTAGAAGTTAACGAAGCCATCTGAAAGAAAGTTTGAATTGTACTAGGAATTTTACAAGATCAAGTCCTAAACAATGCAGGGTGTATTTATAGTGTTTGTTCAGAATCCTAATCCGTGCAAAAGGAAATTAGTACTAGGTCGGTTCAAGGCTTTTTTTTTTGTTCTTTTTTTTTTTCAATGCTTTTATCGTCACCTAGAGATTTTGATCCAACCGTCTGAATCAAGCCATATAATAGAGATCAAAGGATTGGATTGCACCAATTTATGACTCAAATTCAATTGCTTCTAAGATTGTCCTTCTCATTAAATGCCTCACTCTTAAGAGTTAAATACCAAATTACCCAAATCTAAGGGCCCCAAAAAGGTGTGTTGTAACTTATATGTTTTTTTCTTTATTATAAAAAATACTCATGAAAAAATACTGATTGTTGTAACAAGTGATGAGGGGATTCGTGTTATAAAAAAATAATAATAAAATAAAATAATAATAATAATAAATAAAAGAGAAAAAAAGAAGGTAAAACTTAACTACAGTTTCTTAGGTCAAGTACATTAGGTTCCTAGTTGAATTCAAATACATGGAATTTAGATATTCTTGGAAAAGATAACATTGTTTGTGTTTCATTAGTTAATGTAATCATGTGTTTGAATTCAATTGAGGAACCTAATGTACCTAATCTAAGTAACTGTACTTAAGAGTGATGAGGGGATTCAATCTTCATAAAGGAGACTAGCATCTCTAACTGAGTTCTGAGTTTTCAAATTCATATGGATAGTGCCAACAACTCTAAATAACTCATGAAACAAATTCAAGTGAAATGCCAAAAATGAAGTGTCATTTAATATTATAATGAGAGATGTCTAATTTAACATCTCCAAATTAAGTAATTAAATTTCAATTTTTATTTTTTTATTTTAAAAAATGTCTAGTTTTGGAGACCTGGAGTGCTTAGTTTTAGAGATGCCAAATTGAAACCCTTACCACATCAACCATCAACTCTATTTTTACATCCAAGCTTTGAATAAATCTTTATTGAAATCGTCATAATATCTATGTTTTTTTTCTTTCTTAAATGTCTACACTCATGTTTTTAGTAAATGGCATGATGGTAATGTTATTATAAAATGATTCAATATCATTCCTCTCCATTCATCTCCAAACAAGGTTACTTTTCATTCCTCCATTTGGTACTCTCTCTTTTCTTTTTCTTTTTTATTCTATCCATTACATTTCATTCGTTTCCTTTTAAGCCAAAAACTCAAGAATCAAGCTTAGCATTAAAGCTGCATTATCAACATCAATCCCTTTATGCTTGTTCTATAGTTAACAAGTTGGTTTAAGTTTTTTTTTAGGGGTTCTACTTCTACTTGCAGAGAATGAGATATGAGATAGTAATGGTTATACATAAAGTTGAAAAATCAAACATCCCATAGAGGAATATATCCAAGTTGAATATTTGCAAGTAAAGAAGGAACCAAAAATGATATAGCACTTCCATATGTACTTCCATCTTTAAAAGTAATATAATGACATAGGATCTCCATTCACTACAATAAGAAATAGAAAAGGTGTTAAAAATTATACAAACTATGATATACTAATACTTCCATTTCCATTGTTGTTTTACAATTAGAACTGTAAATTTGCTCGTGCTCCTGTAGCACATCTACCTCTCCCTTTCCCTGAAGGCTAGTTCTTCCTTATTCCGCCACCATAGGTCCCCCTTAGAGTTACCCTTACAAGCCCGTTATCTCTTACCCCATCTCTCCCTGCAAACCATTACCATCCTATATCTAGTCCCCAATATCCAAACCCTCCAAAAACCTCTATCATTCTATTCCTATAACCAAAACTCATCCTCCATCTCCATCCTCACCCTCTGCCATGTCAGAACCAAATATCTCCACAGATGTCTCAAAACTCATCTCCCTCACCGAATCTTGTAGCTGTGATGATTTACATTTAGATCACTTTATCGACAAAGCTAAAGCTAATGCTTTGGAGAATATTTTGTTGGGAAAACTTATCTCGGATAAACAGTTTAATATCTTTGTGGTAAAGGGATATTATTGCAAAAGCTGGGCATACTGTCCACCGAGTTGAGGTAAGGAAGCTGGATAAAAACCTCTTCCAATTTAGTTTCGAGCATGAAGTAGACCTTGAAAATGACCTTCTTAAAAAGACCCTGGACTTTTTCGAGGGGCTCATTTGGTTCTAAAAAAATGGAACCCTGCATTGTCATGGCAAGAAGTGGATTTCTCAACATCCACTTTTTGGATTCAAATTCATGGCCTTCCAGTTCTTTGGCAAAATAAGGAGAATTTGCGGAAGATTGGAAAGAAGGTTGGTAAGGTAAAAGAGGTGGACCTTATTGGTGATAACAATAACCATGGTTGGATGCACTTTGTTAGAGCCTGAGTCGAAATTGAGCTTAGTAAACCACTTAGAGCTGGTTTTTTCCTTCCTAGAGAGGTTGGTCTTGATGTTTGGATTGGCATTAAATATGAAAAAGCTACTGACTTTTGCTTCACCTATGTCTACTTGGGCATAATAGAAACTCATGTTCTAAGAATCCCATCATGCATCTGAATCCCTTTGGAATAAAGTTCAAGCCGTTTGGTCCCTAGATAAAAGCAGATAACGATGATCTTCCTGCTGGGTTTTTTGACAAGGTAGGGTCTGGGGAGTGTTCCTCTCCCCTGCTGCGGGGTGTGTCTATAGATCTGGGTGAGAGTAGTAGTCGAAACTCTTTTGATGATTCACCTCTTTCCCCACCAAGCTCTGTTCCTCCCTCCGGTGTCGCCATGGTCTCACCAGGGCAGTTGGATGATCATCCTCAGTCGCAGGCGATAGGTAAAGGTCAATGTCATGTTGATCGTACGAAGAATGTCCCTCCAGCACCTACCAACCTACCTTCCGTGGGCTCGTGCCGTTCCATGTTCGTGGGGACTAACGTAACATGGCAAGACATCACCCAGCACTCAGCATGTACGTCCAAGGAGACCGTTATCCCTTTGCCAGGGTGTCTTTTGTCTCTGCCTACTAACCGAGTTGGGCTGGACTACTCTCCAATTAGGGGTTCTCTGTCCCCCACCAACCCAACTCAAAGGTCCAAGCCCACTAGCCCTAATGTAGAAAGCCTAATCCGGGATAAGCATGGTTTATCTTTGGGTAATTTGGGGCCCACTTTTGGAGCTCAATCAGAGCTCCTTAGTGGACCACCCCATACAAATGAAATCAAGAACCATCTAGAGACCTTAGATGAGAGTTCTCCTGTAGTTAGAGTTATCGAGAATCTTGTAGTCAACGATGGTGGGGAAAAACTGGCTGTTCCTGAAGCTCACAAGCACCAACGCATAACGGGAAGTAAGAGTATTGCTCCATAAAAAAAGAAGAAAACATTGAAGAAGGTACGTTTTTCTCTTGAAAAGGACCCCCTTCTGGTTGATTTGGTATCGGCGGCGGTTGCAAAGTAGTCCTGCCGAAACCAATGAGTTTCTTATGTTGGAACTGCCGAGGGCTTGGGAACTCTCGGACAGTTCGGGCTCTCCGTAGCCTAGTGAAAAGAAAAGCTCCCGATGTCCTGTTTTTGCAGGAAACAAAACTTGATAATCTGAAGATGGACCACTTGCGGAGAAATCTGGGTTTTCAAGAAGGTTTTTTTTTTTTTTTTTTTTTTTTTTTTTTTTTTTTTTTTTTGTCTCTAGAGTTGGTCAAGGGGGAGGTCTAGCTCTTCTTTGGCATTCTGATTTGGAAGTCTCAATTAAGGGCTCCTCAAACTCCCACATTGATGCTTTGATTAAAGACGCTATGTCTTGTTCCACCTGGAGATTCACTGGCTTCTATGACCAACCAGTCACTCATAGAAGATGGGAATCTTGGGATTTACTTCGTAATCTTGGGCAGGGGTGCACTATTCCATGGGTGTGTTGTGGTGATTTCAACGAAATCCTTTATAACTCTGATAAGGATGGCAGCTTTGCTAGATAATACCTGAGTCAAGATATCTACAAATTAATACAGGCAGAAATTTTGGTTTCCCTTATGGAGAAAGTGGAAGTAAAATAAGCTAAAACATGACATTTGCAAAATTGGTAACCAAAAAAAAAAATCTAAAATTCAAATCCTCTTCCATTGAAAATAGACCCAAACAATGAAATTTAAAATCTTACAAAAATTCCATCAAAAGGACTTATAACCAAAAAAAAATAAAAATTACAAGTAAAACAAAAACTAAAATTGCAACAACATGATTATTCTTCAATGAGTTTCCGACGGCAATTAGGACATGAAGTCTGCTTCTGAAGCCAAGGAAGTAGACATGATTGATGAAATATGTGATAACAGTCCATACGAATAAGCTTTTTGTCTTCCTCTGCATCTGATGATGAAAAATCTTCCAAACAAATAGTACAAGTACCCATATCAGCAGATTCTTGGCTCTTACAGTTACAAACAAAGCCACCCTTTTTCACCAAGTTTTCAATCGCCCTGGTTGATGCACCAACCTCAGTTGATAACTCTTCCTGACCCCCAATCCCACCATTCAGCAACTCCAAGTAGTCCTCATGTAAAGACTCAAAAAGGAGTCTTTCATCAACCTCTTCAACCCAGAGCAACTCCACTACAGCCGTAATCGAATACCCCGTACACCCATAAGCCAAATTTACCGCAAACGATGCAATGCATTGCGCTATCTCTATACTCAGGTTGAGTGCCAAGAGGCGAGCAATGATATAGTTTTGGTGGGAGGGTTGGTGAAAGAGTAGTGGATGAGGAACCTGAAGAAATAACGGATTCATGGGAAGGATACGATCTTCAAGTTGGATTAAAAACCCATCCATGGTTCGTTCCAATTTTTGGTATCTCCTACTGAACCGAATTTGAAGAGAAGCCGCAGCTTGGGCTGGGTAGTACTGGTACACTTTGGTTCCATCAAGACTTATATTCACATACTCACTTTTGTGAACGAAATTAGAAGTTAACGTAGCCATTTGAAAGAAAGTTTGAATTGTACTAGGAATTGTACTTGATCAAGTCCTAAACAATGCAGGGTATATTTATAGTGTTTGTTCAGAATCCTAATCCGTGGAGGAGAAGGAGATTATTCCTAATCCCAGGAGGAGAAGGAAATTAGTGCTAAGGTCGGTTCAAGGCCTAAGGGGTCCAAAAAGGTGTGTATGTTTTTTTTTCTTTATTACAAAAAAAACCGAGGAGGAGAAGGAAATCCTAAATTCCTAATTAGAGGAGGAGAAGTATTTTAGTACTTGGCCGGCTCAAGGCCCTAAGGGGCAAAGGCCCCCCCAAAAAAGCCCAGAGAATAATTAAAATTGCAGATTTTGTTTTTATGATAACCCTCCCCAGGCTTTAATTACTCTTTTGTATAATAACTCTGATATATATTTTACCACTTATTTTTCCTTGAGCATTCAGCAAGGTACTGTCTACCACCTATCTAAAAGCCCATTTGGGAGACTAGAAGAGAGTGGGTTTTGTAAATTGCAGAGGAGAATATAAAATCAACAAGGTGAATATATATGTGAAAGAGGCTCACTTCCTCATAATATGACTCAGAATATAATGTAAATTTCGAATACAATGCCTTTGATGATTGACATCTTTCAAGTGAACAAAATTGCACGTTAGTAAAAATCATTTCATTTTCTTTTATTTGAGGTCCAGTTCATCTCTTCCCTTTAATCTTCTTTTTCTTGTTATCAGCTGCAGACTTGGGCGTGTTATAATTTGTTTGACATGCTTTGATAACACACCGAACATGAATATCATCTTTCGGAATTTTACTAAGCATAATCCTTGCAGACTTACGGTCCCCTGAAGCTAAAAGGGCTTGATACATCCTGCAAGCATTCCAATAATAAATACAAGTAAATATTGAGGCAACCAGAATCATATCTTCTTTTTTCTTTCTTTTTTCAGTAGGCAAATATAACTCACACACCCGGGTTTTATGGTGGAAGTATATGCTATTTAGTCCAAACATCATTAGGAACTACTCCCAGGAATCAAGGCACTGAAGCTAAGGGTCTACCTAAAGTAACCATGAAACACAGAAGGGAATAAGCATCATTACTCACCTTAGAAAACTGAGGACGTTATAAGGAAGCCCGGCAGCTTGATATTCTTTCCATATCAGAAGGGAAGCTCTGCAAATCTTTGGCATTGGCACAAGCACTGAGAAGAAAATCAAGACATTTTCGGGAAGGAGAGAGGCAAAGCTCATCCTTGATGACTCGAAGCAAGTCCAGGCCAATCTGCAAATGCGAAGACTCTGACTCTCCAACTAGGGAAAATACCTACACATTTTATGACAGCAAAACAACCAAAACTTAAGGTCCATGTCATCAGTTTAAAATTATGCCATAGTAACATAATGAAGACTAACATTTTCAAGAATTTAGATGAGAGATCAGATGAAGATAAATATCCATAGATCAGTACAGAAGCAAAAAAGCTAAAAAGCAAGCCAAACCACCACTAACTTTATTTACATGTCAGAAGTCTAAGCACAGCTACTCTAACAATCAAATCTAAGAATCCTACGGTAAAAGATATACTTAAAATGACTTGGAATAGATATATATATATATTTTATGTAGGAAATCTTTCTAAAAAAGAGCCCTTTGGACTTGCCTCTAGGCAGTACAACTTACAGGCTAAGTAGGGAATAGATAGATGCATTAAGAAAAATAAAAGAATTAAAGTCCGTACGATGTAGTGGAAGAAAAAGGAGAGCAAACCTCATCAAAAAGAACATCTGTGGTCATTTCATCATTACAGAATTTATTCTGGAGTTGCTTGAGCAAATCAATGGCAGAACTAAATAAAAGAAAGAATGAATATGAGTAAACTGGTACATGTATGTAAAAATATTTCCAAGAAATTAAAAATATGGTTTCACCAGACCTTAAATGCTTATATCGTACACAATATAAGATAATTCTGCAGCAACCATCCACCCAATAGTCTAGATCTTCTAATTCCTCAAGTAGCTGAAGCAATTTACTCAAGTCTCCATCAGATTGACAATGCTCCTAAGGGACAATTAAGAACCAGTCATTGCGTGTACAAGAGAAAGAATACAATCATTGATTGAAGAACTTACAATGAGACTTATAACAGCTTTTGGTTCCAAATTGGATCCAACTTGCTTGATTTCTTCATATATATCAAGGGCATCAGACATTTGCCCGTGTGATGCAAGAGCTGACACAAGGACACTCTTTATTTCATTTAGGTTCTTAACTGGAATTCCTTTATCTGAGACTACCTGCCACATTGGAACAGATGGAAATAAGACATTAGCAATCAAAACATTAATAAAATAGAAATTTCATCCACGTGTATTAGACTTGCAAAAGGTCAAAGAGAAATCAAATGGAAGAAGGAAAAAAAAATCTGATAATGAATTATATACAGTTTGCAACAAATTTCTTAATTGTCTCCAATATATTCTAAAAATAATAATGCTTTAGTAAATGCTTAAAAAAAAAAACTAAGTTATAATTGATTATAAGTGTATATAATATTTTTTATTTTTTCCTTAAAAATGTAATGAAAATTATACCAAAATAAGATTTCAAATTATCTAGGAATTGTGGGGGCCAAAATTACCAAATGTAGGGTGCCTAAGAGCTAGCTACCAAAGAAACATATTCAAGGTTAGCCCCTGCTAGTCGAAACAGTAAGTTCATGACTGTCATGAGCATTATCAATGTGATGAACAGAGGTGGAACCAATATAATGCAGATAACTCATATATGTAATGAATTTCTCACAGTTTAAGGTATTCCAAATTGCATATTAAGTACTCTTTACTCTTGGACCGACAGAATCCAGTACAAGCAACTAGCCACATCTACAAATACCTGTTTTGCCTTCTCAAACTGTCCACAATTTGCATATGCATTTATTAGTGCCATGAAAATATGCTTTGTGACTTGAACTCCAAAACGCTTCAGTTCTTCATAATACTACAAGCAGATAAATAGACCACAGCATGTTTAGCTTTCAGAAATTTAAGAAACAGCAAAGAAATAAAACTCATGAAATCTTGAATGCAGTAAGCTTTTGGACATGAAAACAAACAAATAAAGGTTTGATACATTTGATTTTTTTTTTTTGTTGTGTATTTTGCGTGCATGTGTGTATCTGGCTATTAGTTAATACTACTTCTCATTTAAAAAAAAAGGAATATTTTGTGGGCTACAGACTCACATTAAGCTTTTGGACATGAAAACCAACAAAAATTTAATACAATGGGATCTAAAGGTCTGTACATTATCTAGCAGCTATTTAAACATGAAACCTTGAAACAAACATAAATTTCAAACTACCTTGATAATATCTTCTTCACGGTCACAGTTGCTTAATAGATAACTGAACGTATGTGAATCAGGATTTACATTTGCAAGTTCCATTTGCTTGAGAACCATCAATGCTCCATATGTGTTCTTCTGCAAAGTTTTTAGCAAAAGAGCAAGTCCAAAAAAAAAAGAAAAACACCATTAAATCTTGAATGCGGAAGCCATATTATATAAAGCTTAAAGAGTCATTATGGCGCATATTAATGATTACATCATCAGCAAGATCTGCAGCCCATATATACCTCGAGAATGCAATAATTAAAGATTGCAAAATTACAAATATCTATGAAAACTATAATAGGATGTACCCATTATCTTGAATAAATTGTACCCTTTGAGATTATATAAATAACTCATAGAGAGCAAAAGCAAGTTATCAAATGAAAACAGAAAAATTTGCAAGGCCATTACCAATAAAAAGAAAAAACATAATAACACTTATCAAAAAAGAAAAACATAATAACAAAACCACCCACCCAACAAGTGGATTGGTAAAGCAAATGCAATATGCATATGTTAAATTTTAAAGATCACTTCTTCTCTCACTGCCACGATCCAAATTCTTTTCAGGCCTTGCTCAAGTCTTTATGGCTCTTTTGGCTTCAATCATGCACTCGATGAAGCAGCAATTATCAGTTTCCATTGCACTTGCCCAACAATTTTCAATGACCCTCTTATGTTGTTACTCATAGTCATAGGTGGAATAAGTTGGATAAAAATTTCAATTTTAATAACTATTCTTACAAATACAACAAACTTTAACTATTTGGAAAAATACAATCATTTTTGAAATTGTGATTTCAAGTCACAATTTTTGGCTGAGTTGGTAGGTGGCAAGTGGCAACATGGCAAGAATGCAAGATCTGCATGGTGAAATTGTGGGTAACCATAATTTTAGTCAGTTCACTCACAGTCTATGTTGACTGATTCATTGATTTAGTTCCCTTGTATCTCTCGCTCTCTCCATAACAATTGACTGATTCACAGTGAATCAGTCACCATTTTCCTATTACCAGCAAGTGAACTCAGACAACGATTCTAGTCCTTGATGAAGCCATGTGGTCCTGTGACATCAACATCCCTTGGCAACCAGTGTTAATCAGACCAAAAAAGCTCAGAATCAGGCCAGCATCTCTCGAAACCCACCATCACTGCGACGGTACTCAAAGACAGCAAGGACCAAATGATGTTGGTCGATGTAGGACCTCCCCTTCGTCATGCTTTTGATAACATGGGAGAACTTCACTCAAAGAGTTGCATGTTTCAGTGCATACTGTACAACAAACCTCATTGTTATCAAACTCTTATGAGCAACTGACCCCACTCACCAAAATCAGTTACTGGGTAATCCAAGGGCATTCACACCTTAGCCATGCTTGAACCGCTTCTCCCTCTGTAAGAACAGAATCACCTCCCTTATCAGCCAAATGACCTCGCACCATGACCTGCACACTAGCAACACCACTCGGTGAAACCTTGGCTCGATGATACTGCACTGGTGTCTCAAAGATGATGACTTTCTTGTGGGGGGTTTTGGTGCCCTCATTTAAATTGTTGGAATCATCATCGTCCGATGTCGTCTTGGCTGGCATGGCCATCCCATTTTAAAAATAAAATAAAATAAAACTTCTATTAAAAGCGCAAAGGAGCATGGCCACCCCAATTTCTCCCGAGTCAAATAGCAATGATTCAAAGCACTTCTTTTTATACTATTTCGGAAACCTAGGGGCTCAATCATATGGATATGTAAAACATAGGATTTCCAATCCTAGCAGGAAAAGGAGGGAAACGGATACTCAATTTTTGTTATTACTGTCTATAATGATTTTTTTTTTTGATAAGTATTATTAGTTCGTTAACGGAATTCACCAGAAAAATGCATTACTGTCTATAAAGATTGATGGATCAAAAACTTTCAATTGAAAGAATAAGTTCCATTGGTATTTTAGCTACCTGGTTTAGTGTTAAAGTGAAATTGTTGACATGGGTTTCAACCCACGATTTCACACTAAGGCTAAATCGAGTGTTCAACTCACAATTTCACTTGCTGGCAGCCTTGCCTAATGGGACTTTCCGATTTAAAGTAAATATTTTCACAAATAGTTTAAAATCTTATGTTTAAGAAATTTCAATAAAATAAGGAGTCTTTATGTCTATAGAGGGTCTCGTTTAAAAAAATACAACATCTAAGGGCTTTACCAGAACTAACTAGTAAAAGGCCTAAAGCCAGAAATGTTGTATGTTTAGAAATTGTTTTTAAAAATACAATTTTTTGCCAATTGCCTCACCATAGGTGCCAATTCATTTGACAAAGGCATTTCATTTCTTGCTTTATCCTTTTGAACAAGGATAACTTCTCCCAGTGACAATCGTATCATAAACATATCAATTCGTAACTATCACATATTTGGTTTTTTGGCACAAAGCATGGTTGACCTCATTGCCATATTTATAAACTTTAACATTAACAAGTTTGAGTCTTGGAGAAAGAAATGTGGCTGCGTTCTTTGTATTGTTGTACCACAAAAATGAAGACTTACAAAGGCTTGAACACCATCTGCAGCAGTAAACGTGAACAACAAACAAATGACTACCTCATAGGTAGAGAGAGAGAGAGGAAAAATGTAGCCTAATTTGAAAATTACGAAGAAGATAAGGAAAAAATTTGAATTTAGAGGTGGGAACTTTAACAGCCATTACCCAGAGTTGATCCCACCTAAGTAGGGTTTTAGCCTCTCTATTCCTGCATATGTACTAAATATATGAGCATCTCTATTGTGTGTGTACTGATTGTTCAAACAGTTCACTTGCTAGAGACTCTACAAATGCATACCTCGCAACAATTTTCAACTTATAGATTTTTTTTTTAATTTTTACCAACAGAAGTGAAAACAATAAACACAAACCATATTGACTTTCAAAATAGAGAACCCCAATGTTGTTTTGGAAATCAAAATATCATCAAAAGAAAAACAAGGAAGCAAGAGCATCTCATTAAACTAAGAAAGTCACCTCTCTAAAATATCCAGCCATTATAGCATTGTACATGTTGGCTGTAGGTCTCAAATTCATTTTCTCCAAATCCTTAAGCATGGCATATGCACCCTCAAACTGCATTGGACAGAAAAAATAACAAGAATTTGTGGTGTGATTCAACTATCAAACTATGTGATTTATCAGAGTATAAACACTAGTTCGGGAAAATGCAACAGAAGGAAAACCAACGCATGAGAGCGCATGCACAATCAAAAGAAAGTAAGTTAGAGCTTACATCTTTCATTTTCACGCATAGACTTATCATACTCCTGAAGGTTTCATTGTTTGGCGTCATATCCTGGCAACTAATCACTGAATAGATTCGGCGAACCTTGAAGTTGATGTATTTTAGGGGGAAAAAACAAAGGAAGGGAAAAACAGAAGACATATTAGTACTGCAAAATAGAGTCAACAGCAGAGACAACATGAAACGACAATGAAGGTTAATAATGAAATCTCATTAATAAATAAAAACACAAAAGATCTTTCTGAACATATAATCAACGTTTGATAATCACTTCAAAAGGAAAATATTAAATATATAACATGATTCACATGAAAATCAAAGGAAAAGAGGAAATAAATCTTTGAAAGTTCATAATCTAAATCTTAATGCAAAAATCAAATACCATGGAGCAGTCAAATTTTTTTTTGATAAGTAATGAGTTTTTTTTTTTTTTTTTTTTATATAAATAAAAATGAGGCATCAAGTACACTAGTCGTATACTAGAGTCTAAAAGAACCTAAAAATTAAGCACCAAAATTACAAAGATTATCAGTGGAATAGATAACAATGCAGTAGAAACAGAAATTTTTCAAAGCAAACAAATAGGTTTAAGTCTGTGCTCATCTCATCCATAATTACCACTATTGTTACTAAAGTTAGTTTGTGCCCCTTGTAAGGAAATTATCATTAATGTCACCATTATGTATTCTGCCTATATTAAGAGTGGAACCAAACTTTCACTTGATCTGAGATACAGCATATCTCCTAATTAACTATTTTCATACTTAACTTTCCCTTGTCCTTGGGTAATAGATGTCAAAAGGTTTATCAATTACAAAGAGGGGGCACAACATACTGCCCAACAAGTAATTTTGTTTTATTCAGCCGATTTGGATTAACAAATCTCTTCACCATTCGTAAAAGTAATAAGTTTTAGGTTTACATTGACTCATCAAATTAATATACGTTCTAACTTTAAATTGTTAATATCAACATGTTTGAGAAGAAAGCACAATAAATATCATATGAAATGTGGGGAGATAAATGAAATGATAAAACATACCAAATTAAACTCATAGCTCTCTTCACAAGCATGTAAAATAGAGTGTAAAACATCAATCGAAATGGTCAGCCCCATTTCACACATTTCATCGACTATATCAAGAGCAGCATGCACCTGAAAAATTGTGTTAAATGATCATATACCCAATTTCAAAACAAAGTCCAAATTAAAAATGGTCTCGCTTAAATGATTAAATTCACCATTCCCTAATAACTTAAACTTTGGGACAATCGTTAATTTATCATGGTATAAAGATAGGTAGTCCTAAGTTCGAACCATGTCTCCACGCCCATTTAAAAAGTTACAATCCCATGTGTTGGGCCCCATTCATTAAGGGGGAGTCTGTGAGAGGGAGTATTAGAATAATGGTTAAATGATTATATTCACCATTTCCTAATAGTTTAAGCTTTTGGGACAATCGGTAATTTATCCGGTTAAGTATTCCATGAAGAAAAAAATATATATATATATATATTTTTTTCTATATGTAAATTTTTTATTAAAGAAGCCCACGTATACTAGAAGTATACAAAAGGGACAAAGAAACCCATGAAGACAAATATATTATGTGGGCAAGAAACGAATTAGGAGTTCAACTTATTTTTTCTCCTTTTAGTCAACAGATCAATCATACCTTGAATGAATCACAACAATATGTAATGAGCTCCTCATAGGATGTGGACGAAGGTTTCACTTCCAATTTCGCATGGAAGTTTTTAAATTTTGAAATGACATCCTCAACCTTCAATATTCAATCAAACAAGTGAGAAACAAAAGTCTAAATGAGAAACATTGATAAACAATTGAGATACTTTTTTTGTAGAATACTAATTATGCAAAACAATATGGAACCAAGTGGTCATTCATTTTTTTTTTTTTTTTTTTTTTAATTAAGGACTTTCATTAAAAAAAACAAAGATAGAAGAATTTGCTCCCCGTGTACACAGGCAGTGTATTAAGGATGCTACAAAAAATCATCTCAGGTTACATAAATCTAGAAAGTCCTGAAGTAAAGAAAAAGAATGACCACCCCAAGCAGCCATCCAATCATACAAAGAATGCAATAAAACAGTTTTTGAAAGTTTTAATAGAAGGATAGAAGCTGAATCCAGTCATAAAGTAATTGTATGTTTGAAAATAGGCCAAAAGATATGTCAAGAATGCTGATTATTATGGCTGGGGAGAGCTTCAATTTCATGCGTAGTTCAAGTGATGTAGGGATCGAGGACCTTGATTCTATCTGACACCTAACAAGGAAAATATATTTTGAGTTTTATAACAATACGCCAAGATATAAACCTTTCATTGAAATTGCTTATTCTCTTCTAAGCTTTTATGTTTCCTTTTTTCTTTATCTTTATTGTCAACCAGTTACTACTTCCACAGATCCTTACAGTGAAGGAGTTAGTATTATTCATTTTTTTTTTGATAAGTAAGAAAATTTTATTAAAAGAAAAGGCCTTGAATACTAGGTGTATACAAGAAACCTCCAAAGAATTTAGAAACAACAATGGTCTATTAATTCCGTAACGGAATTAATAGAAGAAACCCCCACAGAATTAACCCAAGCATACAGAGTTTGAAAAAACAGCAACTTGATATCCACCATGGAACTTTCACAATCCTCATAAAGGCGAGCATTCCTCTCCCTCCACAAACACCATATCACACAATGAGGAACCATCCGCCATATGGCCATATTTCGAAGATCAGCACTACGGATCTGCCAAGCCGCCCAAAGCTGAATCACCTTACAAGGCATTACCCAATCCAACCCAAATAAACCAAACACCATAGACCACAACTCCCGAGCCAACGGACAATGAAGCAAAAGATGATCAACACTTTCACCATTAAGCTTACATAAACAACATCGGTCTATAATGATAAGATGACGCTTCCGCAGGTTATCAATAGTCAAAATTTTCCCCAAGGCAGCTGTCCATGAAAAGAAAGCAATCCTTGGAGGAACCTTCGCCTTCCAAATAATCTTCCAAGGAAAAGAAGCTACACGAGGAGGACACAAGCAAACATAGTAATCCTTGACTGTGAACCCCTTTGTAGCTCTATTCCTCCAGCACAAACGATCTTCTCCAGCCCCTTTCAATGAACAAGAGTAAAGTAAATCCATAAATTTAGTCAGAGACTCCAATTCCCAGTCTTGCACATTCCGAACAAAATGAAAATCCCAATGGAGACGGTCGTTAGGAAAGGACATCAAATCTGCAACGGAAGCATCTTTATCTTGAGAAATAACAAACAATTCAGGGAAAGCTTCTTTCAAAGCCATATCCCCACACCAACAATCATTCCAAAACTTCACTTTCCTGCCATCACCTACCAAAAAGGAGCAATGAAGGGAAAACGCGTCCCAACCCTTTCTAATAGACTTCCAAACGCTTACACCATAGGGACCTCGACCAGATTTTGAGGACCAGCCACCCCATAAACTCCCATACTTCGCCTCAACCACCAACCTCCATAAGGCCTCCCTTTCCGAACCATACCGCCACAACCATTTGCCTAAGAGAGCTCTATTAAAACTCCTTAGATCCCGAACAGCTAATCCACCATAACTAAGAGGAACACAAATTTGCGACCAATTCACCAAATGGAACTTTGGCTTCTCTTCCATCCCACACCAAAGGAAATCTCTTTGAAGCTTCTCTAACTGATTGGCCACCTTGGCCGGAATGGGGAACAAAGAGAGAAAATAAGTGGGAATACTGGATAAGGTGCTCTTAATGAGAGTAAGCTTGCCACCCTTCGACAAATACAGCCTTTTCCAGCTGGCTAGTCTCTTCTCCACCCTTTCTAGAACCGGATTCCATATAGTATTATTCATTGAATAAAAGACAATTAAAGATGTATTTCATTGAGGTCATGTTCAATTAAATAAAGCCTAACTAAAATTGGCTACAAGAATCCTTTTAATCATAAAGCTCTATTCAGAAGCTATGCTCAGTTACCTTTGCCAGGGCATCACATGCAGAAAGACAATGAGTGGACAGACCACCCTTTCCTCACTTAGGATTCTTTTTAAAGTACAGTTTCCAATTTTACGGAGGAAGGAATGAATTTGGCACTGTTAATTTGTTGAATTTACAATTTCAAATCCTTATTCTTGGAGAATGTACATGTATGCTATTTTCGTTGTTTGGTCCTCGTTATGCTTCAAACGACAAGCAATGAGCCATGGAAAACCTTTGTCTACAGTTTCTCCTATAAAGCTATCAGTGGAGTTAGGGTTCTAATGTGAGTTATAGGCATTAGCTTTAGACTTCCTAACTTCGCTTAGAGGAGAGCGATTAATGCACTAGTGAGAAAGAGTGAGTTGATTCAAGTTGAGTGAACAAAAAACAAAGTAGAGAAAGACCAGAAATAACATTAATAGAAACAGTAAAAAATGACATCAATTAACAAAGTAATAGAAAGTATGCTTTGGATAGAATAGAATGGCATAAAAGAATACACATGGCCAACCCTGATTAGTCTGTTGAGGATCCATAGTTGTTGGGACTTAGAGTTGGTTGTTTTTGTTGTTGTTGTAACTTCATTGATGTTGGAGAAATTCCTTCATTCCCAACAAAATTCATCTCCACTAAATTGGGGAAGGCTCCATGGATCCTTTTTCAACTAATCAAGATTGGAAACATGTTTTTGTCTTTTTCTTTCCACCATTCTGTCCTACCTAAGATCATATTTTCATTCACCTCCTTGTTTACAAATACAAAATTATTATCAGGTAACTTTTCCCAAACCAGCATTGTAGCCTCAGAAGATCACAGTGGGAAGTCAGTAGTTAGAGAGCCTTTACAAGAATGCATGCAGCCAATCTTGTCCAGCACTCACTTTTTTTTTTTCTTTTTTTCTTTTTTTTATAATAAGTAATGGTATTTTATTGAAAAAACAGGTTATTTCATGTTCATGATTATGAACAAGAAAAATCCTAAAAAATTACAAAAAATGATGCACAGAATTGAGTGAAAGATCATCTCCCATGATGTTGGCCAATAATTAAGCAAATGTAAGTCATTCGATATAACTAATATTTTAAGGCCTTGTAGGTGCTTATCACTTAAAAAACACTGCAATGCTTTTATGGTAATCTATTAGTGTAGGTTGGTAGTCAAATGATTGCTTCAAAAAGAATCAAGAAGCAAAGTTACTAATGAACCTACATAATTTTCTAGCGTGCCAACCAAAGATTTAGTTTATTTTTAAAATGAGTTGTCAGTGTGTAGGCCTTCAATTCCAGATGTATACAAAGAATTAGTTTATTTTTTAAATGAGTTGTGAGTGTGTATCCCTTCCATTCCAGATGTAAACAAATGAATTAATTTATTTTTCACATGAGCTCCTAAGTACTATGGGTTCTGTGAGGCTGAGTAAAATGTCATATCTCAAGTCTATATTAACAAGAAAAGGGAAAAATAAATGAAGAGACCAGCAATGCTATAAAGGGCAGCATCACAATTGCCCATTAAAAAAAAAAAAAATCTTAAAATGCAATCTGGTTTTCTACCAACCCAAATAAGATTTTCGTCTCACCTTGTGTCTGAGATACAAACTTTCCATAGTTAAAAAGTCATATCGAATCCACCATTAACTGATTTTGAGAAGTAGTCAAGATATCCATCTTCTTGTCCCTTTAACATCTGTTTGAGGTAGGGAAAGGAGAGGAAAGCACAAGTAAATGGATGGGTGGTTCCTCTTCCCCCAGTTTGGATGTATTTTGTGGGGCAGAAAGACAGGGTATGATAGGAGTTGGTGGGGTACGATACCCCAATAGCCATTTGCTTTAATTTTCTCAATTTAGAGGAATTTGAACAAAGGGAATATCGGGTTTCATAATTTGTACTACCTCTTTTACGGTTTAACCCTTAATGACTGGTTAAAGTTCCAATAGCATCCAAGTCATTCCTTGTCATTTATCTCTCTCTATTGTGAATTTACTTGATACCTTATGCTTTCCTTTGCTTTACACTCTACAACCGAAATAGGGGGAGGCATATCAATAAAGCATCCGAACAAAAGAAGGAATAGCCTATATCCTCTCATCTCCTCTCCTTTTCGCTCTTCCCCTTATCCTCTTCTATCCACTCCTCCAAAGTCCCAAATATAGTTTTAAGAAAACCTCTCCTCCATCCTATCCCCTTTTCCTATTAATTGCCCGTTGAGTATGAAGATATGTCTTTAAACTAGTTTAATATTTTAGGAAACTAAAAACAAATGCAGGGTCATAATACATTGTATGCCAAAATCTAATGCCAGTTAAGTTTCATGTGACATAGGAAAAAACAGAATAAATTTTTTTACAAAGAAGCACACCGCATGTGCAGCAGAAGTGCCTCAAAGAAATCATGGCCACAAGGACATTACCAGTAGCATTCATGAGAAGTTCCTCACCGCTAAATTTGGAATGCTAACAACATAACTATAGATGAATTTTGAGATATTCTCTGCTTCATAATCTGCATTTATTAAGATAACTACATCAGGATATATATAGGGCACAAATTTGTGAAGAGCCACAGATAAACATGTTTTTAAAAAGTCAAATTAGTCCAGCAGAAATGCCAGATAATAGCCAATTTTAAAAAAATTGGTCCCAAACAAATAACAATAGAACTTTTACAGATTATACTCTGGAAGGTACTCAAGTTAATATGGATGCAACCACAGTGGAAGTGTTCAGGGAAAGCTAAGACATCAGTCATTCAAGACCATGATATAGTGTCAGTTATTTATTTGTTTATTTTTATTAAAAAAATTGTCAACCCATAAAAACTCTAATTTGTAAATCAAAAAAAATATTGAGAAAAATACAATTTAGAGATGACAAACATTTGCATAAATAAAATACATAAATAACTTTGTTTGTTTCCCAATATAATATCAGCTTCCACTTGTAATCCCATCCAAAAGCCTTGAATAAAAAAACTAATATCAGTACCCATAAAACTAATAATGATATTAATGAACATACCGCAGTTTTTGAATGCCATAAGGTATTTCTCAGCGGAAGACTCCAATAATAGCCTTCCTAATGATCTAAAGATATTTGCTACAGAATCTGGTGGTGAAAGCTTTGTTATGTCTACAATGTCAAACAGCTGCAAAATCTGCTCCTTCCGGTCACTTTCACAGAGTGCTAACAAATAATTCTCTGCAACATGAGTTTCGGCTGATGAGGTTTGAATGACACCAAAAGAAACAAGATAACTCTGTCATAAAAGGATCTTAAGCTGCGCAAAAGATCCATTTATTATGCTAACATATGCACTGTTATTAACTATCCATGCCAGACACAGCATTCTGCACAGAATCCAACTTCATCTTCATGTTCAAAATGTGTCATCCATAAATGTCCAACGTGAATTCCCATCAAGATTACAGAGGCCACATTTTGTGTGGGTTATAGTGGAAAACATTAATCAGCAATTTCAAAACTTATAAAGTTAATTGCATTAATAACTTTCACCTCTCCTAATCCAGGTCTAAAAAAAGTGGCATCCTAGAATTTCAAAAAGTGAGTGCATCATAAATTAAAAAAGACACCATTCAAGTCCCTGGGTTGTTCGCAAGAAGGATCCCAAATGGCCAAGATATGGCACCAGAGACCATATAAAAAGTGAATCTTTCCCACCTTCAATAAATATATAGGCATTGCAAAGGTTCCTACTTTGCTAGAAACACCACAGTGCAATGCAACAATAACTTTCAAATTATTTCTTTCATATTTCCCTAGCAGTTATCTAAGAGTTGCAATGCTAAAATAAAAAGAGAAAAACTTAGTATAAATGTATAACCCTCACTTTTGAATGAGTTAAGCTTAAAAACATAATCACCCTAGAAGGTTGTAAAGTGTAACAAGATACCTCGTAAATTGGAATTGTCTCCCCCATCATCAACTGCAATGTAATTACAAAGCTCTTGAATCTTTTCCTCATTGTTGACTTCCATCCACAGCAGCATCTCATAGTAGCCTAATCTTGGAAGTGAAAGAGGATTGTCTTTTCCAATAACTCCACAGAAAAAATGAAATTCTTGTACCATACCCATCTCAATCAAATACAGGAGAAATGGGCCATAAGTTTGCTCTTCTAGCGGGAAACCCCGTTCTCTCATTGATTCAAAAATTCGAAAAGTCATGTGTATCTGTTCTAATGCATCATCTTCATCATAACTTGTCCTGGCTCTATCTATGCATAGTCCTATTAATGCATTATATTCTTTGATACCGGTTTCTCGTCTCAATTTACCAAATACGTGTATGATAGTCTCTGTTCCCAGTTTCTGTCCACACATTGAAATTAACCTGTGAAAACGATTCCCTAGGGAACTTTTGTAAATCCATTTTTGTTTTCTATCACGTGCTACTTCTTTCCGATGTAGTGATATATGATTGTGAGATAATTTCGAAAACCATGGTACATTCAGCACTTTTTCTGCAGTTACGTCATCATCACTTCCTTGCAAATCAAGTGAACTAACCGAATCACCACCTGCAGAAGGAAATAACACAAAGAAAAAACGTGTCCCCCTTCCATTAACAAACAAAATCCCACCAGAAGAAAAGATGAGTATGAATGTAAGACAATTCGTAATTTTCAGGGAAGTAATTTAGAAATGTATCACATCAAATGAAAAAATCAACTCCGCTCAATTCTTTCACACTGTCAATCTAATGAAACCCGAAAGAGAATTCAATAATAAGCTCAGTTTAATTCCCTAGAAAATCGTATTTCTATCATTAGTAAGCTACACAGTGCCACATGACTAGTCGAGCCATATCTGATTACATAAATTCCCAAATAAAATAAAATAGCAACAACTAAGTACAACGACCCGGGTTGCGAAATCCTTCATAAAAATTCAAACTTTTCACTTTCAACGTACTCATTAGCTGAAAGATAATGACCCAAAAAAAAAATTCTCACAATTTCAGCTCTCAGAGTACATTTTACAAACACATACCAGGCAATATAAAATTGATCTCCCTGGCCAACCGCTTCGTCGAGTCCTCTGCATTCAAACACATAAACACTCAAAACCCACAAATCCTGAGCTTTCTTTCCCATAATTTCTCAGTAACCAAACAAAGAAAAAAAATTTACCAGAATCTGAGGCAGGCTCAAGGTTGAGTCTGGGAAGGTAAGGGATTTTGGTAGAGCGAGTCGGCGATTTGGGGAGCTTGACGGAGCGTCGTTTAAGGTGTTTGGAACTGGATGCGACGCGAGACGACGTGTCGGGTTTGGAAACGAAGTGTGAAGTGGTGGTGGTGGTGAGGGTGGTTTTGGTTTTGGCGGCTGTGCGGAATAGAGAGACTAGGTTTCTGGAGGAGGGCATTGGGGTGGGGGGTTTGTTAGTGTTAGTGTTACTTCTGTTGGTTTGTCATGAAACCTTTGTGTCCTGTCACTGTGTTTGTGTTCCCCTCTCGTTTGTCATGGATGCTTGGTATTCCTTTTATATATACTTCATTATGACAAGAGCTTATCTTTTTTACTAGTCTGCATTCTGCAAAAAAAATAAATAAATAACGTTAATGTGTCTTGTGGAGGGTTTATAATCCAATTTGTTATTCCATAAAAAAAATAAAAAATAAAAAATCCAAATTTTTTTTTTACTTATTTGATTTATCAACTTATTTAGGGCCGGTTTGGGAACTGGAAAAAAGTATGGAATGTCTCGAAAGTGATTTTTGACAATGGATATTTTTTGGGCAAAAGTTAGGTTTCATTCCGTGCTTTTTTGTTTTACCAAACACACTTTTTTGATTTTTTGGATGGCAAAACTTGTTTTTTGGATTGGGAATGGATTGCCAAGCGGGCACTTAAAAGTGTTGGTTGGGCTAGGAGGGGTTCCTATGAAGAAGAAAAAAAAACACTTATTTATAAGTCTTGGTTTATTGGACAAATAACAAAAACTTTAGGTCCTCAATGGTTGGGGTTTTTAAAAAATGTGTAGTGGTTCATAACTCACTTGAAGATCACACATCCATAGCATGTATCCTAAAAAGGGAAGTAGTGACTTATAACATTTTCAACTAAAAAAAATTGATGCAACAAAATGAACACATAATGCTGTTAAGAAGAGTGCCAAGTTTCTACAGAAGCCTTTTTTATAGTACAAAGTGATTCCAAATCAAATAAAGAAAGAATTTGGGGCATTACTTTATGCTTCTATAATCTGAAATCTCACCAAGCATGAATGCAAGCAAAGAAAAAAATAATGCTACAATTTTATCACTACCTTCTCCTTAACCTCTGACCAGGCAACAAAATTCTTCCTTTTCAACTTACTCATAAAATTGATCCAAACTCTTCTAGACAAAGCACACTCACAAAATAAATTATCCCTCAGTTTGTCTATGCATAGGGTGGCTTTGAATGTCTTTGGAGATCTGAATTAATGGAGAGAAGCATGCTATCATTGTCGCCCAAGAGTCAGGAACTGTGGGATCGTTGCAAATGAGTTCATGGGGAATTAGATATTAATTAATCTTTTTAAAAACCAATCAAAACTAATATTGAATAATCTTACGACAAATCAAAATTAATATTTTTTATAAAATCTTGATCAATGCACCGATTTTTTATTAGCGAAATACCAATTTCGTCTTGGCCATTTAAGATGTGAATTTTGGAATTCAGACTCATTTTTTTATTTGAGTGACATGGAAGACAGTTGAGTCTGCTAGGACAGTCTTGAATTTCAGTTATACAGTATAACGACTAACTGAATCAGTTTCTAGTTAGTTAGTTATTTTCTTTAGCTCTGTTTTCATTCATTACTTGAAGCTCTCTGTTTTCTTTATGATATAAATACAGAACCTTGATTGTTACATAATGAAGGCAATGAGAAACTGAATTTTCTTTCATTCTCTCAATTCCCAAAGCGATGGAGGAAGAAGAAGAAGTGTCTTCACCAAGTTTTCCACCAGGGGATATTAAGCCATTGCTGAGAGATTGTGCTGCAGCTCTTTCTGAGAACAAGATGGATGATTTTGACAAGTTGATTGAAAAGGCTAGTGGTGTTGTGTTTGACACAGGAGGACCAATCCATCGTCTTGGTGCTTATGTGGTTCAAGGACTGATAGCAAGGAAGCTTGGAACAGGGACTGCCATTTACTATGGACTTGATAGTATTATGGTCCCTAAAAGCAAGAAAATTTTAAATGATATCTGCCTCTGCATAGAATATGGTCACTTAGCAGCTTGTGTGGTAATTGCTGAGGCAATGTTAACTGAGGAACGCATTCACATCATTGATTTTCAGATTGGTATGGTAAAACAATGGATGCATTGCCTTCGCTGGGTAGCAAGTTGGTTTGCTGCACGAAATAGAGACGCTCCCCATGTGCGGATTACAGGGATTGATATTCCTGAGAATGAAGGGTTGGAGGAGGTAGCAAGACAGTTCGCCGCGATTTCTGTGCAATGTAAAATCCCAATTGAGTTTGAAGGAGTGAGAGTTCATGGTCAAGCTGTGACACTGAATATGCTTAATGTCAGGGCTGGGGAGTCTTTGTTTGTAAACTTCCCTATGATGCTCCGTTGCCTCCCGGATGAGAGTGTTGATGTGAACAATCCAAGGGATCAGCTTCTTCGAATGGTAAAGTCACTTTCTCCAAAGTTGGTCACTTTGGTGGAGGAACAATCAGGCACAAACGGATTCACCGATTTCTTAAATAGGTTTGACCACACTCTAGACTACTACTTGGCTTTGTTCGAGTCTATCCATGTTAGACGGCCAAGAAACGGCAGAGATCGTCTTGATGCGGAGAAGCATTGTTTGGGCAGGGATATTGTGAACATTATTGCTTGTGAGGGGAAGGACAGGGTGGTACGTCAAGAGATGCACTTCGAGTGGAAGTCTAGATTTACATCGGCAGGGTTTCGCCAATATCCATTGAGAAAATTCAGATCTGAGATAGAACGCCGCCTAAGGTCTTACTCGCCACATTTTAATGTAAGCCAGATGGATGAGACTTTGTTATTGGGCTGGAAGAGGAGGAATCTGATATCGGCTTCTGCTTGGCATTGATAATAGGAGAAGACAGGTATAGAGGTAGTCATGGAAATAAACACTTTGTTACATTTTGTAAGCTTGTGATATTGAGATTGTCACATGGTGTAGGAGTGTGATATGCTGCAAAATTAGCCAATGGATACATTGAATAATGTTGTATTTTGTTGCCATGTATTCCAATGGATGATTTAGTATTCCCATACTACTGAGGCTATCACCTCTGTTCTTTTATACATACATTCTCACCAGTGTGTTCCTATACATATTTTGTTCTATGTTGGAGTTGCATATACTTGTGATGCAGGAGTGTATATCCCTAGGTTATATTTGTACATCTTTTTTGTACAATCTAATTCTGAAATTGTGAAGAAAAAAAAATTGTTCATACTATGATCCCTAAAGATGAAATCATAATTCTGTCCCTGCCACCATTTCATATCTATTAGTCAATACAGTTTATGCATATTGTCAAAACTCTGGATTACAAATGAGATGGACCGAAAATGCAACTACTGATAGAGTTATGGTTCTTATTTTCATAAGACACTGTAATATATCAACATGAGAGTCAAATTATTGTTTACATACTGGTAATTAATGTTAAACCTGCCTTTGTATCCCTTCTTCTTCTGCTTCTGGTTTACTAAGTTTGACCTTTTTGACTAATGCTGTATGGAGGGGACTCCTTATTTTGCTACAAATGAACATAATCTTGAAGAATTTTTCCTCGCCTTTAACTTTCAAATTATTGTTCAACTTTCTCTTTAGGTGGGTTCAAAATTGTTTGGGTTGCAGGAAGCAAAATATTCATGTTATACATGCTATAGTGGACTAACAAACTTTGTGCCACCATATATAGATATTGTTGGTTATGTTACTTAGTTTCATATTTATAAAATTAGCTTATAGATAATGTATCAAAAATGATACAAGCATATATAAAGATATTGAGGTGTTATACATTCAGTTTTATTTATATATTTTGGTGTTCTGTAACTTCTGTTTGAAGGTATCGGGTGTTCCTGGGATTGAATCAAGTAATGTGTAGTGGTTCATAACTCACTTGAAGAAGTGGCTTATAACATTTTCAACTTAAAAAAATTGCTGCAACAAAACCAACACATAATTCTGATAAGAGTGCCGAATTTCTACAGAAACCTTTTTTATAGTACAAAGTGATTCCAAATCAAATAAAGAAAGAATTTGGGGTGTTGCTTTATGCTTCTATAATCTGAAATCTCACCAAGCATGAATGCCAGCAAAGAAAAAAATAATGCTACAATTGTATCACTACCTTCTCCTTAACCTCTGAGTCTCTGACCCCATCTTGCATATCATCTTCTGAAAATTCTTCCCTGCTCAGCTTACTCATAAAATTGATCCAAACTATTTAGACAAAGCACACTCATAAAATAAATTATCCCTCAGCTTGTCCATGCAAAGGGTGGCTTTGAATGTCTTTGGAGATTCAGATTATTGGAGTGAAGCATGCCATCACTGTCGCCCACGAGTCAGCAACTGTGGGATCGTTGCGAATGAGTTCATGGGGAATTAGATACTAATTATTCTTTTTAAAAACCAATCAAGACTAATATTGAATAATCTTATGCGTGTGAGCTCATGGTGAAACCATTTTACGACCAATCAAAATTAATATTTTTTATAAAATCTTGATCGATGCACCGATTTTTTATTAGCGAAATACCAATTTCGTCTTGGCCATTAAAATGTGAATTTTAGACCCTTTTTTTTTTTTTTTTATGGAAATAGTTTATCTCCAATCCGGTTTGGAGGAATCTTCCTCCAACCCACTACGTGGCAAGTAAATAGATCATCCTCATGTATTTTTAGTCACATGACATTTTTAACGAATCATGTAACTTTTTCAAATAATATATGTGGATAGTCTATTTAATTGACACGTAGTGGGTTGAAGGAGAATTCCTTCAAACCGCCAAACCGGGTCGGAGGAAAACTATGTTTTTTTTTTTTTTTTTTCATTTTTTTATTTGAGTGACATGGAAGATAGTTGAGTCTGCTAGGACAGTCTTGAATTTCAGTTATACTGTATAACGACTAACTGAATCAGTTTCTAGTTAGTTAGTTATTTTCTTTAGCTCTGTTTTCATTCATTACTCAAAAGCTCTGTTTTCTTTATAATATAAATACAGAACTATGATTGTTACATAATGAAGGCAATGAGAAAATTGAGTTTCTCTCATTCTCTCAATACCCAAAAGCAATGGAGGAAGAACAAGAAGTGTCTTCGCCGAGTTTTCCACCAGGGGATATTAAGCAATTGCTGAGTGATTGTGCTGCAGCTCTTTCTGAGAACAAGATGGATGATTTTGACAAGTTGATTGAAAAGGCTAGTGGTGTTGTGTTTGACACAGGAGAACCAATCCATCGTCTTGGTGCTTATGTGGTTCAAGGGCTGAAAGCAAGGAAGCTTGGAACAGGGATTGCCATTTACTATGGACTTGATAGTATTATGGTCCCTAAAAGCAAGCCAATTTTAAATGATATCTGCCCCTGCATAGAATATGGTTACTTTGCAGCTTGTGGGGTAATTGCTAAGGAAATGTTAACTGAGGAGCGCATTCACATCATTGATTTTCAGATTAGTATGGGAAACCAATGGATGCATTGCCTTCGCGGGGTAGCGAGTTGGTTTGCTACACGAAATAGAGAGGCTCCCCATGTGCGGATTACAGGGATTGATATTCCTGAGAATGAGGGGTTGGAGGAGGTAGCAAGACAGTTCGCCGCGATTTCTGTGGAATGTAAAATCCCAATTGAGTTTGAAGGAGTGAGAGTTCATGGTCAAGCTGTGACACTGAATATGCTTAATGTCAGGGCTGGGGAGTCTTTGTTTGTAAACTTCCCTATGATGCTCCGTTGCCTCCCGGATGAGAGTGTTGATGTGAACAATCCAAGGGATCGGCTTCTTCGAATGGTAAAGTCACTTTCTCCAAAGTTGGTCACATTGGTGGAGGAACAATCAGACACAAACAGATTCACCGATTTCTTAAATAGGTTTTACTACACTCTAGACTACTACATGCCTTTGTTCGACTCTATCCGTGTTAGACGGCCAAGAAACGGCAGAGATCGTCTTGATGCGGAGAAGCATTGTTTGGGCAGGGATATTGTGAACATTATTGCTTGTGAGGGGAAGGAGAGGGTGGTACGTCAAGAGACGCACTTCGAGTGGAAGTCTAGATTTACATCGGCAGGGTTTCACCAATATTCATTGAGAAGCTTCCAATCTGAGATAAAAGGCCACCTAAGGTCTTACTCGCCACATTATAATGTAATCGAGATAGATGGGACTTTGTTATTGGGCTGGAAGCGCAGGAGTCTGATATCGGCTTCTGCTTGGCATTGATAATAGGAAGACAGGTATAGAGGTAGTCAGGGAAATAAACACTTTGTTACATTTTGTAAGCTTGTGATATTGAGATTGTCACATGGTGTAGGAGTGTGATATGCTGCAAAATTAGCCAATGAATACATTGAATAATGTTGTGTTTTGTTGCCAAGTATTCCAATGGATGATTTAGTATTCCCATACTACTGAGGCTATCACCTCTGTTCTTTTATACATACATTCTCACCAGTGTGTTTCTATACATATTCTGCTCTATGTTGGAGTTGCATATACTTGTGATGCAGGAGTGTATATCCCTAGGTTATATTTATTTCAGAGATAAAAATATAAATACCTCTTTGAAAATATAAATATGAGGTATTGGCAATTGGCAACCCACCCAATATACAACACATTATTGTGATCTTTCTAAATATATCAACCCAACAATTAAGCATATGTATCAAACTTGTTGTTTCTTGAACAAGAATGACATCTGTTTTGTGCCTTATTCCATGCAATCAAAACCACAATTGTAAAAAGATTCTTCACCTTGTATGAGATGCTCTTTTGTCAAATGTGAAAGTGGCAATGATCTAAAGTGGAAAGAGATCAATGAGAATGTTGCCGAGCAAATTATGAAAGGTTGTGTTACTGGAAATTGGATCAACGGCCTTGCAGATGGTGTCTCAGCCTCTCAGGTGAATGGTAAGCTTCTTTCTCATGGTCTTTCTTGATTACTTATGCTCTTTGGCCCAAGGAGCTATCTCATGGAGCGACTCCATGGAAGTGGTATCTTATATAACAGTAGTATATAACATCTCTCTCACTCACATAGGGGTCTCATGCTTGTTAACAATAAATAGACATTATGTTCATCTATTAATTTAGTATTGAATCTTTTTGTACAATCTAATTCTCAAATTGTGAAGAAAAAAAATTGTTCATAGTATGATCCCTAAAGATGAATTCATAATTCTGTCCCTGCCACCATTTCATATCTATTAGTCAATACCGTATATGCATATTGTCAAAAACTCTGGATTACAAATGAGATGGACTGAAAATGCAACTACTGATAGATTTATGGTTCTTATTTTCATAAGACACTGTAATATATCAACATGAGAGTTAAATTATTGTTTACTTATTGGTAATTGATGTTAAACTTGCCTTTGTATCCCTTCTTCTTCTGCTTCAGGTTTACTAAGTTTGACCTTTTTGACTCCTGCTGTATGGAGGGGACTCCTTATTACTCTAGTAATATTTAGGATGGCATTGCAAGAATTCTTAGTCAATGCAGTTGGGTCTGAAATTGTGAGAAACAAGTCTAATAACAAGGTTTTGAGGTGTTCTAACTACTTTTTCTTTCCTTTTTTATTATAATAAACCAATTTCTGTATATATCGTCATTGTCTTTTCATGGTTTATTAGTTGGAGCAGATGGAATATGGTCAAGGGTATGTTAAAATCAAAGCATTTTTTGTTCAATCACAAAGAAAATATTTTGCTACAAATGAACATGATATTGAAGAATTCTTCCTCACCTTTAACTTTCAAATTATTGTTCAACTTTCTCTTTAGTTGGGTTCAAAATTGTTTGGGGTGCAGGAAGCAAAATATTCATGTTATACATGCTATAGTGGACTAACAAACTTTGTGCCACCAATTATAGATATTGTTGGGTATGTTACTTAGTTTCATATTTATAAAGTTAGCTTATAGATAATGTATCAAAAATGATACAAGCATATATAAAGATATTGAGGTATTATACATTCAGTTTTATTTATATATTTTGGTGTTCTGTAACTTCTGTTTGAAGGTATCGGGTGTTCCTGGGATTGAATTAGTACTTTGTTGTTTTAGATGTTGGCAATGGGAAGATGCAATTGTTTGCCTTCCACAAGAAGCCCCAAAGAATTACTGATCCTCCCTTGTTGATTAATGTTACTCTGATACCATGAGAAACTATTATTTATCTCAAAAGCTTAAGTTGATAAGAAATAGCGAATTTAATCATCTAAACCATTTATATGTTGTAGGTAAAAAAGAAGAGGCTTCTGGAGCTGTTTGGAAATTGGTGTGATGAAGTGATTACATTACTTACAGAAACACCGGAGCACATGATTTTACAGAGAGACATCTATGACAGAGACATGATCTACTGCTGGGGATTTGGACCTATTACTCTTAGGTGATGCTGCTCATCTTATGCAGCCTAATTTTGGCCAAGGGGGTTGCTTGGCAATTGAGGAATCTTAACTATGAATAAATGTATCTCTAGCTATTTATATATTCTAAGGAACATTTGGGTACCCCATAGATATGCACCCTTGCTATTTTGTTTCCCACACTAGCAAAAGTAATTTTATTAACACTATTCTGGCGACAGTTCATTGTTTATGAAAATTCATTTTAATTTATGGTTTATCTAATATTCTTTTGTATAATAGCCTCATTATGTTAGCAACTGTATGTGCAGCACTGTTACCAGCTTATACTTGATAAATTTGCCAAAAGTGGTTCAGATGTCCAACAGTCATGAAATTGTCTTAACGCATAATGAAAGCAAAAATATATACTCAGTTACCCTGCACTTAAAATTAAAACTGAAGTGGATATATTTCATGTTCTGTGTTTGTTGCAGCATCTTTAAGTATCAACTCTACGGATTAAAATTTCTTCATTTAAACGGGCTCGTGCACTTTTGCAGTTTTGGGGCGTTGCTTTATGCTTCTATAATCTGAAATCTCACCAAGCATGAATGCAAGCAAAGAAAAAAATAATGCTACAATTTTATCACTAACCTTCTCCTTAATCTTATGCGTGTGAGCTCATGGTGAGACCGTTTTACGACCAATCAAAATTAATATTTTTTATAAAATCTTGATTGATGCACCGATTTTTTGTTAGCGAAATACCAATTTCGTCTTGGCCATTTAAAATGTGAATTTTAGACTTGAGGTGAATTTTGGAATTTTAGACCCATTTTTTTTTTGAGTGACATGGAAGATAGTTGAGTCTGCTAGGACAGTCTTGAATTTCTTTTCTTTTTTTGCTGAATAGGACAGTCTTGAATTTCAGTTATACTGTATAACGACTAACTGAATCAGTTTTTAGTTAGTTAGTTATTTTCTTTAGCTCTGTTTTCATTCATTACTCAAAGCTCTCTGTTTTCTTTATAATATAAATACAGAACTATGATTGTTACATAATGAAGGCAATGAGAAACTGAATTTTCTCTCATTCTCTCAATTTCCAAAGTGATGGAGGAAGAGGAAGAAGAAGAAGTGTGTTCGCCAGATTTTCCACCAGGGGATATTAAGCAATTGCTGAGTGATTGTGCTGCAGCTCTTTCTGAGAACAAGATGGATGATTTTGACAGGTTGATTGAAAAGGCTAGTGGTGTTGTGCTTGACACAGGAGAACCAATCCATCGTCTTGGTGCTTATGTGGTTCAAGGGCTGAAAGCAAGGAAGCTTGGAACAGGGATTGCCATTTACTATGGACTTGATAGTATTATGGTCCCTAAAAGCAAGCAAATTTTAAATGATATCTGCCCCTGCATAAAATATGGTCTCTTAGCAGCTTGTGGGGTAATTGCTAAGGAAATGTTAACTGAGGAACGCATTCACATCATTGATTTTCAGATTGGTATGGGAAAACAATGGATGCATTGCCTTCGCTGGGTAGCGAGTTGGTTTGCTACACGAAATAGAGACGCTCCCCATGTGCGGATTACAGGGATTGATATTCCTGAGAATGAAGGGTTGGAGGAGGTAGCAAGACAGTTCGCCGCGATTTCTGTGGAATGTAAAATCCCAATTGAGTTTGAAGGAGTGAGAGTTCATGGTCAAGCTGTCACACTGAATATGCTTAATGTCAGGCCTGGGGAGTCTTTGTTTGTAAACTTCCCTATGCTGCTCCGTTGCCTCCCGGATGAGAGTGTTGATGTGAACAATCCAAGGGATCGGCTTCTTCGAATGGTAAAGTCACTTTCTCCAAAGTTGGTCACATTGGTGGAGGAACAATCAGGCACAAACAGAATCACTGATTTCTTAAATAGGTTTGACTACACTCTAGACTACTATTTGCCTTTTTTCGAGTCTATCCGTATTAGTCAGGCAAGAAACATCAGAGATCGTCTTGATGCAGATAAGCATTGTTTAGGCAGGGATATTGTGAACATTATTGCTTGTGAGGGGAAGGAGAGGGTGGTACGTCAAGAGCTCCACTTCGAGTGGAAGTCTAGATTTACATCGGCAGGGTTTCGCCAATATTCATTGAGAAGCTTCCAATCTGAGATAAAAGGCCACCTAAGGTCTTACTCGCCACATTATAATGTAATCGAGATGTATGGGACTTTGTTATTGAGCTGGAAGAGCAGGATTCTGATATCGGCTTCTGCTTGGCATTGATAATAGGAGAAGACAGGTATAGAGGTAGTCAGGGAAATAAACACTTTGTTACATTTTGTAAGCTTGTGATATTGAGATTGTCACATGGTGTAGGAGTGTGATATGCTGCAAAATTAGCCAATGAATACATTGAATAATGTTGTGTTTTGTTGTCAAGTATTCCAATGGATGATTTAGTATTCCCATACTACTGAGGCTATCACCTCTGTTCTTTTATACATACATTCTCACCAGTGTGTTTCTATACATATTTTGCTCTATGTTGGAGTTGCATATACTTGTGATGCAGGAGTGTATATCCCTAGGTAATATTTATTTCAGAGATAAAAATATAAATACCTCTTTGAAAATATAAATATGAGGTATTGGCAATTGGCAACCCACCCAATATACAACACATTATTGTGATCTTTCTAAATATATCAACCCAACAATTAAGCATATGTATCAAACTTGTTGTTTCTTGAACAAGAATGGCATCTGTTTTGTGCCTTATTCCATGCAATCAAAACCACAATTGTACAAAGATTCTTCACCTTGTATGAGATGCTCTTTTGTCAAATGTGAAAGTGGCAATGATCTAAAGTGGAAAGAGATCAATGAGAATGTTGCTGAGCAAATTATGAAAGGTTGTGTTACTGGAAATTGGATCAACGGCCTTGCAGATGGTGTCTCAGCCTCTCAGGTGAATGGTAAGCTTCTTTCTCATGGTCTTTCTTGATTACTTATGCTCTTTGGCCCAAGGAGCTATCTCATGGAGCGACTCCATGGAAGTGGTATCTTATATAGAAGTGGTATATAACATAGGGGTCTCATGCTTGTTAACAATAAATAGACAGTATATTCATCTATTAATTTAGTATTGAATCTTTTTTGTACAATCTAATTCTCAAATTGTGAAGAAAAAAAATTGTTCATACTATGATCCCTAAAGATGAAATCATAATTCTGTCCCTGCCACCATTTCATATCCAGCAATCTATTTGTTGGTAAACCAAAGAACTACCTTTCTTGTAAACAATAATGAAGAGAGTCACAAGTCATTGATAAAAAGCTTTGCAACAAAAATAAACCTTGATGACAAAAACAATGGAAGAAGAAAGCGATGCAGCCACTAGCAACATTCAATATGCACTGGATGCAACAATCCAATGCAGCAATGGCAGCAACATTCTAGCACAGCAGCGTTCCAGTCAGTGAAGGAATGATGAAAGGCATCTTGATGATTGAAGAAAATCAAGAGGACTACCTTCAAGAACCCGTTTATGATCAATATCAAGAAGCAGAGGAAGTGAGTGAAGGTATCTTGATGATTGAAGAAATTGTAGAACAACCACCTGTTTATGACATAGAGGTTGAAGCTGAAATTGGTGATGACCAAGCAGAAGGCATAACATTGGAAGGTATGATGACCTTTAAACCTGTGTCTAATCAGTTTGTGCTTGAAAATATGGATGCTAAGACAAGTTTTTAAGGAAGAAATGGAGGAAAAGAATAGGCTTGCAAGCAAAATCTCTCACACAATATGAAGACAAAGCTTGTGACTTGTTGATTGAGGGGAGTCATTGTAGCTTGCACAAGAGAGAACACCGTTATACATTACGACCAAAGAAGGACACAAGCAAGTCCAAGCCCATTATTAAGAAAGTCGGCTTGAAACACTTGGGGCCAAATACTTAGCATGCACCTGAGATCATTGAGGCCAAATGCTTTTTGTATTGCAGGAGCATCTAACTTGTTTTCATTTCTGTTTTAGGCTTGTAATTAGTTTTGAGACAACCTTGTACTTGTTGTCCAAAAGCTTAACAACCTAGTCTGTCTTTTCTTGTTAACCACTTAGAATTAAGCCATTGCAGCCAATAGGAAGGCTTGGCTAGTTGGTTAGTTTGTAGGGGTTGTTAATAATTCACAATGGGCTTTAGCATTGCCAACTAGGGCTGCTCCAGCAGCCAATCAGATTGTATGAGGATCTATATAATGATGGCCTCCTTATTAGCTTTTTGTGCTATTTCAAGTAAGGCTTTATGCTGCCTGTTACTACTCAAATTAACTCACACTCCAACCCCATTCCTAAACACAAACCCTTCTAGGCCTACATCAATGGCATTGCAAGAAATCTTAGTCAATGCAGTTGGGTCTGAAATTGTGAGAAACAAGTCTAATAACAAGGTTTTGAGGTGTTCTAACTACTCAGTTACCCTGCACTTCAAACTGAAGTGGATATATTTCATGTTCTGTGTTTGTTGCAGCATCTATCAACTCAACGGATTAAAAATCCTTCATTTGACCTGGCTCGTGCACTTTTGCAGTTTTGTTTGCCACACTTTGGAGTTGGATGATAGCAAGACATGGGTGAAAGAAGGATCCCATGTAGGGAATAAGAGAATTAAACAACTTCTTTTTTCTCAGTGTCTAGGATAATAGGATTGAACCTCATAGACAAAAAGTCTGTCCTCATGTAAACTGACACAGAACGGAAACGCAATAAGGCTAGATCTCATTCTAGCTAGATGCAAAGCCTTAAATCTATAAGGGACTCCTTAAATCTACGAGAAAAATATTTTGAATCCACTAAATGAATGGAAATAAAATTGATTGAAATTTTATTGATAATAGACTTCTCCATTTTTGTGTTACAACCTCAGAGCCAATTTAAAGGCTTCAAACTTATTTTCCATTTAAAAATATTTCTAAACATATTCTAATTGAAACAATACTATAATAGGACTCTAATTTGATTAAAAATACAATACATCTTCTCTCCCTCCCTTTTTCTTTTTGGAAAATTGCATAAATAGACCTAGAGTTAAAACCATATTTCAAATTAGGATCGATTAAATTTCCAAATATATGACAAATTGGAGCTTCCGTTCATCCCTTGTTATTCTAGATAATAATTGGATGTGAGGAAAAACAAAAAAAATCATTGATAAAACTCTGCATTTCACCTAATGCTTGTTTATAAATCAATTTGGAAGCTATTAAATAGAAAAAGGGTAGAAAGAGAAAGCTTAGGTTAAAGAGAGAAAGATTCACTTAGAGTGAGAAAAATAAATTTAAAATCATACATTACAAAATTTTGGAATACATATCATACCTATATTGAATACTCAAAGTGGTTTTCGTCTAATCAAGAGGTTGCCTAGTCCTTACTTTCTCTTGGAGTTAGAGACTCCCTTGAATTAGTCTCATTTCTTGGAAGTAGTGACTCTCACGAAGTAGTCATGCATGTTCATTCAATCCATCAACACTCGCATGTAATCCATCACTGACCCAAAACCATAACAAATGTTCATGCAAAGCCACCACCAACCAAAACCCTAATACTCTCTAAACACTATCCCTTGTAATTCCATCATTAAGAACTATAAAACCCTTTTCCATACGAAATCCTAGGGTCAATGGACTCCAAAACCATAACAATTCTAAACCAAGAATCCATTTGTGTTTCATCAAGGAACCCTAATCCTAATTGTGTTCCTTACACAAATTCAAGGGGGGAAAAAAAGATTAAGTAAGAAAGTGAATAATTTGAGTAAAAAATATATCATTTGAAAAAAAAAAAAAAAAAAAATTCTAATCACTAGCTAATCAAAACTTCAAAGATTATATCCGAATGAAAGAGAGGGACAAAAAGAGAGAAGTTACTATTAAGAGAATTTTTTGTAATGGTCGTTTGAGTATATATAATTTTAAAATAGACAAAAACACTTTTCACTTTTATTCAATTTCTTTTCTATTAATCACCAAAAACACTATATATTAACTTGTATATATTTTTTTATAGTACCAAAACACACACACACGCAAGTTTTCTAGATTACAATTTTCTTTTATTATTATTATTTTTTTTTTCAAAACAAACGAAATCCTAAAATTTGTTTGGGTTTTTTAAAGGACCAGTACCATCCGAATTACCTATATATTTAAACAAAAAAACTCACCCGATGACAAAATTTTAGCAGTACCAACCAGAACGTGATTTAAACCTTTTGGTCTCTGCAGTCCAAGTGTTTGATTGTTGTCTTTGGACTAAAATTATATATGATCGTAGCAGCAAACTGATCAATCTCCATCATGCTTGTTTGTTTCTGGGCATTTATAACAATCACTGTTTACTCCATACTTTCCTTTCTGTACTCCGTAATGTTCTCCAAGTTTCAATCTTTTTCTTCTTCAGTTAAGCCTTCATTGTTGCACCCAGAAAAAACCATTCAATGCTCAAAACCCATTTACCATCATCACCTCCTCAACTCTCTACGGTGCCTTGCATGGAAGTTTTCGTACAATTCGAGCATACCCAATTTCAAATGACCCAGGAAGGTACAGTTTTTGGCTTAATTTGCATGTCTTTTGAGCTTTTTTTGATTCTTGATAAAGCAAAGTATTGGGTAGTTTCAGGTTCAAGTTGATTCTTTTTGATTTGGGTTTTTTATTGTTTTATTTTTATGGTAATTCTGTGTTGCTATTTTGTTATGTTTAAGACTTTATGTATAAGGCATTGGTTCCAATTTGGAAAGGAAGAGAATTAGAAACTTTTATTGTATAAGGAATTTTGTAGCTAAAATGCTCAAATGGCTTGTTATTATTCTTATGATTTTTTTTCTTTGGCAAGCAATATTAATATCATTAACTTCACATATAATGCATCCTTAATGGCTTGAACCTTAGAGGTGAGAGGCTTAGAAACAGCAATGTGTTTTTTATTTTTGGGTGTAGGCGGGATTTGATCTTAGGTCCCTTTTTTTGGGTACAAGAGACTTTACCGGTTGAGCTGATTGGATTCCACAATAAACGCTTTATTATCTAGTAGAATTGAAGAAAATATAAGTATTTTGTGTGAGTTAATGTTTGCAATTATGATGTGCTCAAGTTGGAAATATATTGGAGTAAGAATCTAGAATAAAACCCACAGTAAGCAGATAGAAAAATTGGATGCTACAATCTCATTAGTTGGGATGCCAATGGTAGTGCTACTTGTATTGAATGGGTCACTTATCAAATTTTGAAGTTTTTATCTTATCATGAGCTGCTAAATTGTTTATAATCAACCTTATATAGGAATAAACAAGGGATTCCAACAAAATCATTGCTTGTTGTGTATCCTAGGAAAAAAAAGGACTTTTAATACCATCATATGTAGATTCATCTCTCTCTCCCCTTTGCTTTACAGAAAAGTGATGTCTTGTACAATAATTTGATTGTTCTTCTGATTTTGGTACATACTAGAGAGTTCATTCAATACACAACTTTTTCATGAGTATTGGTTCTCTTAGTTTTACAGGTATGACTATATGACAACACACACACACACACACATGTATGCTGGGAGGCAACTTTTTGATGCTTAGAGGTGAGGATAGTTATTGCAGACCAATTTATCAAAGGTGTGGTGCCTTGAGGATGCATGTGCCCTATGAATGATTCTTTTCTTGCAACCATAGGTGATAATTATCTTTAGTAATATTAGTATAAAACAAAAAGAATCACTGTTAAGAGGGACAAAAGCATCTGGACTGAATGCATCAACTTGACCAAACAAAGTTAACAGAGATTATAGGAAAAAAGAAAAGAAAACGAAAAGGATAACAACAGTTATACATGGATATATGTCATAGATGACAGCATTATCAAATATCCTTTGCCACAAAAGGCTGATTTCATTATTATCTAAGGATCACCTACAAAAGGATTGAGCTTATTTAGGTCCTCAACATGAAGGGGCATGAATAACTATGAATTAGTTTGATATAGATTTGTACAGTGTACTAGTGCAAGAACCTATCATTATACCAGTGTAATGATAGTCATATAATTGATGCTCAAATAAAGTAATGATGGTTTCATTACTTTCTAAGTTTATCACAATTTCACTGGAACTGTGTTAAAAGTAAAAGTGAAAGACCTGTTATTTATGCAGTATAATCTTCTATTACTGAATATACATGATTTTACCAATTCATTATGAGTGGCTCTTTATGAAAAGAAGCAGTAAATTACATTATCTGTGTTCCTTTGGTATTGTGAAGCGCCTTATTTGACTTACCAAGTAAAACTATAGAGTCTTCAAAAATTAACTTTAACCACCATGATGTCTACAGTTTTTTTCCTCATTTTTCAAAGATGATGTGTTGTATGGTGGTTTAAGCATTATAATTTCAACTGTGTACATATGTAAAGTTGATTAGGTTTTTATGATGCCTACTTATTGATGCATAGTAGTGTGGTGGATTATTGAAAGACCCAATATCAAGGGGATGGCACCCTTGTGGTGGCATGCATCATAAAATTTATTTCCCTTGTGTGTTCTTAGGCAGTAGTGTTTTTGTAATGTCACCTTAGAACAAAAGAGAATCATTATTTGAATAGCCAAAAATAACTACAAATTGTAGTCTTGACATGTCCAACCTTACCTAGATTAGGTTCATGGTGCAATGAATCAACTTGGCTAAATATTGTGGAAATATGACTTATGTATGATGATGCTAATAATAATTGTGTAGGAGTATAAATATAAAGTTCAGCATGGAAAGCCAATTTCACACTCTGTATGTTCACCTACAAGGTACTTATATTTGACTAGGTAGTAGGAACTGATGCTTAAAAAGAAATATATGATGATTTTACTTTCTTAAGATAAAATATGTTTATAAGTGATATGTGTTAAAACAAAGCTTAAGTTATCTAGGTAGTATACCTTACTAATCAGGGGAAAAAGTTATTACTCTAATCGTTTATGATGGATGTGCAATTGAGCTAATTTTATGCTAATACAAATGTATGAAAAACACAAACTGACGAAAGGAAACAAAATAAATAATAGTGTACCTCATTTTGATTTTATATTTGGGACCGGACGCGGGGGGGAGGGGTAATGTGGGTAAAGTGCAAGGTAAAATTAGGGAATTCCATTGTATATGGTAACTGTCATTTGTTGGAAAAGGTAAGAAATTTAAATCTTACAATTACTCATTAGAAGGCCTCTAGAAACCTCCCGTGTATCACGGGAGGGGAATAGAAAATCACCTATTTGTTCCCCCTTATTTTCTCGGGATTGTCACTCACCCAACCCGATAATCACCAACCACTTGTTGTAATGCATGAAGGCTTAAATTGCCAGTGACAGAAACCTTTGATGGTTGATAAGCTTTATAAATTACTCTTTCTCACTCATTCAAGAAGTTGTTTCTAATCGTTCTCCAATCTTTCTCCAGATGGCGGTCAGTTGGGTTGGTTGTGCTCGGTGAGTTCCTTTTGTTAGATCTTAAAATGGATTTGTTTTGACAAGTAATCTTTGCACTCTTTGTTTGGTCATCTAGGGTTTATGTATTCCACATAATTCTAGCTCATTTGAAAATTGTAATCACATATCTTCTTTTGGAAAAGTTTTTGCAAAAGATTTTAAACCTCGAAGTGGGTACTAACCTGAGGTTATCTGATTTGCTGCTAATCCCCCTTTTTCCTGAGGTTGAAAACTTGTCGGCTTATACAAAAGCAAAATGAATCCCAAAATTTGTAGATCTTGTCTTAATCTTGTGTATGATGGAATTTGACAGTTTTGTTTTGGTGATTGTCTTGTGATGGCATATGGAATCTTGGCTCCTCATAACCAAGTATTTCTGACTCATACAATTGTGAGGTTATTTATTCCATCGATCTCAAATTCACCTTATCACCTAGAATGATCACTTGTAGTAGAATTGTTGTAGGATCGTAAGTTGGCTCAGATCAGTAGATTGTATGAGCATCTTTTGCAAGATTTGTTGTGTTTCAATTTTATTCTTGCTTTTTTGCTGTCCCCCCCCCCCCCCCCCCCCCTCTTTCTATTTTCCCTTCACTGGTTCATCTTTGGTTTTCTCTTTCTATTGCTTTCTTGATAACCTTTTTGGTTGTGCTTTTTTCTCTAAAGCTATTTTTTAGCCTT